>CAWUFW010000666.1:1352500-2552500 GCA_963921515.1 Calotriton arnoldi
CAGGAATGAAATGGTTGAAATGGGGGATCCATGAGTCTTGTGAGTGCTATATTGAGGTTCAAAAGAGGGGGCAGGTGGCACCTAGGAGAAATCACACTTTCAAGAGCTTCGATAAAGGCGTTGACAGGAGCTCAAGACAATGCTCTCTATTTTGCATCTATGCAGCAATGGCTGGAGATGTAGGCATATGGAAGTATATGCTAACCCTGATTTCTGTAGGTGGAGCAAATGTCTTTCACTGAGGGTTTAGGAGGGCCTATGTTCTTGGAGCTACAATAGTGGACAAATCTCTTCCACTTTGCTGCATAACAAGCCGTGGTAATAGGTCTGCGAGCTTCCTTTAGAATATCCATGCATTCTTGCTAAACTCGAAGAAGTAAGGTGCCAGATTACTAGATTGAGCCGTTTGGGATCGAGTTATGGTCGGCTCCTGCGAAATTCCTTTAGTATATGCATGCATTCTTACTAAACTTGAAGACGTAAGGTGCCAGATTACTAGATTGAGCTGTTTGGGATTGAGTTCTGCTCTGCTCCTGAGTGAGAAAGTCTGGCCTGCAGGGGTGCCTCTTGTGCGGGGTAACAGACTTCTCAAGTAGGCTTGAGAACCATGGGTGTCTGGCCCACGTGGGAGCTACCAGGGTGAGGGATGCTTGCCATAGCTTCCTCACTACAGATGGAGCCCTCACTCGTGGATTTGCTATTGCGTCCTACTGAGCAGGTCCACAAAATTGTTGTCCACTCCCAGAAAGTTCCCAGCTTGGAAGTGTATCCGATTGTGAATTGCCCAATGCCAAATCTTTTGTGTTGGTGCTAACAGCTGCGGCGAGTGAGTGGCCCCATATTTCTGCAGTTGATACATGAAGGTCAGGTTGTTTGTTTTGATGAGTGCCACCTTGCCTCAAATGTTCTTAAAGAAGGCTTTGATGGGTAGGTGGATTGCCAGAAGTTCAAGGTCATTGGTGGGCAACTTTTCCTGTTCCAGTGACCAGAGATCCACAACTGCCATGGTGTGGAGAGATACACCCATCAGCCACAGAGAGAGGAGTCTGTGGTGATGGTCACCTGCGGGATGAGGTCTGCAAAGAGCCTGCCCTGCAGCAAATTGTTGCTGTCCTGCTATGCAGGGAGTGAGGAGTACTGGCCCTTACCAACACTGGATTTCAAAAGACCCCCTGCTTGTGACCATTGTGTCAAAAGACACTCCTGCTACAGGCACATGTGCACTCTGGCATTGGAAACTATGGCTATGCAAGAAGCCATCATTCTTTGAAGACCCATTACTGTTTGACTGGCAGAGTATGTTTTAGGCTGAAAAAGAGGCAGTAGCTGCTGGAAAGCTAGTACTCTTTGCAGGGTGGGGTAAGCCTTTCCAGTGACTGGGTTTAGAATTGAACCCAGGAAGGGTTGAACTTGTAGGAGGCTGGAAGTGAGAGATGGTGCCGTTTACGGTAATTCCCAACAAGTGAAGTAGGGAGATAGCAGCTTGTGTATGTGCTAGGCACTGCTGTCTGCCCGTGCTCTTGATCAGACAATTGTTCTGATGAGTGTCATATGGAAATGTTCTGGTAGAATGTATCTGCTGAGAGCCTGAGATCGATGATTGGTCTTCAGTATACAGCCTTCTTGGAGATTAGAAAGTACAGGGAGTACACCCTATTGCCCTGGTGGTGATGGGCACCAGCTCTATGCCCTCCCTACCCCTTGGAGGAGGACTTGCACATCATCTTACTCACTCATGTACTGAACATAAGCAGTTCTGTTTTGGGCTTCTGCGAGTGGTTAACTTTCACGGAGATATTTTTATATTTTAAAAATCCTTGCCTATTTTGCACATCTTTTTAACTACTGTACTGTACCTGCTAATTTGCACATTGTTGTTCGGGGGAAGGAACTGTGTTCAATGCTCCGGGAGGGGATATTTAGGCGGGAGACTTCGGATTTTTGAATCCAGGTCAGCAGTCTAGCTGCCACGGCTTCCGCGTTCGCCCTAGTTCAAAAGGGGCGGATGACGCGGCCGCGAGAAGGAGTAGAACTCATGTACTGAACATAAGCGGTTCTGTTTTGGGCTTCTGCGAGTGGTTAACTTTCACGGAGATATTTTTATATTTTAAAAATCCTTGCCTATTTTGCACATCTTTTTAAATACCGTACTGTACTTTACCTGCTAATTTGCACATTGTTGTTCGGGGAAGAAGCTGTGTTCAATGCTCCGGGAGGGATATTTAGGCGGGAGACTTCGGATTTTTGAATCCAGGTCAGCGGTCTAGCTGCCACGGCTTCCGCGTTCGCCCTAGTTCAAAAGGGGTGGATGACGCGGCCGCGCCGCTGGCACGCCTAAGGCAAGCCCGTCTGCGAACGTCCGTGCCCGACCGGGCCTGGGGGCCAGAACCCCTGGTTCTCCTATTAGAGAAAAAATGTCTTATTCCGCAGAACAGCTACATGCTCTTAGAGACCTGTCGACATAAAGGTGGTCATACTATCACGCCGACAAACCCCAGGAGCAGATGTCCTCACTGTCCCTTTGAACTAGGCTCCCTGGCTACAGCTTCAGTTGATAAGACCGCACCCTCTCAGACGGTTTTTAAAATGTGCTTACTGAACTGCCGATCAATGCCCAAACATGCAATCGAACTGCGACTGCTGTTGGAAGAGGAATACCCGGATACCTTGTTCCTTACAGAAACATGGCTCACTAACACCTCAGATCCGGTGTTGGTACAAGCACTTCCCCCGGGATATTTGATCCAGAGGCAAGATCGGGAACTTAACAGAGGAGGTGGCCTAGCCATTATTTATAAATATAACTTTAATTGCCGTATATCTGCAAGATTGATCTCTGATTCCGAAAGTCTCTCCTTTGCACTTGGTCTCTCCCATACTTGTAACTTTTCTGGGGTCTTGATATATCTGCCCCCAGGAGCTATTGTCCACTTCGGTAGAGACCTACCTGAGGTAGTAGCCAAGTCAGTCAGTTCTCTTCCCAACTTCTCTGTATTGGGAGATTTCAATATCCATTTTGATGACACTTCCTCACCTATTGCAGAGGAAGTGACCGACAGTTTGGGAGCTCTGTTACTTAATATGAAAGTGACCGGCCCCACTCACCAAAAAGGCCATCTACTTGACCCTATCTTTTCTAACATCGGCAACCTTGTTGCTGAAAAGCCAATTCCCATTCCTTGGTCGGATCATCATATGATCTCCTTTTCGTGGACCCCTCCGGTTAGCAGTAAGCCTGCGGAAACAGTAAAAAAATTGAGTCGGAACTGGTCAAAACTCCTCCCGTAATCCTCGGCCCCAATTCTCAGTAACACCAGACCTGTGCTTGAGGGTGACCCTGAAACTGCCAACGATAAGTTTAATAACTGGCTGGATTCCTCTTTAGATTTGTTGGTCCCCAAAAAATGGATGGCTAACAAGAAAGGCCTAAAAAAAATAGCCTGGACACTCCCAAGCTCAGAGAGCTGAAGCAAAAATGTAAACGCTTGGAGAGAAGCTGGAGAAAAGATTTCGCCATCGATAATAAAACTAAATATAGAGAAGCCACCAAAACATACAAGGCAGAAATTAGAAAGGCCCAATCCCTATATTACGAAAATAAGATTACCTTAGCCGCTAACTCCCCTCGCAAAATCTTTCAGATTGCAAAGTCCCTTCTCAACCCCCCCTCTCCATCTCTGCCCTCTACTGACATTTTAGGGCGGTGTAACAATCTGGCAAAATTCTTCTTAAAGAAAATCGAAGATATTTATTTGGCTTTCCCTACCCCAGCACCGCCAGACAAATTCTGGATGCCGGAGACTCCGCAGCAATCGTGTTACTCGACCTCTGCGCGGCCTTCGACACAGTTAATCACCAACTCCTTATTTCAAGACTTAGAGAGGTAGGAGTGACAGGAACAGCACTTAAGTGGCTAGAGTCCTTCTTAAACGACAGGTCGTTCCAAGTATTTGAGGATAACTTTACCTTCGAAAGCATGCCTCTAAGATGCGGGGTGCCTCAGGGTTCCTCCCTGAGCCCGACGCTTTTTAATGTTTATATGAGTCCACTGGCGGGGGGTTGTCAAACCTTTTGGCATCCGGATTGTCACCTATGCTGACGACACACAGTTGATCGTTTCCCTTAAACATTCCAATAATACGAACACCAACTTGGCCGAATGTCTGGAAAGGGTCTCCGCATGGATGGAAGGCTTTTTTCTAAAACTCAATGGGGCAAAAACGGAGTTGACGTTCCTGGGCAAAACCCCCACCTTTAACACCTGCTCATTCTGGCCTGGGTGCCTGGGCATCATGCTTTCTCCCAAAGATCAGATTAAAAGCCTTGGTTTTTGGCTGGACCATAATTTAAATTTTAAGGAGCAAGCTCGGAAGGTTGCAGGTACCTGTTATGGGATCTTGAAGATGGTAAGGAAAATCCTTCCCTTGCTGCCCTTCATTGCGAGGGGACTGTTGGTGCAGGCTCTCATTCTTTCTCAACTTGATTACGCCAACGTGCTATACTTAGGATCCCCGCTGTCAACGATAAAAAAACTACAGACCGTTCAAAACTGTGCAGCACACCTCCTTATGCAGATCCCTAATCGGAAATCCGCAAGATCGTCCATCGCCTCTCTCCATTGGCTCCCGGTCGCGGAAAGAGTGCAATTTAAAGCTATGTGTATTGTCCATAAGACTTCATTGTTCAAGGGTCCACCTATTCTCCAATCTATCATCTCTTCCTACTGTCCCAATAGGTCCTTGCGTTCTGGGAATAAACATCTGGCAGTTGTTCCCAGGATAAATAGAGTCCGGTGTGGGGGGCGCATGTTTTCATACAATGCTGCGAAATGCTGGAATCAGCTACCCAATCATATCCGTTTGGGGGTCAATTACTTATCCTTCCGGAAACTCCTGAAGACCTTCTTGTTCCCTTAACACCTAACTGCTGTACGGTGAGGACTCTGCTCCTAGCGCTGGGAGGCCTTCTGGTAGCCATGCGCTCTATAAATGTAAATTCATTCATTCATCTTGTAGGAGGAAGTTCTGTGCGCTTAGGATGTGTGCACAGAGTAGTTTTTGTTGGGAGTGAAAGGAGTTCTAGGCGGTACCATTGCTTAATTCTACTTAGATCCTAGCGGTCCGAGGTGATCTCTTCCCAGTGAAAAGGAACCCACTACAGTCTTTCCTCAACAAGTGTGGCATGATCTGGTGAGAGACTCCCTTACTCAGAGCATCTCTACTTTTGCCTCTGGAGTTGCCACTGTATGAGCCAAGTGAGTATCCGCCCGCCTGCTAGTGGTAGGGCTGCTGCTGGAGTTGGATTAGCTAGGATTAGAGCTATTCTGGAGAAGTGACTTTTGCCTCACCCCTGTAGCTCCTAAGCGGTATATCTGCAGAGCCCCCATGCTTTAGGATATTTCTGTGGGGTTTTTTTTGCCATCTTTTGGTTCACTTGTGAACCACAGGTGTTCCCCATCAAAAGGTAGGCCCACAAGGTGCTGCTGCACCTCTGGCTTAAAACCAGAGATACGGACATGACTGAGGTGTTAACCTCTCTGGCTGCTGTATCTGCAGCACCTAGACAACACCATATAGTGGTTTTGAAAATTGCCTAGGATGCAATTTACTCCCCCAACCCCCCTATCTGAATTGTTCCAAGAGATCGGCCATCTCCTATTGGGCCCTATTGTACCTGGATAGTAGGCCCAATGAGTTGGCCGAGCCTCCACTGTGTATTCGCTCCCACGGAGACGCTTTAACCCGCAGCATCATTTCTTTGTTCTCCTTTTCTAGTGGAGGAGCATCCCCTGTTGTTTGGTCAGAGGCCCGTTTATGGACAGTAGGCAACACTAAGGATTCCAGACGGACGTGCCCTTTAATAAATATGAGGTCTAAGGGAGAAGGCCTGCATTTCTCTCTACCCTGGGGGTCTTGACTAGTTCCTTCAAAACGTCTGGGGTGAGTTTGAGCATCTGGGGACACTGCATGGAGAGCATACTTGGACAGTGTTTCCCACAAGGAAGTTCTCCTCCTTGGAAATGGCATGCATGTCTAGTTTATGACAGAGCAGCTCTTTGAATGACCCTGCGATGCGTGACAGTGTCGTCAGTGGTGTTGAGTTCCCTATAGGGCCCACTGCAGTTCTCCCCTATAATGGCCTGTGGGTTGTAGGTCGCTTTTGCTTTGCACACGTTACGAAGTTACGTTATTTTTTGTGCCACAATATTATTCTAGAAATAGACCACTTTTTTTTGTTATTGAGCTCTTCTGCTGGCATTCAGTCTGGACATTTCGTACAAGGTTGAACAACACTGTGCCCTGTTTTTCTCAGTCAGACAATAACAGAATTAACAAAGAGACCTAGCTGCTGTTTTCTAGAATGGCAGTTCTCATTATAAGGAGAGACCTGCTGTTTTGGAAATAGAGGCAAATTTCTCGCAGAGAAGAAACCCTGGAACTAGCTTGAAAGCCTTGCACAATCTGAGATGCAGACCAGCTAACGACAAATGCTAGGTATGGGGTCTGGCTCTAGACCCAGAGATCTGTGATATATCATTTGTGCTCACAGTGAGGTTAGGCTTAGGCAAATATATCATTCGCCATGGTAGGGATTTTCATTGTGTACAGTCTTCTGCTAATGCTGATCACGTTACTATGTTACAAATGTTTCCATAATTGGGCACAGGTTCTTCACAATAGTTTCAATAAATATTGTAAACTTACCACGTGTCTTTAAGTTGTTAGTTATGGACATCTATGAGTGAGAGAAGGAAAGGCGATTACCTATTACCACGGTTCCTTGAGGGGACTAGCATGTTGTATTCGGAGGTGCCAGTTTACTTGTTACTCTGGGAAGGTTAGGAGGCCAAGTAAGGCACTATGAGTTAGTTAAAATTCAGGCCCATCGGTACTGATGAGGTATGGTGACTCAGTCCCTACATACGAATGTTCTGTGATCTCAGGGATAGTTGTGTTTCTAAACAGAGTCCCTGCAACATGGCACCACCAACGTTTGGTCTGGTACTTATTCACGGGTCTCCTGAGTAGTCTGTGGTCTTGAGGATTAATCCTCCACAGTGTTTAGGAAGTACCTAAATCTGTTGAGCTTGAAAGTTAAAAAAGATAAACCATTTTCTGGTGCACTTTGTTCTGTTGCTTTTTTCTGATGACAGTTCCACAACCTATGGCTATTACTGTTAATTGAACACCTGCTGTCCATGCACATGTAGCGCGTCATGGACCTACTAATGCAGGTGGTGCTTTTATCTTTGTAGCGAAACCTGACGCTTATCGCTTTGAAGTTTTTTTGCTCTTGGGTCGACTTTCCGGCTGTGGAAGTTACCAAAAACACATTTCATACATATACAACTCCTGCAGCACATTACAGAGCATATGCGCTCATGAAAATACCTTTATCTTATTAGGAACATCTAACATGGTTCCTAGGCGCCCTTCCACAAGTTCCTGCACGCTTAGGTCCCCTTAGTAATGATGGGGCGACCTGGCCAGCCTTAGCTGGGTACAAGCCATATCCCAACATGGCGAATCTTAATCCTTTGCAAACACGAGCCTTATACTGAGTCAAGCATATATATATAGTATAACTAGATCGTTATATTATTTTGTGCACCCTGTTGGCTGTACCAGCAACTGGCCTGCCAGGGCAAGCCCAGTTGACTACAGTGCCTACTATAAGTCATGCAATTGTTCATTCAGTTATGGGCAAAATTCCCACTAATCATGAGGAAATTCCATTTTGGATTCCCCCCCCAAAAAAAAAACAATCGACCAAATTTAAGCTGTGCTTCCCCTTATGGGACCACAGGACAAGCACAGATTTTTGACTGTGTGCTTACCCCCACGGTACGGTTCCTTCTATATGAGACTGCAACTCTTGGGGAACAGTCTTTGCCGTGGTCTATGCCATCAGTCTTGGCACTCTGTCCATGTCAGTCTTGCCTGACGTGTTAAAGCAAATATAGAATGAACACTGGGCAGCTGCTGCCCTGGATTTGGGGACGAAACTAATGGGGAATTTTCCAATGGTGTCCGCAATGATTCTGTCTAACATTAAAGGCGAAGCGGAATCTCTGGCCAGCGGCTCGCAACGGTTGCACATGATGACCGTGAACGTGAGCTGCCTATTATTGCCGATGTGTACACATCCTTAGGATGTAATAATTTGGGAACCAGACCTACTAAACTACCTCTTTGGTAAACCTAGTACTGACAAGGAAGCCAAGCAGACCCCGTGAGTTTGTTAAAAAAAAAAAAAAGTGATAAATCAAAACATACGCCGAAAGGTAAACGTCGCAGAGGTTCTCCATCCACGCGCCGTCTGAGAGGCAGTACAATATTCATGATTGCACTACAATGAAGGCCCCAGACAGATATCAGATTTCTGATACACGTTCTCCTCGTTCCCTACAGGACTCATCTGACAAGCAGTATGAGAGAAGGGCGATCTGAGAGCAGACAAGAAGAGTATGTGAAACTGAAAAGTGAAATGCAACACTCGTCTGACGTAAAGATAAAGAAAGAGGAAAAACCTCCTTAGTATAAAGCCCCTTTTCAGAAAAAGAAAGTTGCAGCTATAACCACAAAATATACCAGAGACACTGAGAACCCTCCTCCTGAACAGGAGCTGGGCAGTGACACTCTTCGACAGAAGTCACTATAGTGCGCCGGAATCTCCAGGAGTTTCTGGCATTGAGAGCAACTGATACTTTTGTTACAGTCGGAACCCCAGCTAGGGGCATAGCCCCTCCAGATAGATTATATGACTTGGATATACAAATTGAGGGTGACATACAGCGCATCATAAAGCAATATTGTGGGAATATTTTAACGTGGTCTTACGACATTCTTTTAGTGAAGGTCAATTGGCCCCCACTCTTTGTTCAAACATCCCCCCGCCAACCCCCCCCAGGGTGAGGATGTAATAATACCTTCCTTTTTTGCTCTAGTCCCTGATGAAGTCAAAGAAGCTTATGCAGAAGACTGGGCTCTTGCACAAGCCCTGGCTTTATACCGCAATCATGTCGGCCGGGATAAGGACTCTCCTTATGTTATACCCATACAGTGCAGCCCGCAAGTGCAACCACAATACCCTATTAAATGAGAAGCTAAGGCACCCGTTAGATACTCTCCCAGTTGGAGTACTAGGGAGTAATTGAACCCTGTGTCTCTCAGATGAGTAAACCCTTTTTACTGTCTTAAAACCGGATCATTCATATCACATAGACTACAGACATTTAAATAGTCATACGTGCACTTTTGCTATGCAAAATACGCATGGTACTGCTTTGATAAATAACAGCTCGTAAAAAATACAAAACAACGCTGGCTATTTCCAACTTTTTGTAGCCAAAATCTCACACCTGAAAGCAGGGATTGGACAGCGTTTTCTGCCCTCAGATTTCAGCGTTGATCACCCATTTAGCAACAGGCTAGAACAGTCCAGAACTGTTTGGAGCCCGCATAGTGTCAATTCTACATGATACTGACCCGGACACATTGTCCTATGTAGAGGGTATCTACCTCACAGACGAGGAGTTAAACCCACACTTAGCCAGAGTGGATCGCATAATATTAGGAAGGTTTCACTGCATGCAGGTATAAATTTAACTTTAAGAAATCAAATTTCTTAGGCTATGAACTTACGCATGAGGGTAAGAGTCTTGCCCCTCATTTGTTGGCGAAGTTTGCACATTTGCAACCTCCAAATACCTTAAAGAAACTACAATCCTTGTTAGAATTCCTTAATTTTGGCAGAACATACATTCCGGATCATGCACTAAACCACTTTATGAATTAATTCACCCTGATTTTTCCAGTTAACATTGGACATCAGAACACACAGATCTTTGCAATCTGACATACTAACAACACTTCACTTACATACATGTGTAAATACTACAAACCTAGTCATCCGTGTTTTACCGGGTGCAACTGGATTTACCTATTTCACTATTAACAAAGCTGAAACAGCCGATTGCATATAAATCGCATTTATATTCCAGTGCGCAAACACGTTTGGCTTTCACTGAAAAAATACTGACAGATGCAAATTCTTAAAGAGCGGCCTCTTGCACAATTTAAATGCATTGCCATTACTCCAATGCCAGCCAGAGCTGCGTTGCAGATAGGTGTAAAAAGGGGCGTCGCCTCGGACCACCTCTCTGCAACGCAGCTCTGTGGCGCTTACTGGAGGTACCTGGTGGGCTAGTTGGCCCCCAGGGACCCTCAGGATTCAAGGGGACTTAATCCCCCAATTTACAACGCGCCAGGGGGTGTGTTTGCACACTTGTAATATCAGGCCCCGCCCCCTCCCTGCACCACTGTGCAAACGCGCCCCCTGGCGCGTTGTAAATTGGGGGATTAAGTCCCCTTGAGTCCTGAGGGTCCCTGGGGGCCAACTAGCCCACCATGTACTTTCCAGTAAGCTCCACAGAGCTGCGTTGCAGAGTGGTGTAAAAAGGGGGCGTGGCCTTGGACCACCTCTCTGCAACGCAGCTCCCTGGTGCATACTGGAGGTTCCTGGTGGGCTAGTTGGCCCCCAGGGACCCTTCAGTATTCCAAGGGAATTAATTCCCCAACTAACAACGCGCCAGGGGGCGCGTTTGCAGAGTGGTGGAGAAAGGGGGCGTGGCCTCCGGCGAGATGCCGTCTTTTTTTTTTTTTTGTACAAGGGGAGCTGTGTGGCCCCCCTTTTTTTTACTTTTATGGGCCCTGGGGACCCCATCCCCCAGGGCCTGACCCCTTTTTGTAAAAAAAACATTTTAAAATCGGGAAGGGGGCCGCGTCCTTGTGGGACCCCATGAGCAGGCCTAGGGGGTCAGGGTGTTTCTACCCTGCCCCCTTTTCTTGTTTTTTAACCTCTATTTTACTGTTTTCTTGTGACAAGATGGCTGCCAAACACTTCCTGGTTTGGCGTGTTGGCAGCCAATCAAAGTGAAGCTCGTGCCCGGGAGGGTTCGCGAACCCACCGCGCCCATAGATATCGAAACTTTTCCTTTTTCTAATTTCTCAGGAACTACTGAAAGGATTTACACCATTAAAAAAAAAAAGGTCTCTTTCTGAACCAAGGGCTACCTTTTTGCCAAATTTGGTGTAATTCCGTTCAGCAGTTCGGGCTGTAGCTTTGTCTTAAGTTTCCTATGGAAATTAACATGGGGATAATGCGTTTTGGGACCCCCCTTTTTTCTCGGCCCTCGCTTGACGAATCACCCCTAAACTTTCAAGACAGGAGCTGACCGGAGCGCCCCACTACTTTTGAAATTTCGCGAAGATTTGTCAAACGGCGCCAAAGATATTGGCAAAAGAAAAAACGCTTTTTGAATAGAAACGAGGTCCTAACTATAACTACCTACTGGTGACCGCCAGTAGGTAATATATATATATATATATATAAATAAAGAAACCTCCATCAGCTTCCGCAGAAGAGCAAGCACGAAATATTTGCTTGTGCAAATGGTACCAAAACAATTACCAGCACTGTCGGCAGCAGAGTGGAACACGTGGGGACCAGATTGGAGTTGGCCATCTTTCAAAGACAACTGGCGCTAGGATAGAGTGCTAGCAGAAGGGCATACATTAGACCTGGAACCTCCAAGAGGGACTGGATTCTAACCATCAAAGCCAAGGTGAATCCTGTCACTTAATTGGGGTCAGCCCCAAGTGCCTGAAAAGCTGGAAGCAGGTCTGACAACAATCTGGCACGGCAGAAGAGAGTTGGGCAACAGCGCTGACCCACTCTGCCCCCACATGATAGTGGGCAAGTCCAAAGAGATGTTGCGATCAGAGTAGCCACCCCAAACAGATGGCCTGCCCAGAAGTGAAGCGCAGCAGCGGATAGGAAGAACACCTTATAACAGCATCGAAGCAAAGGGCTGAAGTGAGGGTGAACCCCAACAAAGAGGATGAAGCCTCGAAATTACCTTGCCGAATGGACCCAGAGGGAATTCTGGAGCAACCGCACCATTAATGGCTCATACGGTACGTCGGTGGGTATACCTTCCATCCAGAGAAGTACCAAATCAAAACCGGTCCGAATTCACTCGTCTAGAGTGAAGATACCTCACGAAGCAGGATCTATAATGCTGGAAAAACAATATGTTTGATTTGAAGTGGGCGAAAGAGAGAATTTATATCAGCGCACCAGGTGGCAGCATAAATGACTATGTGATGACATGTCGATCAGAGGTGCTGGAGTTGACTTGGAACAATGGTACCATCTGCTGGTGCAGGAGAGCTATTGCAATATTTCTCTGGAGGATTTTCATGAGATGAAAAATTTGCAGATAGAAGTGTCCATCAGAAAGGAAGTGGATGAGCAGTGATAGGACCACCTTGGAAGCCTTGGGATAAGCGATGGAGCAGAATGAAATATAACCTGCATCTTTAAGTGGTTCGCAACTGCACTGTGGGTAGCTGGGTAGTCTGGTGCTGGAAGACCATTAACAGGCAAAGTAGCACAGCTGAGCACCACTCTATTTTTCAGTAGTATTGACCAGGACAAGTGGGAGAAAGGTGTATACATGTTGGCATTTTACTTGGTTTTATTAGCAAGGACACAACTTTTAGTAAAATAGGCTGCTCTTTGGTGAGAGAGGATGTTCTCACAGTCAGTACTGGATGAATGCAGATTGACAAGTCAAAAGTATACACATTTCATGCTTGGTAAGGGGTCAAGAAATACGAGACTGAGCACTGTCACGGTTTTGCAAATATTTACACTTGCAGACAGCAGTGAGAGAAGACAGGCTGATTATGCCACCTATTATAAATTCATACATGGCTGCTCTGTTGCTGCTTTTATAGATTTCAAAAACCAATGTACACTGGCAGCAGAGGGTGGTTCCCTTTCCAATCATGGTGATTATATGAAAATCAACCAAAAAAGATTTAGGTAACAGGAAAATGTCTTAACCCTATTTGCATTTTCTAATGGGATTTCGAAATGTTTTAAGTATGCATTAATTAAAGTGAAATAAAAAATCATTACATTGGGAATGTTTAATTTTATTCAAAGTTATGTTTTTTGCTCAGTTATAAGTGTGTTTCGGGATCTGGCACATGAGCAGAGGATATGCAGTGTTAATATTAATAATGATAACATAATGGGAAAGTAATGTTACTTACTCTGTAGGCATCTGTTCGTAGCTTGTAGTGCTGTAGATTCACAAGCTCTGCATACTCCTGCAATCTAGTGTGCAGACGTTGCAAGTTGTTTTTGTTTTGAAGAAGTTTCTGAGTTACAAGGTCTTCTGTGACTCCTCCCTTACTAGGGAACATGCACTGGCACAGACTCCTTGGTTAGATTGTTTTCCATACAGAGGGCCAGTGTAAGTATGGAGTGTGAAGTAGCAAGAATGTGGTACCCATGCAAATGGGGTATAAAGGCACGGAAGATACTTAATGTTACAACTGTGCAAGCAAGACATGGACTCCGGGAAGGAGGGTGGGCACAAGGGATTCTAAAGCACTACAAGCAACGAATAGATGCTTACTGGGTAACATTCCGTTTGCAGCATGTGTGGATTTTGATATACATGCCCCACAAAGACTGTAAACCAGTAATTCCCTAAAGTGGTGGCTTGTCAGTGCATTATAAAGATGTCTGAAACAAGAGCTATTAATACCGGTCGGCGAAAGATAGCCTGACGGGTGAGGATGTCCCAAAAGTAATGCTTTGCATAAGTGTGAGATGAAAATGTAGCTGCTTTGTAAATGCTAGCTATCGGAATATATTCCCTAGAAATGCCACAGTTGCCCACTTCTTCCTAGTAGAAAGTAGAAAGGGGGAGGGGCAGGCCAGTTTTGACTTTAAAATAATATGTATTGATACATTTAACAATCCATCTAACTATTACAGCTATTGATAAAAGGTGGCCTTTACGAGGGTTAGCAAAACTGATAAAAAGCTGTTGAGTTTTACAAAAAGGCTTGGATCTGTCCATGTAGTACATTAAGGCTCTTTTGATGTCTAGAGTGTGAAAATCTTTTAGCTATGGAGTGAGGGCAAAATGGTGGTAGTTTGTTTAAGGCAAAAAGGAGACGCCACCTTGGGAAGTAATTAGGGTCCGTTCTAAGGAAAACCGTATCCGCATGAATCTATAACAGTTTCTTGCAAAGTGACGGCTTGCAGCTCAATTATGCATTTTTGAGATGTAATGGCTATAAAGAAAGCTACATTTCAGGAAAGAAGTAACATAGGGCAGGAATGAAATGGTTGAAATGGGGGATCCATGAGTCTTGTGAGTGCTATATTGAGGTTCAAAAGAGGGGGCAGGTGGCACCTAGGAGAAATCACACTTTCAAGAGCTTCGATAAAGGCGTTGACAGGAGCTCAAGACAATGCTCTCTATTTTGCATCTATGCAGCAATGGCTGGAGATGTAGGCATATGGAAATATATGCTAACCCTGATTTCTGTAGGTGGAGCAAATGTCTTTCACTGAGGGTTTAGGAGGGCCTATGTTCTTGGAGCTACAATAGTGGACAAATCTCTTCCACTTTGCTGCATAACAAGCCGTGGTAATAGGTCTGCGAGCTTCCTTTAGAATATCCATGCATTCTTGCTAAACTCGAAGACGTAAGGTGCCAGATTACTAGATTGAGCTGTTTGGGATCGAGTTATGCTCGGCTCCTGCGAAATTCCTTTAGAATATGCATGCATTCTTGCTAAACTTGAAGACGTAAGGTGCCAGATTACTAGATTGAGCTGTTTGGGATTGAGTTCTGCTCCTGAGTGAGAAAGTCTGGCCTGCAGGGGTGCCTCTTGTGCAGGGTAACAGACTTCTCAAGTAGGCTTGAGAACCATGGGTGTCTGGCCCACGTGAGAGCTACCAGGAAGAGGGTGAGGGATGCTTGCCATAGCTTCCTCACTACTGATGGAGCTCTCACTCGTGGATTTGCTATTGCGTCCTACTGAGCAGGTCCACAAAATTGTTGTCCACTCCCAGAAAGTTCCCAGCTTGGAAGTGTATCTGATTGTGAATTGCCCAATGCCAAATCTTTTGTGTTGGTGCTAACCGCTGCGGCGAGTGAGTGGCCCCATATTTCTGCAGTTGATACATGAAGGTCAGGTTGTTTGTTTTGATGAGTGCCACCTTGCCTCAAATGTTCTTAAAGAAGGCTTTGATGGGTAGGTGGATGGCCAGAAGTTCAAGGTCATTGGGGGGCAACTTTTCCTGTTCCAGTGACCAGAGATCCACAACTGCCATGGTGTGGAGAGATACACCCATCAGCCACAGAGAGAGGAGTCTGTGGTGATGGTCACCTGCGGGATGAGGTCTGCAAAGAGCCTGCCCTGCAGCAAATTGTTGCTGTCCTGCTATGCAGGGAGTGAGGAGTACTGGCCCTTACCAACACTGGATTTCAAAAGACCCCCTGCTTGTGACCATTGTGTCAAAAGACACTCCTGCTACAGGCACATGTGCAATCTGGCATTGGAAACTATGGCTATGCAAGAAGCCATCATTCTTTGAAGACCCATTACTGTTTGACTGGCAGATTATGTTTTAGGCTGAAAAAGAGGCAGTAGCTGCTGGAAAGCTAGTACTCTTTGCAGGGTGGGGTAAGCCTTTCCAGTGATTGGGTTTAGAATTGAACCCAGGAAGGGTTGAACTTGTAAGAGGCTGGAAGTGAGAGATGGTGACGTTTACGGTAATTCCCAACACGTGAAGTAGGGAGATAGCAGCTTGTGTATGTGCTAGGCACTGCTGTCTGCCCGTGCTCTTGATCAGACAATTGTCCTGATGAGTGTCATATGGAAATGTTCTGGTAGAATGTATCTGCTGAGAGCCTGAGATCGATGATTGGTCTTCAGTATACAGCCTTCTTGGAGATTAGAAAGTACAGGGAGTGCACCCTATTGCCCTGGTGGTGATGGGCACCAGCTCTCTGCCCTCCCTACCCCTTGGAGGAGGACTTGCACATCATCTTACTCACTCATGTACTGAACATAAGCAGTTCTGTTTTGGGCTTCTGCGAGTGGTTAACTTTCACGGAGATATTTTTATATTTTAAAAATCTTTGCCTATTTTGCACATCTTTTTAAATACTGTACTGTACTTTACCTGCTAATTTGCACATTGTTGTTCGGGGAAGGAACTGTGTTCAATGCTCCGGGAGGGGATATTTAGGCGGGAGACTTCGGATTTTTGAATCCAGGTCAGCAGTCTAGCTGCCACGGCTTCCGCGTTCGCCCTAGTTCAAAAGGGGCGGATGACGCGGCCGCGAGAAGGAGTAGAACTCATGTACTGAACATAAGCAGATCTGTTTTGGGCTTCTGCGTGTGGTTAACTTTCACGGAGATATTTTTATATTTTAAAAATCCTTGCCTATTTTGCACATCTTTTTAAATACTGTACTGTACTTTAGCTGCTAATTTGCACATTATTGTTCGGGGGAAGGAGCTGTGTTCAATGCTCCGGGAGGGGATATTTAGGCGGGAGACTTCGGATTTTTGAATCCAGTCAGCGGTCTGGCTGCCACGGCTTCCGCCCTAGCTCAAAAGGGGCAGATGACGCGGCCGCGCTGCTGGCGCGCCTAAGGCAAGCCCGTCTGGGCCCGTCCGCGCCCGGGGGCCAGAACCCCTGGTTCTCCTATTAGAGAAAAAATGTCTTATTCCACAGAACAGCTACATGCTCTTAGAGACCTGTCGACATAAAGGTGGTCATACTATCACGCCGACAAACCACAGGAGCAGATGTCCTCACTGTCCCTTTGAACTAGGCTCCCTGGCTACAGCTTCAGTTGATAAGACCGCACCCTCTCAGACGGTTTTTAAAATGTGCTTACTGAACTGCCGATCAATGCCCAAACATGCAATCGAACTGCGACTGCTGTTGGAAGAGGAATACCCGGATGCCTTTATCCTTACAGAAACATGGCTCACTAACACCTCAGATCCGGTGTTGGTACAAGCACGTCCCCCGGGATATTTGATCCAGAGGCAAGATCGGGAACTTAACAGAGGAGGTGGCCTAGCCATTATTTATAAAGATAACTTTAATTGCCGTATATCTGCAAGATTGATCTCTGATTCCGAAAGTCTCTCCTTTGCACTTGGTCTCTCCCATACTTGTACCTTTTCGGGGGTCTTGATATATTGGCCCCCAGGAGCTATTGGCCACTTCGGTAGAGACCTACCTGAGGTAGTAGCCAAGTCAGTCAGTTCTCTTCCCAACTTCTCTGTATTGGGAGATTTCAATATCCATTTTGATGACACTTCCTCACCTATTGCAGAGGAAGTGACCGACAGTTTGGGAGCTCTGTTACTTAATATGAAAGTGACCGGCCCCACTCACCAAAAAGGCCATCTACTTGACCCTATCTTTTCTAACATCGGCAACCTTGTTGTTGAAAAGCCAATTCCCATTCCTTGGTCGGATCATCATAGGATCTCCTTTTCGTGGACCCCTCCGGTTAGCAGTAAGCCTGCGGAAACAGTAAAAAAAATTGAGTCTGAACTGGTCAAAACTCCTCCCGTAATCGTGGGCCCCAATTCTCAGTAACACCAGACCTGTGCTTGAGGGTGACCCTGAAACTGCCAACGATAAGTTTAATAACTGGCTGGATTCCTCTTTAGATTTGTTGGTCCCCAAAAAATGGATGGCTAACAAGAAAGGCCTAAAAAAAAAATAGCCTGGTACACTCCCAAGCTCAGAGAGCTGAAGCAAAAATGTAAACGCTTGGAGAGAAGCTGGAGAAAAGATTTCACCATCGATAATAAAACTAAATATAGAGAAGCCACCAAAACATACAAGGCAGAAATTAGAAAGGCCCAATCCCTATATTACGAAAATAGGATTACCTTAGCCGCTAACTCCCCTCGCGAAATCTTTCAGATTGCAAAGTCCCTTCTCAAACCCCCCCCCCCCCCCCCTCTCTCCATCTCTGCCCTCTACTGACATTTTAGGGCGGTAACAATCTGGCAAAATTCTTCTTAAAGAAAATCGAAGATATTTATTTGGCTTTCCCTACCCCACCACCGCCAGACAAATTCTGGATGCCGGAGGCTCCGCAGCAATCATGTTACTCAACCTCAGCGCGGCCTTCGACACAGTTAATCACCAACTCCTTATTTCAAGACTTAGAGAGGTAGGAGTGACAGGAACAGCACTTAAGTGGCTACAGTCCTTCTTAAACGACAGGTCGTTCCAAGTATTTGAGGATAACTTTACCTCCGAAAGCATGCCTCTAAGATGCGGGGTGCCTCAGGGTTCCTCCCTGAGCCCCACGCTTTTTAATGTTTATATGAGTTCACTAGCGGGGGTTGTCAAACCTTTTGGCATCCGGATTGTCACCTATGCTGACGACACACAGTTGATCGTTTCCCTTAAACATTCCAATAATACAAACACCAACTTGGCCGAATGTCTGGAAAGGGTCTCCGCATGGATGGAAGGCTCTTTTCTAAAACTCAATGGGGCAAAAACTGAGTTGATGTTCCTGGGCAAAACCCCCACCTTTAACACCTGCTCATTCTGGCCTGGGTGCCTGGGCATCATGCCTTCTCCCAAAGATCAGATTAAAAGCCTTGGTGTTTGGCTGGACCATAATTTAAATTTTAAGGAGCAAGCTCGGAAGGTTGCAGGTACCCGTTATGGGATCTTGAAGATGGTAAGGAAAATCCTTCCCTTGCTGCCCTTCATTGCGAGGAGACTGTTGGTGCAGGCTCTCATTCTTTCTCAACTTGATTACGCCAACGTGCTATACTTAGGATCCCCGCGGTCAACGATAAAAAAACTACAGACCGTTCAAAACTGTGCAGCACACCTCCTTATGCAGATCCCTAATCGGGAATCCGCAAGATCGTCCATCACCTCTCTCCATTGGCTCCCGGTCGCGGAAAGAGTGCAATTTAAAGCTATGTGTATTGTCCATAAGACTTCATTGTTCAAGGGTCCACCTATTCTCCAATCTATCATCTCTTCCTACTGTCCCAATAGGTCCTTGCGTTCTGGGAATAAAAATCTGGCAGTTGATCCCAGGATAAATAGAGTCCGGTGTGGGGGGCGCATGTTTTCATACAATGCTGCGAAATGCTGGAATCAGCTACCCAATCATATCCGTTTGGAGGTCAATTACTTATCCTTCCGGAAACTCCTAAAGACCTTCTTGTTCCCTTAACACCTAAGTGCTGTACGGTGAGGACTCTGCTCCTAGCGCTGGGAGGCCTTCTGGTAGCCATGCGCTCTATAAATGTAAATTCATTCATTCATCTTGTAGGAGGAAGTTCTGTGCGCTTAGGATGTGTGCACAGGGTAGTTTTTGTTGGGAGTGAAAGGAGTTCTAGGCAGTACCATTGCTTAGTTCTACTTAGATCCTAGCGGTCAGAGGTGATCTCTTCCCAGTGAGAAGGAACCCACTACAGTCTTTCCTCAACAAGTGTGGCATGATCTGGTGAGAGACTCCCTTACTCAGAGCATCTCTACTTTTGCCTCTGGAGTTGCCACTGTATGAGCCAAGTGAGTATCCGCCCGCCTGCCTGCTAGTGGTAGGGCTGCTGCTGGAGTTGGATTAGCTAGGATTAGAGCTATTCTGGAGAAGTGACTTTTGCCTCACCCCTGTAGCTCCTAAGCGGTATGTCTGCAGAGCCCCCATGCTTTAGGATATTTCTGTGGTTTTTTTTTGCCATCTTTTGGTTCACTTGTGAACCACAGGTGTTCCCCCATCAAAAGGTAGGCCCACAAGGTGCTGCTGCACCTCTGGCTTAAAACCAGAGATACGGACATGACTGAGGTGTTAACCTCTCTGGCTGCTGTATCTGCAGCACCTAGACAACACCATATAGTGGTTTTGAAAATTGCCTAGGATGCAATTTACTCCCCCAACCCCCCTATCTGAATTGTTCCAAGAGATCGGCCATCTCCTATTGGGCCCTATTGTACCTGGATAGTAGACCCAATGAGTTGGCCGAGCCTCCACTGTGTATTCGCTCCCACGGAGACGCTTTAACCCGCAGCATCATTTCTTTGTTCTCCTTTTCTAGTGGAGGAGCATCCCCTGTTGTTTGGTCAGAGGCCCGTTTATGGACAGTAGGCAACACTAAGGATTCCAGACGGACGTGCCCTTTAATAAATATGAGGTCTAAGGGAGAAGGTCTGCATTTCTCTCTACCCTGGGGGTCTTGACTAGTTCCTTCAAAACGTCTGGGGTGAGTTTGAGCATCTGGGGACACTGCATGGAGAGCATACTTGGACAGTGTTTCCCACAAGGAAGTTCTCCTCCTTGGAAATGGCATGCATGTCTAGTTTATGACAGAGCAGCTCTTTGAATGACCCTGCGATGCGTGACAGTGTCTTCAGTGGTGTTGAGTTCCCTATAGGGCCCACTGCAGTTCTCCCCTATAATGGCCTGTGGGTTGTAGGTCGCTTTTGCTTTGCACACGTTACGAAGTTACGTTATTTTTTGTGCCACAATATTATTCTAGAAATAGACCACTTTTTTTTGTTATTGAGCTCTTCTGCTGGCATTCAGTCTGGACATTTCGTACAAGGTTGAACAACACTGTGCCCTGTTTTTCTCAGTCAGACAATAACAGAATTAACAAAGAGACCTGGCTGCTGTTTTCTAGAATGGCAGTTCTCATCATAAGGAGAGACCTGCTGTTTTGGAAATAGAGGCAAATTTCTCGCAGAGAAGGGACCATGGAACTAGCTTGAAAGCCTTGCACAATCGGAGATGCAGACCAGCTAACGGCAAATGCTAGGTATGGGGTCTGGCTCTAGACCCAGAGATCTGTGATATATCATTTGTGCTCACACAGTGAGGTTAGGCTTAGGCAAATATATCACTCGCCATGGTAGGGATTTTCATTATGTACAGTCTTCTGCTAATGCTGATCACGTTACTATGTTACAAATGTTTCCATAATTGGGCACAGGTTCTTCACAATAGTTTCAATAAATATTGTAAACTTATCACGTGTCTTTAAGTTGTTAGTTATGGACATCTATGAGTGAGAGAAGGAAAGGCGATTACCTATTACCACGGTTCCTTGAGGGGACTAGCATGTTGTATTCGGAGGTGCCAGTTTACTTGTTACTCTGGGAAGGTTAGGAGGCCAAGTAAGGCACTATGATTTAGTTAGGATTCAGGCCCATCGGTTCTGATGAGGTATGGTGACTCAGTCCCTACATACGAATGTTCTGTGATCTCAGGGATAGTTGTGTTTCTAAACAGAGTCCCTGCAACATGGCACCACCAACGTTTGGTCTGGTACTTATTCACGGGTCTCCTGAGTAGTCTGTGGTCTTGAGGATTAATCCTCCACAGTGTTTAGGAAGTACCTAAATCTTTTGAGCTTGAAAGTTAAAAAAGATAAACCATTTTCTGGTGCACTTTGTTCCGTTGCTTTTTTCTGATGACAGTTCCACAACCTATTGCTATTTCTGTTAATTGAACACCTGCTGTCCATGCACATGTAGCGCGTCATGGACCTACTAATGCAGGTGGTGCTTTTATCTTTGTAGCGAAACCTGACGCTTATCGCTTTGAAGTTTTTTTGCTCTTGGGTCGACTTTCCGGCTGTGGAAGTTACCAAAAACACATTTCATACATATACAACTCCTGCAGCACATTACAGAGCATATGCGCTCATGAAAATACCTTTATCTTATTAGGAACATCTAACATGGTTCCTAGGCGCCCTTCCACAAGTTCCTGCACGCTTAGTAATGATGGGGCGACCTGGCCAGCCTTAGCTGGGTACAAGCCATATCCCAACATGGCGAACCTTAATCCTTTGCAAACACGAGCCTTATACTGAGTCAAGCATATATATAGTATAACTAGATCGTTATATTATTTTGTGCACCCTGTTGGCTGTACCAGCTACTGGCATGCCAGGGCAAGCCCAGTTGACTACAGTGCCTACTATAAGTCATGCAATTGTTCATTCAGTTATGGGCAAAATTCCCACTAATCATGAGGAAATTCCATTTTGGATCCCCCCCCCCCCAAAAAAAAAAAACAATCGACCAAATTTAAGCTGTGCTTCCCCTTATGGGACCACAGGACAAGCACAGAATTTTGACTGTGTGCTTACCCCCACGGTACGGTTCCTTCTATATGAGACTGCAACTCTTGGGGAACAGTCTTTGCCGTGGTTTATGCCATCAGTCTTGGCACTCTGTCCATGTCAGTCTTGCCTGACGTGTTAAAGCAAATATAGAATGAACACTGGACAGCTGCTGCCCTGGATTTGGGGACGAAACTAATGGGGAATTTTCCCATGGTATCCGCAATGATTCTGTCTAACATTAAAGGCGAAGCGGAATCTCTGGCCAGCGGCTCGCAACGGTTGCACATGCTGACCGTGAGCTGCCTATTATTGCCGATGTGTACACATCCATAGGATGTAATAATTTGGGAACCAGACCTACTAAACTACCTCTTTGGTAAACCTAGTACTGACAAGGAAGCCAAGCAGACCCCGTGAGTTTGTTTTAAAAAAAAAAAAAAAGTGATAAATCAAAACATACACTGAAAGGTAAACGTCGCAGAGGTTCTCCATCCACGCGCGGTCTGAGAGGCGGTACAATATTCATGATTGCACTACAATGAAGGCCCCAGACAGATATCAGATTTCTGATACACGTTCTCCTCGTTCCCTACAGGACTCATCTGACAAGCAGTACGAGAGAAGGGCGATCTGATAGCAGACAAGAAGAGTATGAAACTGAAAAGTGAAATGCAACACTCGTCTGACGTGAAGATAAAGAAAGAGGGAAAACCTCCTTAGTATAAAGCCCCTTTTCAGAAAAAGAAAGTTGCAGCTATAACCACAAAATATACCAGAGACACTGAGAACCCTCCTCCTGAACAGGAGCTGGGCAGTGACACTCTTCGACAGAAGTCACTATAGTGCGCCGGAATCTCCAGGAGTTTCTGGCATTGAGAGCAACTGATACTTTTGTTACAGTCGGAACCCCAGCTAGGGGCATAGCCCCTCCAGATAGATTATATGACTTGGATATACAAATTGAGGGTGACGTACAGCGCACCATAAAGCAATATTGTGGGAAAATTTTAACGTTGTCTTACGACATTCTTTTAGTGAAGGTCGATTGGCCCCCACTCTTTGTTCAAACATCACCCCCGCCACCCCCCCCCCGGGGTGAGGATGTAATAATACCTTCCTTTTTTGCTCTAGTCCCTGATGAAGTCAAAGAAGCTTATGCAGAAGACTGGGTTCTTGCACAAGCCCTGGCTTTTATACCGCAATCATGTCGGCCGGGATAAGGACTCTCCTTGTTATACCCATACGGTGCAGCCCGCAAGTGCAACGACAATACCCTATTAAATGAGAAGCTAAGGCACCAGTTAGATACTCTCCCAGTTGGAGTACTAGGGAGTAATTGAACCCCGTGTCTCTCAGATGAGTAAACCCTTTTTTCCGGTCTTAAAACCGGATCATTTATATCGCATAGACTACAGACATTTAAATAGTCATACGTTCACTTTTGCTATGCAAAATACGCTTGGTACTGCTTTGATAAATAACAGCCCGTAAAAAATACAAAACAACGTTGGCTATATCCAACTTTTTTTAGCCAAAATCTCACACCTGAAAGCAGGGATTGGACAGCGTTTTCTGCCCTGAGATTTCAGCGTTGATCACCCATTTAGCAACAGGCTAGAACAGTCCAGGACTGTTTGCAACCCGCATAGTGTCAATTCTACATGATACTGACCCGGACGCATTGTCCTATGTAGAGGGTATCTACCTCACAGACGAGGAGTTAAACCCACACTTAGCCAGAGTGGATCGCATAATATTAGGAAGGTTTCACTGCATGCGGGTATAAATTTTACTTTAAGAAATCAAATTTCTTAGGCTATGAACTTACGCATGAGGGTAAGAGTCTTGCCCCTCATTTGTTGGCAAAGTTTGCACATTTGCAACCTCCAAATACCTTAAAGAAACTACAATCCTTGTTAGAATTCCTTAATTTTGGCAGAACATACATTCCGGATCATGCACTAAACCACTTTATGAATTAATTCACCCTGATTTTTCCAGTTAACATTGGACATCAGAACACACAGATCTTTGCAATCTGACATACTAGCAACACTTCACTTACATACATGTGTAAATACTACAAACCTAGTCATCCGTGTTTTACCGGGTGCAACTGGATTTACCTATTTCACTATTAACAAAGCTGAAACAGCCGATTGCGCACTGGAATATAAATGCAATTTATATGCAAACGCGTTTGGCTTTCACTGAAAAAATACTGACAGATGGAAATTCTTAAAGAGCGGCCTCTTGCACAATTTAAATGCATTGCCATTACTCCAATGCTAGCCTTTGAGGCTGTCACAAAAGCTAGCGTTCCCAACGCTAAAGCCCTCCATCCTAGATGGATACCGTGGGCAACATCCTAAAGAGCTATCTTTGACCAGTCTTTACAGACACAAATTTCTACAGTATGAGCATGCTTACCCCATGCCCTCTTCACTCTTAACCAGTATAAATACATTTACACTGATGGTTCAGCCCAACCTGCTATAGGTTCAAAACAGCAATATTCAGCAGCATGCGCCACTGTTAGTGTTATTTTGGACGGGAACTTCCAACCACAAAAAACTTGCAGTCCCTAGGGGACTGTACTGGTAGTTGGCTGAACTGAAAGCTTTGCTTCTTGTACTAGAATATATGGGTCCTGAATACCCCATACTTAGTGTGTGATTCATATTACTGTGTACAGTCCTTTTAGGATAATTTACATTATTGACGGCAGAATGGATTCAAAGATTCTAAAGGTAACACAAAGCATAAAATGCTTTGGGTTAAGGTGGCGGCACTCAAAGACAGGTTGCCACAGGCTCAAGTTATTCATACTTTGAGTCATCAGAATGTGGGAGCACACATTGTAGGGATCTTTCTGGCTGATAAAGCAGCCAAATCTGCAGTTGCGACTGCTACTGTAATTACTCGTATTAAAACGAGAATAGATTCAGATATCTTGCCTGCCGTTAATGCTAGCAAGAACGGCCCCCTTCCTAAGGGATTTTCATCTAAATATACTTACCACTTAAGTGAACAAAACATTCCTTGTGTTACTATTCCAGGAGTTGGCGACCGTTTGATTCCAAAGACCGCAGACTAACTTTAGTAATAGCTGCACATGCCAGTGTGACGGCCACAATTTCGCTGCTACAGCAACATTAGTGGTGGCACAGCTTGAAGCAAAAGGCCAGGAAATACATCCTGTGTTGTAATATTTATCAACAGATTAAAGCTTCCACCGTGGCTCGTCTACCACAGACACCCGTTAATTTCCAGCAAGCCTTTTGGCTGCATTTATTTTGATCATTGTGGTCCATTGATTTCAGATATTAGGTTTACATTTATCTTAGTTGCAGTTGATTCTTGCTCCAGGTTCCTCTGGGTTTGGCCACACCGTTTGGCTGATGCTTGTACTTTTACTAAAGACCTGCAAGTCTTTATTGGGACACATGCAAGCAGTACATTCCACTCAGACCCGGGCCAGTCTTTCGCTGCTAAAGCATACCGGGATACTATGCCATCCCTGGGAGTACAGGTGCATTATTCTTCTCCATACCGGTCTGAGGGCAGTTCTGTTGTGTAAAGGATGAATTGTGACTTAAAGCAGTCCTTAACAGCAAGAGGAGTAGGTACAGGGTGCAGTTGGATCCACCACCTATATGGGGTGCAGCGAGCACTTAATCTCCCTAAAAGATATCTTGGTGGCCGGACCCCATTCCAGGTCCTTTTTGGCATCAATATCTACATTCCCGACCTTGACGGTCCAGACATCGTGACACAAGCCATGCCCTTTGATGTAAATGATCGCTGTGCTGTCTTACAGGACCTACAAATCTTCTGTGACACCCAATCCAACGAGCAGTTGAAGACGTCTACCTCTGCAGAAATCAAGGAAACACCAGAAACATCAGACTGGATTCTGAAACCTGGAGATCTTGTGCACGAGAAGGTGGTGAAAAAGGAGCTTGGACCCTCATACTGAGCGCCAGTGCCAGTCCTTGGCACTCAAAGTACAAGAACTCTTGCAGAGACTTGGTATAAAGTGAGGGAAAACTTGAAAATTCCATACCATAGTTTTTTAGCTCCCATTTGGGACAGTCCCGGCTCGCCGGAGTGGACAAAAGACATCCTTGCCAAACCCCTGTTAGAGGGGGGGCTTTACGCACTGGGACCAGATTTTAAGTGATGGTGAGCTTATCTCCTGGGAGATATGTAGTCAGCTTACAAACTTTCACCTATCTAGGTTTAAATATGTGCAAATGCAGGGCTGGATCCACGACCCACTAACGAAGATAGGTGTACCAAACGACCTAGAGTTTAAGCTGACGCAGCAATCCAGTCAAAAGAAGGAGTTAGCGACTATTTATTGGCTACTGGTGGATATGGAGGATGGCGATTTTACGCTTCCTGTGGAACTGTGGGGAAAATACTTGCCGGATTCATCGCTGGAAAAATACTGGCAAGTATCTATGGCTATGCTTTTTAAATTGGTTAAGCCTGCATACCTAAGGAGAAATCATCTCTTTTCCATCCATAGAGCGTATTGGTCACCTTTGAAGCTGTCAAAGTTCGGGAGAGGAGGTGAAGTCCCCTGCCCGAAGTGCGGCAATATGAAGGCCGATGACGTCCATATGTTTGTAGAATGTATAGAGTTGCAAACTTTTTGGAATGATGCGAGTAGGGCGCTGTCTCAAATGCTTAAGCTGCATGTAAAGGTAAGCGTTCTTCTTATTATTTTCGGTCAGTTGGAGCCTGAAGTAAAACCTACTAAAGGTCAGGCAAGGCTTATCTTTTACATTGCACTGTTGGCGCGCAGGGAAATCTGCAAGTTATGGGTGTCCCCCCTCTCCCCTAGCCTGGAAAATTTGTTGGTCTCGATTAAATACATAGTTACTATGGAAAGGATGAGCTCTAGAGATGTTAACTTTTGGCTTCCCTTGATTGAATGGTGTGATGCTCTAAACGACAATAGTTAGGTTTTTCAGCGGTCCTATGATTATGCCTTACCAGCCTCATCAGGTTTTCGGGCTTAGTTCCTTGTGGCTTTGTCTGCCGGTTGGAAAGGTAGAGGAAGAAAGCAGACATTTGGACAAGAGAGTAGATGGATTTCGATTCAAAGGGCCTTTAGAAACCTCGATCTCCCGCTCTACTCGTACCTACCCGTATTGCTGTAAAGCACAAGAGCACAGGCTTTCAGGTGTCCATCAAGATGTGCATGTGGAAGAACGTCATTGTTTTTTCTTTCCACTAAAGAAACTTATATTAAAAAAAAAACCTAATCTTGCCACCGCATCCTGGTTCTAAAGACAATCGTTTTGCCTCTTTTGATTACATTAAGTTACATCATGTAGCTGATTCTCAACAGTAGATCACAATGAGTCCTTGGTAGTTCCCCAACGCCTCTCGCTACCATACAGGAAATTCCTCTACAGCTAGTGAGCACCACCAAAGCCCTTTCTCCCCAGCCCGGGGAGGGGGGGAATGCACTACGGTTAATCCCTGCATCTGCTACAACTACCAGCAACACGAGTGAAGTGAGTACTGCTCTTACAACTGTATCTTCTGCAGCTCATGTCGTTTATACAGCTTCACCTCCTTTGGATCCACCTCTTCTGGATTTTCCCAGTCCTGTCGCAGTACATGAGGCACCAGTTTTTCAACGAAGTGCTTCCGGATATTATGTGGGCCATGAAGATTCTTTTGATGATTCTTCAGTTTTAGACAATCCACCTGCACGGATCTGCGTTTTCATTTCATGGCTGAAACGCACTTATCTGGGCCTAACTTGGATATATGTTTGGATAACACTTTCCTAGGTTTTCCTATTCCTGTGGATTGGATTTGTGATTGTTTTTTTTCTTACTGATTAATGGCCATTATCTCCCAGAAACTCTGCTACAGAACTGGTTGAAAGGATGTTGGCCTCCCATCTCATCTTCACAAAAGCTAAAAAGAGACTTGTCAATGGTGAACATTTCAGCTGTTCCAGTAACTGATGGAATTCTTTGGGATAAAGTTCCTTTCGGTCCCATGGAGATGCTGCAGACACTATATGTATTTGGGGTTTCTATGGGTGATGTAATTGCTCCTGGGTTACAGTCAGACGAATGGGATGTTGAAACTGTAAACTATGCTCTCAGAGCTGGAATATTATACTTAGGCTATCTGGTTTTAGGTTTAAACCTATAATAACTGATAAAACCCCACCGAAAGGAAAATAGCCATCACCGGTGTAAACATATAAACACTGGAAAAACCCCTTTGCAACCACAAACTAAGAAAGGAAAAGATGAGTGAAAGAGTCATTTTTATTTCTTCCTGAAGGGAGCTAATACAATGTAACTTTGTTATACAAGGTAGCATCAAGAAAGACTGGGCTAACATTACTCTGCTTGAGTTTTGTTGTTTAGGGATGTCACTAAAACATTGTCTCTTCTTCCTCCTGCCTTTTTCAGTTTTTGTGGTCTTTGGTCTAAAGATGCAGTGTTTAGAAGCATGTTTTAGGTCTTATTTAGTTATTTTATAAACTGTAGAAAATTGGGAAATATCAAAATCATATTTGATATTTTGGCTACATTTGATTTCACTGATAGGTAAAATGGCTGGTTTCATAAGAATCTTTCCTAATATGTATCATCACATTTACCCAGACAGAGAATGGGTGAAATCCTTTGATACATCTGCCCCCTTTTCTAGTGAGTCAGTATTGAAGTGAATTGCCAAACACCCCAGGCTTTAAACATTCAACGCAAGATTTAGTGACAGGTATATGTGAAAAGAAAGTTGTCACCAAGCATCTGAGATAGTGGTGAAAACATGACACCAGATGTTTGGTAAACATGGAACGCAGTGTCACATGGAATGCTGCTGAAAAAAAGTTGCTACCAAGTTCAATAAAGATTGGAGTGATATTGTTTGTATTTGCAGTAATTCAGCTACGTATATGAAAAAGTTGTATGATGGCCTGCCAAAATCGATACCTGAGCTGAAGTGCTTCCCTGAAAGAGATCCTGGTCACTTGCGAGATGGTATGCTGAAAGCATCTTTACAATCTTCAGAGATAATGAAGAATGCTATTGACTTGGTAGTCCATTCTGGTGCAGTAAAAATGTATTTGGACCTCATTTACCCTGTGCACACGCCAACTATACACATGCACTATCAGTGCAGAAGGCAAGCAATAATTGAAATTAAATTAAAATTCCATAAACACCGGAAAAACACGGTTTCTGTTTTTAATGGCGCGAAAATGTGTAACCACTGTTTTTTTAAGGTACTGAAAAAACCCACCAGAACTTACCAAAAATAGAAACTGAAAACAGGAAAGCCTAATTATACTGTTTTCAATATCTGAGGATCTGTACTTAAAGCACAAGTTACTAACTTGTGTAACGATATATCTGTAAGAGACAGTAGTTAGTGATAGATTCCTTACCTTAGAATATCCCCAGGCGTCAGGCTGGATCCGGAAAGTTTTGCGTAGCAGTACCCTTGCGGCGTCGGTAGGCGGCGTCGTGCGGCTCCGCGTCCGTCGTCGGCGTCGTGATCGCCGGGATGACGTCGCGGGCAGCACTTAGGCGCCGCCCCTGCGCGCTGACGTCAGTTCTGTACCACGACTTTCCGCGCCAGGAACGCAGAGCCATGCAAGAAGCTGACACAGGTGTCTGAAAAATACTAGGGCCCTGAAAGGGATGTCCTTAACCCTAGAAATCAGTTCGCAGAACGGGGAGGATGGGTGGGGCGGTAAGGAATCTATCACTAACTACTGTCTCTTACAGATATATCGTTACACAAGTTAGTAACTTGTGCATCTGAAAGAGACACGTTAGTGATAGATTCCTTACCTTAGAATAGATACCCCAGCAATACCAACCCCGGTGGTGGGTCTGCGAACAAAGATCAGACAAGGAAGTCCTGGAGGACAGAACGGCCAAAGAAGCCGTCCCTCCGGACCTGACTGTCAAGGCAGTAATGCTTAGTAAACGTGTGCAGCGAGGCCCACGTAGCTGCCTGACAGATAACCGGCAGCGGAACACCGCGGCCCAAGGCCGTGGTAGCAGCCGTTGCCCTGGTGGAATGGGCACGCAGCCCAACAGGAGGCTCCTTCTTGGCCAAAGAATAGCAGGTCTTGATGCACAAGGTAACCCAGCGGGAGACGGTCCTCTTGTGCACCGCCCGACCTTTTTGGCGCCCACGTAGCCAACAAAGAGCTGGTCATCCACCCGGAAGTGTTTTGTGCGGTCGATATAGAAGGAGAGCGCACGTTTTGGGTCCAGACGGTGGAGCCTCTCTTCCTCTCTGGAAGGATGCGGAGGCGGAAAGAAGGTGGGCAAAGTGATGGTCTGCCCAATGTGGAAAGCAGTAACCACCTTTGGCAAGAAGGACGGACGCGTCCGAAGAACAACCTTGTCTGGATGAACAGAGAGAAAGGGAGGTTTGCAAGATAGAGCCTGGAGCTCACTCACCCGCCGAGCGGAGGTGATGGCCACCAGAAAGGCAGTCTTCAGAGTCAGAAGGCGAAGAGGACAGTTATGCAGAGGCTCAAAGGGAGCGCACATTAAAAGGTAAGAACCAAGTTCAAGTCCCACTGAGGCATTACAAACGGAACAGGAGGGAAGAGGTGAGTAATGCCTTTTAAGAACCTGTTAACAACAGGGGACTTGAAAAGGGAGGGCTGATCAGGGAGCCTGAGGAAGGCCGAGATAGCACAAAGATAACCCTTGATGGTACCCAGGGCAGAACCCTGTTGGGCCAGAGAGAGAAGGAACAGAAGGACCTCAGAAAGAGGGGCAGAAAGGGGATTCACAGCCTTTGCTGTGCACCATGCCACAAATTTGTTCCACCTGCAGGCGTATACCACCTTAGTGGAGGGACGCCTGGCTGCCAGAATCACATCACAAACTTCGGGAGGCAAGTCGAAAGGAATCAACTGCCGCCGCTCAATCTCCACGCAAGCAGGTGTAGACTGGACAGGTTCGGGTGGAGGACCGTCCCCTGCTGCTGCAACAGAAGATCCTCCCGAAGAGGCAGACGGATCGGGGGATCTATGCTCATATTGAGTAGCTCGGGATACCAAACTCTTCGAGCCCAGTCCGGAACCACAAGAATGACTTGGGCCCGGTCGTGCCGAATCTTCTTCAACACTCTGGGTAGAAGTGGTATAGGCGGAAAGGCGTACAACAGACCGCAACTCCACTCGCGACGAAAGCGTCGCCGAGCGAGTGCCGCCTTGGAAATTCCAACGCGCAGAACTGATGACATTGCGCGTTCTCTTCGGTGGCGAATAGATCTAACCAAGGCTCTCCCCACTGTAGAAAGAGTCCTTGCGCCACTTCCGAGTGAAGACGCCATTCGTGATCCATCATGCACCTGCGGCTGAGGTTCGTCCGCCCTGGCGTTCAGAGAACCTGCCAGGTGTTGAACCATCAGGAACATGCCCTGATGTTCCAGCCATGTCCAGAGGCGCAGAGCCTCCTGACAAAGGGTCCAAGACCCCACCCCGCCCTGTTTGTTGCAGTACCACATGGCGGTGGTGTTGTCTGTGAACACCTGCACTACCTTCCCTTTGACAGAGGGAAGGAATGCCTTGAGTGCAAGCCGGATCGCCCGGAGCTCCAGAAGGTTGATATGGAGCCGGGACTCCGCCGGAGACCAGAGGCCTCTGATCTCCGCCTCTCCCATGTGACCGCCCCATCCCAGAAGGGACGCGTCCGTCACAACTGTATGCTCTGGCTGGGGAAGGGAGAGGGATCTGCCCATGACCCATTGCCGGTTCGAGAGCCACCACTGCAACTGTTTTGCAGTCCCCTCCGAGATCTGGACGTGATCGGACAGGTTGCCCTGGTGCTGCGCCCACTGGAACTTCAGGTCCCACTGCAGAGCCCGCATATGCCATCTGGCATGATTGACCAGCAGGATGCAGGAGGCCATGAGGCCCAGCAGCCTCAGGGTCATCCGTGCCGAAACCCAGGATAAAGGCCGAAAGATCGGAATCATAGCCTGAATATCCCGGACTCGCCGTTCGGGAGGATAGGCCCGAAACTGCGTCGTGTCCAGAACTGCTCCGATGAAAAGGAGCTGTGGAGAAGGAATTAGATGCGACTTCGGCACATTGATGGAGAACCCCAGCGAGTGCAGGAGTTCGGCCGTAGTCTGGAGGTGGGAGACGACTGCCTGGGACGAGCCCGCCTTCAGCAGCCAGTCGTCGAGGTAGGGAAGACTGAAACCCCTGCCCGGCGCAGATGAGCTGCGACCACCGCCATCACTTTCGTGAACACCCGAGGGGCACTTGTAAGGCCAAAGGGAGCACGGTGAACTGAAAATGCTCGGGGCCTACCGTGAACCGAAGGTAACGCCGGTGGGCCGGCAGGACGGGGATGTGGAAATACGCGTCCTGCAAGTCCAACGCTACCAACCAGTCTCCAGGGTCGAGGGCAGTCAAGACCTGAGCTAGGGTGAGCATCTTGAACTTCTCCTTCCGGAGGAAGCGATTGACGTTCCGGAGGTCCAAGATAGGACGCATGTCCTCCTTGTCCTTTTGGGCACCAGAAAGTAGTGGGAGTAGCAACCACGCCCTACTTCTGGGGTCGGAACATGCTCGATGGCCCTCTTGGTCAAGAGGGCCGTGACTTCCTTCCGTAGAAGCACCAAGTGATCCCCTGACATGCGGTGGAATTGAGGTGGCATGGCTGGGGGGTGGTCTCGAAGGGGAGGGAGTAGCCCCTTCGGACAATGTCCAAGACCCACCTGTCCGAGGTGATGGTGCGCTAGTGGGGAAGGTGATGGCGGACCCTGCCCCCTACTGGCGTGCCGTGCACCTGAAAGGAGGGACTAGGAGGGCTTGGAGGCCGCGGACGGGTTGGAGGTGGTGGCCTGACCCGCACGCTGGTTGCCCGATCCGCCACGGCGGAATCCACGTCCTCGGCCACGCGAAGACGCCTGCTGCGCGGGCCGGTGGCTGGGCTGCTGACGTGAAGGGCGCCCCTACCGTGGCCACGATAGGGGCGAAAAGCAGAAGGTAGCGGAGGGCGTGTAGCAGAAAGGCCCAGGGACTTTGCAGTAGCCCGTGAGTCCTTAAAGCGCTCCAACGCATGGTCTGCTTTGGACCCAAAAGACCGACTCCATCAAAGGGCATGTCCATGAGAGTATTCTGGACATCCCCTGAAAAACCAGTGGTTCTCAGCCAGGCGTGGCGCCGGAGCGCCACCGTCGTTGCAATCGACCTGCCCAGCGAGTCGGCGGTGTCAAGGCCACAACGGATAGTGTATTTGGCCGCATCCTTCCTTCCGCAATGGCGCGGGAAAGCAGTGCCTGGACCTCCTCAGGGCACTGGGGCAAAACATCCGCCACCGAATCCCACAGGGAGTGGGTATATCGGCCCAAAAGACAAGCGGTGTTAACGGACCGCAAGCCAGCACTGGAGGAAGAAAAACCTTTCTTCCCAAACTGATCCAGGCGTTTGGATTCCCTATCCGGAGGAGCGGTAGGGAAGGCGGTTTGGGAAGCGGAGGCTTGGACAACCAAGCTCTCAGGAGTGGGGTGGACAGAAAGAAACAGGGGGTCGCCCGGAGCGGGGCGATGGCGTCGTGACACGTTCCGATCCACAGGAGCCCCTGTGTTGGGCTTGGACCAGGCGCCCAAAGAACGTCAGTGAGGGCGTCGTTAAACGGCAGCACAGTCTCCGCAGAGGAGGCTGCCGGCTGAAGCACCTCTGTCAAGATGTTAGGCTTGACCGTCAAAGTAGGGAGCTGGAGACGTAAGGCCCCAGCAGCCCTACGCAACACCGTACCAAAATTGGCCCCCTCCTCCGTAGCCACGGGAGGAGACAGCAAGCCAGTGTCAGGAGAAGTATCCAGACCACTGGCCTCCCCTAGACTCTCTGTCCAGTCCTCATCATACTGACAGTTGCGTGTCAGAGGGTCATCAGACCCCTCCCAGTCCTCCTGGTCCTCCTCTGGTTCAAAATAAGGAGGAGGAGGGACATTTGGGACCCAAGGTCCCATCGGCGCCGGAGCCGGCGTCGGCGGCGTCGCTCCGGGTCCATGTCCGGAGCCGGAAGGAACTGGGGGACGACGCCGCCCGGAGCCCAGGGCGGCGTCGAGAACGGCACCGGAGACATCGGCGCCGGCGGAGGTGTCGTGAGGTCGACCGGCGTCGATGGGGGTTGTGGAGCCGGGATCGAGGCCGGGGCCGAAGCCGGAGCCGGGATCGAGGCTGGAGGCTCGGGCGACGCCGGGGCCAGAGCCGCCGGCGGCGCCGGAGCAACCCCATCAGGGCCCGCGGGGCCCGAAGGCGCACCGGAGGGGCCTGAAGGCCCGAAGAGGCGGGCCATGGCCGACAGGAACTCCTGTACCTTGGCCGGATCCGCCCCCGAACCCGGGAAGGGCGGGTATGACGGGGGCGACTCCACAGGCAAGTCCGGGGCCGCGGGGGCGGGGACGGTGCCGGGAGGGGCCTCAGCCGAGTCGCGAGACCGGCGGGCGAAGTCCGAGAGCGACGATGCTTCTTGGACTTCTTGTGCTTAGACTTACCGGACGAAGAAGTCGGCGACCGGTGTGCACTCCGCGAGCGACCCCTGGACCTCTCACGCGACCGGGGCTTCCGCGGAGCCGAATGCCGGGCCTCGAGGAGCTTTCGAGACCGCTCTCGCAAAGCTTTCGGGTTGAGGGCCTGGCATTCGGGACAAGACTCGGTGTCGTGGCCTCGGCCGAGGCAGAAGAGACACTCCCAATGCGGGTCGGTGACGGACATCATCCGCGCACAGGCGCCGCATCGCTTGAAGCCGGGCATCCCTACGACACCTTAAAGTTGGAAAAACCAGTGAAAAAATCACCAAAAAGTATGGTCAAAAATTGACCAGGGCACTGCTCTTCCCGGATCTGCGCTTGCTGGCGCGGAAAAGAAGAACTGACGTCAGCGCGGAGGGGCGGCGCCTAAGTGCTGCCCGCGACGTCATCCCGGCGATCACGACGCCGACGACGGACGCGGAGCCGCACGACGCCGCCTACCGACGCGCAAGGGTACTGCTACGCAAAACTTTCCGGATCCAGCCTGACGCCTGGGGATATTCTAAGGTAAGGAATCTATCACTAACGTGTCTCTTTCAGATTTCTGCTAATTACGGTGAAATGTTCTGTTATCACCATTACGGACATCATTATGTGCACAGAGCCAGTGTTCAACGTACCATTCTGAATTACACACAATGGGAACAAAGCCCCACTCCACTCCCTCACAAGAGAGCTCCAAAACATATAGGGATACATTCCCATACTTTTCTGAATATGATACATCAGACTCATCATCATATTTCAAATTAGTCCCTACACTACCAAATAAATATATGCTTACTTAAACTAAGCTAATATATACAGACTCATTTGTCACCCAATTAGCTGTGAAAGGCTGTGATTATTGGAAAGACAACATTGACATGAAGTCCATTTGGGGTTCCAAACCTTGGCAAGTTCAAGGGATGGAAACCTTGTTCTGAGCCAGTTTAATTCCAACACAAATGATTTTTCTAAATGACATTGTATAACAGACTACGTGTCTAGGATTGGCGAAAATTAAAGACATGAATGCACTAAATATTCCCTTTATAACCCGTTTTGACAATTGGCAATACTTAACAAATTACACTGAGGAGCAGCTCAATAGTATGTTGCAGAATGGTACATTAAATTCCACATTTTCAAGTTCTCACAGGTGATTAAGGTGGCCAGGGGCCACAAATGGTTGTCATGCTCGTTTTCTGAATTCAATACCGGGGCTCAGGGCAAGCAGATCTGACCCCCGATAGTCCTACTCACATCAAGTAATACAACCACCTATTATTCTGTGGGGAAATTGTGTCAACAATGGTTAGAACATTCCACACTGTCTGCAGTCAAACAACACCTTTAGTGTCCGAAGACATGAACATATCAGACTTCCTATTAGACCCGAAGTATCCACGTTCAAAAAAGATTTATTTATGCTACATATAATAAAATTTGGAAACTGTCACAAATGGAAGCTGCCGCACGTTTAAGACAAATTGATCAGGATAATTTGGATAAAACGCTTGCAGTGGTTGATAACAGTATTAATACACTGTCTTCTCACATTTATAATTTGAATAACATTGCGTCATCTGTAATTGAAAGTATGCAATGTCTACATTGTATCACTTGCAAATTCAGCTCAGATCTATCATGCAGTTTAGCTGGACACTTCCAACTCTTAAGAATGGGCGCACGTTGGCGTTATCTTAATTCCAGCTACCTATTCCTGCCTTTTAATCTGACATGTACACAATGTTACATCTTGAGAAGTTAGAACAGCTCCCTTTCACAACAGCAGAAACACCTCCCGCGGTCTGGTTAATACACAGAGTAATATCTTTGCCGATTTCATCATTTCAGTTCACAGCTTGCATGAAAAATTTCCCGGTCTGTAGATATGAACTCCTAGGAGGCAGCTTCATTCACGAATTATGGTCCCTCCCATTTTCATATGGTTGTGAATGTGCCATCAAATAGGTCTTCCTTACTGGAAACGAATGTGACTCTTCTGTCAGACATTCACTCGTTTGTAAACACGTGACCATACAAGGTGTATCTAATGGGTCAGTAGCAAATTTGGCCTGTTATCACAAAGGAACACCAGCCCCTGCAATACTTCCACTAATTACAGTCCCTTCAAATGGAAGTTATTTAATGTAAAACGATCAGGACAGTTGTGGAATGAGAGCTGGAATCCCATACATTTTATTGGTTTCCCAGATCGCAACCTGGTGTAATAACGTCCTTTTCCCTCCCACGCAAGGGGGTATGGATAGCTTGTTGTGGCCTTCCATTCCAACTTTGAAGGCAGATTTAAACAAGCTAAGCAGACTCAAAGCACTAGATACAGTCCTTGTCAAACACCAACCTCCCTTTACATTTCGGTGAGTTAGTTCGTCGTATTTTTAATGCATCCGATAACCCACTTCTTTTTAAAGTTATCGGTTCTGGCTTAGTCAGTTCCTTCCAAATCTTTTGAGTAATATTCGCATTTATTCATTCCCCTTTTTTTTCAGTGTGTTAGGAGGCTTCCCGCTGCGGTTATTCTTTATTTGCATTTTCGTCCCATTTGCAAGCCCACTGGAACTACCACTGCACCAGCTGTGCTGTGAGCACATGATTCTATTTAGGAATCCTCTTGCTCCAGGAACTCAACCTTGATTGGTCATTGTCCTTGAGACCTGCCTAGTTTACCTGCATGCAACCATTGTTTCACTGCCAATTGTGCTCCTTTGAATGGGCACTATATTTTGCCTTGCTCTTCTGATGCCCTCTCCCGTGGACATAAACCTGTTCATGAATCCATTAGCGACCCATTTTCAAAATTGTATCTTGGGCCTGCGGCTTCTTCAGAATGCAAGTTGTGAGCCACTTCTTTCGGCGGAAACGAGTGCCTCAGCACATGGATCACTAAATACTGGCTCTAATAACACGGATGCAGGTTACCCAGCTACTTTCTCAGCATCGGCTGATACGGAGGATCATGTCTGTTGTCTGGAGTTTGTGAACTGGTCTATCACACAATCATCTTCTGCGTAGAGGTAATACATTCTGGATTCACTGGCTTTTGAACTTACAAGTGACATCAAGCATACCTACGACACACATTAATTTGGCTACCTTTTCAAAATGTACATGTTCGGTTTACTCTTATCATTATAACTTTTTTTTATAACATGCTTGTTAGCAATGCTTTGAATTTGCTTATCTGTCACCTTAATTTTTCATTTAGTCGTTACATTACTATCCCGACCAAAAAGAGGGGGGAATGGGGTGGGGGCGTCGTGAGCTCCCTATAGGGTCCACTGTAGTTCTCTCCTATGTTAGCCTGTCGGTTGTAGGCTGCTTTTGGTTTTCACACGTTACGAAGTTCCATGTTATTTTTTGAGCCACATTATTATTCTAGAAATAGGCTGCACATGTTTTTTGTTATTGAGCTCTTCTACTGGGATTCAGTCTGAACATTTCGTAGAAGTTTGAACAACACTGTGCCCCGTTTTTCCTCGGTGGTCGGTCAATAACACATCTAACACAGACATAACAAAGAGACCCAGCTGCTGTTTTCTAGAACGGCGGTTCTTATACAAGCAGAGACTTGCCGTTTTGAAAATAGAGAGGCAAATTTCTCAGGCAGGGCCCTGGAATGAGCTTGCAAGCCTTGCACAATCTGAGATGCAGACCAGCCAATGACAAATGCCAGGTATGGGGCCCGGCTCTAAATCCAGAGATCTGTGATATATAATTTGAGCTCATGTAGTGCGGTTAGGCTAAGGCACATATATCATTCGCCATGGTAGGGCTTTTCATGGTGTACAGTATACTGATAATGCTAATCACATTACTAAGTTGCATATGTTTCCTAATTGTAGCACAGTTGCTTCACAATAGTTTCAATAAATATTGTAAACTCACCTCAAGTCTTTCAGTTGTTTGTTCTATACACGTATGAGTGAGAGAACAAAAGGTGATGACCTGTTACCACGGTTCCCTGAGGGGACTAGAGTGTTGTGTTCTGGGGTGCCAGCTTACTTGTTACCCTGGGAAGGCTAGGAGGGCAAGTAAGGCGCTATGAGTTAGTCAGGATTCGGGTCCATAGGTACTGATGTGGTATGGTGACTCAGTCCCTACATACTGACGTTCTGTGATCCCAGACATAGTTCTGTTTCTAAACAGAATCCTTGCAACACTGGGAGAGGCTCTAAGTAGAACAGGCTACAGTGTGCGCCCCAGGGGTTATCTATGTTATAATCCTACCAGAGATCCTCTGTGGGGTGACGATAAAAGGGTATCTTGTAGTCAGGAGGGATGTAAATGGTGGGGCTGCCTGAGTAAGACTGAGAAGTGTGATGGTGGAGTCACTTCCCGCACAGGTGGTGGTGGGAATGCAGGTGCATGAGGAGAGCGGCTAATAAGTGTATCCCTAAAACGCTTGGGTTGCACATCTGATGGTGTCCAGCTTGAGCTCCTTGTCAAACGTTAGCCTCCACTTCTTAGGTATGGGTTCCATGGCCTTGGGGTCATTGGAATAGATTCTCATGTGTAGGTGAATGGCAATTTGACGTCTTGCGTCAATCTTCTCCTGCATTCTTTCGTGGTTTGGCCTTTGGGAGACCTCAGGCCCCGCCGTGGAGGGTGATTTCAAGGCCAATGGAGTTTTCGGCACCAACAGTCTTCAAGGCAGGCTACAGGGGGTCAAGACCTTGTTTAGGTCTGACTGGGGTGCATCTATAACCACAGATGCTAAGAAAATACTTCCATCATAACTAAATAGAACAAGTATGATAGGAGGTGCTATAGATCAGTTTATTATAAGTTGTTTTTGTGCAAGAAGCCCAGGACTTTATGGTTTGGTGAAACTAAACGTTCAGATTCAGTAACCATTTTACTTGACTATCTCAGTTACTTGCTTCTCTATGGACAAAAATCAACTAAATTCTGTTTCAGAAGGACTCTAGTTTTTTTTTTCTCCTTAAAACAGAATGAGTTGCCCTTAATGTTACTGTATTGTAGGATTTAGGCTTTTTAATAATTTGTAATAGGTTTCCCTCTGTAACAGTGGCAAATCAGTCTTTGATCCTTTCAGACTTAACCAATATTTATATATTACCTACAATAGGATTTAATATTTTAATCCTGCATTCGCCAGCAGCAAAGTAATCATCTGGGTATTTCATGTTAAGAAAAAGGATCAGAAAAGGTGTGAACTCTGGTTACTGACTGAATACAATATTGTAAATTGATTTTACACATATTTAAGAAAATAAAAAAACTAAACCAAATAGTTGAACAGTTTATACACTTCTAGATGCAAACACTGCAAATCCACCCGGATTCTGAAATGATTCAAGGTGAAATACTTTTTGACATACTAAACCATTGTGAAAGGCTGATGTTCATAGCATGCAGGCTTCCTCCATTGCTTTTGTCCGAATGATTATTGTTCTGTGGAAGTAAAGAATAACACCTTCCACTCGTTTTTAGCACTGTCCTACCTACACATTTTCACATTCCAAAATTAGTTATATCCACAAAATGTCAATAATCAGTATTTAAACATTTAAATATGATAATATTGGAAAATCTTTGCTATGGGTTTAAAATGCATCTTCCATGAAACATTTCCCATAAGGACTACACTGCAAAAAATGAGGAAATCAAACTGTGGGGCAAGTGCAATAGTAAATTGTAATAGTAAATCTTAACACTGCTTTGTGACAGTTGCTCTAAAATTAGAGAAACAAGATAAATCCATTATTTTTACAAGAAACAAAACCATATTTCCAGGTCTAGAAAGAAAGCGCTTAGCAATACTGCCAATCTTGCTATAGAAACCATATATATTCCATATATACTACAGATACAATCTTGAAAAAATGCTGTACCTCTTATTTTACAATTGGAATATAAAACTGGTAAAAGCAATGGAAAAATAATGAAATGTGCTGTACAAAAAACATGTAACCAACCTCTTCCCAAAGCTTGTAATACAATTAAAGGTAAACATTCTGTACAAAAAAATAGATATAAAAAGGAGCTTTATAAAATGCATAACATAATATCAAAATATATTTTATTCTGGACCTCTTTCAGATCTGATTCAAATTACAGTTGTCAGAGCAATACAATGCAAAGGGAAACTGTAAAAAGAAATGTGCCTAGAAGGCCTAAAGATGGACACTGGAGGGTGGGATAAAATCACTGGTGTAACCAAAATACATCAAAGTGTAATTAACATGGTCCAGGACAATACAGAACAGAACATCTAGATCAGTCTTTAGACAATTATGAAAAATGAACATTAAAAGTCCTTTCAACAAGTACAAAAACTGGCATGGGCTGATTTACAATTTACAGCATGTTATTAAACTAAAAAAAACTGAAGAGGGATGCAGACATGTAATCCAGTGCTATGAATGCTCACAGAATTAGACCCAAAGGATTTGAAACATCAAAATAAAGACAACTTGAATGAATCGGTCAAGCGCAGTTGGTATAACATTTGCTTTACAAGAGTCCCTGACTGCATTTGTGTGTTAAGCCCATGTCCACTTACTATATCGTGACTCAAACTGGTATTTAGGTGAAATTACTGGACTTGCTCAAATAATCTTAAATCAATAAAATGCTTGCCAATCACCTATAGCCAGATCCAGAAGTCTTACCAGGATCATAACTTTGCTTTATTTAGTAAAAAACTTTGGAAATAAACCATTAACATTTATACCCAAGGCAAAAGTTTAAACATGTTACAACTACACTGCATATTTGTTAACCAAAACAAACAAATTTGAATTTCCAATTTGGGAATTCAATTTGCAAAAATCAAACTTATCATTTTGATGTCAGACCATTTTTGATGGGCTGCAGGTTATTAAAACAAGAAAGTTCAGGTGAAAAGTGTTCTCAAATAAACACACCCTGAAAAGCCTGCAAACACTTCCTATTGGGCTAAAGCGCTATCGAAAACTGAATGTGTGCTAACTTTAAGAAAAATCCTGCATTTCTAAAAATAGCTGTAGTCCTAAATACAAATCACTGCCTCAAAAGTGGTCAGTTGCTGGTTTGCACATGTAGAAATTAACTGCTTCAGCCTTCATTAACAAAACAAAAAAATCCCCGAATGGAATGGAACCGTTTTGATGCAACCTGCATGCAAACTGAAAACATACTGATTTTAAAATACAAAAGTACAGTCACTTTCAAACTAAGTCAAATTTAAACTGGCTGCAACTGAAAATAAATAGCTACAGGAAATGTCATAATAAACATATTCATTTGTGTCTATTCCTGGGAGCACTTTTAAAAAAAGTATTATTGCACAAACTCTCTCTAGCATGAATAACATCCGACAAGGGCATGGTCCTCCAGCAATAAAAAAATTCAATCATTCAATTGCCAGAAAGTCTACAACTTTTCCATGCGGCTCGCAGGAAATTATTCTAAACATATGTAAATATATATATATGTGTGTATATATAAAGATGAAAAATATCCAATAGAGAGCATAGATCCCTAAAAAGATGGCTGTCTTTTGGATATATATATATTTGAATTTAAAGATCCCTCTCACCCTACCCATGCTTCAACTAAAAACAATTTTTCAGGGGTACTAATATCCTTTGGAAATGAAAATTCTTGAAACCGTTCAGAAATGCTAAATCACCTTAATATAACTCAGACTTGCTTCAAGTTGAAGTAATTTTGTGAAACGCACAGGATTCAATGCCACAAAAGGTGTATCAAAGTTAAGCTGCACCGTTTTATTCATTAAAATTATGCATGGTTAGGAAAATAAATTAGACTTGAGTAATATATTTGAAAGCCACAATTGTATCTGTGATAAAAGCAAATGCTGTGGCACTGATAACACTGAAAGAAATAATTGATGTTTGGTATGTAGGTCTTGGAAATCTGCTTAAAATAAGAAGCAATTGTTAGAGTTAAACTTCGAGTCAAACGCTATTATTTACAAAGAATAATCTACCGCCCATCTTGTAATCACATTAGCAGACACGTGCTGTGGCTAACAGAATAGAAAAAATAAGATGGTAGTTAGTGCTAAATACAAAAAGGTAGCAGCTCACCTACTTTTAAGTTTAGATAAATGTGGTCACAGAATAACCAACATCTGCATAAAGGTAGTTTGGTGGTGATAATCTGCATGCGAAATACATTGAACCAATGCTTTGAAAGCAAACTTGAAGCAAGTCCTTCCAGGGTCAAAACATCCTGTAAAAATGCAAGGTGATTAAAAGTATGCCTACCCTAAAAGGCAGTGATCTTCATAGCACATTGGAGCGGTTTCCAATCAAGAATTATGTGAAGAGATACTTTTAACACTGGAATTTGGTTAAAATATACAAATTATGGTCATGGATTGGTTATTTTTGGAGAATTTGTTACAGGAACCTTTGTTCAGAACATTTTTAATCTCATATATAAAAAAAGGAATAGCAAAAAACAAACAATAAGAACCTCTATGTTGCTCCTTTCACAATAGTGCACAATTTTACCATAATTTTACTATGGTCTCAAAGCAATAGAAGACAAATTGTTCACCTCCTGCATGATCTTTATTTTGTGCCCTCCTCCTCTTGGTTTGGCAAAAGTACGTCTCAAATATGATGATACTGCATTTCAGCCACATCACCATAAAAACATAGCATTAAATATATTATGGATGTTTGCATTTGTTTTATAAACATGACATTAAACTGCACGTTTGTATCGTATTCAGCTGCCCATCCATTGAAACTTGTGTCACAAAATGTACCAATCATCTTTGCTTTGCCTTTTAAGAACGCATTAATTATTTAAAAAAATAAACTTTTTATGGTTAGATAGAAAGGTATGAATAAGTAACGGATCCACTTCCTTTCTTCATGCATCCATAAACTTTCACAAAAGAGGCATGTTTAAAAACTAGGAATTAACAATTGCTGCAGGTTTCAGTATATGCCCATTTTCTCTGTACACGCAAGCTGCTCAACTACGGAGGAAATAAATGTACGCATCTCCTTATCAACCAAGGATTTCAATCGCAGAAAACAAAAAAAAAAAAAGGAAGGCCATTACTGAGTGTCTTCCAATGTTGGTATAAATATTGTTTGTGGTTTGCGCTTCACTTTTCCAAGTCTCTTCTGTCTTCTCATTCAAGAAACATCCATAGGACCACAGCAGAATCCAGAACTATGAAAACTGAACTCAAAAGCTGTGAAATAACGCAGTCATCCTCTTCAGATTTCAAAGTCTTATAATTATAGAGAAGTATATATTTATTTGAGTTTGGCTGCAGTGGACTGGCCATGGTTCAAGGGGGACTATAGCAGTACAGGGTCAAGGACAGTCATTTTGGCTATGTACACATTCATAGTCGGTCCATGGCTTCCAACTAGCTGTGCTATTTCCGAAGGTCTAATACACAAACCTGCAGGAAAAACAACAAATACTTTAGAAATACAACAGGTGATTTTAAAGAACAATCAAATGGCAGATGCTGAAAAAGTTCATAAACACGTTTACTTATTGTTTAGAACTATAGTTTACACATAATCTAAAAGCAAAAAAGTCAAGTATCCGTCCAGGTCGCTGACCAGCTTTCTAAATGTATTTTTAAAGTGTTTACATATAGGGTGTCCATTCGAACTCCATAACTAGCTCCTTTATTCACAGTTAGTGACTGTTGTGTGACTTTGCAGGTGGAAATTAAGTTACTCTTAGTCAGGATCTGTAAATCGCTACAAAATAGTTATCGTCCATGGGCTCTCCACTATTGAATCTGCAGCCCTCCAATTACAATTGCCCAGAACCCACAGTATACAAGGAAAATGATACATGCCCTGAAAGCATCTGTTCATAGCGTGTAGTGCTATAGATTCACACGCTCTGGATACTTCTGCCATCTAATGTTGGGCTCAGACAATTGCAAGGTATTTTTCTTGGAAGAAAAGCTTTCGAGTCACAGGATGCACCATGACTCCACCCTTAGTAGGCAAGGCGCATGGGCACCAACTCATTGTCATTGTTTTCCACATAACAAGTATGAGCAAGTTTGGAGTAAATGCAGATTTTTTGTTCACATGTGTTATGAAATGAAGTTAATAAATAAGGAAGAGATCGGCAAGTAGAACCACAAATGTCCAGGGTGGAGGATGGGAGCATGTGAATCTCCAACACTACAAGCTACAAACAGATGCTTAAAAGGTAAGCCAACATTTTCCGTTCGTAGCATGTGTTGCTGCACATGCTCTGCGCAGACTGTAAGGAGTACTCCCCTCCAGGCAGTGGCTAGTGTATGGATGATGCAGATGTCAGAACAAAGTCCTTAGGGAGGTTTTGCTAACCATCGCCTGTTGGTAGGTTAAGATGTCTACACAATAGTACTTGGTGAAAGTGTGTGGGGTTGACCAAGTGGCTCCTAAGTATAGATACACTTGACTATCCACCTCAAAATACTGGCTTTAAAAACAAGCTGGCCTTTGTGGAGTTTAGCAATGGCTACGAACAACTGGTCAGCTTTGTGGGAGGGCTTGGTCCTTTTGATCCGTTGATGTTCTTCATGAAGGCCTTAACTACAGGGATGCGAAAGAGGGAGGAGTGTTACCTATTTTGCATGTAAGCAGCTATTGCTGCTAAATGGAGACGTATAGAAGTGCATGTGAGGTCTGACTTCTGCAGATGAAGGGAACAGATAATGTTCCAGACATTTGGTTTAACGAGATCCAGGAGTTTGAAGATGCTATATTGGACAAATTTCTTCCTTTCTGCTGCGTTGCAGGCTCATGTTGTAGGCCTGAGTATACAACAGAGAATGATTCAGATTAGTTGCCTGCTTCTAGAATGCTCACTTTTACAGTGCCCCCCTCATAATTTCTGTTAAATAAGAGACTCAAACACAATACAGACTGGCTTGTTTGTTTAGGACCAGCAACATAAATTTTAGTAATCTCAACACCTGCTAAAATGTTGCATTATCCTAAATCTCATCTGGCAGGTATTTAACACTTTCGTTCTTTCTTCTCAGTTGTTTATAGAAGTAGGCTTGAGTTGAGGCATAACACCCATCTCCTCTATTATCTATTATCAAGATAATCATTTTTATGTTACACTAGAGTGGCCACATCTACACCACGTTTCTTGCATAAAATCATATACAAATGACCACATCCGCACTAAAGACGCACCGGTGGATCACTTACATTTTCTCTACTTGCACATCACTTCAGCTCTAGTATTTGGCAAAGTGACTATATTTTGATAATGGTCCTGCAAGAATGCCTAGAAACTCCTAGTAAGGTCACAAGCCAGGCAGAAACATTTTGACCCCTCTCCAATTGGGTTTAAGATAAATCCACTCTCAGTTTTAACCGATCCCGTGGAGAGACCATAATAAAAGTAGTTGAGCAGGACATCAGGAGGTAGTTTTCTCCTTTCCTACACTCACCATTGCACTCTGCATACCTCACCCTTACCATTGACTCTTACAGGGCCTCTCCCACTAAAAACACTCTACAGTGTTCATCCCTTACTCAAGGGAGTTGCAGCTCACACCAGGAACCACTGGTCCTGATGTGAGGAGGAACCAGATGATGAAACATGACACCTAAGGGTGGGTGAGAGCTACTGTCCTAAATCATGGGATTTGCCAAAAGTGCAGTAAAATCCTTCCTTAGAGAATGATCTCAGATGATTTTATTTGACACTGTGTGTACCTTTTTTGTGCTTTAGATCAGTACGTTGCCCATCTGCGACTCCTTGTTGACTTGTATGTCCACACAGTAGTGTTTTATGAATGGATGACAAGGTGGCTGGGTTACATAAGTAATTTATTGGAACATTTCCTAGAAAGGCTAGAGTGGCTCCCTTTTTCCTTATGGAATATGCTCTAGGTCTCGTCTCCAGTTGCACGCTGGATTTGTGGTAGCATATCTGGGTTGTTTGGGCCACCCAACTTGCACCTTTTGTTATAAGGAAGCCCTGGTTTAAACATGTTATGGCTATGAAGGACAGGCTTCCTTTCCTGGCTTTCTTTGGCCTTTCAAGAAAGTACATTACTGCCCTGTGCACATCCCGTGTGAGCAGGATTTTTTCAGCTCGCTTGTTAGGTTTCTGGAAGAAACCAGGTAGCTCAATTGTTTGATTTGCGTGAAACTGCGATATGACCTTTGGTAGGGAGTGCGGACTGGTTCGCATGACTACCCTGTACTTGTGTATTTGAAGGTAAGGTTCCTGGGTGGTTAGCACTTGCAGTTCGTTCACCCTATGTAGCGATGCTAAGTACGAAGGTGGTCTTTAAGTTTAAGAACCTGAGTTCTGCCTCATGGAGTGGCTCAGACTCCTTCATTAGCTGTTTAAGCACAAGGTTTAGGTTCCACATGGGTGTTGTTGCCAATCTGGGTGGAGCTACTCTTTGCTCCTTCCAGCAACATTTTGATCACGGGTGCCATGAAGTATCTTCTTTCTACATGTCCTCTTGTAGAGCCTACTAATGCTGTCAAGTGGATTTTTACTGAAGCATAAGTTAAGCTCTTGTCTAGAAGGCATGTTTAGTACCCGACCACTGTGGTATCTTTTGTCCAGTTGTGGTACAGTTCCCTGTCTCTGCACCACAGGACGTATCTCCTTCATTTAGTCGTGCAGCATTTTCTTGTGCTTGGTCTTCGAGTTTCGTTAAGGATATCCATTGATTGCTCTGGGAAACCTAGGTGTGCAGACTCTATGCCCTCAGGAGCTAGGTCGCTAGACTCAAGCTATTGGGTTCAGGGTGGTGGACTCTGCCTCCATGCATGGAGAACATGTGTGTAGCTGGCAGTCTTATGTTTCCTTGGGCCAATTCCATTAAGTCCAAGAACCATGTTTTCTTTGACAACAGTGGGCAATTAATATCAGCGTCATTTGTGCACCCGCTTATCACTAGAGGTATGAGGGGAAACTGGCAGAAAGGCATATGCAAATTTCCTTTACAAGCCTGTCAACAGGACATTTCCCAGAGAGCGGTGGTGTCGGTGCCTGAATTCGAAGTCTTGGCTTTTGACATTTTCTGACACTGCAAACAAGTCCACCTCTAAAGTTGCCCACTTTTAGAGCACCCTTTGAAGTACTTGCTTAGTTCCCATCCGAGAGAGACAGATGACTGCCTGCTTGGTTTGCTTCTATGTTTTCTAAAACTGGCAGGTGTTTTACTCTGAAGGTTATTCTTCCTTGGTTGGCTCATCTCCAAATCTCCTGGGCTAGATTTGATAGAGCATATGATAAAGTCCCTCCATGTTTGTTGAAGTAAAACATTGTAGTTGTGTTGTCGGTTTGGATTTGCACTATCACTCTCCACACCTTTGCTTGGAAAGTCTTTAAGGCCAGTAAGACAATCTTGAGTTGCAGGACATTTATGTGTTGGAATGCCGCCTCTGCTTTCCATATTCCCCTGATGTTGAGCTGTCCAAAGTGCGCTTCCGAGCTCTTATAGGATGCGTCAGTGTTGCTAATCTCCTATGGAGCTGCTTGCATGAAAGGTCTACTCGCTGTTCTTTTGTCTATGTTTCACCATGTCATCTCTTGTACCTTATGCGTTACGACCGCTAGATCTTCCTAACTCCCAGTTACTTTGGACCACCAATTTTGGATCCATTCCTGAATGGTCTCATATGCAGTCTTGAACAGGCAAACAGAGTGATGCAGGAGGCCATCATGCTAATCACTTCCCCCACAATAGTTTCCCTGATTGATTTCTGCTGGCAGCACTCTATTTTTGGTAAGAGTTCCTCTACCTTGTGTTGCAGGTATAGTGTAAGGAAATGCCTCTTTGTACAGTCACCCCCAAAGTTTTGAACTGATGCAGCTAGTTTTTTGACTGAGTGCACGGAGGCCTGCTACCCAGTCCTCTGTGCCAGTTCTCCGACCCTAAAACGTGTATGCTTGATTGGCTTGTACCTAACTGGCATAAGCTAACTTATTATATACTAAGTCCTTAGTATATAGTACCAGGGGTACCCAGAGCCTATAAGAGTGTCGCCTCGGGGACTGCAGGACTTGTGGTCCCATCCTGAGTGGGACATGGTAAAACGCGACTCCCAGCCTGCCACTGCAGACTGCTTACTCACCTATGCCATTTTAAACAAGGGCAAAGCCCAAACTCCCTTTTAATGTGCAAGTCACCCTTAGAGCAGGCCTATCGAGTCCTAAGGCAGGGTGCTGAATATTAGAAAGTAGAACCTGTGTAACATGTTCTAGCAGTAAAAGACCCACAATTGTCGTTTTTACTGGGAGAAAGATTGGAAGCCCAACTGGCAAGTACAGAATTACACGCCAACCCCTAAACTGTGCTAACTTCTTAACTGCACTACCAAATTTAATTCTTCTAGGTATCGAACAACTGGTTACATTATCCCAACGTGATGTTCAAGTCAAAATTAATGTATCTTGTTGTCTCATGCAACTTTTAAAAAGTTGCCATTCTGTTGCCCTGTTTCCCAGTGGCAATTTGCAGTGGTTGGCCATGAGACAGTCTTCTGCCCGCCTGAGCAAATGTGTCAACGGCTCTCAACAATAAAAGTAACAATAGAGGCCTGCAGCTGGGGGAGGTGTTTCTTCCACCTAGCTGGAAATCACACGGGGTGCTGGCCCAAAAGGCGAGCTTCAAAGGGTGAGCGGCCTTTGAAGAGCAATTGGTAGTCACATTCTAGAGGTCTGCTCTGTTATATGGATAGACAGGTTGGACCGCACCTGCTGCTCCTTTGGGCTAGTGAAGGAAAGGATTGTACCTGCTGCGTCTTGCTCATGGAGAAGTTGTCACCCGAGCCTAGCCAAACGCAGATACTCCAATTCAATTGGCTGACTTCCTGTTCGCAGTACAGGACCACAAAAGCTGAAGAAACCTTGCTGGACGAGTTGGTAACCCAGATCCCTGGATCATCGCTCCTTGTCATTGTGTAGCCCGGGAAACAGAGCCAATGCTCTAAAGTTGCACTTTAGTCTGCTGAACCCGGGAGAGGCGTCTGAGTGCAGTTTGGCTGCCCAGAAAGAGAACTGTTGCCAAAAGAAGGAAATCGCCGAGTTGTTGTGACCAGTAGGCCAGTAGTGAATGGACTTCTACTGGACCAAAGAGGATTTCGATGGTTGTCGACCCCTGTGGCAAAGACACTCAACAGGACAGTGATGCTGTACAGAATCAGTTTGAGCTGCTTGATCCTCAGAAGGGCTGTCCCCTCCCTCTTGCTCGACCCTGAAAGGCCTGGCGTGGCTGTTTAAAACTGTGACTGAGGTGTCGAGGCTTGCTGCTGCCTGGAGTGCTTGTAGGGCAATGGCTGTGGTGTGCCTTGGAAGCTTTCGCTTCCACTTGGCAGACTCATGGGGACTGTTCCCCTTCATTGTTGCCCTTAAAACTGCAATGCCCCCATGGCATTTGACATGTTATTTGCTGCAGGGGATCATCCTTTGCAGCACCAAAGCGGTGTTCTCCTGTTAAGTGTGTGTTAATCATAGTATGTTCACCTGTACTTCGTGGTAGTAGCGGTTTAGGAGGCATTGGCAATCCTCCACTGGGTTGCTGCTCCTCTTTCCACCTTTTGTCCTACCACCTCTACCCTCTTGCTCCCCTCCTCAGGCAAAGGGGGGCTGGCAGACGAGGGGGGGCTGGCAGATGAGGGGACGCTGGCTCCCTTCCTTGCAATGGCCACTATGATGAAATCTGCAGCTGCGTGATCTCTATTGTACAAGGGGTCTTTGAAGTAAGTTTGAGTTTGTATTTCTTCTCTACCCTTAGAGTAACAGATTTGCAGGTCACTTGTGGTCTGAATGTCTCCCTTCCCTGATCTCGGATGCTGGGCAGCATTGGGAGGAATCCGCTCTTGTTCTGTGAGAGTATTAGTCTCTAGGAGGAGGCAGGTCTATGCTTTCTCCTACTCCACCTGGACCCTGTATTTATCTGCAGTTCATTTTACCACTGCATTATACATAGCTATGTCTGTCAGTGAGGAAGGTCTCGATAGGTATGTGTCAACTACCTCCTTCCAGCTTCAAGGTCTTTCCACAGGTCAACGCTGTGAGCGTCGTGGAATATGCCACGGCCTTCTAGGTCCTCCTCAAGGAACTTTTCCTGGTACTCCTCTGGCTTGGGCTTGGTGGGTGGCCTGAGTACACACTCCTCTTTCCGGTTCTCCTCCTCCAAAAGTTTCAACGGGATTCGAAATTCCCAGAGATGCCCCTTCTTGAGGATAGCTGCCATTTTGGCCTCGAGGCTCCTCTACTTGCTCGACTTCGAGCACCCTTTCATGCCATTGGGATGGGATCCAGGAGGCTCCTTCGGTTTAGACGTTCCTACAGTTGATGAGGGCATTGGCGCTGAGGCAGTCTTGCGGGACTTGGAGTCCAAAACTTTCGGCCTGGCTTCTCCCCCCTTTTTTTTTTCTTCGGATACATGGTCATTTTTGGTGTTCTCCCTCATTGTGTTTTATTTTGGTAGTACATCTGAATCTATCTCGACATCAGTATCGGTGCCACTTCTGTGCCCATGTTGTCCTCTTATTCGCTCACATAGCTTAGTTCTCCCAGTGAAAAGCTTCCCTTCTTCTGCAGCTGCAAAGTGTTCCTGTGTCTGCTTTGCCCTAGTCTTCACAGTCTTCTGTATGAAATCGCTGCAGGCTTCGCAGCCTTCAGGGCTGTGGACTTTAGGAAAGCAGTGGTTGCAGACCTGGTGGTTGTCCTTCTGGGAGAATATATGGTGGCACTTGGGACAAAACCTAAATAATGTGTTTTCCTTATCCCTCAAAGGTTTTAGGTCCCTACCCATGCATTCTCTGATCGGGTGGCCAGTCGCTCACGTTGTTCACCTACTGTTCAGTGGTTTTCACTGTTTTCTGTCTTCTCCTCTACGGATATTCTTCCTAGTTTGTTTTTATTGTGTTTTAGTTGACGATCTATCAAAATCCTCTCTACTTTAAGTGTCCGCAGAACTTCAGCTGATGCTTCTAGACCCAACACGAATCTCAAGATGGGGAACACACAGATGGGCTTCTGGAATGCAGAGGGAGTGAGCCGGGCCCTACTTTCTTTGAAACGCTCCAGGCGAGAGTCTGCCTAATCGCCAAAGAGACTTGCAACATCAATTGGCATGTTCATTAGTGACACATGAAACTCTCCTGAAAAGTCAGTGAGTATCATCTAGCATGGTGTCCAAGCATCACACTAGTGCCATCCACCCTACCAAGCAGTCAGTGCTGTCCATCCCAGAGCAGATAACGGACTTTGCTGCAGACTTGACTATCTTCAATGATCCGAGCAAAGCTGGTGCAGTATTCATCAGGGACTGCTGGGCAAGATCTTGCTGACAATATCCCATAATGTATTTGAGTATCATCCCAAGAGGCAGCCGACATCTACGGAACGGAGAACTAAGCTGGCAGAGAAAAACCTCTTCTTCCTGAATGCTTCCATGCATTTTGATTCCCTATCAGGAGATGCAGGAGGCAATGAGTTAGGGTTTAGTCTACTGGTGGACACCATGACCACCAAGCTTTCAGGCGTTTGGGCGTTTCATGAGAGAAGGTGGGTCATCAGGTGCAAGTCTCTCTCTTCTGGTCACTTGCCCATTTACCTGCGGGCAATCAATCAATCATTATATTTGTAAAGCGCGCTACTTACCTGTGAAGGTCTCAAGGCGCTGAGGGGAGGGGTGGGGGGGGGGTGCTGCTACAGTTCGAAAAGCCAGGTCTTGAGGAGTCTCCTGAAGGTCAGAAGGTCCTGTGTCAGCCGGAGGGGGAGGGCGTTCCATGTCTTGGCGGCGAGGTGGGAGAAGGATCTGCCGCCGGTGGTTGCTCTTCGGATGCGGGGGACGGTGGCGAGGGCGTGGTCGGCGGAGCGGAGCTGGCGGGTGGGGGTGTAGAAGTTGAGGCGGCAGTTGAGGTACGCTGGTCCGGTGTTGTGGAGTGCTTTGTGTGTGTGGGTGAGGAGCTTGAAGGTTATCCTTTTGTTGACTGGGAGCCAGTGCAGGTCTTTCAGGCAGGGTGTGATGTGGCTGCGGCGCGGGATGTCGAGGATCAGACGTGCTGAAGCGTTCTGGATGCGTTGGAGCCGTTTGAGGAGTTTCGCCGAGGCTCCGGCGTAGAGGGCGTTTCCGTAATCCAGTCTGCTGCTGACGAGAGCCTGGGTGACCGTCCTTCTGGTTTCGGTGGGGATCCACTTGTAGATCCTGCGAAGCATACGGAGGGTGTTGAAGCAGGTGGAGGAGACGGCGTTGACCTGCTTCGTCATGGAGAGGGTGGAATAGAGGATGACCCCTAGGTTGCGTGCGTGGTCGGTGGGTGTGGGGGCCGTTCCTAGCGAGGAGGGCCACCAGGAGTCGTCCCAAGCCGAGGGGGTGGATCCGAGGATGAGGACCTCCATTTTGTCTGAGTTCAGCTTCAGCCGGCTGTTTCTCATCCATTCGGCGACGGCCGTCATTCCCTCGTGGAGGTAGGTTTTGGCTGTGTGAGGGTCTCTGGTGAGGGAGAGGATCAGCTGGGTGTCGTCGGCGTAGGAGATGATGTTGAGGTTGTGCAGTCGGGCGATGCGGGCGAGCGGGGCCATGTAGACGTTGAACAGCGTGGGGCTGAGGGATGAGCCCTGGGGTACGCCGCAGATGATCTCGGTGGCTTCGGAGCAGAAGGGAGGGAGGCGGACGCTCTGTGTTCTACCGGAGAGGAAGGAGGTGGTCCAGTCCAGGGTCTTCTCTTGAATTCCTGCGTCGTGGAGGCGTGCGCGTAGGTTGTGGTGGCAGACCGCGTCGAAGGCGGCCGACAGGTCCAGGAGGATGAGGGGCGCGGTTTCACCGTTGTCTAGCAGGGTTCTGATGTCGTCGGTGGCGGCTAGGAGGGCTGTCTCGGTGCTGTAGTTGCGGCGAAATCCGGACTGGGACGAGTCCAGAATGCTGTTTTCCTCGAGGAACCTGGTTAGTTGTATGTTGACGGCCTTCTCGATGACCTTCGCCGGGATTTGGGAGCAGGGAGATGGGTCGGAAGTTTTTGAGGTCCTTGGGGTCAGCCGTGGGTTTCTTCAGTAGGGCGTTGATCTCGGCGTGCTTCCAGTCCTCTGGGAAGGTCGCTGTCTCGAGGGAGCTGTTGATGGCCTTCCGGAGGTGGGGTGCGATGACGGTGCTGGCCCTGTTGAAGATGTGGTGTGGTCATGGATCTGTCGGGGATCCGGAGTGTACGGAGTTCATGATCTTGATGGTGTCGTTGTTGTCTATGTTGGTCCAGGAGGTCAGGCGGTTGGTGCGAGTGGTGGACGTGGGTGTCACGGTGGTTGCCGGGGCGGTCGCGGTGTTGAAGCTGTCGTGGATGTCCGTGATCTTGCGGTGGAAGAAGGTGGCCAGTGAGTCGCACAGTTCTTGCGAGGGTGGGATGTCGTTGGCGCTGGAGTTGGGGTTGGAGAGTTCTTTCACGATGTTGAAGAGCTCTTTGCTGTTGTGTGCGTTGTTGTCTAGGTGGTCTTTGAAGGAGGCTCTCTTGGCGGATCTGATGAGGTGGTGGTGGTTGCGGGTGGCGTCCTTGTGAGCTGCGTAGCTTTCCGGGGTTCGTTCGCGGGTCCAGTTCTTCTCTAACTTACGGCAGGTTTTCTTGGATGCCTGGAGGTCTTGGGAGAACCAGCTCGCTTTCTTCCTGGTGTGGCTGGTGGAGGGTTTCTTGATTGGGGCAAGGGCGTTGGCGCAGTTTTCGATCCATTGTCTGAGGTTGTGGGCTGCGGCGTCCGGGTCGGTCGGGTCTGCGGGTGGGCTTTGGGCGAGGGTGGTGGTTAGCTGGTTATCGGTGACTTTGCTCCAGCAGCGGCGTGGCATCTGTTGGGTGCGGTGGGGTGTGACGGGTTTCCGAAAGGTGAAGTGGATGCAGCGGTGGTCGGTCCAGTGGAGTTCGGTGGTGTGGTTGAAGCAGACGTGGGTGCTTGCTGAGAAGATGGGGTCCAGCGCAATAACAAGATCTGGCTCAATGTCCATTAGTGTGCCTGTTAGGAGGCCATTAAGGAGGAAGCAGTTCTGTAAAAGCTTGCCCAGACTGCAGGACGTCCGTTAGGACATTTGTCTTTGCTTCAATGGATGGGAGTTGCAGGTCTAACACTTTGTAAGCCAGCCAAATAACCACTGCAAAAGATCTCCGGTATCATCTTTACGATGCTGTGTTCAGAGTTGGAGCCAAAAGCAATAGGAAGCTTTAGTCGGTGAGTTCTGGGTAATGGCAGTGCTCTGTCAGAATTTGGTGAGGTTGAAACAGCCAGCCATGCCAAGGATGTGGGAGGTGCAAATTCAGTCGAGGTTGTTTCTAATCCGTCTCAGAGTCAAAAAGGACAACAGGTCCATCCTCTGGCATCTGTGAGCCATGGGCCAGCAGAGACCACAGAGCAAGATTTGAAGTCGGGCTGGACCTCGACCCCGGAGTCGGACTGGACACCACCGAGGAATCGAGAGGCACAGACCGTGTTGAGGCCTGATCTTCTGGTAGTATTTCAGTTCTTGAGGCCCAATGGTGCACCAGAGGGAGCCAGAAGGGTGCTCAAGATGTGCAGCATGAAGTCCTTTAAAGCTTCCACTTGTTGCAGAGTCGATGGAGCCAGGCACTCTGGGCCCATCAGCATAATTTGTGCAATTGGTTCTTTGGTAGAAGGCCAAGCCTGACATCCCCACACATTCTCTGGTCAAGAGTGGGCAGGACGATGGAGAATATCACTTAGACTTATTAATTACTAGATGACTTGGAACGTGAGGAGGTTCTTTCAGGGGAACGACCTGGAAAATGGGAACGGGTCCGCGTCCTCGACTTTGACATGTAGCGCCCCTTACATGTCTTCCAATGGTGTTCAGAGAGTTGGAGCTTGGCTTTGCAGTCCCAGGTCGCCTTGGGATCCATCCGGACACAGTTCCTGCAAGACTTGGAATTGTGCAAGGACCCTAGGCACTTGACATACCAGGTACCAGGGATCATTCACAGACATCTGCTTGTGACAGCCCTAGATTAAAAATGTTAGTAGAAAATTCAAAGACAAGAAAAATGTTTGGGAGTGAGTTCCAGGTCCATGACCGAATGTGAAGAAATTAAGGAATTTATGTCAGCTCACAGAGGTGGCGCCTATATGTGGCTCCAGGGTCACTTCCTGGTCAGAACTCAGTCGACATGGAACTGCATGATGCTAACTGCTGGCGCACAGGAGCAATGCTAACAAAAATATCCGGCTCCATTTTAAGCGTTGGTGGTAGCCACAAGATGAGGAATCAAGTATCAATCAGAATAAACTTTCATTGTATATTAAAACAAAAAGCATTTTTTTGCTTTCAACTGCTAAACGAAACCGCTGAATTAGATACCACTGGCCGAATTATAAATCCCTAAGTCAGTAAAGGAAAGAATGGTTTAGAATTTAAATTGCCAGTTTTCTGCCTAAAATGAGTTTTTTCAAACTCTAACAGCCAGAAGGGATTCACACGAGGTGGACTGCATTAGCTTTGTAGAGTGGAAGAATGGAGTGAGTAGGAACCACTAACTTCACAAATGAACAGTATGTTTCTGTAAGTCAGAGTACCTTTTGTGTATGTTAGTAGGTTCCTCTAACTAAAAAATATTGTTTTCACAAACGAACATGTAGTTCTTCCCTCCCAGATGTGAAATCCTATTTGCTTAGCTGTAGTGATGATGGCCTACACTAGTGTATACCTCCATTTCTTGCACCAGTGTATAAAACAAAAAAAGGCCATCACAACAGGTTTGAACAGATTGGTCCGTAACAGGGTGAAAAGTTGATCAGTGTCAGATAATACATTGCAACCTAATGGTTCTCCACGTTTGGCGACATTAGAGCCGAAAAAGTCAGTATTGAAATCAGATTTCTTTGGGGAAAGCGGATCAATAAGAGCTAGGTGACATATGGTCCAAATGCAAAACAGATCCTTTGTGTTGGGTTTAATCGGCAGAGCAAAAATTGGAATTTCAAAATCACCAACTACTTTACTCTGTAGTTGGTCTCCAGAATAGAGGCAGATTACATAAACTGCTATCTGTTCGAGGCACCATTCAAAATGCCGCCTTGTTTTTTTTTTTAGCCTGCATTGGTCTGTTATACCCTCCCATTGGCATAGTCTTGTCTTTCGCTGCTGACAGACTGCCCCATCGAAAGAATGTTTATCCGCCATGGGTATACCTCTAAGCAAAAAAGAACTGCAGGTCATGGTGTGGGCTCCAAGTGATGGTGAGCTGGGGGGCTGTCAGCGGGTTAAGAGTCTCAGGTGTTGCTCCAGGCAGGATGAGGGCTACAATCAATTAGGGACTATCCAATGGGGAAGATTCTGATTCCTGCTTTTTTAACGTATCCATGGTAGGCAGAAGTGGAGGTGTGAGCTTTGTGTGGAGGCCAGCTTGCACTTACAGTGGGGGGAAAAATGGCCAAGCCCTTGCAGCAGCATACTGTAAAAGGGGTACTACTAAACAAAACTTCTGTTCATCAATTTCTAGTTTTGTAAAAGCATGAGAAGCTTACTCAATATTTAAGAACAATTCCAAATCATTCAAACTATTAACTATATTGACCGACTTCAAAGATATTTTAATGTTGAACAAATCATACTTACTGAACCATCTGATGCACTGGCTCCAACTTTGTCCCCTGCTGCATTCCAACACACCTCAAAATTCCTCCTGTTCCCCTATAGCTGTGAACTAAAGCACCCGTCTGAAAAGAAAATATAAAATTCAAAATAGTCAAAAGAAAAATAAATATACCAAACACAAAAACAATTGAAGTAAAGTATATATTTTCTGAATTAAGAGATTTTGAGATCAGTTGTTAAGAGTATTATATATTACACCTTCTTGTGGATAATATAAAAACACGATGCGAGGAAAAACCGAATTTGAGGTACGACAAAATAAATAACTAGACAAAAACTATTTAGTTTGGTGAGGAGTGTCTAGCAAGCAGAGAAGAATTTTTAGTTGTGCTTGGTTGTGTATTAACTGGAGTTTGTTATTTTCATTCTTTTCAGATGATTACTTTGAGATTTTACAAAGTACTACAGTGCAGACTGCTTTGATTTTAAGGGCCAGATCTTCACTTAGCATGTGCGTACACATCTGCTTCCAGTGGTGGTTGCTCTAGTCCACGGGTCACATGTTCACAATACGGTTTTCAGAGTTGTGCCAGTGCACAAGGGATCTTTGCGTTTATTTCTGCCATCTTGACAGCAGAACTCAAACACAGAGGCAATAACTAGCCTATGTTTAGGTCGAGCCTAGAGTCAGCGTGCATGCCCTGCTCTAGGGGAGACTTGTTGTAGTGGAGTATGTAATGGAAGCTCCACCCACTCTGCCCATATTTGCCATTGGCTTGTGTCCGTGTCCTTCGTAAATGCTGCCGTCTGACTTGTAAACAAGCTTTTTAGTCCCTCCTTAGTACCGCCTTGTCTCCATTTGTAACCTCCCATGGCGAGGAAGTTACACGGTACGTCTTTTTGTCTGTGAGCACTATTTTCTTTATTGAGTTGCTGTAGGCACGACGTGCTCTGCCTACATTTAGCGCGCCATGCGCGCTCTCTCTTTTGAAGCAATCGGGACAATAGCTGCATAGGTCTCGCATTTAAATGCGAGACCTATTGCATTACAAATATTTGTTTTCCCTGCCTGCAGCGCTCTCCCCCATCGCTGTTTTTAAATTTCATCTGTCCTTGTGTTTGTGCAGACAGTCCGAGCACAACACCGCCCACTGCACGAGCATGCTGCTGTGCTAGCGGGGCTGCACCTGTGTGTGTGCTCTGCCTGCCAGCAGGGGCGGACACATAGCTCCCGTCTGCAGCTCTCTCCGGCCACCATTGTGCACCGAGCCACATGGCTCTTTAAATGGACCTGCCTCCCGAGTAGCGCCCCCTACGCACCCCGGAGTTTGGCGCTATTTGTGTTGTGTCATCCGCCTGGTGTTGTTGTTTTGGTCTCTTCCGCAACCGCCCAGCTGGGAGGCGAGCACCGTAAGTTTGCAGCCTGAGTGTCAGGGTTTGACCGGTTACGCGCTGACTGTGTCAACACGCGAAACCAGGAAGCGAGCAGACCCAAGCCTCAAAAACTACAGTTCCAGTTATGCCCCGCGAGACACGTTGTACGTGCTCTGATGTCACACCAGGAAATCGAGTACAAGAGCCGCCGGGAACAATCCTCGCGGCCGATTATTCCTGTTTCCTTGGTCTCTGACGGCTTCTTCAGTTCAGGCGGTAAGAGGGCAGTGCGCCCAACAAACTTCTTACGCATCCCTCGGATTGCCATCAAAGGGGGGCTAAATAGCCCTGACTTGTACCGAAGCATTTCCAGTGTTTTCCCCGTTGGATGAGACCGGCTGTACATGGTCTCGTGCGGGGAAAAGATCGCAGAAACTCAGTGATATCCTAACTGAGTTCCGCATTTCCAGTGTTTTCCCCGTTGGATGAGACCGGCTGTACACGGTCTCGTGCGGGGAAAAGATCGCAGAAACTCAGTGATATCCTGAGTTCCGCATTTCCAGCGTTTTTCCCCGTTGGATGAGACCAGCTGGATGGTCTCGTGCGGGGAAAGATTACAGAAACTCAGTGTCTTATATAACTGAGTCCCTAGTTCCTTGTTCTTTCCCTGTTGGCAGAGACCGGCAGTGATCGGTTTCGTGCGGGGAAGGACTAGAATACTTATCATATCTCATCACCTTATTGTTCTTTGTCTTGTTTATTCCCAGGAGAGAGATACTAGATAGGGGGTCCAGACTGTTAAGTCCCTGCAGCTACCGCAATTCTATATGTATCTAGAGGTATGTGTAAAGGGGACTATCACTAGGAGTTCATGGTGTTCATCTAAGAAAGAGATTTATTACATGTCTGTTCTCTCTTTCTGATCCTTCCTAGAGTATATGGAAACCCTGCATCCCCCCTACTCTCTTCTGGCAGACATCGTTTAACTTTTCCTTTACAGGTAGGGTGTATGAAGCTCAGCAGTGTAGGGAATACGCTAGATTCTTGAACCTAGTAAAGGTGATATCACTATCCACTGATCTTGTGTTTCTCTATTCCTTCTTAGATCTCCCTCCCTGCTGTTCCTACCCTTTCCTTCCCTCGCTTGACTATCCCAACAGTCTGTGTGTGTACAATCCAGACTTGGGGCCGTCGAGAGGTGGACCCCTTTATAGCATCAGCACAATCCCGAGGAATCCGGACGAGGAAGTCTGACAGAATAATCGGCCCAGGAATTCATTCCTCCCGGTTGTGCTGAGATTAGGGATGGCCACTTTGGATGATGTTATGGCAGCTCTGACGTTGGTACAGACGGAGCTAGCAGCCTCGCGGCAGGAAACAGCACACCTGCAAGCCCGGGTAGACAGAATACAGAGAAACCCGTTTGATGTAGTAGGAACTCCACAACCTACCTCAGTAATAGTAGAAATGCCCTCACAAATTCCCTTAGCTCCCCCTGAAAGGTTTTATGGGGAGATTAAGAAGGTGCAGGTCTTTATGACTCAAGTATTGCTCCACTTCACTTGTAAACCCAAAATGTTCGCCACTAACCAAGCCCGGGTGGCGTTTTTAATTTCTTATTTGGGTGGTGAGGCAGCACAGTGGGCAGTCCCGATAGTAAGACGGGACGCCGATCCCCTTCTCTATGACTGGGACGAGTTCAAAATAGAATTCGAAAAAACATTCGATCGACGTGCCGACACCTTCTCCACAGATAGGGATCTACTAGAGCTCCGGCAGGGTTCCTCAGATCTGGTTACATACCTCAATAACTTTCGAAGGTTAGTTGCAGAAACTGACTGGCCCGAGGTCAAGCAGTCGGCCATCTTTTATCAAGGGCTCACAGAGGAATTAAAAGATGTCCTTGCTCAAATAGACCCCCAACCCCGCACATGTGCTGCGCTCATTGAGCTCACGCTGCGCCTTGACCATAGACTCAAAGAACGGAAAGGGGATCATAGGAGGAAGGAGAGGTATACCCCACTGCATGAAAGATCACCCTCCATGGAAAAACCTTTCGCCAAACCTGAACCAATGGAGATAGGGGCGGTGAGAGCCTCACTAACGCTTAGTGAGAGAGACCATCGACGCAAACAGGGGCTGTGTCTGTATTGCGGGAGGAAGGGACATTTCCTCCGTGACTGTCCAGTGAAACCCAAGTATGGTCGGCCCAGAACAGGACAACTGGCCACTATTATGGCAGAAAAGGGGGTGGAAAACTCCAACGCTTGAGGGCAGCAGAAGGGAAACCCCCAAGCAACTGCGCTATCCCTTCAATAACTCCCTGTGCACAGACCGATTCCAATCATTTTTTCATTACGTTGGAAGTGGCGATAGATCAAGAACAGAAATCTGTACGAGCCATGGTGGATTCAGGAGCCACTGGATGCTTTATGGACCGGGATGAAGCAGCAAGATTGGGTATCCAGCTTCTGTGCAAACCCCGTCCTGAAGCGGTGTATGCTGTCGATGGAAAAGAACTGGAGTCAGGACCCATAAGTCACCACACTCCCGAATACGAACTCATTTTTGCTGGCTATCATCATGAATGGTTGTCTTTCAACATCATTCGAGCCCCGCAGTATGGGGTTATATTAGGTCTCCCGTGGTTACAACAACACGAACCCCTCATAAACTGGGCGACAAAAACCCTACAACTAACATCTCCTTACTGCCAGGAACACCGTCTTCAGCCATGTATCAGGCCTTCTCAAACATTGGCCTCCCAGCACTACATAGCGATGGCAGCGGAAAAGGAGGTAACGCTACCCCTATGTTATGGAACATACGCAGACGTCTTCAGTGATTCACAGGCGGAGGTGCTCCCTCCACACCGGGAATACGACTGTCGGATTGACCTGACTACGGGAGCGGTTATTCCGTGTGGCAGAATATACGCCCTTACTGTCCCAGAAACCGAATATCTTCGTTCTTATCTGGATAAACACCTAGCGATGGGATTCATCCGGCCCTCCCGGTCTCCTGCAGCATCCCCCCTTTTTTTTATACCAAAAGCTAATGGGGACCTGCGGTGTTGCATCGACTTTAGGGCATTAAACGCCATTACTATAAAAAACCAGCATCCGCTACCGTTAATCCCTGTTCTTTTGGAACAGGTAAGAGTGGCTGGTATTTATACTAAACTTGATCTGCGAGGAGCATATCATTTGGTACGAATGCGCCGAGGCGATGAGTGGAAAACGGCCTTCAAGACGCGGTGTGGGCTCCTCGAATATCTGGTTATGCCTTTTGGGTTATGCAACGCCCCTGCCGCGTTTCAATTCTTTCTCAATGAGGTGCTCAGGGAATACCTTGACCACTTCGTTGTGGTTTATATCGACGACATACTGATATATTCGGACAACGAAGAAAACCATGTCGTCCATGTAGGTAAAGTCCTCCAAGCCTTACGCAAACACCAACTCTACTGCAAGATCTCAAAATGCGAATTCCATGTGACCACGGTTGGGTTCTTGGGAGTTATGCTTACCCCTTCAGGCCAAGTGATGGCAGAAAGGAAGGTTAAGGCGGTGGTAGAGTGGCCACGTCCACAAAACGTTAAAGACATCCAAAGTCTGTTAGGGTTTGCGAATTTCTATCGGAGATTCATTCAACATTTCTCTGACTTAGTAGCACCCCTGACTCGCCTGACCAGAAAGAAAACGCCCTTTGTATGGACCAAGGAAACCCAAGAAGCATTCGATCTTCTCAAAAAAGGGTTTACAACTGCACCTGTTTTGGCTCATGCAAACCCTCATCTGCCCTTCATAGTGGAGGCCGACGCATCGGACGTGGCACTGGGAGCAGTTCTGTCTCAACGGAATGAAACCACTGGTTATCTCCACCCCATTGCGTTTATGTCTCGGAAACTGAACACAGCGGAACTAAACTACACAATAGCCGAAAAAGAGCTCTTGGCTATCAGGGATGCGCTGATGGAGTGGAGACACTGGTTAATGGGAGCGGTCCACCAGGTGACGGTGTACTCAGACCATCGTAATCTACAATTCATGCGAGCCGCACGGCATCTCACACCACGGCAGCTTCGTTGGATGCAATACTTCGAAGAATACCATTTCATTGTAACCTTTAGGCCTGGAGTTAACAACAAAAAAGCTGATGCTCTCACACGACAAGAAAACCCAACACATCAAACCGTTGCTCCTGAACAAGCAATCATAGAACCAAGCAGAGTAATATGTGCCACTGAAACGAAGGATTTTCTGCAGAGCATCAGAACAGGGGTGCGATCCTTTACCTGGAAAACATGGCTTACATATCATAGAGACTGGCAGATGCGTCAAGGTCTCCCCATGAAGGGTTCTCAGGTGCTTGTTCCTACTAGATCTCTGCGCAAATTGGCCTTTTCTTGGTGTCATGAGATTCCTTGTGCTGGTCACATGGGGGGCGAGAAAACTCTGGAGAAGGTACTACGCCAATTCTGGTGGCCCACGGTTCGTGTAGATGTGCTACAATGGGTTAGAGAATGTTCCACATGTGCCCAGATAAAGACGGATCACAGACAGGCTCAAGGACTTCTACAACCGATGCCCACACCCGAGATCCCATGGGAGAGGTTTTCCGTGGATTTTATCGTGGGGTTACCCAGGGATCAAGGAAAGACGGCAATAGTAGTGGTTATTGACTATCTAACCAAAATGGGTCATTTTATCGCCTGCTCTCAAGCCCCTACAGCGAGTCAACTGGCACACATTCTTTTGACGAATGTAGTGCGTCTTCATGGTCTTCCCAAGACAATAATATCAGACAGAGGTGCCCAGTTCACTGCTCGCTTCTGGAAAACATGGTGTGCAGAACTACGTATCACCTCGTCTCTTTCCACAAGTTTCCACCCGCAGACCGATGGCCAGACAGAAAGACTGAATCAGACCCTTAAACAATTCCTTAGGTGTCACGTTAATAATAACACCGAAGCATGGGTGGATTGGTTATGCGTGGCTGAGATAGCATACAATAGTGCCAAACACTCCTCCACTCAATACACGCCTTTCTACAGTTCCTATGGGTTTCACCCCCGATTCACTCCTTTGCTCCTACCCAGTACCAACGCCAGACTACCTGACCTCAAAGAGCGATTGTTGCGTATACGCCAAACCTTGCTTGCTACGCGTAACAATCTGCTCCAGGCCAAAAGAAAATACAAGGCCCAAGCAGACAAACACCGTTGCCCTGGTGCTCTGTACAAGAAAGGGGATTTGGTATGGCTGTCCACGAAACACATACACTTTAAGAAACCCAGTGTGTTCAACCCTAAATTTATAGGACCGTATCGAGTAGTCAGGCTTATTAATCCGGTTGCCGTTAAATTACGTCTCCCAGCCCATCTCAGAATCCACCCCGTTTTCCACGTTTCACTCTTAAAACCCTCTCGCTGTCCAGTGAAACGACAACCTATGCCAGTGTGGGTACAACAGGAGCGAGAGTATGAGGTCCAGGGAATCAAAGATGCCAAGATAGTGCGAGGAAAACTGTGGTATTTGGTTTCCTGGAAGGGCTATGGTGTTGAAGAGGACTCATGGGAACCGGCTGGGGATGTGCATGCACCTCGTCTTACGGCCCGGTTCCATCGTTTGCATCCCGAGAAACCATCTGTCAGTCAGCGTCCACGGGGGAGGGGATGTACTGTCAGGGTTTGACCGGTTACGCACTGACTGTGTCAACACGCGAAACCAGGAAGCGAGCAGACCCAAGCCTCAAATCTACAGTTCCCGTTATGCCCCGCGAGACACGTTGTACGTGCTCTGATGTCACACCAGGAAATCGAGTACAAGAGCCGCCGGGAACAATCCTCGCGGCCGATTATTCCTGTTTCCTTGGTCTCTGACGGCTTCTTCAGTTCAGGCGGTAAGAGGGCAGTGCGCCCAACAAACTTCTTACGCATCCTTCGGATTGCCATCAAAGGGGGCTAAATAGCCCTGACTTGTACCGAAGCATTTCCAGTGTTTTTCCCCGTTGGATGAGACCGGCTGTACATGGTCTCGTGCGGGGAAAAGATCGCAGAAACTCAGTGATATCCTAACTGAGTTCCGCATTTCCAGTGTTTTCCCCGTTGGATGAGACCGGCTGTACACGGTCTCGTGCGGGGAAAAGATCGCAGAAACTCAGTGATATCCTAACTGAGTTCCGCATTTCCAGCGTTTTCCCCGTTGGATGAGACCAGCTGGATGGTCTCGTGCGGGGAAAGATTACAGAAACTCAGTGTCTTATATAACTGAGTCCCTAGTTCCTTGTTCTTTCCCTGTTGGCAGAGACCGGCAGTGATCGGTTTCGTGCGGGGAAGGACTAGAATACTGATCATATCTTATCACCTTATTGTTCTTTGTCTTGTTTTTTCCCAGGAGAGAGGTACTAGATAGGGAGTCCAGACTGTTAAGTCCCTGCAGCTACCGCAATTCTATATGTATCTAGAGGTATGTGTAAAGGGGACTATCACTAGGAGTTCATGGTGTTCCTCTAAGAAAGAGATTTATTACATGTCTGTTCTCTCTTTCTGATCCTTCCTAGAGTATATGGAAACCCTGCATCCCCCCTACTCTCTTCTGGCAGACATCGTTTAACTTTTCCTTTACAGGTAGGGTGTATGAAGCTCAGCAGTGTAGGGAATACGCTAGATTCTTGAACCTAGTAAAGGTGATATCACTATCCACTGATCTTGTGTTTCTCTATTCCTTCTTAGATCTCCCTCTCTGCTGTTCCTACCCTTTCCTTCCCTCGCTTGACTATCCCAACAGTCTGTGTGTGTACATTCCAGACTTGGGGCCGTCGAGAGGTGGACCCCTTTATAGCATCAGCACAATCCCGAGGAATACGGACGAGGAAGTCTGACACTGAGTGGGTTGTCTCAGCTCATACGGAGCAGGAGGGGTCCCCGGGAGGAGAGTGAAGTTTAAGTGAGGTGGTCAATGTTAAGACAGAGGCGCAGAGGCGGCTCTGGGCTCCAGGAGGCTGCTGTGTTTTCTGTCGGAGGCTGGAAAGTTCAGGCAGCCGGAGCAGTGCGTTTCTTGCACCCACCACCTTTCCTCAGCACTCGCCGTGAGATCATGCCAGCCTGCATGCCAACAGAGGGGTTCAGTGCCGGGGAGCTGGACCACAATGCACCCCGAAAAATGCAGTGTTTACCTAACTTTCCATTTCAGACTTTGTTTTTGCAACACAAGCTTATTTTTTATTTAAACACTAAAGAAAGACATTTGACGATATTACACCGCTTCAACAGAAAGCGAACCCTTCACGTCAAAAAAATATATATATATATTTTCCTCTGGAATTAGGCACTTAGCAAAAATTGCGGAAAAACTGTGTTTTGGTTGTCGGAATGGGAACGAATACTGCAAAATCCTGCGACGGCCTGATGTCGCATTGGAGCAAGAAAACATTTTGACTCAAGGACTCTGTCTTTTTCTTCTTGACTTTTTAGGAACCGGGAAACTCTGAGCAGGACCCAGTGGCACTTGAAAAGAGAAGGGACTGCTTCGCCGAGAAGTGCTGGCGCTGCTCCGTGAAGAGTGCTACTCATGCAAAAAGCAAGTGCTGCTGTTGTCCTGTTGAAAGTGCCACAAAGCGACAAAGTGACAATTCTGGGTTGCTGAAAGTGCACCACTTGTGCAGAGAAGTGCTGGCGCTGCCCTGCAGAAAGTGCTGCAGTCTTGCTAACAAGAGCTGGTACTTCCCGGTTACAAGTGCTACAAATACCTTGTTGCTTGCTACCCCCTGCCATATATAAAAAAAAAGAAGCACTGTGATGCCGCCATTGCTGGAAGAACCAGCGCTTTTTTCTTTTCCCCACTTGCCCTCTGTGTTGCCTCCCGTCAGCAATAAAAACAAGCATTTACAATGCAACAGGTCTCGCATTGGCGAGCGTTTGAGCTATTCGCATTGTAAATACCAATGCTTTTTATTTATGTATTTTAAAAACCCGCAAGCGGTGCATGAACACACACTTTGTACTTACACTCGTTGCTTTCGAGAAGCAACGCTGGCAGTAACTACGTCTCTTTTACTGTCAGCCTTGCTTTTCGTAAGCAAGGACTATAAGTACAAAGTGTGCGTTTATGCACCACTTGCAGCTTTTCTAAACACAAATAAAAGGCATTGTCATTTACAATGCCAATAACTCAAACTCTCGCAAATGCGAGACCCACTGCATTGCAAAGAACAAGTTACTTACCTTCGGTAACGATATATCTAAGGTAAGGAATCTATAACTAACTGTTTCTTTCAGATTGCTCGTTTTAAGATTGTCAGCAAGCATACACTAACTCAGGAGCTTTTCAAAGTTTTGTGGAGATCTAAGCAGGTTTTTTATTGTCTTGGGAGATCTGTCTTCAAGGTGACTGAAGAACCCAAAATAGATGACAGAGATGAGCCTATGTGCTGATATTGTCACTACATTACACAAAGCTTTTGTAGGCTAGTCTTATGATGAGATGAAAGGTAGATGCCTGGCAGGTGTACATGGCAGATGAGAAACTCAAGGGAGGGTGAGGGCTTCTGTAGAATGCAAAGCCAGGAAGATTACCAATTATCGCGCCTCCGACGGAAGCGGCAAACAGAGCCCGCTCCTCCCTTGCAGACTGACTTCGGCGGTCTCACCATTAATAGGTCTCGAATATCAGCAGGACTGAATTATCCTCCGGTTTCAACACGGCTGTGTTGCTCCCTGATTTGTCCATTATGTGTTGCTCCCTGATTTGTCCATTATGTGTCTCTAATACCGGCAGGACCTATTCAATTATCCTCCAGGTCCAACACGGATGTGTTGCTTCCTTCATCAATTATGACACTTTCCGCTAACTAATCCAGCGCCTTGAACTCTACATGTCTGGCACCAAGTAACTCTCGCCATTCCCACTCGGATGTTCCTACGCCATTCGGATTGCTCGCATACGTTATGTCCTGAAAATGATCTGAGATCGAAACGCCGTCGACCCCCTACAACCAGAAATCATTATTTTTTATATAAATTCTTTCTTAAAGGAGTTCACGTGTGTTGTCAATGCGATGTACATATTTTAAAGTCACCCTCACTGAGCACCTCACGCTTGTTGTCACTTGTTTATGTGAGCACCTGAACTATTCCTTGCATACTGTTGAAAATAAACAACTATTGTTACTCTGATCATAACGTGTCCCTGGTCACGCTTTTCCCTGCTCCCTCCAGCATTAATTGCCTTCCCTGACTTAGTCGCACTGTTGCCCATTCTGGCGCAACCCCCGAGTCTGCCTGGGACCAATTTTTGGCCACTTGTTGAACCATTGTTTCTATAAACAAATATTATATAAAGAAAGCATAAATGCTTTGCATGGTGAAGGCATTATCTGCAGCATGATGTACAATGGATTATAACAGGGATACTAGGTTTACTTTCTGTTCCTTTAGTGGTTTTGATTGGAAGCTAGTCGGATACGTAAGAGTCTGTAAGAGCTGGGGATGGGACTATGTGCGGAGTTGGTGCTAGTGTGGGAATATGCTGTTGCAAGGATTGTGGGACTAGGCACATGAAAGCTTAAGTGAGGGGACGGGGCCAAGATGGCGCAGGGTGTGATTGCCTTTTTGTGAGGCTCTGCATCGATCTGGGCCCATTTTCAGTAATCCTGCTCTTCTGTGCTCTCCCGAGTCCCCACTAGTTCCCTCTGTCGACCCACCCCCACCCACCTGAGGCCGCGGACTGCTGGAGGGACAGGGAGAAGACTGTGTGCTGGGACTGCCGGGCCGCTGAGGGTCAGAGCAGCGCGCTCCGCTGCAGAGCCCTGACCTGCCCCCTTTGGGTGACTCGTGCCTAGAGCCTACGGCGCTGGGAGCCCCCGAGGTGTGTGCTTCATCGCCACATTTTCACCCTGCCTACCTGCCGTGAGCTGCCACCAGAAGACACACGGCCCACCTAGTAGAAAACGGTGGGCGTGCTGGACGCCAGCACCTGTGGCTATTGGAGCCTCTCTCGGTTGCACTGAAAGTTGATGCAGAAAAGAGCACTCCCCTGACAGACTGGTGAGCCTCTTTTGCCTTAATTGCTGTGGCCCCGGGTGGCACGACCTGCATGTCCTGACCATATCGTAAGTGATGCAATATGCGAGGTTATAAGCAGTGCATTACATGGGTGCGAGTTATAGTTAGCTCAGCTAACTGCTGAATTTCACTGGTTTTGTATGAGTGAAATCTGAGCCTTACTATAATGTCCCAGTAACCTTTGTTTTTTTCAGTGAATTTCTAAGCTTTTTTTTCAATTCTATTTCCGAACTATAACTTCCCTGTAACCTTTGGCTTTTCCTGTGATTTCTAAGGTTTTTCTAAGCGTGAAGTAAGATGCCCATCGCAATGCACAGTGGGAGTGGGGTTTAACACAGGGCCTGGCCGGGCATTGTGCTGCCCCCACCCAAGCTTGCTGCTCCTGTTCACCCTCCACCTTGCCATCCATTGTCCATGACCCTGCTCCCTCATTACAGCCGTGTGTGGCCGTTGTTCTGCCACTGTCCTTCCTGCCTGCCCTAAGCAGTTAGCTAGCTGCCCTATCCACCTCCTCCCTACCCTCTGTTGTCCGAGTCCATGCACCAGCCCCTTCCTCCTGCCCTGCATGGTCCAATGTGCTGCCACTGCCTTCCATTTAGCTCGATGTCCCTGCTCACTCCTCCTGCCCTCCATTCCCCAATTCTATGCAGCATCATTGTCCTCCTGCTTAGCCTCTGTGCTTAGCTTGCTGTCCCTAATCTCCTCCCCCTGCTCCCTCCTTTCTGCCTGCCATATTCCATGGACCAGCCACCCTCCTATCTACTCAGCGTTCTGCTGAGCTGCCACTGCCCCTCCCCCTCCCACCTGCCTAGCATGGTCATATGGCTGCTGGCTGTCCCTGCCACCTCCACCCTGCCTGTCCAAGTCCCATGTCCCTATCCCCTCCCACCTGTCCTCAATGGTCCAATTTGCTGCCACACCCTTCTGCTCTCCATGCTCGGTTGTGCTGCAACTGCTCCTCCTGTCTGCCCTGCATAGTCTGTTGTGAAGCCCCTTCCCCTGCCCTCTTTTGTCTGTGTCCAGCCCCTACCCCTCCCTTCTGTTCTCCATGGTCTTTTGTGCATGCCCCTGCCCCCTCTCCCTTGCCCACTATGGTGGTTGTACTGCCACTAACCCTCCAGCTTGCCATGCATGGTCTTCTGTGTTGCCACAGCCCCTCCCACATGCGCTGTGGTCAGCGCGCTGCCCCTGACCCCCTCCCACCTTCCCTCTGTTGTCTCTGTGTAGGCCATTATAGTCTCACTGTTGCCCTCAATGGTGTGTTGTGCTTCTATTGCCCATTCCACCTGCCCTCCATGCTCAGCTTCCTGGTCCTGCCCTGCTCCATTCCCTCTGTTTTCCATGTGCACACCCCTATCTCCTCCCACCTGCCTTGTTTGGTCCGCTGTCGTTCCCCTGCCCTCTCCCTCCTGCCCTTCATGGTCTGTTATGCTGCAACTATCCCTCCTGTCTGTCCGCTCTGGTCAGCTTGCTGCCCTTGCCTCTGCTCACTGTTGTCCATGTGCATGGCCCTGTTTCCTCCCTATTGCTTTCCCGCTTGTCCTGTGTGATGTACTGTGCTGCTGTAAGGTCAGTTTGGTGCCCCTGCCCATCTCACTCGTGCCGTCTCTCTCATCCAAGTCCGTGTCTCTACCCCATCCCTCCGTGATCCAACGTACCAAACTTGACAACATTTTGAGCTTGGTAAGAGGGAGGTTTTGAGGGGAAAAAAAAACCTGGGGAATTGCATTTTCCTTTTGACTTGCATTGAAAAAGAGGAGATTTTAGACAGGAGACAAATAAAATAAAGGCCTTTTGGGCTTAAAAACATCGGGAGTCTCCTGCCTGAATCGGGTGTGTTGGAGTATGGTTGTACTGCTACTGCCTCTTCCTTCTGCCCTCAATGGTCTTTTATATTGCCACAGCCTCTCTTGCCTGTACTGTATGGTTGGTTGGTTTATTGCCCCTGACCCCTTTTCCCTGCCCTCCATGGTTCACTGTACTGCCCCTCCCGCCTGCACAGCGTGGTCAACTTGATGCCTCTGCACCCTCCTCCATGAGAGTAGCTTATTCCCATCGAAATTATGGTTAGTGCTACAAACAACTAAAATGAGGACATATTTTCTGAGTTCTCAAATAGCAACAAAGCACTTTTAAATAATTTGCTATCTTTATGTTTTTTTTATCCAGTTGATCACTTGATTATATGATACACTTAAGGGAGAGGATGTGGCGTTACAGCCAGAGCTGCAGACTTTGCAATTGGGGAACCAGGTTCGAGTTTCTGCGTCAGCGCGACATCCTGCGATTCTGGGCAAATCACTTAATCACCCAAAGCCTAAAACCAAAATGAATGTGTCCTTGTGTAATGTAAATGATGCTCCTGTAAAGCACTCCTATACCTTTGGGTCAAGTCTGCGCTACATAAAATTGCAAAAAAATCAATTAAGTGTTTTGCACACTTCTGTCATTGGGCTACACTTGGGCTGCATTTGGGCGATATTTGTGCTATATTTGGGCTTTTTTCCCCTCCGGTGGCCATCTTGGGAGACTTGTTATGAAGCTCCCTAATTTCATCATTTACTGCAGTATCCTCAGTAGAAAATGCTTTGTTTTCTACCTTGATGTGCCACACTTTTAGCATTTTAGCATAAATTCAGAATGTTAGCACTATAGTTGCTCAGTAGAATACTAGTAAAACTGCTGGTCACCAGGGAGTTAACTGGCAGTCTGCTGCTGGTGTTGAAAGTGCATGTTTCTGTCTGCATGTCAGAATGTTTTAACCCCTTCGGTGCTCATGACGAGCTCAGCTCGTCATGCTGCGCAGTGCTCGTGTGCGCATGACGAGCTGAGCTCGTCATGAACCCGTCCACTCAATGAAACGCCCCGAACAGGGCGAAAATCGGCCGCGCACCGAAGGGGTTAAGGAAATACAAGAGGAAGATATTTGAGAACTCACTTAAAATGTGTCATTTTTTCTGTTTACAGCATAACTATAAATGTCTATGACAAACTGAACACCCTCATTTTGTTCCTTTCTAAATTAAATGTTTTACGTTTTACCAGTTTGATTCAATCAACATGGCTTAGGTGTGCCATACTTTTGTCATAAGTATTACCGTTAGCGCTCTAGTTGTTTTTTTTTTTGTTTTTTTTTTTAGAACACTCTGGGAGGCTGCAGTAGAACACAAGGGAATCAACTGTCAGACTTCATTTTCATATGGCTGAGAAAGAGTGAATTTACAGAAAATATGCTCTTGTTTTAGCTTTTGGAGCACCTTTCATTACCTCTATGGGGAAATCAGGAGAAAACACTTCTCTCAAATAGGATTCTTGAAATTGCAGCAGGAGGCTTTTCCACAGGGGAAAATCACCTTAGAACACACCGCAATTCCTAAAATTAGTATGGTACCATCAACAAATGATTTATTTTGTAACTAAAATCTGTTATCACCCTTTATACGTTTCTCCTTTTTGTGAGCCTCAAACCCTGCCATTCACTACAATGCATTTCAATAGGGTGCTACCATGTATATTGGTCCCAAGATGGCTGCCATCACTTCCTTATTGAAGTGTTGGCAGCCAATCAAATTTCAGAAGGGCTTCAGTAGGCTGTTGGGCTCCCAGATATCTATATTTTTTAAACTTGAATCTCTCTGAATCTACTGAACGAATGTACACCAAATCACAAAAAGCACGCTTTCTGGACCAACATCAAGCTTTCTGCCTAATTTGATGTAATTCGGTTCGGGCTGTAGTCTTGTTCAAAAAATGAAAAATCCCCATAGACATGACATGGGGAAAACGTGATTTGGGACTCTCCTTTTTTATCGGCCCCCGCTTGACGAATCACCCCGATACTTTCAACACAGCAGCTGAACCAAAAAGGAGCAGTTTTGTGAAATTTTCATGAACATTCGTCAGCGGTGCCAAAGTTATTGGCAAAACAAAAACGCTTTTCCTATGGAAACTTCGGTCCTAACTTTTCCTATGGAAACTTTGGTCCTAACTAAAACTACCTACTGTCAGCTGCCAGTAGGATATATGTAGGATTGATCTCTCGATGTCTCTCTCTCTCAATATCTCTCTCTCTCTCAATATCTGTAGGAAGCTGGGTTTCTGTTGCAGTAACCCCCCCACTTTTTGCCACACTACTGATGCACTTTGACTTGATGTGCCCTGGGTCCCTGCCAATCAGGTTCCCAGGGCCGGTGTTCTTTCCCCAAAACTGTACCTTGTACACCCAATTGGAACTCTCTGGCCACAGGTCAGCCCCTGGTAAATGGTACCACAGGTACCCAGGGCACTGTGACCAGGGAAGGCCTCTAAGGGCTACAGCACTTATTGTGCCACCCTTAGAGGTCCTGTACCTTTACACTCACACACTGCCTTTGCAGGCTGCGTATTTTGGTGCAGAACGAAGTGAAGAGTCGACATGGCACACATCCCTGTGTGCCATGCCTATAACCCACTGCCCTGGCATAGATCCGTCACCCCTCTAGCTGGGTGCCCTATAGCAGTAGTGAGGGTACAGGTGCATGAGCCCTGTACCCCTACAGTGTCTATGTCCTTTCCTAGACATTGTACGTGCAGTGCTGCCATTAAGAGTATATGGTGCTGGGAGTTTGTCATTACGAACTCCACAGCACCATAATGGCTACACTGAAAACTGAGAAGTTTGGTATCAAACTTCTCGGCACATTAAACCCACACTGATGCCAGTGTGGGATTTAAAATGAAAAATGCACTCAGAGGGCATCTTAGAGATGACCCCTGAAAAACGACCAGCCTCTGGTTGGTTCCCTGTCTGGTACACACCAGCCTGCCACCACGAGACATGTTCTGGACCCCTAGGTTGGGAGCCTTCGCTCCCTGAGCCCAGAAACAAAGCCTTTCCTGGGCGCAGGTGTTCACACCTCCCCTAGGCCAGGAAGAGCCATCTATGGCAGGGGAACTTCAAAGGCCTGGCAGCCTTTGTAATGCGACCCCCAGCCTCTCCTGCTATCAGGAGCAGGCCCCGTTCCCGTCTCCCCTCCTTTTCGGCGGGAAGAAAAGCGGGAAAAAATAGCCAGCCCACAATGTGTACCCACCTCTGCCAACCCCACCCGTCAGGTGGGGGAGGCGAGGTGAAGCCCACTCTTCAGTGCCTGCCAGGCATTGTGCTCACTCACCCACATGGGGTGAGCACACTAAGGGTGTAGTCACCCTAAGGTCAGTAGCCCAATGGCTACTGACCTCGAGACCCCTAAAACGCCCCCCAAATACTGTATTTAGGGGGCAGCCCTGAACCAAGAAGGCAGACAAGAAACCAGAAGAAGAAAATAAGAAGGAACGAACAGCCGTGCCGAAGCTAACAAGGAGGACGCCCACTGACTTGGCCCCAGCCCTACCGACCTGTCCCCACCTCGAACCTGCTCCAGCGAAACCCCGGTGTGTCCTGCAGCCAGCAACCTCGAGAAATCCGGAGAACCTGCCTGCCTTCCATCCCAAAGTCTGTCTCCCGTGAACATCAGATTTGTTCATCAACAGACTCCAGCTCCGTAAGGATCTGCGGGTCTGCACCACTCTGCACCCGGCGCCCACGGCTCGAGTTCGAGTAGCCCAACACCAAGAGGAGGTCTCCCCGGCGATCCTGACCCGAGATCCAGCGATCCCTGACCTGCCTCAAGCCGACGCCTGCAGCCTCAAACCAGAAAGTCCCCCCAACCAGGAGCTGGTAAGAAGAACCGACCTGAAAAGGCACCCCTGCACCCGACTCCCCACGGCCTTGGGTGGCCCAACCGACGGTGCCTAACCAACCGCCAACATACCTCTCCAAGTGGTGGTCGCACCCAGAAGACCTTCATCCCCGAGCCTGCAGTGTGTTTGCAAACCGGAGACTCCCCAATGAAAGCTACAGAGCACCAGACGCCAAAACAGCACTATGCACCCGGCCGCCACAGTGCCACTGAGGGTGCATCTTTGGTGCTGGCCTAAACCCCCATTTGCCCTGAGTTTAAGTCCAGGAGCTTTGCTCCCACAACCCAGTGGCCTGCTCGTCAGCAGCCACCAACCGGAGGCCCCCTATCCCCAATTGGATAACATTGGGCCTCAGCACTCTGCACCCAGCTGCCCTAGTGACGCTGAGGGTGTAACAAGAGTGCATCCCTGACCCTGGGGGACCCCTGAGCCTACCCAGAACCTCAACTTCCACTACCAAATACTTACCTTAAAACCGATAACACTATTTTCCTCCATAGGATAACATTGACTGTTCTTCTTGGAAAAGTTTCTAAGTGTGGAGTTTGAAAACCTAAAGAAATTCTTTAAATTTGTACTGTTTAACAAAAACGATTTTACTTGCCTGTTTACAGGAAATGTCCCAGTGTAGTATCCAGGTATACAGCACTGTGTAAGAAAAGTAATCTGCAAAGTAATCTACTGGTCATTTTACTAAAAATCCTATACAAAGTATATGTACTGTATTCTGAAAAGCATTGCATTATCAGTAACACTACTGTATTCAAATCAAAGTACATTTACAATTGCAATCCAAACTGTGTTACAACTGCATTACTACTGTAAAGTATTTATTGCTTACTTGTGCCAGGATTGCTTGGTTCTAGAAAATAAAATAACTAAAAGAATATTTTTATACAAAAACAATTGGTCTGAAGTTCAGTCTTTGATTGTGTGAAATCATTTGCTGAGTGTATACAACAAATGCTTAACACTGTCCTCTGATAAAGCCTTACTGCTCGACCACACTACCACAAGTAGAGAGTGAGGTGCTATCTACTTTACCTCTGCCTACCTTTTGGGTTCCACTGGACTCTGTGCACACTATACCTCACTTTGGTATAGTATATACAGAGCCAGCTTCCTACAATCTCCCTCTCTCCAGATCTCTACCTCTCGATATCTCTCTCTCTCTCGATATCTCTCTCTCGATATCTCTCTCTCTCGATATCTCTCTCTCTCTATATCTCTCTCTCTCTATATCTCTCTCTCTCTATATCTCTCTCTCTCTATATCTCTCTCTCTCTATATCTCTCTCTCTCTATATCTCTCTATATCTCTCTCTCTCTATATCTCTCTCTCTCTATATCTCTCTCTCTCTATATCTCTCTCTCTCTATATCTCTCTCTCTCTATATCTCTCTCTCTCTATATCTCTCTCTCTATATCTCTCTCTCTATATCTCTCGCTCTATATCTCTCGCTCTCTCTCTATATCTCTCGCTCTCTCTCTATATCTCTCGCTCTCTCTCTATATCTCTCGCTCTCTCTCTATATCTCTCGCTCTCTCTCTATATCTCTCGCTCTCTCTCTCTATATCTCTCGCTCTCTCTCTATATCTCTCTATATATATATATATCTCTATATATATATCTATATACACATATATAATGTTACCTACCCTGTAAGCATCTGTTCATGGCATGCAATGCTGTAGATTCACATGCTCTGTAGACTCATACCATCTAGTGTTGGGCTAGAATATGGGCAACTTGCTTTTCTTCGAAGAAGTCTTTTGGGTAACAAGGTATGGAGACTCCTCCTATGACTAGTAATGCACATGGGCATCGGCTCTAATGTTAGATTGTTTTCCGCATGGCGGGTGAGGATGTAGATGGAGCATAGGAAAGGAAAAATAGATGGAGCATAGGAAAGGAAAAACAACACCTGCAAAAACCAGAGGATTTGGAGGAGGAGGCTGGGCGCTTGAGAATCTATAGCACTGCATGCTGAAACAGGGTAAGTAAATTATTCTGTTTGAGGCATGTGTAGCTGTAGATACACGTGCTCTGCATAGACAGTAAAGCGGTGGCTAGCCGGAGGATGTTTCAAAAGGACTGAAGAGTGTGTATAGCTAGGCTGATCTGTGTTTGTTGGCATGCTAACCCGTCCACACAGTAGTCTTTGGTGAATGTGTGTAGAGTGGACCAAGTAGCTACATTATAAATGTCTGATATAGAGATGTAGCCAAGGAAGGCCATAAAGCCCCCCTTCTTGAGAGTACAATGGGGTCTGAGTGGGGCAGGCAGTTGTCTTTTGGCATTAGCATAAAATGTTTGAACACACTTAACAAGCCATATGACTAGGGCGTGACCTTTGTATGGTTTGTGAAAGTGACAACGTTGTTGGGTTTACGAAAGAGGCTTGGTGCTATCAATGTAATACAGAAGGGCACGTTTTACATCCAGCGTATGAAGGGCTCTTTCTGCCATAGCGTGGCTGTGGAAAGAAAACTAGCAGGTCAATTGTTTGATTCGGGTGGAACGGGGATACCACTTTTGGGAGAAACTCTGGGTTGGTCCTAAGTGTAGGAAGCTGGTTATTTATACAGTGGACCAAAAAGAGGTACACTGTGTAAAGAGTACAGGCAAACCCCAAAGGAATTAGAGGCACAATTGACACCCCAAATGCTCTCTTTTGTGGTAGCGTGGGTGAGCAGTTCGGCATATCAGAGTAGTGCTAAGCATTTATTGCACACAAAAAACAGTGCGTGAGAGACACTCTCAATAAAGAAATCTAACACCAATTTATAAAATTAACAGGTACTTTTATATGAATTTAGAGACCAAGATCATCGGAATCAGTTAAGTACTTCGAGTTATGAATTCCTTTTTTTTTTTTTTTTTACAGTTTTTAAAAATGGACAGTGCAATTTCTGAAGCTGTAATGTTGTCCTATGGATGAAAGTCATACACTGCATAGAGGTACTTCACAGCGGCTTACGGGGCCAATCTCCTGGACTTAAGGTAAGTAGGGGGCAATGATCAAGGCAGCACCAACAGGTCACCTTGGGCGGCACTGGGGCAGCTGGGTGCAGAGGTGCTTTTCAGCGTCGGGTGCCCAATGTTATCCTATGAGTGGAAAAACGTACTGTATTTGGGAACTTCACAGCGACTTGCGGGACCAATCTCCAGGACTTAATGTGAGTATTGGGGCAAGGTCCAAGGCCACACCAACAGGTCACCTTGGGAGGCTCTGGGCATCCAGGGGCAGAGATGTGGTAAAATGTTGGGATCCCATTCACTTTAATGGGGAACGGTCTGGTTGCAAATAGACTGCAAGCTGGGACTGGGAGATCAGTCAGGCTGAACCAACAAGGGTGATCAGGTCGCACGATGCTCGGGGACATGGGACACCTTTGGTCCTATTCTCCTCTGGCCAAGGCATCCGGGTGCAGAGGTGTTCTGAGGCATCGGGTTTTCGTCAACAGAGACACTCGCGGCAGAGGGGGGCCTACACAAAGAGGCTGTAGGTGGTGTCTGCGAGTCTCCTGTGGGCAAACCCAAGGTGGGTTTTGTCTCTGGAGGGTCAAGGGGGGGGAGGGCACACTGGCACAGTTGGCCACCTTCAACTCGGGCTAGGGGCGCAGGTGCAGTGGGGCTTTCTGGGGTCAGGTTTGCTGTGGCCAGGAGTCCTCACAGTTCTTTTGGAGTGCCTGAAGGATGCAGGGAAGCAGCTCTGCTACTCTACGGTAGTTCCTGGGTCTTTCTTGAAGGAAGGCAGTCCTCCCAGGCTTTTGGAGGCACAGCAGCTGCAGGACGAGATTATTTTAGAGCAATCCGGCAGGAACAGTAGACAGGCTGGCGCCAATCAGTTTCTTCTCCACAGTCCTTGCTTCTCGTGGCTCTTCGGTGTCCATCTTAGGATGGCAGGAATATAATTTCCATGTGCCAGGGCCTGCCCTAAATACTAGATTGAGGGGCGTTCGGGGAGTGTTGCTTTTTTACGGAAACCTGGCTCTGCAACTCTGCAGTTCCTTGCATTCCTCTAGACATCCCTGAACCTATCAGACCGGCAGGATCAACCAGGAGGGGGTATTGCTATTGCTTTCCACAGCCCCCTAGAGGTTGAGTTAATTGACACACTTTGCACTGGCTGGGTAGAAATATGTATTTTTAAGATAGCTCTATCTGCCACTGAGACATGGAAAGGGGCACTATTATATCGTCCTTCAGGCACAAACAGGAGTTCTCACAGGCACTAATGGACTTTATTGCACCCTATGCCTTGGCTTCTGCGAAGATTCTCCTACTTGGTGACTTCAACTATCATGGCGAAAACAGCAAAGAAACAGGTGTGATCCAACTCTTAGGAGATTTAGAATCACTGGGGCTCAAACAGTGTCCAGCCCTACACAAGGCTGGACACATGTTGGACCTTATTTTTACCAAAACCAATACGAATGAAGTCTCTTGTGATTCTCCTCTTCCGGTCATCTGGACTGACAATTGTTTAATCAGGTTCTCTATTCTGCGGATAACTATTCTTCGTAACTCATAAACCTGTATCCAGATTACAACGCAACTGGTATAAAGTTACCCCTGCCGCTTTCATGGAGGCCGGTTTTGTTTCCCTGCGTCTATCCCACACAGACGTGGGCACAGCTTTGTCTGTCAGTCATGACTCAGTGACCAATGTTTTTGACTGCATTGCACCCTTTAAAAAAATGTGCATCCGTCTCTGTCAGAAGCTAAGCTCCGTGGTTTTCGGATAATCTGCATCAAGTGAAATCTGTTTGTAAACGCATCGAGTGCAGATGGCGCCTGATAATCTACCATGGACAAAGTAGAATATCGTTGCAGGCTTAGAGTCTATCATAACATAAGAGCAGAGCAGAAAGCCTATCTGGCTTCTACAATCGCCAATGACGGTAATTCCACCCAAGAGCTATATACAGTTTTAAATAGCTTTACGAATCCCCGGGCATGTGCCTCTACAATCATGGCCTCACAAGAGCTGCGCAATGAATTAGCTGTCTTCTTTGAAAACAAAATTGAGTTAATCTATAGCAACTTCTCTATGACTTTCGAGAAGGAGTCCGATTTTACTATTCCACATCCTTTAGCCACTGGTAACCTGTGGGACTTTGTACCCTTCTCGGAAGTCCAGGTGTTGGACTCACTTCTCCATGAGAAGTCGGGTTCTCCGCTGGACCTCTGTCCGCTCAAGACAATGGCCAGCCTAGCGGTATGCCTGGCTCCTACGGTCACTGACTTATTCAACCTTTCGCTCTCCATGACTTAAGTGCCTGGGGACCGGAAGACTGCCTCTGTCTCCCCTGCTGAAAAAGTCGACTGCTGATCTAAAAGTTCTCTCCAACTACAGACCTATCTCACTATTACCCATCCTTGCAAAAACATTAGAAAGGTTTATTAATAAACAACTTTCTGCCTTTCTTGAAGCTTACCACTTCCTGGATACCTCACAATCGGGTTTCAGAGAGCTTCACAGCACAGAGACTGCACTACTGGCTGTTTCTGATAATATCAGGCTCTCTCTTGATGTGGTAACTCCGGTCATGTTGGTGCTGTTGGACCTATCAGCAGCGTTCGACACGGTCTCCCATTCTATTCTTACCTGCAGGCTGCACGAGGCAGGGCTGTATGGCAGGGCGCTACACTGGCTCATGGACTTCTTTGACCATCGAACAAAAGTTCATCTGAACTCTTAAGTTGTAACTGATGCATATGCATATGGACAAGGGGGTCTCCCAGGCATAGTGTCTGAGCCCCACTTTGTTTAACGTCTCTATGGCGCCTTTAGCCGGAATAGTTAGAGCCTGTGGTGCAGAGATTGTCTCATACGCAGATGACACACAACTTCTGTTCTCCTTTGGCCCTAATCCAGACAAGGTAAAGAGCAAATTCTCAAACTGCATGTCGGAGGTCGCTGTCTGGATGAAGAACAACTGCCCAGGCTTCCCGATACGGCTAGAAAAACTCTAGTCCAGGCTCTTATCACTAGCCGCCTGGAATATGGGAACGCTTTGCTGACCACTGTAAATTATACCCTGCTGGCAAAACTTAATCTGTAACCTCCCTTCGCGCTCGCTTTTCGCTCCTCAGAAAGCTGCATTGGCTGCCTGTTAGGAAGCGTGTCATTTTCAAACTTTGCTGCTTGACTCACAAAGCCCTTTTTAAGTTAAGTCTACCTGGCTTCCTTGCTAAACCATTATCTCCAGTCTAGATGCTTGCGATCATCGGACAAGTCGTTCTTGGTGATTCCTCGCATCCGTACCTCAAGATATGGGGGCAGATCATTTTCCTACAAAGCCCCATATCATTGGAACAAGCTTCATTTCGGCCTTCGCTCTTGCCCCGATTTCACCTCTTTCAAGAAGGGGCTAAAGATCTGGCTATTTTAGATCGCCCTCTTCCCTTTAGTGCACCGCAGTGCCGAGATGCTCCTTCGGAAGCGATTCGTAGGCGATACCAAGTGCCCAAATAAAAAATTAAAGTGTAGGGTAGTCGCCAATGGGCTACTTACCCCTGGGGTCAGTACGGCTCCTATATGACCACTTCCTGCAGAATGTGGGCACAACCCTGTCCCAGAGTTTCTAATTCTGCCATCACCAAGATGGGAGACTTTTAAATTTTGTATCCGCATCAGGTAGCCCACCTTAGGGGTGGAACTATCCTGAGGGTTGGCACGCCTCTCCGACAACTAATTTTCCCGCCTGTCCTGGTGCCAAATGGGCCCTGGTCAGTGGGGTTGGCATCCCCTCAACTCTGAGGTAAGCCAGATTCGCGTAGCAAAGGCAGTGTGCTCTTTGAAGCTCCCTGCCTTGGAATGCTGATTTTCCAGCCTTCATAGAGGTGGTGTAAAACACCTCCCTCCAGTACAGGCATTCCTGTCCTCCTGAGAGCGTGAACTCTCACCTCTGGGGATCAGAAACTAGTCTGTGGTGGCAGCCTGGACTGGACCAGTCAGCCAGCACACTAGAGGGCTGGTAGCCAGCACACTAGAGGGCTGGTAGCCAGCACACTAGAGGGCTGGTAGGTTTCAGGGGATACCTATAAGGTACCATCTGGGTGCAAGCATTAATAAATACATCACTGGGGGGCTTGGCTTGAGCGCCGACCGCGATGGCCGCTAGTTAGCGAGGCTCCGATGCACCGCGGCCAAAAGCCAGCCAAAAATCCGTAATTCATCCGTGCAATACCCCAAGAAACGTGACGGAGGGACAGTACACCCTCCGCTACAAGGTGATCGTCATTTGGAGCACCGGCACAGTTGCTAACAACGTAAACGCCCCAGGCGCCCGATAGGCCCGAGAAGCCTCGGGCTCGATTTTGAAGAAGGCAGCGAGGGACACCCAAGAGAGGCGGGCGCGATCTGAGGGGCGCGGCGCCTCCACCGATAACGCTCTGTGCGGCAGGGTGAGTGAACCCCTGGGCGCTCCCAGTATAGAACCGGCACCCCTCCTTGGCTGTGGGATTGGAGGGATCGCATGAGGGAACCACCTAACTGGGCATCATCCTGGGCAAACCGGAGTGGCCCTGAGTGACTCACTGGGCGAACGTGAACAGGCAGCTATTGTTTACCTGGCAATACTTAATGTCGTGTGTCCCGGCGGGCCGCCCCAAAATCGATGCAGCAGCAGTGTGGCGGGCCGTGTGTGGCCAAGGGGTGACGGCCATAGCTGGAGTGATCGCCTACTACTGGGGGCAGAATAAATTGTGGAGGGGATACCATCGCCATGGCCTCGGTAGACCTGGTGCCTACCCCTGTGATACTGGAAGGCGGTCTCCCAAGAGAGGGGTAAAAATCAAACAGCGCCCAGCAGGAACCAACAGGCGAGGCAGGAGGGTGGAACTCCCCCCTCCCCCCCCTCCAAAAACAAACGACCTCAGTAGAGCACAGCCTTACAGGGGGGTACCATTTAATAGTGGCCTTGGGAGTGCCGGGTTCCTAGTCCCCGGGCGGCTCCCCCAGGAGTTCACCAGGGGGACAGGTTAAGGAGTATAGACAACGGGCAGCTACAGTGGAGGCGTCCCCTTGGAGGTGTCCAGGGGACAGAAAAGTACGCACCAAACCAAGCTGGACAAATACGCGACCCAGAAGCAGGGAGAAGTCGAGGTTGCAAACAAGGGGGAAGCGGACCCGCTGACGAACCCAGCCACAGGAGAGCCCACGCTTAAAGATGTCATGGCAGCAATTGCAGGGATCCGTACCTCACTGGAGCAAAGAATGGACACTATGACAGTGGAAATGACATTGATGAGGGCCGACCTGCAGAAGACAAGTGAAAAAGTAAAGTCCATGAAGTGGTGACTGCCGAGCTCAGTGGTGAAGCCCACCAGATGCGGAAAGAGATCAAGGAATTACAGGCAGCCCAGAAACGAACGGAACAGCAACTGGACGATTATGAGGGTAGATCACGCCACAATAACTTAAGGATAATTGGGATTCCCGAGCGGGTGGAGGGGCCGGCGGTGGATTTATTTGTGGAGGATTTAATACTCAAGCACCTCAAACCCAAAACTCTGTCCAACTATTTCACAGTTGAAAGGGCACATAGGGTGCCAGGGGGTAGGCCCAAACCAGGGACTCCCCCACGTCCAATTCTGGCGAAGCTCCTGAATTTCAGAGACTGTGATATCATATTACAAACGGCCAGATCAAACCCACCGCTAAAAATCGAGAACAGTGAACTGTCCTTCTTCCCGGACTTTACGATTGCGGTCCAGAAGCAAAGAAGAACCTTCCTGAATGTCAAAAAGCAACAGAGGGACAAAGGAATTCAATACTCCAAGCTGTTCCCTGCTAAATTGCGAATAGAGGTGGATGGGAAAGCCTGGTTCTTTGATACCCCAGAGTCAACACAGGAGTGGTTGGAGGCCGGCCAAAGAACAATGTGAAATGAGGACGATTCCACCCCCCACACAAGACTATGCCTCCAAGCAAGCGTGATCCTCCAAGGAAAGGCTAGGACTAATTTAGTGGGCGCCTGGCTGTGTTGGACGAAGCTCTGGGGCCCTGGTCACCGGAACAAGAACACAACCACATGCAGAGTGACTCAGACTGAACTTCATAAAGGTTTTTGTATGCAACTTGGGGTGCATATAGTAGCTGGCAGACGACCGCGGGGGAAGTGTAGCCACCCCCCGCTTTAAAAGTTTGTTTAGTAGTATAGGGCGACAGGCACTCTGCACTGTTGGGGTATGGGCTGTTTCTAGGCCCAGAGTGCAGGGAGGCAGGGTGGGGGGGGATGTTGGGAACTTAGTGGTAAGTTAGTTCATTTAAAATACAAGCAAGTACAGCGCAAGGCAGGTTTTGAGAGTAAAGTAGCTCGTATGACAGAAAGCAAATACCGTTGTAGACTCTTGATCAGTGATAGCGTCAGCTGTATGTATCGGGGTTGGGGGTGGGGAGGGGCGAGGCTGGACCTCATGGGTGAGCAAAAGTTTAAACTTTTATCCTGGAATGTAAATGGTCTGGGGGATAAACTAAAGAGAAGAATTGTTTTGCAGTATCTTAAAAGACATGCCCCAGACGTGGTATTGCTCCAGGAGACTCACCTAGTAGGAAATAAGTGCAAAGCATTGGACAGATGGGGCTATCGCTTGGTCGCTCATTCAGGATTTACCTCAGGTTCACGAGGGGTTGGTATTATGGTGCGTGGGTCCTTCCCGATGGCCATAGATCAAACATGGACGGATGACATGGGTAGATATGTAGCAGTGTCGGTGCGGTGGGAGGGAACAACACTGACCCTGGTATCTGTCTATATCCCGCCTGGTCTGCAGGCAAGTGCATTTCGAGAATTGGGTAGTAAACTAGTGGAGTTTCCGGTAGGAAAGCGGATACTGGGGGGAGACTTTAACTCGGTGGTGTGAGGGAGGCGGGATTGCTGCCCCCCAAGGGATCTGGGACCTGCACAACAGACACTGTCCACCTTTCTAGATGCCATTGGATTGGCAGACACATGGCGAGTCAGTCACCCGGTAGATACCCAATTCACATTCTACTTCGGGGCGCACAATAGTCTCTCCCGGATCGACTATATCCTTATGCCGGCAGATCAGGTGGGTGAGGTCACAGAGATTAGACACATGGCGCGGGGCATATCTGACCACTCTCCAATATGGGTACAGATGGGTAGAAACCAGAACCAGAAAGGCAGAATAGCGCCCATTAGCCCTTGGCACCTGCGAAACCCCAAAATACGGCAGAAAATCACCCTATCGATCGAGTGCTATTTTCAGGAAAATGAGGGGTCCGTGAGGTCGGCGTGCATGCTTTGGGAGGCATTCAAAACAGTGGTCCGAGGTCAGGCAATCTCACAGATAGTGGGGGCTAAAAAGGAAAAAGATGCATAGTTAACACAACTAGAGGAGGAAATCTTAGTGCTTGAGGGAGAGCTTCTGGGAGACGGAGGGCCGAGCGTGGTACACGAACTTAATATCAAGAAGGAAGAATACAAAAGTGTGGCAACAGACAGAGCTAAAGTAATGCTGAGTAACAAGCTAGGTAGGGTGTATGAGTCAGGGGGTAAGGCAGGCAAGCTGCTGGCGTGGCTGGACCGACGCGAGCGTGCTAGTCGCCTGGTAACGGAAATAAAGACTGTTGAGGGAGCAATGCTTAATGACCCGCAATCGATCGTAGACTAATTCGCCAAATATTATTCTAGGATATATAAATCCCATTCTGCCTGCTTGATAAGAGGAGCAGCAAGCTCTGTTAGCTGATATCCGGCAGACAGAACGTTTCTTGACGCACAAGTTACTAACTTGTGTAACGATATATCTGTAAGAGACAGTAGTTAGTGACAGATTCCTTACCTTAGAATATCCCCAGGCGTCAGGCTGGATCCGGAAAGTTTTGCGTAGCAGTACCCTTGCGCGTCGGTAGGCGGCGTCGTGCGGCTCTGCGTCCGTCGTCGGCGTCGAGATCGCCGGGATGACGTCGCGGCCAGTACTTAGACGCCGCCCATGCGCGCTGACGTCAGTTCTGTACACGACTTTCCGCGCCAGGAACGCAGAGCAATGCAAGAAGCTGACATTGGTGTCTGAAAAAATACTTGAGCCCTGAAAGGGATGTCCTTAACCCTAGAAATCAGTTCGCAGTCACTAACTACTGTCTCTTACAGATATATCGTTACACAAGTAAGTAACTTGTGCATCTGAAAGAGACACGTTAGTGACAGATTCCTTACCTTAGAATAGATACCCCAGCAATACCAACCCCGGTGGTGGGTCTGCGAACAGATTCAGACAAGGAAGTCCCGGAGGACAGAGCGGCCAAAGAAGCCGTCCCTCTGGACCTGGCTGTCAAGGCAGTAATGCTTGGTAAACGTGTGCAGCGAGGCCCACGTAGCTGCCTGACATATATCCTGTAGCGGAACACCACGGCCTAAAGCCGTGGTAGCAGCTGTTGCCCTGGTAGAATGGGCACGTAGCCCAACAGGAGGCTCCTTCTTAGCCAAAGAATAGCAGGCTTTGATACACAAGATTACCCAGCGGGAGATGGTCCTCTTGTGTACCGCCCGACCTTTTGGCGCCCACGTAGCCAACAAAGAGCTGGTCATCCACCCGGAACTGTTGTGTGCGGTTGAGGTAAAAGGAAAGCGCACGTTTTGGGTCCAGACGGTGGAGCCTCTCTTCCTCTCTGGAAGGATGCGGAGGCGGAAAGAAGGTGGGCAAAGTGATGGTCTGCCCAATGTGGAAGGCATTAACCACCTTTGGCAAGAAGGACGGACGCGTCCTAAGAACAACCTTGACTGGATGGACAGACAGAAAGAGCCTGGAGCTCACTCACCCGCCGAGCGGAGGTGATGGCCACCAGAAAGGCTGTCTTCAGAGTGAGAAGACGAAGAGGACAGTTATGTAGAGGCTCAAAGGGAGCGCACATTAAAAAGGTAAGAACCAAGTTCAAGTCCCACTGAGGCATTATAAACGGAACAGGAGGGAAGAGGTGTGTAACGCCTTTAAGAAACCTGTTAACAGGGGACTTGAAAAGGGAGGGCTGATCAGGAAGCCTGAGGAAGGCCGAGATTGCACAAAGATAGCCCTTGATGGTACCCAGGGCAGAACCCTGTTGGGCCAGAGAAAGAAGGAACAGAAGAACCTCAGAAAGAGGGGCAGAAAGGGGATTCACAGCCTTTGCTGAGCACCATGCCACAAACTTGATCCACCTGCAGGCGTATACCACCTTAGTGGAGGGACGCCTGGCTGCCAGAATCACATCACAAACTTCGGGAGGCAAGTCGAAAGGAATCAACTGCCGCCGCTCAATCTCCACGCAAGGAGGTGGAGACTGGACAGGTTCGGGTGGAGGACCGTCCCCTGCTGCTGCGACAGAAGATCCTCCCGAAGAGGCAGACGGATCGGGGATCGACGCTCATACTGAGTAGCTCGGGATACCAAACTCTTCGAGCCCAGTCCGGAGCCACAAGAATGACTTGGGCCCGGTCGCGCCGAATCTTCTTCAACACTCTGGGTAGAAGTGGTATAGGCGGAAAGGCGTACAACAGACCGCAACTCCACTCGCGACGAAAAGCGTCGCAGAGCGAGTGCCGCCTTGGAAATTCCAACGCGCAGAACTGATGACATTGCGCGTTCTCTTCGGTGGCTAATAGATCTAACCAAGGCTCTCCCCACTGTAGAAAGAGTCCTTGCGCCACCTCCGAGTGAAGACGCCATTCGTGATCCATCATGCACCTGCGGCTGAGTTCGTCCGCCCTGGCGTTCAGGGAACCTGCCAGGTGTTGAACCATCAAGAATATGCCCTGATGTTCCAGCCATGTCCAGAGACGCAGAGCCTCCTGACATAGGGTCCACGACCCCACCCCGCCTTGTTTGTTGCAGTACCACTTGGCGGTGGTGTTGTCTGTGAACACCTGCACTACCTTCCCTTTGACAGAGGGAAGGAATGCCTTGAGTGCAAGTCGGATCGCCTGGAGCTCCAGAAGGTTGATATGGAGCCGGGACTCCGCCGGAGACCAGAGGCCTCTGATCTCCGCCTCTCCCATGTGACCGCCCCATCCCAGAAGGGACGCGTCCGTCACAACTGTGTGCTCTGGCTGGGGAAGGGAGAGGGATCTGCCCATGACCCATTGCCGGTTCGAGAGCCACCACTGCAACTGTCTTGCAGTCCCCTCCGAGATCTGGACGTAATCGGACAGGTTCCCCTGATGCTGCGCCCACTGGAACTTCAGGTCCCACTGCAGAGCCCGCATATGCCATCTGGCATGATCGACCAGCAGGATGCAGGATGCCATGAGGCCCAGCAGCCTCAGGGCCATCCGTACCGAAACCCAGGATAGAGGCTGAAAGATCGGAATCATAGCCTGAATATCCTGGACTCGCCGTTCGGGAGGATAGGCCCAAAACTGCGTCGTGTCCAGAACTGCTCCGATGAAAAGGAGCTGTGGAGAAGGAATCCGGTGCGACTTCGGCATGTTGATGGAGAACCCCAGCGAGTGCAGGAGTTCGGCCGTAGTCTGGAGGTGGGAGACGACTGCTTGGGACGAGCCCGCCTTCAGCAACCAGTCGTCGAGGTAGGGGAAGACTGGAACCCCTGCCCGGCGCAGATGAGCTGCGACCACCGCCATCACTTTCGTGAACACCCGAGGGGCGCTGGTAAGGCCAAAGGGGAGCACGGTGAACTGAAAATGCTCGAGGCCTACCGTGAACCGCAGGTAACGCCGGTGGGCCGGCAGGACAGGGACGTGAAAATATGCGTCCCTCAAGTCCAACGCTACCATCCAGTCTCCAGGGTCGAGGGCAGTCAAGACCTGAGCTAGGGTGAGCATCTTGAACTTCTCCTTCCGGAGGAAGCGATTGACGTTCCGGAGGTCCAAGATAGGACGCATGTCCTCCTTGTCCTTTTTGGGCACCAGAAAGTAGTGGGAGTAACAACCACGCCCTACTTCTGGGGTCGAAACTCGCTCGATGGCCCCCTTGGTCAAGAGGGCCACAACTTCCTTTTGAAGAAGTACCAAATGATCCCCCGACATGCGGTGGCATGGCTGGGGGGGTTGTTTCGAAGGGGAGGGAGTAGCCCCTTTGGACAATGTCCAAGACACACTTGTCCGATGTGATGGTACGCCAGTGGTGAAGGCGGACCCTGCCCCCCACTGGCGTGCTGTGAACCTGAAAGGATGGACTAGGAGGGCTTGGAGGCCGCGGAGGTGGTGGCCTGACCCGCACGCTGGTTACCCGACCCGCCTCGGCGGGAGCCACGTCCTCGGCCACGCGTAGACGCTTGCTGCGCGGGCCGGTGGCTGAGCAGCGGACGTGACTGGGCGCCCCTTCCGTGGCCACGAAAGGGGCGAAAAGCAGACTGTTGCGGAGGGCACACAGCAGAAAGGCCCAGGGACTTGGCTGTAGCCCGCGAGTCCTTAAAGCGCTCCAGCGCATGGTCTGCTTTGTTGCCGAAAAGGCCTACACCATCAAAGGGCATGTCCATAAGTGTGTTTTGGACATTGCCCGAGAAACCAGTGGTCCTCAGCCAGGCGTGACGGCGCAGCGCCACGGTCGTCGCAAGCGATCTGCCTAGCGAGTCGGCGGTATCAAGGCCACATCGGATCGTATACTTCGCCGCATCTCTTCCTTCCGCAATGGCGCGGGAAAGCACTGCCTGGGCCTCCTCAGGACACTGGGGCAGGACCTGCGCCACCGAATCCCACAAGGAGTGGGTATATCGGCCCAAAAGGCAAGTGGTGTTGACGGACCTCAAGCCAGCACTTGTGGAAGAAAAAACTTTCTTCCCAAATTCATCCAGTTTTTTGGATTCCCTATCCGGGGGAGCGGTAGGGAAGGCGCTTTGAGAGGCAGAGGCTTGGACAACCAAGCTCTCAGGGGAGGGGTGTTGGGAAAAGAACAGGGGGTCGCCCGGAGCAGGGCGATGGCATCGGGCTACGTTCCTATCCACAGGAGCCCCTGTGGTGGGCTTGGACCAGGTGCCCAAAAGAAGGTCCGAAAGTGCCTCGTTGAACGGCAGCAGTGGCTCCGCGGAGGTAGCCGCCGGCTGAAGCACTTCCGTCAGGATGTTAGTCCTGACAGCCACTGTAGGTAACTGGAGGTGCAGGACCTCAGCTGCCCTACGCAACACCGTAGCAATGTTTGCTCCCTCCTCCGTTGCCACGGAAGGAGGAGACAGCATGCCAATGTCAGGAGAGGTGTCCAGACCACTGGCATCCCCAAGTTCCTCAGCCCAGTCCTGATCATACTCACATTGGGCAGTGAGAGGGTCCTCAGACCCCTCCCAGTTCTCTTCGTCCTCCAAATCAGGGTCAATGTAAGGAGGGGGGACATGTGGGACCCAAGGTCTCAGCGGCGCCGGAGCCGATCGACGTCGGTCCGGCGCGGAGTCCGGATCCGGAGAGAACCTGGGGACGACGTCGCCCGGAGCCCCGGGCGTCGTCGTGAACGGCACCGGTGAAATCGACGCCGGTGGAGGTGTCGTTAGGTCAACAGGCGTCGACAGGGGTTGTGGCGGAGCCGGGGCCGGTGTCGCCGGCGGCGCCGTAGGAACCCCACTAGGGCCCGCGGGGCCCGAAGGCTCACCGGGGGGACCTTGAGGCCCGAAGGGGTGGGCCATGGCTGACAGGAAACTCCTGTATTTCAGCCGGAGACGCCGCCGAACCCGGGAAGGACGGGTAATGCGGCGGCGGCTCCACAGGCACTCCCGGAGCCGCGGGGACGGTGCCGACGGGACCCTCAGCCGAGTCGCGCGACCGGCGAGGGGGAAGTCGTCGAGCGATGCCGCTTCTTCGACTTCTTGTGCTTCAACTTACCGGAGGAGTGCGAAGACTTTGACCCCGAAGAACGATGAGGACTCCGCGACCGGCCCCTCGACCTCTCTCGTGACCGGGGCTTGGATTGGCGCGGTGCCGACTGCCGGACCTCGAGGAGCTTTCGAGACAGCTCTCGCAAAGCCTTCGGATGCAAGGCCCGACAGTCAGGGCACGACTTGGAGTCGTGGTCGCGCCCGAGGCAGTAGAGACAGTCTCGATGCGGGTCCGTGATCGACATCATCCGACCACAGGCGTCGCATGGCTTGAAGCCGGGCATCCCTACTGACACCGTTGGAGTCGAACGACTCGAGAAAAACAGTGACAAAAAAAAAATCACAAAAAGTTCAGTCAAAAAATGACTGGGGCACTGCTCTCTCCGGATCTGCGCTTACTGGCGCGGAAAAAGAAAGAACTGACGTCAGCGCGCATGGGCGGCGTCTAAGTACTGGCCGCGACGTAATCCCGGCGATCTCGACTCCGACGACGGACGCGGAGCCGCACGACGCCGCCTACCGACGCGCAAGGGTACGGCTACGCAAAACTTTCCGGATCCAGCCTGACGCCTGGGGATATTCGAAGGTAAGGAATCTGTCACTAACATGTCTCTTTCAGATAGTGAACTCACATCTGATGAAATAGCGCGGGCCATTAGGGACCTACAGTCCGGAAAAGCCATGGGTCCAAACGGACTCCCAATAGAGCTGTACAAGCTAAAGCCCGATAGAATAGCTCTGTACCTCAGGGCTATGTATGACGAAAGTAGAGAAGCCGGGCTGCTCCCTCTGGACCAGCGGACTGCCACAGTGGTAGTCATACACAAGGAAGGTAGGCCTAGGGAGCAGTGTTCATCGTACAGACCCATCTCATTGTTGAATGCCAAGGCTAAGATCCTGGCCAAATTGTTGGCCACAAGGTTGGGTGAAGTGATCTCCGATCTGGTCCATCCGGATCAGTCTGGATTCATGCATCTGAGAAATACCACCCTCAAGCTACGTAGACTCCATGGGGTGTTAGGGAGAGTGGCAACACTTAGAGAGGATGCGGTGGTGATGTCATTAGACGCCGCAATGGCGTTTGACACAATTGAGTGGCCCTATCTCTTCGCAGTGTTGGAAAAATTGGGATTCGGCTCGGGATTTATAAGATGGGTGAGGCTGCTGTATTCGGAACCGCTAGCGCAAGTGGTAGTGAACAACAGAAGGTCGGCGACTTTCGCTCTTGGACGGGGAACGAGACAAGGCTGCCCCCTGTCCCCCTTGCTTTTTGCCCTGGCACTTGAGCCCCTGGCGAGCTGGATCCGTAGGGACCCGGTCGTAAGGGGTTTGCAATGGTCGAAGGAATGGGAGGATCGTATCTCCCTGGATGCCGACAACGTTCTCTTATATCTGGCATCCCCGCGGGCCTCGATCAACAGAGTAATGGATATTTTTACTACCTTTGGTAGATACTCCGGATATACCATTAATTGGACGAAATCGGTGATATATGTGCTATGGGGAGGGTTCCCACGCTTGCCCAAGGGATGTAGAATAACAGAGTCTGTAGACGGCTTTAAGTATCTTGGTATCTACATCACTGCAGATCCCCGGTTGTATAGTGAACACAACCTCTTGCCGCCTCTGCGTAGACTCCGAAGTGATGTGGAGCACTGGAGGTCCCTCCCGCTGTCTCTGCTGGGCAGGGCAGCTCTATTTAAGATGATGTCCTTGCCCCGCTTCCTGTACATCTTGCAAAACTCGCCTGCTCCTGTCCCCGCCACCTATTTTGCGGATATAGAGAGAGAGCAGAGAGCTCTCCTATGGTCAGGGGGAACGCCCCGAATAGCACTTACCAAATTGGTGAGGGGTTGGTACGATGGTGGAATTGGACTTCCAGACATCAAAAGATATTACTGGGCGGCGCAATTGGCAGCAATCAACCAAGGTATATATCGTTCGCACACAGACCCTGGGTATCAAATGGATAGATGGCTTTTGCCGGGGGGCTCATACACCAGAGCGTTGTACTCCAGACCTACCGGGTTGAATCTTACAGGACCCACGGCACACTCTGTCAGGGTCTGGTACTCAGCACATAAAAGTCTAGGTTGGGATAACAAACTAACGAGGGCCACCCCTCTGTGGGACTCACATTTGTTGGGCACCCTTGGAAACTAAGGGCTTTGATAAGTGGGACCTTATTGGAATATCCAAAGTGGGCGATATATGGAAGGGGGAAAAGTGGTACAATTTCCTACGCTACAACGTGAATATGAGCTGGCAGGATCAGAAATATTCAGGTATTATCAGGTAAGGCATGCCCTCAATGCATGTATCCCACCAGGGGAAACCCTCCCGGAGGCAACTCCACTTGAGGACAGGCTCCTGAATGGCTATATGCCCAATAAATCAATATCACTCACCTATCGTAAACTAATCAACCATGTAGGGAATCCCCTTATACAGCTCCGAGAGAAGTGGGCGGCTGACTTGCTTGAACTGGACGATGAGGACTGGACTGAGGCGCTTGCCTCTCCAAGGGAAGTTGCAATCTCATCCAGACTCAAACTTGTACAATTAAAAATTTTGTATAGTGTACTATTCTAGGGCGGCCCTGGCCCGAATGGGGTACGGAGAAGACTCGGACTGTTAGAGAGCCTGTGGGAAAGAGGGCACGTTCCTACATATTCTGTGGGAATGTGACAGCATTCATAAATATTGGACGAGTGTGTTGAGATGTATGACGGAGGTGGTGGGTCAAGAACTGGGCCTTGATGCCAAGACGTGTTTGCTTACCATATGGGGGCCGACCGACTTAAATAGCAAAGAAAGACTATGGGTGACCTTGGGGTACATGGTAGCAAAGCGTAACATCGCCAGAATCTGGGGGGGCACGGGAGGCCCCTGACTTAACATCATGGAAACGAGACATGGATTGGTGTATGTTTAGAGAAAAAACAACGTATGTTGCTAGAGGGTGTCCAAGGAAATGGTCCAGGGTGTGGTCTAAATGGAACACGTATCGTGGAGACAAGCTGCACCCCCCCTCTCTCCCTGCCCCCCTCACTCCCGACGATCAAGAGCTAACGGAGTAAGATAACCTGCATCTAATAAGAAAAAAAAAATTAATTTGCTTTCTAACCCGGTATGATGTACGGTCATGTATGTATCGACGTTTTTAATAACATGTACTTCTGCAATCACACTGTTGTTCTTTAATAAAAAAGAGTTTAAAAAAAATAAAATACATCACTGGAATCAGTGTGGGCTTATTAATACGAGGTGTTTGATACCAAACTCCATATGTTTCAGTGAAGACATTGTGTGGCCGGGGGACTCGTTTTGACTAGTGCCCAGTACATACCTTAAGATGGCTTCCCTGCTCACTTGCAATATCCAGTAATAGAACTAGACATTACAGAGGCATATCTGCTCATTCAGATATGTTCTCACATAAAATTTGAAGCACCCGGCCTTAGGGCTCAAAGGCCTGCGTAAGTAAGGGTGACTTACATATATTAGATGCAATGACTTTGGCATGAGACAGGAGTTTCCCATGTAATGTTTTCACTCATGGTTTGCACCATGTCACGCAGCCTGCAATGGCAGTCTGTGTGAAATTTGTCTGTGGGTCCCTTAGGGTGGCATAAAGTATGCGGCAGCCCTTTGGGACCCTCTTTAGCATTCATGCCCTCAGTACGTGGGGTACCATTTACAATGGGACTTACATGGGAACTAAAGTCCTTAGCCAATTGTAGCACAATTAGACACCTTGTTTTGAGGAAAGAGCACTGGCAATGAGGTCTGGTTAGCAGGCCTCAATGCACTGTTAGAGTTGAAAATCAGCATCTAGTAGCTAAAAAGGGGACAAAAAGTGGGGGGATAACTGCAACAAATTCCTACACTACGAACATCTCTGACATTATGGCTCGGGAACAAGGGCTCGTGCAGCGTAAGAGGTTGAAGCTCACTAACACACCTTAAAGGCGAGATGGCAACCAGGAAGGCAACCTTCCATGATAGGAATTCCTGTGTCATAAGTGTAGGGGCTCAAAAGGGGGGCCATGAGTAGAGTAAGTACGAAACTGAGGTTCCAGACAGGGGCGGGAGGAACCCTGGGTGGAATAACTCATTTGAGCTCTTCCATGAAATTCTTGATGACGGGGAGTCTGAACAAGGAAAAGTGCTCCCAGTTTTGAAAGTATGATGCAACTGCAGCTAAGTGGAGGCCTATGGAGGTGTACGCCAAACCTGTTCTTTTTAGATGAGGGATGTAGCAAACTGTCTTGGACTGCTGGTTTGAGTGGCTCTATCTGTTTTGGAAGGCAATAGTTGGCAAACATTTTCCACTTGGCCGCATAGCAAGCGTGTGGTGGGTCTACATGCTTCTTTAAGGATAGACATGCATTCTGCAGGGAGATTAATGTAACCAAACTTTAGGAACTTAGGAGCCAGATCACAAGATTGAGATGCCTGGGGTTTGAACGCCTGATGGTGCCTTATTTTTGCATGAGAAAATGTGGCCGTTTGGACAGTTTCGCGTGAGGGACCATTGACAAGTATAGGAGGGTCGTGTGAACTAGGGTTGTCACGCCTATATGGAGCCACCAGTATGAGGGTGATAGATGTTTCCCGAAGCTTCCGAACGACATACAGGAGAGGCAGAAAAGCATAAGCAAATATCCCTGACCAGTTCATCTGTAGTGAACTTCCCATGGACTGTGGAAACCTGGAGGCTAAGCTTCGACATTTTGCGTTTTGGGCAGTTACCAAGAAATCTACATCTGGGAACACCCGATGGAAGTATGGGAGTTGGAATGTTGCGGCAACCTGCTGAGCAGGTGTGCAAAGTCGTTGACCACTCCTGGTAGGTACCTCTCTAGCAGATGCATCTTGAGGTGGAGCAACCAAATGCCCAATTTTCTGCAACAGCTGCAGGGAGTGTGCGCCTCTCTGTTAATGCAGGTAATACATGGTTCTGCAGGTAATACGTGGCTGTCATGTTGTCGGTCTTGATGAGGTCCGCCTTGTGCTGGACCTGATGGAACAGGTTGTTGTAATTCCACCACTAGAGAGCTCAATTGGTTCTAGCCCAAATCAACACAAGATCCATCCATTGACCCACAGCTTGTGCCCACTGTGCAGCCAATCACTGTAGGACACGTGTCCATTTGCGGAAGGGGGGGGGGGGGCGGGCTCCTGTGGCAATACAAGAGGTCATCATCCAAGAAGGTGAATCAGTGTTCTGACCGTTAAGTGGCGATCTGGCTAACAGAGTCAGTAACATTTGGAAAGATTGTACTTCCGCTCGACTGGGGCAATCTTTCCCTGTGACTGTTAAGAACATAATTTCATATCGGTCGGTGTAGTTTTGCAGCTTGAGGAATTTTCTGGATTCACATGCTGTGCATTAGTCCGCCATCTAGTGGTTGGATCCGGAATTCTCCTGAAAAACCTTTGTCCTCCTACTCAGTTTTTTTTTTGTTGTTGGTGGGCATCGACGTACCTCCATTTGGTGTCCCCTTGTGACGTCCTCATGCTGTCTCCGGAAGCTCCCACCTTTGGTCGCCATCTTCAGATTTTTTATTTTTTCCTGCTTCCTCCTCTCATCTTCTTGGCGGTGGGTTCGCTTGTGAATCCAGAAAGTTCCTCAAGCTGCAAAACTACACAGACAGGTAAGAAACTATATGTGTTGCAGCGTGAATCTTTTCCGGATTCACATGTTGTGCATCCATTTTGTGGCGGTTTGTTACTATAGTGGTGGTTGGGTTGAGGATGAGCATTGACTTCAAAACCACACTACTTGCGCTTCTTTGTTCATTTGAATATCTACACAATAGTGTCTTGTGAACGTGGGTACTGATGACCATGATACTGTCATGCAAATGTCTTGTAGTGGAGTATTTTCTAAGAACGCAATGGTTTCTCCCTTCTTTCTTGTTGAATGTGCACCACAAGTGTTTTGTAATGTCTCTCCTGCATTCTTGTGGCACAACTGAATAGTCTGTGCTATCCATCTTGTAATTCTGTTCTTAGCAAGTCCTTCCTAGAAAACTATTTGCAAATGATACAAAGAGCTGTTTTGTTTTCCTGTCAGCCTTTGTCCTTTCGATATAAAACATTACTGGACGTCTTGCATCCAGACTGTGTAATGTCCTCTTTAAAAGAAACTTGGTATCTGAATACTTTGGTTCATGTGGAACTATGAGATAACCTTTGGCATGAATTGGGGGTCAGTTCTCATGACAATACGGTCTTTGTGAACTTGAACATAAGGTTCCTGTAAAGTGAGTGCTGGTAACTCACTATGTGTAGTGCTGTTATGGCCACTAAAAAGCAGTCTTTAATGAGAGCATTTGCAATGTAGCTTTGTATAACGGTTCAAAAGGTGCCTTCATCAATTGTGTGAGGACAATATTTAAATTCCATGTGGGTGCAGGCACCTTCTTCAGAGGTGCAATTCTTTTTGCTCCTTCTAAGAACCACTTAATGACTGGTGATGTGAAAAAACTTCATCCAAAGTGACCCCTTGTGTACGCCACTATTGCTGCTAAATGAACCTTTAAAGCTGCATAGGTCAGCTTACAATCTAGAAGGTGTGTTAAGTACTTTAGCACTGTTATATCTCTAGTGATCTTTTTTTAATAATCTTTTAGGACAACAGAGTGAGTATTTTTTCCATTTAGCTATATAACACTTTCTATTTGTTGGTCTTCTTGCCTCTCTTAAGACCGCTATTGTCCTTTCCGGTAACTTTACGTGCCTGAATTCAAAGTCTTCAGGAGCCATGCTGCCAGGCTTAAAGACTCTGGATCTGGGTGAAGCACCCTCCCTTCCTGCATTGGCAACAGGTCTTGTCTGATTGGCAATTTGTGAATCTCTCCCTGTGATAGTTCCATTAGTTCTGAGAAACAGGTTTGTCTTGCCCACTGTGGTGCATTTAGTATTGGGGTCATGCTGCTGATCTTGCATTTGCTGATCACCCTGTGAAGTAGTGGTATCGGGAGAAAAGCATACATCAATTTCCTGAACCAATCTATCAACAGTGCATTCCCCATGGACTGGTGGCAATGTTGTCTGGAGGTAAAGTGTTGGCATTTCGTGTTCTGGGGAGTTGCAAACAGATCGGTTTCTGTTGTTCCCCATTTTTGAAAATTTTCACGAATACGGTTTGGTTCAGCTCTCATTCGTGAGACCATGAGGCTTGTCTGCTCAATCTGCCTGCCTTGATATTGTCCTTTTCTGGTAGGTGGACAGCTAAGATCTCCATCTTCCTTTGACTAGCCCAGTTCAACATTATTTGTGCTAATCTTGACAGTGGCAGAGACTGTGTCCCTCCCTATTTGTTTATGTAAAACATGGTGGTTGTAGTACATTTGAAGCAATATTGAATTTCCCCAAAGCTCTTTTTTAAAAGCTTTTAAGGCTAAGAATACTGTTTTTCCCCCCCCTCGATACTGATGTATTGTACTGCTTCCCGGTCTTTCCAGACTCCCCTTACTTTGAGATTGTTAATGTGTGCTCCCCATCCTATCTGTGATGCATCTGTTTTTATTATCACAGTTGGAGTTGGTTGTGTAAATGTTCTTTCTTGTGTTATATGTGACCTGTTCCACCACACTATCTCCTCCTCTATCCTTTGCGTGACAACCACTACATCTTCCCAACTCCCAGTTGCTGTGACCATTGGTTTTGTAGCCATTCCTCAAATGGTCTCGGAAGTCTTGTGTTTCGTATCAACGGGATGCAAGAAGCCATCATTCCCCGTAGCTTCCCCTCCATCCTCACTGTCAGAGCTTGCCCCTTCCGGTGCAGCTGTATCTCCTTTAATAGTGCTACTGTTCTCTTCTCGCTGGGGAATACTTTCCCTAGGATTGAATTTATTCTGGACCCCAAGAAAAAATTTTCTTGTTCTGGTTCAGGGTAGGACTTCTCCATGTATAATGAGAACCCGAGCTGATATAGCTTTTTTTATTACTTGTTGCACGTGCTCTTTGCATCTTTTGTATGGCTTTGACCTTACCAGTCAGTCATCTATGTAAGGATAAACGTGCATGCCCTGCCATCGCAGGTGTGCAGCTACTGATGCCAGACACTTTGTGAATACTCTTGGTGCTGATTTTATTTCAAATGCCAGCACTTTGAACTGGTAGTGTTTTTTGGTCAACCACAAATCTGAGGAATTTCCTGAGGCTTGTGTTCACGGGAATGTGTAAATAAGTGTCCTTTAAATCTATTGTTGCCATGTAATCCCCTACTTGTAGTTGAGGTATTACCTCTTGCAGGGTAGTCATCTTGAATTTTTGTGTTTTATATATTTGTTTAAAAATCTCAAGTCTAGAATTGGTCTGAGTGACTAGTCTATCTTTGGAATTAGGAAATATGTGGAGTAATTTCCCTGGTTTCTTTCTAGTCTTGGCACTAATTCTATAGCATCCTTTGACAGCATGTACTCTACCTTCTCGAGCAGACGGGATGGTTCCACCTTCGAATGTACCTTTTTCTTTGGTTCTTTGCACGGGGTGTCTTGTTAAGTTCTATGCAAAATCAGACTTGCATTAGGTTTGAAACCCATTTGACTGTGGTGATTTTTCTCCACTCGTTGAGGAAATTTGTTATTCTGCCTCCTACTGACGTTGAATGTAGAAGTTCTTGAGGCTCTAAATTTCTCCCTTTGTGCATCTGTACTATTACTGCTGCACTCTTGGATGTTTGACGAGTGTCCTCTGTGAACTTTGACAAGCCACTTATTTGCGGGGGGCCCTCATTTGTGGTTCTCCTCTTCCACATGGGCGTCAGCTAAAGAACTGTCTTCCCTACTGGTACTGTCAGTTTTGTGGTTGTTGTTGACTTGCCTGACTACTTCCCTAATATGACTGTTAGTACATCTGATGAGACGTTCCTGGATGGAAGGAGCCCTTTCGTGTGGTCGTTGTGAGGGTACTGTTCCCCTATGCATATTGCCTCTGAACTGTTGAAACCTCATTGACTTCGCTGTTTCGTTGTACTTTTGCAACTGATTCAGAGTCTCGTCAACCGCACTCCTGAATAGTTGTTCCCCACTGAATGGTGTATTCAGTATGTTAGGTTGTACTTCAGGTTTAAAACCTGAAATTCTTAACCAGGCATGGCGTCGTTCTGTAATGTCTATCATTATTTGTCTGCTTGATGTTTATGCTGCATCCAATGCCGATTTTAAACAGGTATTGGTGATGTCTTTGCCTCCTCAACCAGGTGTGCTGCCATCTTTTGGTACTGCTCTGCAAGATGTCTCATCAATTAACCCATTTCCTCCCAGTGTTGGTAGGCGTGGCGATTAAGTTGTCTGTTGAAATTTGTAATATGCCACTTGTTTGCAGCAATTCTTTCAACCTTTTGCCCCAGGAGGTCTATCCTCTTAGTCTCCTTATCTGGAGCAGGTCCTGTTGTGCTTGGGTCGTTAGCTCTCTTCCTAGCAATAGATATCACTGAATCTGATGGAACTGTTCCCTTTATGTAGCTTGAATCCTTGGAAGAGTGTTTATACTTCTTCTCTGCCCTAGGAGGGAACGCCTTACATGTTGCTGGTTCTTCAAATGCCTCTTTTTCTTGATCCAAAACACTTGGGAGCATATGTAAAAATTGGTTCCTTGATTGTGTGGGTAGGAGAGTTCCTAGTAGAAAACATGATTGTCGTCTTTTTTCTTCTAACTGCACCCCATATCTATCTCTCGCCTTCTTAATTACCTGGTTATAAGTCCCAATATAATCAGGTAGTATGGCCTTGAAGGGTAAGGGCCTACAACTTCTTCTGCTGGCGAATCGGTTTCTAGATCTTGCCATTGTGTGCCTTAGTATTCTGAAGCATCAGAACCCTGGCAGATTCGCTGTGCCTCCTCCTCATAGAAGATTTCTTGTTCTTGATCTTCTTGAGGTTCAGGAGTTAAAGGTGGATCTTGATATTTCGATGTCAAAGACTTATTTGGGAAACTAAACTGAGACTTTCGTCGAAGTCTCTTCTTTTGTTTAAGACTGGCCATTTCGGCTTTGAGCCGTTTCTTCTTCTCTGTCTCGGCAGCCTGTTGAACGTCGAGATTATGTTTTCTCTACGATGATGGAGTCCTTCGAAGACGTGTCGGGAGAACCGTCTCGTTCTGTTTGACTGCTCCTGTTTGGATGTCGATTCGTCTTTTCCTCGACTGTATTTCGACATCTTGGATTTTTTCGGGGTCTTTACCACTGCGGTGTCCTTTTCAAAGGATCCGGGGGTATTTTTCTCTCTGGCTATGCTTGCGGTCGTCAAGTGCTTCGACACCGGTGCTGCATTCGAGGATTTAGAGTCGGATATTCGTAACTTGGGTAAGATCTTCAAGGATCGAGAAATCTTCTTGCCCCCTTGGTCAGCGTCCATGATCTAGATCTCGGCCTCAGTATCCCCTTCTGGACCTTCTGTGACGTTCTCCACTTCATCGCTGAAGAGGCTCAAGTCTTGTAGAGATGGAGCAGGATGTTGGCGCTGCATGGTATGCTGAGCTGTTCTCTGTTGCTGTCTTACCCTCAGTGTCTTTTGGGTGAACGCTGAACAGGGGTTGCAATCTTCACTACAGAGATCTATTGGCAGGCAGAGGTTGCAGACTGGGTGCTTGTCCTTCTTTGCAAACGTACGGTGGCAGTTTTTGCAAAACTAGAATGGTGTCTTCTCCATCACCATGTACAGAGAGCCCCCTGCACGTGCATTCTCCAGAACAGTCGCTGACGGTACCTTGTCCTGCTCACAGAACTTCTCCGGTACATTCAGCCAATGTTTTCTTCGCTCTGGTAGACTTTCGAAGAATGTTCCTTGATTTTCAGCAAGTTTTTCCTTCTGATTGTTGGAGAGCCTTCCTCAAGCATCCAGACCCAACAGCAGAAAAAAAAAAGAATCTGAAGATAGCAATCAAAGATGGGAGCTTCCAGAGGAAGCACGACGTCACAAGGGGACACCAAAGGGGGGCGTGGCCTGACGCCAATGTAGGAGGAAGCGGGACTCGGAGCTCCGGCCCAAGGCTCCCTCGTTTGACAACATCCTGAGCCCCCAGCACCTCAAAACACGGAGGAATTGGTAGCTGACCCCCACGGGAACCAGCGAGCGTGTGGGGACGAGTTGGCCCGCGATGAAACGCTGGAAAACATCGAGCCCGGCGACGCGGAGGTCTTAAGAGGCGGCGCGCAAGATGGCGCCTGCGGTCTGAGACGGACTACGGAGCCCGAGATCCCTGGAGAAGTGCGGCGAGGAGCGACCTGTAGGGAGCGCTGGCGCCGCAGTAGCGCGCGAGCGCAGGAGAGGGACCGCTCCACCACCGTGAAGAAAGGAAGGTGAGCCGGGGGCCGTGAGCGGTGAGGAGCGGTCCGAGCGGCCGGGCTGAATGACGCAGGGTGCGACCGTCTGCAGCCATCGCGCCGGAGAGCACTAGAGAAGAGAATCCCCGACCAGCAGCCACATTGGAGTATCTGTTGTAGGCCCTGGGAGGGGTGAAGGCCTTCAGGACGCTAGGTCCACAACTGGGCGAGTAGAAGTGCGCGCTGGGTCCCGGTAAGAGGTGCATCATAGTGGGGGAGATGAGCCCTGCAAAGCGACGGCACTGAGCAGGGGAGGGGAGCTCAGGCCCTTGACTGGAACGGGCCGGAATGAAGATTTGCATCGGCGAGACCTCGCACAGGGCCTGGGAGGCTTGGAGCCCCTGCGCAAGACGCCAGGAAGAGCAGTGAGACCCTTGAGGGGAGAAGGAGGAGGTGCGGGGTGGTGCAGACCGGTGAGAGGGACTACCCGAGGTGCAAATCGCCCATTGTGTCCGGGCGAGCGAAGAGGGCCCAGCTGCGCAGGCCCCCATCTTGGACGAGCGGGCGGTCATTGCTGCGCCATCTAGTCGAGGCCACTGAGAGATTGACATCAGGAGGTGATTACAACAGAGGTGACCTTCACATAGGTTGTTACGGCCCTGGCATAGAGGCCACGGGCGGACGACAACCACGGGGAAAGTCACCAAACGAAGGGGCCTGAGCACTGCGACTGCAGGAGGTGGGGGCACCCAAACTGATGAAGAGGAGGACACCATGGACCCTGGGAAGGATGTGTCTGCCATGAAGCCCAGATTAGCTCATATAAGGGAAGCCTTCATGGCGTCTTGAGAAGCGCTTGAGACCAAAATAGACTATTGGTACCGACCTTGGCCTCTTGAAGGACGACCATCGCCGACTAGTAGAACAGGTCACTGGCACAGAGAAAATGCTTGCAGATATTCCCTCGAAGGTTACGGAACTAAAGAAATCTCTCACGGAGGTAGCGGCGAAAGTCAAGATCCTGGAGGTCCGTGCTGAGGACAGAGAAGAGAGGTCTCGCCGCAATAACCTGCGCATAATCAGAGTGCCTGAAAAGGAAGAAGGGGACGATATAGTGCAGTATTTGGAGAATTGGATCCAGAAAGATGTGGCACCCGAAGGACGGTCTTGATTTTACGCCATTGAAAGGGCGCCGGCCAGGCCTCCCAAACCTGGGGCGCCACCAAGACCAATTATTGCTCGCCTGCTCCATTTCAGAGATAGGGACCATATACTTAAACAGGCTAGGCAGCTGCCGGACCTTCAAATCGGAAACAGCAAGGTGATGGTATTTCCGGATTTTACCAGGGAAGTACAACGGCAAAGATCTATGTTCCTAGCAGTAAAGAGGAAATTACGACAACTTCAGTTCCCCTATGCCATGCTGTTTCCAGCCAGGCTGCGGGTCGTGGGGTCCAAAGGCACATTGTTCTTTCAGACGCCGCAGGAGGCCTGGGAATGGCTGGATACTGTACCGGGACGGAGATCTGGTGGTAGCTCGCCGAGATCGACTGCAGATGGTGGAGCGGGTCGTGGCCCACTGAGAGCCCCAACTTCGACGGAGGCCCAAGTTAAGCGGAGCAAGGACATCAGGGTGGTGGTGGAGCTCAGTCAAGCGGGATCCAGTCCTAGGTCAGCGAGGAGTGACCGGGAGGATGGTCGGTCGGAGAGCTCTCCAATACAGAGTGCTGCGGAGGATTCGGAAACGGAGTTGCCTGTTGTGACGCCTCACACTGCAGATGAGTTGGGCTGACTTTGTTGATCCAGGGCTCAGAGGCTGCAACTGTTGGCAAACTATATCCTTTTCTAGGAATCTATGCACAGGGCTATATGGGGGGTGAGGGGTTTCAGTGGACAGTGTTGTGGACACAAGAGCTGAGGGGTTGGGGGGAACCAATAGTTTTCGTTTGGGGGGTCCGGGCGGAGGAGGTTCCGAGGTGGGGCGACAGCCACTACACATTATTGTTGCAGAGTTTGGATGGGAGGGGGGTCACTTCTACCTGTTCAGGGGAAGGGGAGTTGGGTAGTTCACTTTTTTTGGGAATGTTCACTGGGGACCAGGCGTGTCTGGAGAAAACGTTTCGATAGACCTGGCTCAATGCTTTTTCCATGGATCCAACATAGATTATAAGTGTATCTCCTGGAATGTCCGTGGGATGCACTCCATGACAAAGAGACATAAGGTGCATGCACTCCTGGTGCGTAGGGGGGCACAGATTGCATTATTACAGGAGACCCATATCAATGCAAGAGAGGGGGCTGCTTTGAAGCGCCGCTGGCGAGGGCAATTATTGTACACAAGCTATTTGGCTTTTGCCAGGGGTGAGTTGTTGTGGGTGCGAGCTGGGGTCCCCTTCCAGTGCACTAGAGAATTTATAGATCCAGAATGGAGGTATGCAGTGGTGTTGGGTAAGATAGATGGGAGGGATGTCACGATCGGGAGCATATATGCCCCGAATGTAGATCAAGCTTCATTCTTAGCGGACCTCTCACGGTCATTGGCGCAGGCACTGACGGGGTCGGTGCTCCTGGGAGAGGATTACAATAGTGTTGAGGATGTGGGGCTTGACCGATCGCATCCCCGGCTCCATGTCTCCCCTGCTTACAGAGCGGCGAGGGCACGCAGTAACTGGCAACAACAATGGGGATTGTTGGACTCTTGGAGGGCGCAGCACCCCGGGGAACGAGACTACTCTTTCTTCTCCCCCATGCATGAACTACATGTCTGACTGGACGTCATTTTGTGCACGCCTGATGTCCATGGGTGTGTACAGAACAACGAGCATTTGGCACGCACGGTTTCGGACCATAATCCCTTGCTGGTCTGTCTTAGCTGGTCCAGGGTTAGAGCGAGGATTCCCCATGGCGTCTTAGGCCAGAGAATTTGGAGGATCAGGTGTACCAGGCTGAGATCTGCGCAGGTATTGAACAATACTTTGCGGATAAAGCAGGGACGGCCTCGACACTCACGACGGAGAGGGAAGCGTTTAAAGTGGTGCTCAGGGGTAGATTCATTTCTGCAGCGGTAGGGGTAAGGAGAACTCTTTTGCAAGACACACTGCAAGCAGAGCAAAGGCTGCGTCGCATTGAACGTGACAGACCACAGAATGTAGCTACACAGAGGGAGCTCCTGGAGGCCAGGGAGGAGGTGGCGGGACACGTAGAAAGGTTGCGCGGTTTTGATTATAAGAAATATATGGCAAGGGCGCATTCCGAGAGGGACAAGCCTAAAGCTCTACTGGCTTGGCTGGCCAATCCGGCTAAGAGGGGATCCGTTATCTTAGAAATGAGAGGGGACCAAGGAGAGGTGTGGCACCGTCAGCAGGATATTAACCAGCACTTCTGTGACTATTACACCGCCCTTTATAAAAGTAAAGCTTCCCCCACAACTGCAGAACTCGTCAACTTTATGGAGGGTGTTGAATTATCAACACTAGGTGAAGAAGAGGCAGAGGTCTTGGGGAGGGAGATAGAGCTTAGCGAGGTTAAAAGCGCTGTTAAGACCACGGCCAGGAACAAGACGCCGGGTACGGATGGGTTCCCCATAGAATTCTATGCTACATATATAGACCTGCTGGGACCCCGATTGGTAGCTTTATATAATCAGGCAAAACAGGAGGGGAATCTTCCGGGTACCACTAGGGAGGCGTTGATTGTTCCCTTATTAAAGCCAGGGAAGCAGGCATGTGACAAGACGGCATATCGACCTCCGTCGATGCTCAATCTGGACTATAAAATCCTGAGTAGGATACTGGCCACTCGACTATTGCCACATATGACGAGTCAAATACACAGACTAAGCTGGCTTCATACCGACATGCAATACGGCAATGAATGTGCGAAGGTTGCTACGAGCGCTGGTGTGGACTCTTATTGTGAAGAGGAGGCTACTATCCTGACAATCGACATCGAAAAGGCTTGAGATAGTCTTGAATGGCAGTATTTATTTAGCGTGATGCGATCCTTCGGGTTAGGGCAGGAGTTTGGAGCATGGACTGCCCTGTTGTATAAAGACTCCACAGCTCGGGTTCGGACAGGAAAGCTTATATCAGACAGGTATGAGGTGGAAAGAGGGACGAGACAGGGGTGCCTGCTATCGCCCTTACTGTTTGCGATGGCTATGGAGCCGCTAGCTGCTAAATCCAGAACTGGAAATTGGTACTACGGGCTCAACGTAGAGGGACGTATCCAAGCCCGCCTGCGCCCGTCCGCGTCCGGACACGGCCAAGGGTCAGGAACCCTGCCCGTTGTGCGTCAGAAAAACAGAACAACATCACGTACTCTGTGAAAGAATTACTAGCATTGAGGTATTCAGGGACCACCCGATGCGAGCACGTCCTACCGCTAGCCAGTCTGATAGTTAAGGAAATGACCGGTCCAAACTGTTTTACCAAGGTCAGCACAAGGAATATTGACAATATCCTACAAACAGATAGGACTGCTAGGAAAGCCCAGTGGAAAATGGGACTTATTAACAGCAGATTACCAGCACACACCACAGAAATTAGGATGCTCATTGAGAATGAGGAACTTGACATCCTATTTTTGACAGAGACATGGCTGAAAGAATGTTCCACCCCGGAAATAGTCCAAGTACTCCCTCCAGGCTTTGCAATTAGAAGACAAGATAGAAGGGAGAAAACAGGAGGGGGGGGTGGCTATCATATACAAAAAGGAATATGGATGCATGACAACACCCCTGTCCATCACTAACTGTGATACATCACTCTTTAGCATCAAACTCTCGCCCAATACAACCTTTTCAGGGACACTAATCTACAGACCCCCGGGTACCACTAACTCCTTTTTAGAGGAATTTCCTGGTACAGTAGCAACAACGGTGGCCAGTAAGGGGTCCACTACCCTACTTGGGGACTTCAATTTTCATCTAGATTTACCTGACAGTAACACATCAACCAGATTAATCCAAGACATGGAAGCCTTGCAACTCAAGCAATTGGTAAGAGAGGGCACACATGAAAAAGGACACCTACTAGACGCCATCTTCTCCAATGAACCCAAGTTAGTGGTAGGGACCCCCATGCCAGTTCCATGGACTGATCACCATTTCATTCCTTTCACATTAGATAACCCCCAGGCACAGCCCATAGGTAATAAAATGACCTAGATTGTTAAAGGATAGCATGGTGAATGAACTAGAAGCCCAGGCCCCATGCATAACAGACAACATAGAAGAGGCTGATAAGATGTGGACAGAATGGATTAACAACGTAGCAGCTCAATTCCCTCAAAGAACCAGACCAAGTAATCAACCATCTAGGAAAAAACCGGCTTGGTTTAACACAAACCTAATCCTGATGAAAAAGGCCTGTAAAAAACTAGAAAGGCAATGGAGGAAAAATTATGACCCTGCTATCAAAAGCCAATACAAGATAGCTATCAGACAGTATCATAATGAGATGCTCCAAGCCCAAGCCAAATTTTTCGAAAAAAAATTAACTCAGCAGGTAACTCGGCTAGAGAACTTTTTAAGATAGTGCGCTCCCTCACCTCCACTGATCAGGAAACAAACAATCCCGCCTCATCCAAGGAGTTGATGTAATAAGATGGCAAATTTTTTTAAGAACAAAGTAGAAATCATATACAATTCCCAAATCAGGGAGAGGCTCACCCAAGCAATACTGATAACTTGGAAATTAAAACAGGGGTAAGATTAGACCACTTCACAGACCTAAGTGAAGAAGATATGACCTCTATCCTGATGAAGATTAAATCCGGCCCCCCCTAGACCCGATGCCACCAGACATCTTGAGGCAAGGAGGTAAAAAAAAGAAAAAAAACCAGGTCGACAACCGCAGCACTTCTATCACTCTACCTTACACAAGGGACCATTCCCCAAACCTGGAAACACGCTATAATCCGGCCACTGTTGAAAAAGCCCCAGCTAGACCCATCAGAACCAGGGAACTACCGACCAATCTCGCTCCTGCCATTACTAGGCAAAATAACCGAAAAACACGTCAATCAGGTCTTGTCCCAATACTTAGAGGAGAATCGGGTTCTGCATACCACTCAAATGGGCTTTCGACCTCAACACAGCACAGAGTCAGCCCTGTTGGTGGCAACAGAGGAATTGAAGGGAATCCAAGACCAGGGAGGTACAGCAGCTATTCTGCTCCTGGATCTCAGCGCCGCCTTTGATACGGTGAATCATACGACAATGATCAGCAGGCTAAAGGAAGCCTGTATCACAGGCTCTGCATTAAAGTGGATAACCTCATTCCTAGAAAACAGATCCTTCCAATTAATGGAAGGTGAGCATCTCTCTGCTACCCTCCAAATGTCCTGTGGAGTCCCACAGGGATCTGCATTAAGCCCGACACTATTCAATCTATATATGCAACCACTAGCAGAAATAGTGCAGCAATTTGGACTGTCAATAGTGTCATACGCGGACGATACCCGGCTGATACTATCTGTGATGGAGGGCCCCCAATCCATGCACTACAACCTGGCACTGTGCATGGTGCAAGTAGCAGAATGGATGAATAATGGTTGCCTAAAACTGAACGGAGGAAAAACAGAGCTTATGTTCCTGGGTAATAAGGCGGTCCCAAGAAACATGATTAGCTGGCCTCCAGAATTGGGAGAACCCCCGGTCCCAAAGACAGAGGTAAAGAATCTGGGAATTTGGTTGGACAAAATTCTGTCCATGGAGACTCAAGCTAGAAAAATAGCAGGATCCTGCTTTGGAGCACTGCGAATGCTACGGAAGATCCTACCACTCATTCCTGAAACCACCTGCAGAACCGTGGTACAGGCCCTAGTGCTGTCACAGCTGGACTATGGCAACTCCTTGTATCTTGGCGCACCCAAATACGTCATAAACAGACTACAAGTGGCTCAGAACGCCGCAGCTAGGATACTACTGCGCATCCCCAGACAACAGTCAGCCAGGGCAGCCCTGAAGACACTACACTGGCTCCCAATAAAGGCCAGGATAGAGTTCAAATCACTTTGCATCGCCCATAGAGCCATGAATGACAAAGGCCCGACGTTAATTAAAAAACTCGTCTCACACTACATTCCAGGTAGACACTTAAGATCCTCCACAGATCTACTTATGAAACAGACCAGGATAAAGAGAGCCAGATGGGGAGGTAGATCCTTCTCGCATCTGGCCCCTGGCCTATGGAACTCCCTGCCTAGGGAAATGCGCATGCTAACGGACGAACTGGCATTCAGGAAAAAGCTCAAAACTTGGCTCTTCCCTTAATCTTCAATGCAACCTCAGCCAGTCTCTCTCCGCGCTGGGAAGCCCTCAGGCAGCTATGCGCTCTATAAATCCATAAAACATAAACATAGCCTTATATGCAGACGATCGGATTCTGTTTCTCAGCAATACGGGAACAGACCTTGAGGGAGCCAAAGACCTGCTGTTAGCCCTAGAGAGAGTAGCAGGCCTCAAAGTGAACTGGAATAAGTCATGCCTGTTTCCCATCATGCAGGGGCGGGAGAAACCGCAGACAGTGGAGGAGATTGAATAGGAGGGGAGATGTTTCCCGTATCTTGGGGTGCAAATATACCACAACATGGTAGATCTCTTAGAAGGAAATGAGGGAAAGGTCATACAGGGGACAAAAGGCAGTTTTGACTTCTGGGGCACACTCCCCTTGTCGCTAGCGGGCAGGGCCTCCCTACTAAAGATGGTGACTCTCCAGAGGCTCCTGTATGTGTTTGGGGTGCTGCTGGTGTGGATCCCAGCGGAGAAGTTTCAGCAGCTCCGGACGATGGTGACGGAGTTGATGTGAGGGAGTGGACGGATGCGAGTGGCTTTAAAGACCTTGATGCAGCACAAAACGGAAGGGGGGCTAGCGCTGCCGGATTTTGATTATTATATTGCAGCTCAACTGCAATGGCTGACAAATTGGGTGGCTAGCCAGCTCCAGGGAACAGTGCAGCAGGATGATGGGTGTCCAGCACCAGATTGCCTGTCTAGAATAGTGTTGCGATTACCTGTGCCAGAAAGGGATATGTCTGCGGAACTGCGGGTGGCTTATAAATGCTGGGTCCGCAGCTTGCAGAGGGCTAAAATGAGGCGCCCCTATGCGCAGGAGATACCTCTGAAGTACTGCATGGTACTACCGCACGGGGAATATTGGAGGAGGCTAGAGGTGTGGGAGGAGGCTGGAGTGCTCACCAAGGGGCAGTTATACGAGGATGGCATGTTACTACCGTTTGACGTATTTAGTGAGAACAACGAGATACCTGGAGGCGACTTCTTACTTCATGAGGCCCTGACTGCCGCAATCCGTAAACATTGGGGGAGCGGACTGACTAAACCTCCTTTAAATGAAGGGTGTCAATATGTGCTGTCGGCAGCGGGGACATTTAAGGCAGTTACCTGTTTATATAGGAGCAAGGTGACTCTCCTACTGCTTCAGGGGCTGCAACAGAAGTGGGAGGAGGATTTAGGGGAGCCCATAGAGGACAAAGCATGGGAAGAGCTCACGGAGAGGGTTAGTAAGGTCACCAGGAATGCTAGGTTCCAGCTGGTAAATTTTTACGTCTTCCATAGTGCGTACCTCACCCTAGGGCGCCTCAATAAGTATTTTAATATGGTAATGACGGCTTGTCCCAGATGTGGAGAAAAAGGTGCAGAGTTCCTTCATATGTTTTGGGGTTGCCCGGCGATAGGACATTTCTGGAGAGAGGTGACGGAGCTATTAGACGAAATTACTGAAAAGGAAGTGCACATGAATCCAGGATACGGCTTGCTCCACAGATTCCTATACACCGCCAAGAACAAAGTCACCAGTACATTTCAGGACCTGGGATTGATACTAGCTTAGAGGGATATCACGAGTCATTGGAAGGCAAGGGGAGGTCCTAGCATAGGCAGATGGAGAAGGGAGTTTGAACGCTGGGCAGGCTGTGATGGAACGGCACGGCTAAGAGACGCTAGACGTAATGGGAGTGAGTAGACGTTGGACGCAGCCAGGGCTTGGGAAGCTCCGACACTGCACCTTAAGCAGCTAAATGACATTGCAGATGAGAGTAATAGGGACGCCCCAGAGGCAGACGGTTTGTAAACTGCATTGGGTGGCTGCATGGAAGAGGAGCGAGGACGTGGTGGGGTGCTTCTTTACCGGCAATCCTCTGGAGCCCACGGATACTACGATGACGGAGCGGAAATTGCTAGAGTGGGCCTAGGAAGGTTACTTGGGCATAGTACTCCACGACACGCCTGGGGGGAGGGTTGAGCGGGGTTGCCAACTGGTAGAGGGTGGGGGGGGGGTTCGTTTTTTGTTATTGCACTACTTGTCAACGTGAGATGTGAACTTTGTCGCAAATGAATCTTCGGAAGGACTATTGACTGACTATGGCTGCCTATACAGCAGTGATGAGCTGCATGTCTATCAATAGAGGGCCCATATTAGTTCACATGCTCATTCCAATGTTTATACTGTACTGGTATATGTCTCGTAAACGTCTAATAAAGTTTGTTTACAAAAAACAAGGGGACACCAAATGGAGGTACGTAAACGCCCATCAACAACAAAAAACAGAGTAGAAGGACAAAAGTCTTTTAGGTGAATTCGAGACCCAACCACTAGATGGCAGAATAATGCACACCATGTAAATCCAGAAAAGGTTCACACTAAAAAACTGCGCCTGGGAAGGGCTCGACCAGGAGTTATGGAAAGTTGAACTGGACTGTATTGATGGCGAAGTTTATATCGCGCTGGTCAATAGTGGTCTGAGTGTGGGAGAAAGACTGTTGCTTGTTAACTTTCTTGATCAGTCAGTCATCCAAATAAGGCAATATGTGTTTGCCTCTCCTGAGATGAGCAACTACCACGGCAAAACATTTTGTAATTACCCTGGGGGCAGTAGCAACCCCGAAGGACAGCATTTTGTACTAATAATGTTAAGCACTTACCACAGGTAGCAGCAGCGAGCAGGGTGGATGGGTATGTGCAAGTAAGTGTCCTTCAGATCGAGAGCAGTCATGAAGTTGCCTTCTTGCATCAGGTGGATGATATTTTTTAGGGTGACAATATGGAAGTGGGTAGGGGGACCATATGGAAGTGGTCCGACAGGATGTTCTCATTGAGAAGGCTGAGGTTGAGTATAAGCCTGAATTTCCTGTCCTTCTTGGGTATGTGGAAGCATGGGGAATACAACCCTTTCCTCCGGTGGTGTAGCAGCACAGGTTCTATTACTCCTTTGAGGACGAGCACCTATACCTCCTCTTGAAGGAGACGCTGATGTTGTGAGGAGAGGGTATGTCTGCAGGGTGGGATGTTTAGCCAGGACTGTAGGAAGTTGCCTTTTTATATAATATACTAAAAGTATTTTGTGTAGAAAGTCCAGGTATCCCTTATTAGCGGACAGGGGCTTGCTTTAACAATCCAGAGGTGTTCTTTTTGTGGTAGTGTGGTTGAGCAGCCCTAGGACTATCAAGGAGGAGTGTTAAACAATTGTTGCATACACCCAGACAATAAATGATACACACACTCAATAAGGAGATCCACACCAATTTAGAAAAATAATACATACTTATATAACTTTTGACACCAAGAACTGGTATGTACTTTTAGAGTTAGCAGTTTTGAAGAAAACAGGAAAATATACTTGTATCGTCTCTAATGCAGGAATGTTATCCATAAGGGAAAAGACACATACTGCATATGGTTGCTTAGCAGTGGCTTACAGGACCATTCTTTTGATGGGAGTTAAGGTAAGTATGGGGCAAGGTCCAAGGCAGCACCAACAGGCCACCTTGGTCCGCTCGGGGGCGTACGGGTGGAGAAGTTCTTTTCGGTTTCAGGAGTACCTCCAGTTTCCTGAAAACAGCTCCCAGAGTAGAGAGCCCCAATACTTTTGGTTGAGCTTTCTCATTTCTCAAGCCCTCTCAAAGGCTGTAAAACCATTTGGTGATATCATCACCGTCTACATATTTGGGGACTAGCCCTTAGGAGATTTTAGGGTCAAAAGCTTCATCTTTCTCCCCGTTTAAGATTTTACTGCCACCAGAGATGGGTCCTAGGCCCATCTAAGCCGTTTCCTTTTCTATGGCCAAGAGCTTGGTCTGGCCTCAAAGGCTATTCTTTTAGCTAGTTTCTGAAGCTCAAGGTCTGCATCTTCGATTTCTTCTGGAGTACTATCAGTAGTACTTCCAGTAGGGGCACTGTCAGTACGGGCATCTGAGTTCGGCTCATCATCACTGATAATGTCATCCCTTGTATTTTCAGGGTGTTCTTCACTTGCCATGGCTCCATCATGCTTGGAAAGCAACTCATGGGAGATGAGCTATGTTGGGTTTAGGTCCCATGGCAAGGTTTCAAGCTTTACAGAGATTTTTAAGTTGGTCCAACTTAAGTTTTCGCAAAGGGGGCCAGGTTGAACTCCTTGCTTGGACCCTCTGTATCAGACATGTTTTAAAACAGTTGGCACCATATTAAAAAGTTAAAGAAAAAAATTCTAACAACACTTTTTATAGGCTTAACTACTAGTATGATTTTAAAATTCTAATCAGTTTTGAATGGGGAACTTAACACAAGGCCATAACAGTTATTTTAAACAATTTAGAAAAAATTCAAATTCGACAATGTGTTTAACTAAAGACAATTTTGGATTCCTTAGTGGAATCACTTATTAACCGAGCAGAACAGCAAATGTCAAGTCTTGTACCCCACCACTGAACCACCAATGTAGGAAGCTGTCTCCTTATAAAATGTACCAAAACGAGGTTTATTGTGTAGAAAGTACAGGTATCCCTTATGAGTGGACAAGTGTAGGAAACTGGGATTTTTGTTGCAGTACCGACAGGCAGGAAAATTAGCTAGTCAGGTAGGCGTGCCACCTCCAGGCTAGTACCACCCCTAAGGTGGGCTAAACTGAGATTTACACGATTTCTCAGAAGTGGCCCACTTTGTGACAGCATATTTAGGAATTCTGGGACAGTGTTATGCCACTTCCAACAGTAAGTGGTCATATAGGGGGCGTAGTGACCCCAAAGGGGAAGTAGCCCATTGGCTACTACTCTACACTCACCTAATGCCCCTAAATTCAGCATTTAGGGGAGACCCTGGCATCAGAGAAGCAGACCCTAAAGACCTAAGAAGACAGAGGACACCGAAAAGCCGCGAAGAGAAAAGAAGAAGCTGACCAACCCTGTCGGCATGTCTGCATCCCTCGTCAAAAACGGCGACAAAGTTAATTCGTCCTGCAGCTGTGACTCCAGAAACTTGGGAAGATTGCCTGCCTTTGAAAGAGACTCAGGACCTCCGGTGTACAGCGGACCTGCTCCAAAGAATCTCCAAGAGAGAAGACTCTGAGGCCTCTGGAACCGCCAAAACCAGACACCTGAAGCAAACACTGCACCTGTCACCTCTGGCCCGAGTTGAAGTGGGCCAATGGTGCCAACAAGGTTACCCAGCCCTCCAAAGCTCGAGTCCATCGTAGTTTCACCCACTCCTGGACATCTGCAGCCTCTGCACACAGGCCCTCTCAACCGCAACAGCTCCGGTAAGGAAACATCTGACAGCTACGGACACCCCCCGGCACACATCGCACTTGGGCCTAGGAGAAGAGGATCAAAAGTGTCCCTGTCACCGAGCATCGAAAGGCCTGAGCCCACTTGCTGTTTCAGCCCGGCTGGCTTCCTAGCCAGAGCCTGCAGCCTCTTTTTACAGTGACCAATTCCCATTGAAATGCATTAGAATCACGATGCTGATATGCACCCTACCACCCTCTTGCCGCTAGTGGTTTACTGTTGGTGCTGGCTTGGACCTTGCCCACCACTCACCTCAATTCCTGGAGATTGGTCCTGTAAGTAGATGTACTGTACCTGTTTGTAGAACTTTTTCTTCCTTCCATAGGATAACATTGCAGAACTCAGAAATTGCACTGTGTCCACTTTTTAAAATGAAAAGACTTTATATTTGAAAACGTACTTACCCTGACTATTTTTCTCGGATGCCTAAACATTTATAATAATTGCTTTTTTATAAATTGGTGTTGATCTCCTTCTTGAGCCATGTTCTCATTTATTAATCATTTGGTGATTTGCAAATGTCTTGCACTCCTCGGTGTTAAGTCTAAGGCTGCTCGACCACACTACCTCCTAAAAGAGCACTTTGGGATTACATAGCAGACCCCTGACGTCTCATAAGGGAACCCCTGGACTCTTTACATGGTAGATCAACTTATTATTATATCACATAAAGAGCCAGCTTCCTACAACAGGGGCTTGCTTTAACAATCCCATGGTGCTCTTTTTGTGGTAGTGTAGCCGAGCGAGCAGCCCTAGGCTTATCAAGGAGGAGTGTTGCATACACAGTTAATAAATGATGCACACTCAAAGAGATCCACACCAAATAACACGTATTTTTATATAATTTTTGAGACCAAGAACTTCACTATTGGGTAAGTACTTTTTAAATTAGCAGTTTTTAAGAAAACAGGAAACTACACTTGCATTGTCTCTAATGCGGTGATGTTATCCTATGGGAAAAACCACATATACTGTATACGGGTACTTAGCAGCAACTTATAGGACCAATCTTCTGGAGTTAAGGTAATTATTGGGCAAGGTCCAAGGCAGCACCAACAGGCCATCTCGGTCGGCTCGGGGCTTCCGGGTGCAGAGGTGCTTTTCTGAATCAGATGTCCCATTGGTTTCAGTGGGAGGCCGCCCTGGGAAAAAAAAGAGGTTGCAAGCTGGGCCTGGGGGCCAGTCTGGCTGAACCAACAGGGGGGTTCAGGTCTTGAGATGCACAGGCACGTAGGGACACCGTTAGTCTACTTCTCCTTGTGCTGTGGGACTCGAGTGACGTGGTGTTTTTAGGTGTAAGGTTTGTGCTGCAGGAGACTCTCGCGGTTAAGGGGACCTGCACAAAGAGGCTGCAGTCAGTGACTGGGAGTCCAGTCTGGGCATACCCACAGTGGGGTTCAGCTCTGGGGGTTCAGCTCTGGAGGAGCACAGGACCTCGTTTGCACCATTGGCCCACTTTGACTCCGGCTGGGGGGCTCGGGTGCAGTGGTGCTTTTAGGTGTGAGGTTTGACAGTACGGGGTTCTCGCGGTTCCTCTTGGGTGCATGCAGGGGAGTACCTCCGCTACTCCAAAAGAGGTGCTAGTTATTCCTTGAAGTGCTGACAGTCCTCCCAGGCTTTTGGAGGCAGAGCAGCTGCAGAACAAGTCAACTTTGGTGCAATTGTCAGGGACAGCAGGCAGGCCGACAGGGTTGGCACCAAGTCAGTTGCTGCTCCTCAGTTCTTGCTTTTTACGGATCTTCGGTGTCCTTAGGTTGGCAGAATCTGCTTTCCTGGTGTTTGGGCTCCCCTAAATACTAGATTTAGAGGTGTTAAGGGGGTGAAGGGTGGTAGCCAAAGGGCTATTTACCCTTTGGGAAGTGGGAATAACCCTGCCCCCAAGTTCCTAATTCTGCCATCACCAAGATGGCAGAATTGTCCTAAAGGGTGGCACATCCGGCAGCTCACCTTAGGGGTGTGACTGGCCTGGTAGTGCAGCAAGCCTCCCTGCAGATTAATTTGTTGCTTGACCTGGTGCCAAATGGGCCCCAGGCCAGAGGGGTAGCCTCTCCCAGGCCTGGGGTAAGCCTGGGTCGCATATCAAAGGCTGGAGAGCCTCCTGCCTGACATGCTGATTCCCTAGCCATCCTGCTTGGAGGAGGTGACAACACCTCCGGCCAGAGCAGGCACGGTTTCTGCCCTCCGAGCGTAGGCTCTCACCTGCGGGGGGGGGGTCAAAAACCTGTCTGTGCTGGCAGGCTGCTCTACACCAGTGAGCAAGCACACTAGAGGCTGGTAGATTTTCAGGGAGCACCTCTAAGGTGCCCTCTGGGTGCATGTATTAATAAACCCCACACTGGAATCACCTTTAATACAAGGTGTTTGATACCAAACCTGATTAGCAGGAACCCAGTGCACTTCTGTCACAATTGCATCGCACACCAGGCAAAAAGTCATGGTGACCATGTCAAAAAGGGGCGCTTTCCTACAGGGATGCAGTGAAATGCATGCACCTTCCCTGCTTCATGATGGAGGACCCACTGGTTGGAGGCGATTCCTTCCCACTGGGGGAGAAACCCCTGCAATCATCCAGACAGGTTTAGATTGTTTTTTTTGAGGGGGAGGCAGCGAGGATGAGCAAGACGCACTGCTTTTTGGGGGCAGCCCCTTTGGTTCTAGCATTGTTGCCCCTCTGGTCCTAGTATTGTTCCAAGGTTTAAAATAGGTTGCTGAACCTCTAGCTTGAAGTCAGAGACACAAAGCCAAGAATGGTGCCGAATGAGGACAGGAATGGATTCCCCTAGCCGGACTATTAACCACGTCAAGAGAGCAACAGATAGTGGTAGGCAATATAATCTGCCCTCTGAGACTCGCGTGTGGCCACACTGTCGGTATTGGTCTGAGAGGTGAGGAAGCATGTGAATCTACAGCACTACACGCTACAAACAGATGGTTACAAGGTAAGTAGCTTTTTCTGGTTAAATCGAGCACTCCAAAGTAAAGAACACTCAGTATTACAGTCCATCAGTAGTTACTGTAAAGTCCGCTTTAATCCAATTATTCTGTTCGAGTCAAAGGAGATGTTATCCATACGTCTGCACATGAAAATAGTTGAAATTCACACTATTCCAACCAAAGTAGAATTACACAGCCAGCATAAAACAGTTCAGTCAACAGGTGTTTTGTCGATAGGCAAGTGATACCTTGACTTCAAAGCTGATACATAGGAAGAGTCAGGTTTGTCACAAATAATTCCAAATATGCCCAGTGTCAGCGGGGCCATAAAGCGGAAATAATACAAGTTACAGTGTAGCGAAAAATATCAGAGTCCGGAAAGTACTCATTTTCATGAGTAGACGTATGGATAACATCTCCTTTGGCTCTAACAGATTATTTGGATTAAAGTGGACTTTACAGTAACTACTGTTTGACTGAAATACTGACTCCTTTACTTTGCAGTGCTCGGATTAGTCTAATTATACAGATTGTTGCATTTTTTTGAGGGGCATACTAGGGTTGTTTTTGGTAACTGACCCGTTTAATTTGAGCACCATTTAAAGATAATCTTGTCTTCTACTTTCCCCACACGTTAGTGCAGAGCGCCAGTTTTGCTTTTCTTGACCTGGTTACCAAAGTGTGTATAAGCTTTTCTGTTTAAAGCATGTGTTGCTGTAGATACACATGCTTTGCACAGATTGTAAATCAGTCCCTTCAAAAAAGCAGTTAGCAGATGATGCTTAGGTTTGGAACGCTTGGCCGTTTTACGAAAACAGCTTCTGAAGCCTATTAACCCTTACCTTAATGTTAGAAGTGATTTTTAATAGAGCTCCACCGTAGCCGCTCCTTTTAGAGCCGCTATGCTGCTGCATTGAAGTGTGGCGCCAGCGTGATGCAGTGAGAACGCAGGCAGACTAGGCCCGGTGACTGATTCGACACCTACTAGCCTCGCCACTGTAGAAACTGGCGACTGCGAGGCCGTCGATGGATACGGTAAAGACGACACCTGTGCTGAAACAAATGCAGTGACCAGCTTCCCCTCTTTCTGCTGCTGCCAAGTCACAAAGCTTGCCATGTGAGGGGCACGAGGGAGCCTGGAAGATGGGACAAAGGCGGCCTCTGGAAGGAAGACCCAGGAGAGCAGATTATAATGCCTGGAGCCTGGGACACAGCAGGCCTGGTCACAGTCCTAGAAAGGGGACTTACAAAGGAGAGCTCTTCGACTCAGTATCCTACACGGTTTCATTTAGCCCCTAAAAGGACAATGCTAAGGCAGGCTCGCAGATTACAAGGCAGCAATAGCCCCATCCTATGACCCTGGCACTACACCTGCAGGATAAAACATTTCAATGCCGCTATATATGCAAGTGTGCTGCACACACGTTTTTCTACTGCAATCTACCAGTACCATTCTGTCTCATCAACAAGGAACATCCTTACGTAGCACTGGAGGCAGACTACCTTTGTTTTCTGGAATAGCTTGCAACAGAGGCACACCTTAGCAAAGGACCACAACTCTTCGGGGGCAAATGGACACTAATATTTGGCCCACTTGCTCCTCTTAGATCACGCACATCACGGACAAAACTGATGGAGGGTTCTACCACAGCTTCTACCAGCACACATACAGTCAAGTGCGGACACAGAACTATCAGGTGTGGAAACTAATATAGCATCTCTGTGACACCCTACCCTCATTATCAAGACGAGAGAAGAGGTTCCTTCCTTCAATAGCCATGGGAAGCAAAAGGTAACCAGGAGAACACCTGGCAATGCCCCCACAGGCTACCACACATCATAGACGACAATGCGAGGCGGGACAAGAATCCTGCTTACCAAGACCATGTCACAAAGAGCTGAGAACCATGACAACAAAACATGTCTAAGCCAGTTACTGTTCATTGAGGCAATGACGGGGAAGACACCAAAACCACTAGTGGATCAAGAGCCCCCACCCTCCCCCTCACAGGACTCTGCTCAAGAAACTATCCTCTGTAAACTCACCACACTATGGACTTCCATGGCCACAGTATACAATACCGCAACTAAGTCCTCAGCGAAGATCTTATCGGTCGCATCAGACATAGCCACCTTTAACAAGTGGCATTACCCAACAGAAGAATGACTGCTCCTGTTGTAACAGCAGATTGCAACATCAACGGACTGGGAGCAGGATCACTGGTTCATGCAACAGAAAATGATGAAGCTGGAAGATAAGAACTACAGGAATAACCTTAGCTTTTCTGGTATCACTGAGAAACTTGGAAACCTGGAATCAAAGATGGCCCCCACTAAGCAACCGCTAGCTTTCTTGGGGACAAACAAGCAAGGCAAATCGCTCGGGAAGCCCTTTGGAATTGTTTTTTCATGCAGGACTCAGCCGGATCACAATTGCACAAGACTTCTTGCACAAAACCAGTCTCAAACGTAAACTCTTCCCAGCATTTCACCCAAGATTATGGAAACTGGACAGCTGTTATGGACTGCTGGATCCAGAAGTAGTACTCTTCACACACACAACAGAAGGACTACAGAATCGGACGACTCAGGACCCCTAGAAAGCTTCCTGGACTCCATGGAAGATACAGACATGGACGCTTCTCAGAGGGAGGAGGAAACTACTCAAGCAGCACACCAACACGGCTTGGCTCAGGGTACATCTCGGCTGGGTGAAAGAGAGATTGTAAGAAATGACCAGGCAATAGTCCAGCGGGCCTAAAGCCCAACATTTTACTAGAACTAAGCACCCAAGAGACAAATCCAGATCTTCGATGGCCTTCTTGATGACAAACACTTAGGCCACTACTCAGATAAGATATTCGTAAGTTAATTATCCTCTATGCCCCTCCTCCAATGGTATTCCCTTACTTTGCCATCTCCCTTGAATTTAACACTATATAGCAGATTCACACACAACTTCCAAAGACCATGGTCCTAGGTTTATTAAGCTATTACAGTGGTGGGCACATCGTGGCAGTCAATAACCACGTTGGACCAGGTGATACATAATGATAGAGGATATAAAACTATGTAATCTAATGATTCCTAAACTCTATTCCATCTGAAAAGGACACTATTGCGCCCTACACTTAAGCATAAGGTTGTAAATCCACTGAGTGAGAAACCCTCCTAGACGGCCCATCAGCCTGCCCGGCCAAGTCCCCACTCCATATCTTGCCTGCCCACTACCCAAAGTGGCTAGGCATCAGACCTAATTAAAAGGTCAGGTGACGAGCCTAACCCAAAACCTAAAACAGCCACACATCCCAGAGATTAATTGTGTAGATTGCTGAAGGCCAACTATGAGCTTAATCAACTTTTTGCCTCTAAAGCAGAAACTGCTTTGTTCCATTTAAAGCAACAACACTAAGGGAGCAAAAGCAGGGTGTCTCCTTGCACTACAGTTATGTTAAAAATAAAAAATAAAAACAGCGCAGTCCATACCAACAATCCGAGATTCAAAGGGCTCCCACCTTACAGACCCATTAGATATCCTTAATATATTTAAAGCACTTCTACCAGTCACTGTGCTCTGTTCAGTGCCATAACTCTGTCGAGGAGGAGGAATCCTTCCTAGTTCCATTGACACGCCCTAAAATTACAACTGAGCAAACTCAACTGCTGGAACATGACATATCAGAGGAAGAGATAGCATCCGTGATAGAATCCCACATAATAATGCCCCGGGTATTGATTTGTTTCTGTCAAAGTACTACAGAATTAACAAGCGACACTTAGTGCCACTACTCTGTAAACTATTTCAGGAAATTGAGAGACCAGCATCCTTGAGGGAGACGAATACACCAAGATAACCCTTAATATAAAGCCTTGTAAACAGCCACTTGATTGCGCCAGTTACAGGCCTATATCCTTACTTAAGACAGACCTGTAAATACTGGTCAAGATGTTGCCCAATAGGCGTAACGCAGTCCTGCCATCCTTGGTGCATCGGGTCCAAGTTGTGTTTGTTTCACCCCCCCTCCTCTGCGTCCCCCTTGAGATCACTGGCACTCTTACTTTGGCAGGTGCAATACGACACGGACGAAAAGGTGGGTTTCTCACTGATGCGGAGTAAGCCTTTGACAGGGCAGAGTGACCCCACCTGTTCTACCTGCTGGCAACGCTTGGCCTCTGCAATAAACTTAGGAATAGCTTGCCTTCAACAGCCAGTCATTTAGGGATGGGAAGGCTGAGACTACTGACCTCCTAAGATGCGCGACAACCACCGCCAACACTTTTTTGAACACTGGAAGGAGAAGATGTGCTACCGCCACTACCACCATCACGGTCTTGAACACCAGAGGGGAAAGACGCGCTGCCACCACCACCATTACTTGAGTGAACACCCAAGGGAAGCTGGTGAGACCAAAGGGAAGCATAGCGAACTGAAAAATCTCCTGCCACACCACAAATTCCAGGTAGTGCAGATAGGCTTAAAGGTCGAGGGCAGATAAGTCTTAGGCCACGGTGAGCTTCTTGAATTTCTCTTTCCAGAAGAAGGATCTGAGAGGGTGCATGTCTAAAATAGGACAAAAGCCTTCATCCTTCCTGGACACCAAAAAATAATGGGAATAACCACGTCCTGGCACCTACTCTACGGCCCCTTTGGCTAAAAGGGCTTGCAGTTTCTGACGCAAAATGGAGATATGATCCTGAGTCAGTCATTGGGAGGGATATTGGAAGGTGCAGCCGAAAAGAGAGGAAGGGCAAGGCACACCCCCAGCGAAAGATCTGCAGGACCCCACCATCTGAAGTTATGGCTTGCCAGCCTTGGAAGAATTGTTGGACTCTGCTCCACACCTGAAGGATGCACTACATGAAGGCATGCTAAAGGAGTTTTGCAGGTGGGACTGAAGGAGGGTGGGGGAGTGGTCAGTGAACTTAACAGCTCGTTGACCTGGAACGCAGGAGCGTTGGGCACCACGGCACAACTGCAAAATTGCTGGGATCCTTGCAGAGGCTGGCAGTATTGGGAGCGCTCTGCCAAAGTCAAGAAAGGAACAATATGGTTTGTGAGGCTCGCAAGGTGGAGAGGACTAGCCCAGAGAGCATGCAGTGGCCCTGCTCTCTTTGAATAACTCTAAAGCAGACTCAGCCTTGTCCCCAAACATGCCAGCCCTGTCAAAGGGCATATCTATAAGGGAGGACTTAAGCTCCCTTCAGAACCCGGTTGATCGCAGCCACGCATGGTGGAAAATGGTAACACTAGAGTGAATGGCTCACCTGATGGAACTGATGGTGTCCAAGCCATAATGAATTGTGAACTTGGCTGCATCACGACTGTCTTGAATGGCCTGGGCAAGACAGGTCTAAGATCTTCAGGGACATCACGAAGACTTGAGCCACTGAGTCCCCAAGAGCGAGGGAGTAGTGTCCCAAGAGACGGCTGGCATTTACTGAACAGAAAGCAAGGCTGATGGAAGAGTAAACTCTTAGTTGTAGAGTACAGTAGCAGGAAAAATGTTGGTGTTAGATCTGCCTGTGGACACTTGATCTGCCTGTGGACGCTTGAGCCACTAAACTTCCAGGGGAAGGGTGCAAGACAGAAATGCAGGGCCACCGAGGCAGGGTAATTGCATCTCGCTATTTGTCAATTTACTGGGGACAGAGGGACAAAGCAAGGTTTTGCCCAGGTTGCCAATACGGAATCAGTTAATGTCTCACTGAATGGCAGAAGGGGGTCAGAAGAGGTTTGTTTGTTTAGGCTGGAGGACTTCGGTTAGCACTTTAATTTTAACCTCCAAGGTGGGGAACTGGAGGTCAAAAACTTCAGAGGGCCCTATGTATTATCATGGCATAGGAAGCAGATTCTTCGGCAGACAGGCGATTCAGGGGAGGTCTTGAGAAAGCTAGCCTTCTGAAAGTTATCATACCAACTGTCCTCATGAAAGTGCTGAATGAACTCATCACCCGCTTCATAATTGCTGTCGAAGTTCATGTCGCAAAAGTCCAGGGCTGATGGATTCAGCACTGGCGTCGAAGTTCTAGGAATATTAGGCCAAGTCTGCCCATCGAGCATGCTTACAATGACCAGTGAGTTGGCCTTTTGCAGCCATAGCATTCAATCTCTTTCCAAATGTTTCCCTCTAGAGACTCTCTTCATTAAGGTGCTGAAAAGTACAGCAAAGGTGAATTCTTTAACCCCTTCGCTGCTAGCCCCCCCTCACCCGCCGCTCCTTGTGCTAAGCCTTTTTTTTGGCTATTTGGGCTAGTTTGCGCTAAACTTTTTGTCCACATAAGATATCCACACCATATTTGCATTCTTTTCTTGCAACATCTTGAGGATTCTAAAGGTACCTAGGGTTTGTGGATTCCCCTGGAGGGGACCAAGAAATTGGCCAAAATACAGCAAAAAAAATTTCCTTCAGAAAAATGTGACAAAAGTGCTGCAGAAGAAAGCGTCTGCTTTTTTTACCTGCAAAAGGTATCAACAAAAGGTTTGTGGTGCTAAAATCAACATCTTGCCAGCTTTCAGGAACAGGCAGACTTTTGTCAGAAAACCAAAATGTTCTACACAGTTTTGGCATGTTACTGGGACATAGCCTATTTTTCCTATTTTTTATGCTTTCAACCTCCTTCCAGTTAGTGGTAGAAATGGGTGTGAATGCAATAACGGATACCAGAAAACTATATATTTCTGAAAAGTAGACAAAATTATGAATTCAGCAAGGGGTCCTTTGTGTAGATCCTTCAAGATTTCTTTATAGAAAATAACAGTTGAAAATAAAAAATATTGAAATTGAGTTGAAAAAAAACTGCCATTTGTGCCAACGTTTCACCTGTAACTTCTAAGTATGGCAGATTTTTGAAAGCAATATACCTTTACGTCCACTGGACCCTTCTAGTTGCGGGGATATATAGGACTTGTAGGTTCACCAGGAACCCGAGGAACCTAGAGCCAATAACTGAGCTGTGTCTTGCAATGGTTTTTCATTGTGTACCAGGTATATAGCAATTCATTTGGTAAAATATAAAGAGTACAAAATAGGTATCAAGGAAACCTATATATTTCCGAAATGGGAACAAAATATAGAGTTTAGAAGCAGTGGTTATTTGCACATCTCCGAAATTGTGGGTACCCATACAAGCATGTGAATTAGAGGACATTTTTCAAAATGACTTATTTTTTTCACATTGTCTTACATTTGGAAGGCAGAAATGCAACGAAAGTCAATAGGCAATAACACTTGTTCTACTATTCTGTGTTCCCCTAAGTCTCCCGATAAAAATGGTACCTCACTTGTGTGGGTAGGCCTAGTACCCGTGACAAGAAACGGCCCAAAACACAACGTGGACACATCACGTTTTTCCAGTGAAAACTGACCCTTTTTTCGCAATGTGCCTAGCTGGGGATTTCGGACCCTAGCTCTGCCGGCACCTAAGGAAACCTCCAAACCTACACATTTTGGAAAACTAGATATCCAGGGGAATCCAGGATGGGGTGACTTGTGTGGCTGTCACCAGGTACTGTTATACCCAGAATCCCTTGCAAACCTCAAACTTTGTAAAAAGAAACACTATTTCCGACACATTTCTGTGAGGGAAAGTTCTGGAATCAGCGGGGAGCCACAAACTTCCACCCACCCGGCATTCCCCCAAGTCTCCCGATAAAAATGGTACCTCACAATGCAAAAAAAAGGTCAGTGCCTAGTGGGCTTTCTGACTGTGGCAATTCTTTTTCGGGGTGGGGAAATTGGCATGCCCATTCTGGGCAGTCCCCACCTCTAGGTATATATATATAAAAAAAAAAATCCCTGGTGCCTAGTGGGCTTTCTGCCCCCCCACTCCCCGGGGGGCAGATCAGGAGTTATTGCCCCCATCTGCCTCCTGGGGCGGGGTGGGGGGGCAGAGAGACTGTGGCATTTTGGGGGGAGGGGGAGCATTGGCCTCTACCCCTGAACTATGAAAAAAATAATCCCTGGTGTCTAGTGTGTTTTCTGGGGGCAGATTGGGAGATACTGCAGAAAGACTGGATATGCCCATTTATATATGGGGGGTGCAAAGACCCTTGGCCAAGGGACCACTCCCCCCTCCCTGGTGTCTAGTAATGGATCCCTGCAGCGATCCCCAAGCTGGAATCCACTAGAGAGGGGTACCATTGTGGAAAGGGGGGAATCTCCCCTTTCCAATGACACCTCTCCAGTGTGTTTTGGTGCTCGGGGGCTGAGAAAGCCCCACGAGCACTTAAACGAGCTGATCGGCTCATTTCAGTTTCAATGTAATGGCGTCAGCGCGTCATGCGCGCGATTGTCATTACATTGAGAGAAAAATGCCTCGGGAGGTTGGGGAAGCTCTTCCGCACCTCCCAAGACAAAAAAAAAAATGAAACAGCAGAGGGATTTTGTGCTCGTAAGCACATGACGGAATGGTTCCATCATGAGCACACGAGCACGGTGGCTCATGACGGAACCATTCCGTCATGAGCATGGAAGGGGTTAAGAGGTGCGGTGTGGCCCAAAAAATAAGTTGTCTCGTAGGCCATAGTATTGTCACCTGTAATATACTTTTACTTTACCCAAGGGAAAACTACTGGCACAGTGGCCAAAGTCTTCACATGAGATCCTGGGTGGCAGGCTTTGATGGACTTTCTTGGCCGTTTCCTGAAATTGTGTAAGAAATAGTAATTGTCTTGAGTTTCCATACTTAGGTCGACCCTCATGGCCCCCGTAAAACAAGAGAAAGGAAACAGCCCATATTATCACGTGTAAAATGGGAGTTGAGGGTGTTTTTAACATTCTACTCATGTTATACAGTCTTCCTGATCCACCAGTTAAGGATGGCTTGAGCCTCCAGGTCCATCATCCTGGTACTCCTGGATGTTTGCATCTAGGGTAATATCCTTGTTTTCAGCAAGAGACTATATTTTGAAGTTGACCTGGACTGTAAGCATCCTCGGAATCTGTAGCACCATACAAGTCGCCATTGTCATCCTCAATTTCCAGAATTTGGGGTGGAGGTTGGAAACTCCGTGTTAGCACAGCCCAACTCCTGTACCAGTGACCAAAGTGTTGGTAGCCAAGGCTTTGTTGGACAACTGAAAATGCAGTAGACATGCGCTTCACCAAGGTACCCCTCCCAACTTCTTAATATCTCTTTTGGACAGAGAGGCGGAGGGCTTCAGAGCAAAAGAATCACTCCTACAATCATTGAGAGGTGCTGAGTACAATCTCAGGAATCCCTTTCCACCATCATTTAGGACCAAAATGGAACAGGATTCATTTAGGACCAAAATGGAACAGGATCCATTTAGGACACTATTCAAAAGCCATGCTTACAGCTATACTTTAACTGAATGTGAACTGTAAATCTTATTTATTCTTCTTGTGATCTTAGTTCAATTTACTTAATTAATAGTTAATATTGTTTTCTTCCCCATCATTCTTTATGATGTTGATGCTGCACTCTATAATTAGTCTTATAGCAGCTCTATTGAAAGTTGAACAAAAAAAAAAAACCATCAAGGGCATGGGTCGCAGTTTGCAATGTTATCTTAGAAGCATTTGCTGCAGCTTCTTACCGTGAATGCAGTTTGTTCAGTTTGAGAAAAAGAGAAATGAAAACGATAAATCAGACATATTCAAACTTGTGTTAACATACCAATGACAATAGCTGAGCACGTTTGAGACTGCCTCCTGGACAAGGAAAGACTCAGGCAAATTGGGGGAATCTTTTATCTGCTCAGTGTAGTCTTATGTGGGAGGTAATGAAAGTACAATCTTTGGGCCATAAATAACACACCTGGGTGTAATAATGGTGTGCAAGACATTTTTGGATTCCCAGCCTATGGCAGAGACATTTTGTTGGTGAATAATATAGAAGGAATATCCATCAGAAATAGAATTCCATTGCCTGCTAAATTACTGTATTAGTAACAATTGCAACTTGCTCAAACTCCAGTAAGGATGCGTATTAATACTGCATAGAATAAGCCTTAAAAGTGCGACAAAATATGGGAAAACAACATTTTTGTCCCCAGATCTGGTATTAGCCTGGCCTTTTTGTTTTCTCACAACATTCCTAGAAAATACATCTAAATTGCTGCAAAATTAGTCTTCTTCAGTGCCAGGGACAAATGGGCCAATGTGCTCTTAAAAGACAAAGAAAAAAAACAACACTCATTTGTAAACCATATTCTTTTGCGACGTCCCGGAAGACAGTGCTGCTGCATGTAGTGGGCCCCAACTCGCACAGGCAGCCTCAATCTTTAAAATTCAAATCTTTCAAATTCATTTCAAGATGACAACCCTGTGAATGCACCAGTGGCCATCTTTGAACTATTTTTATAAAACCTACAAAAAACACTCAAAGTTGGCCATATGTGTACTTGTGTGTGGATGCGCAACTCACCATCTCTTAATGGTCATTCAAAAACTTTGTAACAAAATTAATTCAAAGATGGGAGCTCTTGCATGTGCATGCATGGGTGGCCATTGCTGAATTTTCAGCCTAAAGCCCATAAAAATAAAATCCATGAAGGTTTGCCATAAGTCTGCATACTTGCACACACACAGGCAGGAATCTTGGAATGCTTTTGCCATACTTCATCATTCTTTACCATTCCAAGATACAATACACTGCTTTCAAACAAGTAGGCCACTGTGGAGCAGCCAACTCCAGAGGTATTGGAATAACCAATGCTGTTTGCTTTTGACCCCAAGTGAATGATGCATGTTCAAAGATGTGCCGCTTTATCTAGTAAAGTACATCATATGTAATTTATTAAACAGTGTTATGCAAGCATCAAACAGCAGTATTTACTTATTCACAAGCATCTGATCCATACCTGCGTATTCCAGATGTGAACACATTTGTCGAATGAACCACTGGCTAGGTATCTTCCATCAGGACTAAAGGCTACACTGTATACAGGTTCTTGATGTTTTGTTAATGTGTGGATACAGATCCCTCTATCTACATCCCATAGCCTAACAGTAGAATCAAAGGATGCACTGCAAAATAGAATGGAATTTGTTATAATAATCTTATAAACCTTTTTTTAAATGGCATTCTGAAAACAAGGTAATTTTTCAGATTTAAAAAAATGAACTTATTTACCTTGCTAGCATTAGATTGGCATTTGGATTGTTCGTTCCCGGCCCTGTAGGACTCCACTTGATTGTATAAATTTCTTTGTTGTGTGCTTGCAAATCATGTACACAGTTATCTTGTTTCATACTCCAGATCTATTTAAATAAGAAAGAATATAATTTAAAGCTGTATTGTATTATTTTTGCACTGGTACGTGTACTACAAGCATTTATACTAGGTTTTTATTTATATAATGTATAAAGATCTTATGACTTAACAACAATCTGAGTTTGACAGAGTATACCTTGAGAGTTCAGTGGCTTTCATTATGCCAATATTTAGCAAGCTAAAGTTGATTACCCGGCATTCAGACAAAATATCGAATTTTTTTGTATCCGGATGCAAAAATATCGAGTAACAAATATCGTGATGCACAAATACTGTGCACAAAAATATCGTTGACAAGAATATCCATTTTAAGGTATGGAATATCGATGCTAAAAATATATATATGAATATTGTTTACAAAAATATTGTTAATATTGTTTTTTAATTATTTATATGTAGTTTAGTATATATTCCAATTGTATATGCTATAATTTGTTTGTATAATTATTGTTAATGTTTTTTAATATAGTTTGTACATTTAAATTTTTCAATTTAACTGCTTATTTTTAGTACCGTACAGGCTGTGGGGTGTGTACGGGTACAGGATGGGAAATAAAATAATCACAATTAATGATGAATATTATTTATTTCATCGTTATGTAAATTGTGTAATTAATTTAATGTTAAGTTTTATGTGCGGGTGGTGGGTTTTTTAGGGGTATGGAGTGGGAAGTAATTATTAATAAATAATTGATTTTGTAATTATAATTATCTAATTGGTAATTATTTTAATTTATATTTTTGGTGTGGGTTGTGGTGTATGTAGGGGTAAAGGGTGTGAAGGAAATTAATTATAATAATTAATGTCAACTATTAATTATTTAATTGATAATGATGTAAATAAGATTTTTTATTTCTATATTGTGTGTGTTGCGTTTCTAAGGAGTAAGGGTGAGAAGGTAATTAAATATAATTATTTTATTAGCGAATTATTAATTGTTACATTGATAATTATGTAAATTTGCAATTATAATTTGTAAGATATATTTTAGATGTGTGTTTAGCTTGTAGAGGTTTAGGGTGGGTAGTTTAAGTTATAAAAGTAAAAATTGTTATTTTTTTAAAGTGTGGTATTTATTATGTTATGTATTGTGTTTTGCTTTTCAATTGTAATTAACATTTGTTGGCTTTTATTTTGATTGTGAGAATATAGTGTTTTAATTATTTTTTTGATTTAAAATACTTATTAAAAATGTCAATATGTATTTCTTAGAAATTTCTAAATGTTTATATATATTTTATATTTAAATTATATTTGTTATTTAATGTAGCTGTGAAAATATTTTATTTGTTTGAAGTGAACTACTCTCTCTCTACTGTTCTATAAACTGGAGTGGGAATAGTAAATTTGACCCCTTCACATACTATCACTTTCCCTACTGTTGCACAGACTAGAGTGGTAATAGTAAATTGTAACCCCCTCCTGAGTCCAACGCTTTCCCTACTGATGCACAGACTGGAGTGAGCAATGTAAATATTACCCCTCGGCAATCCAACGCTTTTCCTACTGATGCAAAGACTGGAGTGGGAATAGTAAATTTTACCCCTCCTGAGTCCACCCCTTTCCCTACTTTTGCACTGACTGGAGTGGGAATAGTAAATTTTACTCTTCCACAAACCAACACTTGTCCTACTATTGCACAGAGGGGTAAAATTCACTATGCCCACTCCAGAGTCCAATGCTTTCCCTACGGTTGCCACGACCGGAGTACGAATAGTATATGTATTATCCCTACATTTTTATAGTTTTGTTTAGACTATTTACATCTATATTATGATGTTTATGTGAACTTAAAAGTATATTATTTTTAATTAGTAATGTTTGTGATATATTTTTAATAAAATGCAATTTTTATATTTACTTTTGCATGTGTGATTAAATTGGTATGTTTCCACTTTATTTGTTATGGTGTTTAATTTATTGTGTGTGTGTATATATATATATATATATATATATATATATTTATTTATATACACATTTGTTATATTAAACTTGAAAAATTTGCAAATATAAATTAAAAGGAAAATGCTACTTACCCAGTATGCATCTGTTCTTGGCATGTAGAGCTGTAGAATCTCATGCTTATGCATAGATCGCCATCTAGTGTTGGGCTCGGATGTTTGCACTTTGTTTTTCTTCGAAGAAGTCTTCCTAGTCACGAGGTAGGTGACTCCTCCTTTCGGTGATAGTGTGCATGGTCATCGACTCCATCTTCAGATTGTTTTCCCGCAGAGGGTGAGAGAATGAAATAGTAGTAAAGAATAGAGATGTCCATGTGTATGTATGACTAGTAACAAGAGAACTACAGCAGCTACAGGTACCCGGGGAGGTGGGTGGGCGCATGAGATTCTACAGCTTTACATGCCAAGAACAGATGCATACTGGGTAAGTATCATTTTCCGTTCGAGGCATGCGAGCTGTAGATCACATGCTTATGCATAGACTATACAGCAGTCTCCCCTAAGCGGTGGCTATCCTGTAACTGATGGAGTTGTCTGAAACAGCGTTTTAAGTACTGCTTGGCCCACATTAGCTTGTTGTCTGGCTAACACATCTACACAATAGTGTATGGTGAATGTGTGTGGTGAGGACCATGTTGCAGCCTTGCAGATGTCAGTAATAGGGATGTTCCCTAAAAAAGCCATAGCAGCCCTTAGCTTACGAGTGGAATGTGCTCTAGGGGGTACCGTTAGAGTCCTTTTGGCTTTTGCATAACAAATCTGAATACATTTAACAATCCACCTAGCAATACCCGATTTGGATATAGGATTGCCCTTGTGAGGTGGTGCAAAAGCGACAGTTGCTTGGTCTTACGAAAAGATTTTGTTCTTTCAGTGAAATACAACAGTGCTCTTCTAACATCTAAGGTGTGTAGAGCTCGTTCTGCAACGGAGTCAGGCTGAGGGAAGAAAACAGGTAACTCAACCGACTGATTTATGTGAAATGCAGATACTACCTTAGGTAGGAATTTAGGATTGGGACGAAGAACCACTTTATCTTTGTGTAGCTGGAAAAAAAGTTCTTCTATGGTTAGTGCCTGAAGTTCACCCACTCTCCTTAATGAAGTGATGGCAATGAGGAAAGCTGTTTTCCAAGTAAGGAACTGTAGTTCACATCTGTGCATAGGCTCAAATGGTGGGCCCATTAACCTTGTGAGGACTATATTAAGATTCCACACTGGGGCAGGTGGAAGTCTTGGTGGTATAACTCTTTTTAGTCCTTCCATAAATGCTTTAATTACAGGCACTCTAAAGAGCGATAAATGCTGCCTATTTTGAAGATAGGCTGCAATTGCAGCGAGATGCAGTCTGATGGATGTATAGGCCAATGAAGACTGTTGCAAATGTAACAGGTAGCAGATAATGTTTTGTATGGAAGCATCAAGAGGGTTAATGTTATTGCAATAGATAACAAATCACTTCCATTTGGCTGCGTAGCAGGCTCTTGTGGTAGCCTTTCTAGCCTCCTTAATAATGCCCATACAGTCTGGTGGAAGGTTCAGATAACCAAACTCTATGACTTCAGGAGCCAGATCGCGAGGTTCATTTGTTTGGGATTTGGGGGTTTGATTTCTCCATGGCTCTGTGTGAGGAGACTGGGAGTTAAATGTAATTTTTGATGCGGTACCAGAGAGAGTTCCAACAGGGTTGTGAACCAGGGTTGACGTGCCCATGTTGGAGCAACCAGTATTAGTGTGAGGGATGTTTGTCTGAGTTTCCGAACCACTGATGGAATGAGTGGGAGAGGCGGAAATGCATAAGCAAATATCCCCGACCAGTTCATCCATAGAGCATTGCCTTCGGACAACGGGTGTGGATACCGGGCGGCGAAGCTTGGGCATTTTGCGTTTTGGGGTGTTGCAAACAGATCTATGTGAGGGACTGCCCAAGCTTGGAAGTATGGGTGGAGAACTTGAGGGTGAAGTTCCCATTCGTGTATTTGATACCTCTGTCTGCTGAGGAGGTCCGCAATCTGGTTGTTGACTCCTGGGAGGTGTTCCGCTAGGAGATAGATATTGTGGTGAATAGCCCACTTCCAGATGTCTTGGGCTAAGTGAGACAGTTGGAGAGATTGTGTCCCCCCCGTTTCTGTATGTAATACATAGCTGTCATGTTGTCGGTTCGAACCAAGACAGCTTTGCCAGAGAGGTGATCTTGAAAGGCCTTGAGAGCTAGAAAGATCGCCATGAGCTCTAAATGATTGATGTGGAGCAACTTTTGTTGGTGGCTCCACAGGCCTTGCACTGTGAGTTGTTGAAGATGAGCTCCCCATCCAGTTAGGGACGCGTCCGCTGTTAATACTGTCTGTGGAACTGGGTCTATGAATGACCGTCCTTTTGACAGATTTTGGGTGTTCCACCACTGCAGAGAGCGATGAGTACGGCCGCTTACCAACACTAGATCGGTTAATAGACCGTGTGACTGGTTCCACTGACTGGCTAAGCATTCTTGAAGTGGACGCATGTGCAGCCTGGCATGGGGAACGATCATGATGCAAGATGCCATCATTCCCAACAGTTGCATAAACACTCAAGCTGGAAGTGATTGAGTGGCTTGAAATTTGAGAATCAGCGCCTGAATGTTTCGAATTCTGGCTGCATTGGGAAATGCTAGAGCCCTTTGAGTATCCAGAGTGGCTCCTAGGTAGTTCTGAATTTTGTTTGGTTGAAGATGTGATTTTAACACATTGACTGTAAACCCTAGCTGGTGAAGTAACAGCATGGTTACGGAAGTATGTTTGTGGCATTGTTGGTACGTGCTGGCTTTGATGAGCCAGTCGTCCAGATAGGGGAAGACATGTATGCTCTGTCTTAGATGCGCAGCTACTACCGCCAGACACTTTGTGAAGACTCGGAGGGTAGTGGTGACTCCGAATGGGAGTACCTTGGATTGGTAGTGTTGACCTGCTACCACGAACCTGAGAAATTTGCGGTGAGCCGGATGGATTGGAATATGAAAGTAGGCGTCTTAAGTCTAGAGTAGAAAGAAAGGTCGCCCTTTTGCAAAAGGGGTAGAACCTGTTGAAGTGTTACCATGTGGAAATGGTCTGACTGTATGTAAAGATTTAGTTCTCTGAGATCTAGTATTGGTCTGAGAGAACCGTCCTTTTTGGGAATTCGGAAGTAAAAAGGAGTAGATGCCCGACCCCTGATGTTGTGGTGGTACGGGCTCTATAGCTCCTTTTAGTAGTAGTGATTGCACCTCTTGTTTGAGAAGGTGTATGTGATCCGGTGAAAGTTTGTGCGACTTTGGGGGAATGTTTGGAGGAGTGTTGATAAACTCCAGGCAGTAACCAGAACGGATAATTTGGAGGACCCACTTGTCTGTTATTGACTGCCACTTTGGTAGAAATTGTGACAGTCTTCCCCCCACAGGTGTTAAATGGTCGGGGGGGTACTATGGGCAAGTCACTGTTTTGTATTGGAGGGGGAGGTACGTGTGTTGGACCCTCTACCCTTACCGTTGTTTCCTATATAACCACCTCTGAAGTAAGTTTTGGAACCTGAGGGGTGGTTATTGCCCTTATAGGTAGATGCAGTGTCCGAGGAAGTGGTTTTGGACCCTGCTTGATAAAAGGAGCGCCGAAAGGAACCACAGCCTTGTGGAGACTGAAGGGCTCCCATTGATTTAGCCACTTCGGTATCTTTCTTCATCTTCTCAAGTGAAGAATCAACCACCGGCCCAAACAGGTGTTCTTTATCGAATGGTGTGTTCAATATTGAGGTTTGAACCTCCGTTTTGAACCCAGATATGCGTAGCCAGGCATGCCTTCTTAAAAGGACACTAGTGTTCACTGCTCTGTCAGATGTATCAGCCGCATCTAGGGAGCATCTAATTTGATTGTTGGAGATTAGTTGTCCCTCACGTACCAGGTCTTGCGCTTTAGATTTGTGTTCTTGGGGTAAAAATTGGATAAGTTGTTCCATTTCATCCCAATGCGCACGGTCATATCTGGCTAGCAGCGCTTGTGTGTTAGATATGCGCCAGAAGTTAGCTGCCTGGGAGGCTATTCTTTTCCCTGAAGCATCAAGGAGCTTTGACTCTTTATCTGAGGGTGGTGCGATTCCAGTACTCTGGGAGTTTGCCCTTTTGCGTGCATTAGAAACAACTGAGTCTAAGGGTAATTGTCCTCTTATATAGACTGGATCAGTTGGTGCAGGCTTGTATTTTTTATCCACCCTAGAGGTAAGGATATGTGCCCTGACAGGATCCTTAAATATGTCGTCTACATGTCTGGTCATTCCTTTAAGCATGGGCAACATGTGTGGATTTTTGTGTGCTGTTTAATGTTTCAAAGAGGAAATCCTCTTCAAGGGATTCTTTATGCAGCTGGACCCCATGGTAATTGGCAGCCCTGCCTAGCAATTCAATATATCCTACACTGTCGTCTGGTGGAGAAGGCCTGGTATGGTATAGGTCAGGATCATTGTCTGTGGGCGAGTCAATGTTATAGTCATCCTACACATCTGTAGGTCCAGGCTGATTAGCATCATTAGTATCATCCCCGTCCCCATCACCCTGATCGTCAGGTAGATATGGTGGTGAGTGCTCAGGTGAAGTTGGTACAGGCAGAGACTGAGGTAAAGGTGGTGAAGGAGGAGGGGAAGGCTTTGTCCCAACTGTTCTCTTCTTTAATGAAATGTGATATTCCTCTTCGGTAGTGGCACCTCTTTTTAAAGTCACTTTGGTAGTAATGTGGCCAGTTTTTGGATGTATGACCAAAATCTTCTGTTTTGGGTCCGTTTTTTCGAGCGGATCACCGAAACTATGCTTCTTAGGTGACTGGTGTATCAGTCTGTTGCGGCGCCAACATTTTCGGTGCCGATGGTTTTGGGGCTGGTGTCTTCGGATCTGAGGTGGTTTTGGGTGCCGAATGGTGATGATCGGAGCCGGACTTGGTCTTCGACCCCGAAGGCTTTGGCTTGGTGCCCGATTTGGAATGGGGCTTTTCGGAGCCGGAGGGCTTTTTGGTAGGCTTCGGTGCCGAGCCGGGGGGCGGGTCGTCGGAAACGTGGTCTTGGTGCCGACCGGGGCCCGAGGGCACAGGTTGGTCCGGAGCCTTCTTTTTTGGTTGAGTTGGGGCGAGGTAGGGCCTGTAACTTACAGTACGTTGTCCCTGTGGGATGTCTTCATCCTGTTCGGAGTCATCGTCGGAGAGGGAGATCTGTTCTTGCTCCTCCTCGGCTCCGATAGGGTTGTCAGCCTCTTCATCCGATTCAGGTCCAAAGAGGTCCGGAATGGAGCCTGTGTGTTGGCTCTGCATGTCGCGTCGTCAGGCCTGGGGGTCGCGAAGAGTCTTTTTGGAGCGGAAAGCTCGGCACGCGTCGCAGTCCTGTTCACTGTTTTCTGGTGACAGACACAGGTTGCACACCTCGTGTGAATCGGTGCGCGGATATTTCGAGTGGCACCGAGGACAGAATTTAAAAGGAGTTCAGTCCATCGACTGCGAGTCGAAACGGGGGCTAGGCCCAACGGCCTACCACGAGCTCTCCGATCGAAAAGAGTTTAATGTAAGAACACGATCTGCGAAGAATGGATAACGCGATCGAAAACAATACCGTCGAGGTTGACTGTTGTACGCACCGAGAGAAACCGAAGGATCGGCGTCGAACCGGAGCGCAGCGAGTCACATCCGAACCAGACGGCGGAAAAAAAATCTGAAGATGGAGTCGATGACCATGCGCACTATCACCGAAAGGAGGAGTCACCTACCTCGTGACTAGGAAGACTTCTTCGAAAAAAAAACAAAGTGCAAACATCCGAGCCCAACACTAGATGGCGATCTATTCATAAGCATGTGATCTACAGCTCACATGCCTCGAACTAATTATTTTAATAGCTTTAAATTATATGTTTAAATAAACACAGGTTTTTTTCAAAAAATAAGTACTAGTTATATATGTCAATGAACGATATTTTCTCATTTGATATTAGTGTACAACGATATTTTTTTCATTTACATTCCAAGTATAGGAAAATGATATTTTTGGGTTTGATATTTTTGACTCGATATTTATATACCATGATATTTGTGGCTTCGATATTCTGTCAGTGAACCGATAATCCACCCAGAGAAGTGATAGTTTGAAATATATAACATACCTAATTCTAACAGCTCCTCTGCACAATTATAAAACAGTAGAATTATTAATAGAAATATATTTGCAGCAGGTAGAAAATATTTAAAATTATACCTAAAATTTAGGTGAGGCAAACAATTTACAAAAAAAAAAAAAAAAGGACAAACAAAATAATTTAAACAGATAAAAAAAAAAAAATAAGGAAAAGAACAAAGTCAACAATCCTTCCCATATTTTGGGCCTTATTACGATGTCGGTCCACCATTGCGGAATGGAACCGCCCGATCATAGGTGGGCTGTTCCCGCTGCCCTATGGGTGGTCGGAAACATCCACTTTACAGTTGTAGCTTGAGCGACTGGCGGAAAAGGCCCGCAGCACAAGCTAAATTGTAAAAGAGATGTTTTAAACATCCCTGCACCGTGTGGCAGGCACCGTATGGTGCAGGGATGTTTAGGGGGGGCACCTAGGGGCGAAGGGGGCCCCTGCTATCGGCCCTCAAAGTCACTTTCCGCCTGCCTTTTCATGGCGGGTGGACCGCCAACCGCCATGAAAGGACAGGAAGAAAGCGATATTGTAGTCCCGACGGCAAAGCAGAGGCTGGCTCCGCCATCATTATGGGATTAGAATTCCGCCTGCCGCCCCGACAGGCTCTGTAAGTCTGTCGTAGGCGGAGCAGAATCCCCCCACGGGTTTCCCACCGATCCGTCACTGTAATACGACGGTCAGAGAGAAACTATCATTGTCGGGCAGAAAGCCTTCGGCCACCTGTCAGATGGCTTTCAGTCCGACATCGTAATCGGACCCTATATGTCAAAATACAAAAGAAAAACAGTGAACACAGGTTACTTAAATCGGTGACTCAGGTAATCAAAGTCCTTAGCAGCCCCACTCCCCTTCTCCAGACAACTTGGACTGTCGGATGAATTGTGTCAGAAAACCACAGCACAATTTGGCTCCTCACATGAATTATTTTGAAGCATGCATTTAGTTGGGGCTCAGACTTGTACATGCCAGTAGCCCCTCCTTTAGATCCCTAAAGGTTTGTTATGTTATTCCCCCTCAACAAATGATAAACTCAATTAACTTCAGGAGTTGTTGCTGGCATGTCTTTTAAAGGAAGTAAGTCCAAGGACTAGTGGTACAAGGACATTCCAATGACTAACTTCCACTTATTGTTCTAGTGCCCATTACGCCATACTAAATATACCATCTAAAATACAGGTAAGGAGGTTACAGCATAACTAGAACCCAGTGGTCCACATAAATGTTGTTAACATCGCCAGCTCAAAATGGGTACCTGACCACATCCTAACATTCACTCCTTAAAGTTGGTAAAAGTTTTTCAAGCAAATGAATATCTACAGAAAACTAAAAGGGCAGGCATAATCACTACCAAAAATGCAGTGTTGCACGACACAATCATTTGTAGGCACAGGGTCAAAAACGCTTCAGATAAAGTAACACGAGATTTAAACCCTAAATAGCATCCCCAAAAAGTTAATAGAAATTGGCAACAAAAATGTTCAAGTTTCTAGATTTAACATTCCGGAGCCAAAAATGTAATTAAAAAAAAGGTTTTACTGCGGATCCACACGATCCGTGGTAAAACTTAAATTAGAAAAAATTAAAAGGAGGGTGGGGAGGGGGCTTGTCCTTATTAAATAAAAGCCCTCCAGGGATAGGCCAGGACCAGTATTCATTTTTTAGGGAGGGGTGTGATGCAGCCCCTCCCTCATTCATTTCAAGGCCCCGAAGATCCCATCCCCAAGCGCAGATTACATTTTAAGTGAAGGAGGTGGACGGCGTGTGGCCCTCTTCCCCAAGCCATTTGAAAGCCCCCAGGTACCCCATTTACCACAATTATATTTTAATCCGAAGGACGGCAGGCGGCCCACTCCCTGAGCCATTCTATGGCTGCGGAGATCTCGACTTCTGGAACCTGCAACATTTATTTGGGGAGGGGGAGCATGGAAACCCCCTCTTCAAATCATTCAATGGCCTAGGAGACCCAGCACCTGCAACATTTATTTGGGGTAGGTGGGCATTGGGCCTCCCTCCCAAGTCTTATTAACCCCCCCCTCCAGAGACGTCGGGGCAGGTTCCGCGAGGTCCCAGGGAGGATGCCCCTGGCTTTTTATACACTACCCCCCGAAACACCAGAGAAAACTCTAAAGGACTGCGCATCTGTGGGCTCCCCGCTCTCTCCGACTGGGGATCCTCCCATCATACACAAATGATCTTGTCCATGGGACGGTGGAGGACTGAAGGCATCCAAATCTACATGGTGCAGCACTTATCACTGTCACGGCCTCCAACCTTAGGGATCTACCTATGTCTTTTTCCAGGCCGGGTGACAACGTTCAGGACATGGGAAACAACTTTGCTGACCATCATACCGGGAATTATGGCTTTCTGCATGTAGTAGTAACTCTACAGTCATGGTAGCAATAATGGACCGAATCGCCTCCTATGATACTCACAGGTTACATTAGTGGAACACTTTTGGGACCTGTTGTCCCTGAATGTTTTGTTATGGGGTTGCTTTTATTTGCAGGTACTCAGACAACATTTCTAGACGTGGGACTCTGGGCGCATAATGCGTGCTGTGATGCAGCTCTGGAGGGGGAGGAGGAGGGGTTGGCAGGGCTTGAAGTGATGACGAGGAGCCCAGCCAGGCATTACAGCCTGGCATTACATAGGACAGCCCCAAGCATTACAATGGTAGTGACAGCACTTACATGGAATATTCGGGGGCTTAATGCTACAGCTGAACACCACAAGGTCTGGAAATACCTCCTAGACGGGCACCACAACATTGTGGCGTTACAGGAAACACATCTTAAAAGGTCAGAGGACCATAGGCTGAAACATAGGAGCTACCCCTTGATTAATCAATCCCCCGGCACCACGAAACACAATAATGTGGTGCTCCTGTTCCACTCTTGAGCTAAAATTCCAACCGGAAGGCAACAAAACAGATAAAGAGGGGAGAGTGGCGATAGTGGAGGGGCATCTAGGAGGGAAGATGTGCACCGTCACCGCGATTTACGCACCCAACACCACCCTAGGGGGGGGTTAGCAGAGGGAGAGGTCATACTTATTGGGGACTTTAACCTCACATGGCATTCTGGCACAGTACTCATCCCCACAGGAAGTTTCACCAAAAATCTAAAACTCGCGATTCGGGAGTTCGGCCTACTCAACGCCTGGAGGGAATCTCAAACTGAAGACAGGGACTACATGTTCTTTTCCCGTATTCATCGTACCTACTCCAGGCTACACTATATATTCCTCAGCCAGGCCCTCACCTGAGACATTCGATCGGTAGAAATTCGCCCAATAATTATCTCTGATCATGCCCCTGTGATTGTCTCGCTTGATTGAACTAAGCCCACACCGAAATAGTCTCTCTGGTTTTTTTTCCCCATGCTTTGCTCCAAGATAGACTACAATTAGAGAGTTTTTACAGCTGAATAACTCCCCCATGACACGTCCCCCTCGAACAACTGGGATGCGTTTAAGACAGCTCTGAGAGGCCAGTTGGTGGCGTTACTCTCGAAGCTCAATAAAGAGAATGGAGGAACGCTAGAAGCAGAACTATGCATGCTTGAGCAAGCCCATAAAACGACCCCAACGCTACCCCTCCAGCGCAAAGTGACAGCCGTGAAAGGGAAACTCAATGCGATTTACGCACACAGAGCAGAACTGACACTACTTCGGCTCAGGCAAACTTCCTATACACACTGTAACAAAGTAGGAGCAAACCTCACACGACAACTTAGGCTACGTAGGGGAAAAAGAGTACATTGGAGATATCTGCCACCCTACAGGGGATATAGAAACATCAGAGCAGGGAAAGGCACACATCTATGGGCAGTTCTATAAATCATTATATACGGCTGACCCTGTGGACTTCCAATCCCAACTAGACTCTTTGACCACGGTGGAGCTGCCACAAGTTACACAGGCACAAAACAAACTGTTGGGGGAACCTATTTGTGAGGACGAGGTGCGACAAGTCATAGGCTCGTTGAAACACTATAAATCCCCTGGCCCGGATGTGCTGACAGCACACTTCTATAAAACCTTTAGCGCAGAACTAGTCCCTCATCTGACCCCTCTTTAATCATATAGCTGAAACTGGCAGGTAACACCCTCAATGATTGAGGCTGTAATCAAGATCATACCCAAAGCGGTGAAGAACCCAAGACTCTGCAGCTCATATCCTCCTACTGCACTCCTCAATCTCAACGCAAAGCTCTACTCTAAAAGTCTGGCTTCGCAGCTGGAGGACCCGATACCCGAATAGATCCACCCGGATCAATCGGGCTTCATCAAAGGCAGGCAGAATCACGATAATGTTCGGAGGGTGATACACCTAATATAAAAGGCCACCAAGAAAAATCTCCCAGTAGTTATGTTCGGGCTGGACGCCAAAAAGGCGTTCGACTGGGTGGACAGGTCCTTTTTAATTTTGCACCCTGAAACGATTTGGCCTCTGCAAGACCTTCATTGCCATGGTACTGGCTAATTACGCAACACCTTGCTCCAAAGTACTTGTCAATGGGGTGGGCTCAGACCCCTTCAGGCTGGAGAGGGGGACAAGACAAGGATGCCCGCTCTGCCCCCTCTTCTTTGCGCTTAGCATTGAGCCACTCGCGGCGAAAATAAGGGCACACAAGACACTCGGGGGACGGAGGGTTTGGATCAGGTTTGGATCAGTGGAACACAAGATTTCGTTGTTTGTCAATTACATCTTAATAACCCTTACGGACCTGCAGCACTCTGACCACCCTTAAGAGTGAGCTTCTTCTCTTTAAAGAAGTACCTGGCCTCCGCATAAACCTTTCCAAATCAATATTGCTCAACTTAACGCTACCCGAAGAGGTAATGGGGAGACTGGTGGCTGCGACGCCCTTTCAATGGGCAAAGAAAGAACTCTCCTATCTAGGCATCAAACTAACCCCCAGGATACCAAAGCGTTTCCAGGCCAACTACCACCACTCCTACGCCACTTAAAGTATGATCTTAAAAGAAGGGCCCCCATCTCCTACCATGGCTGGGTAGGATACATGCAATTAAGATGGTGGTTCTACTAAAGTTTCTCCACCTGTTCCAAAGCCTGCCTGTAGACCTTGAGAGGGACTATTTGAACACGTTCAGAACGCTGTTAACCAACTTCATTTGTCAAAACAAGAGGGCTCTGCTCCCCTTTAAGCTGCTTAGCCGCTCCAAAACTGAAGGGGGTTTGGCGTTCCAGATTTTGCCCTCTACCACAAAGCCGCCCAACTAAGAGTTATCACCGAATGGTCCCAGAGAGAGTCAGATAAGTACTGGATCCATATGGATAGAGCAATTGCAGGACGGGTCATGGGACTTGCTGTGGAAACCGAAGGCTGATTGCCCACTTAATGCGTATCTTAGCACGCCTACGGGGACAACTTTAAGAGTATGGGATGATGTGGTCAAAAGGGCCTCCTGGACAACGCTCTCCTCACCTTTTACCCCAAATTCATTACAACCCGGCATTCTCCCGGCCACACAACCAGGCCCATTCAATGCTTGGAGGGTGGGGGGCTGCCTCACACTATCACACCTCTTTCACAACTCAGATATTCTCACCTTTGAGCATGCAAGCGAGACTTCCACTTCTCAGACGCTGAACACTTTCGATACCGGCAACTGCGTCACTGGGCGCTACATCCAGATATACAGGATGCGGAGACTACAAACCTCACTCAACTGGAAAGTTTTGTGAAGGGAGCCAGGGTTCTAGGGGTGCCAGTTCCTTCCTATACTCCCTATTGCTTCGCACACTACCCTCTCAGTCACCATGCCACATTACCTTTTGGGAACCCACTCTGGGACAAAACATTTCAGAGGGGCACTGGAGAGCACTCTGGAAAGACAATCCTTGACAATCGCTCCCTAGGCTTACAGGAAGCTCACTACAAAATATTTGATGCCTGGTACCTGTACCCTACCAAACTAAAAAAAAGTACTTTCCAGACACGTCCAATTTATGCTGGAGGGGCTGTGCTCTCTTGGGCGACTTTCATCACATATGGTGGGACTGTCCGATTATTCGACCCTTCTGGACAGAAATTCTGGCCCAGATTAAAGATATGTTAGGATAGCCGATCCCAGACACCCCGACACTCCAACTTTTGCACTCCTGGGGCTCAGAGACTTCTCTTTAAAATACCAAACAAACTTAGATAAAGATGTACTATGGCTATCCGTGATGTTATGTTTCGTATAGAGGCCCTAATATAGACACGTTCATATATGCCGTATATGGTCATAATCGTATATGCCCTATTATGGTCATACTCGTATATGCCCTATTTTGGTCATAATCGTCTATGCCCTATTTTGGTCATGATCTCCTATGCCCTAATATAGGCATGATCTTTCACCTACATTAGTTCCCTACAGTACACAACGAACTCGGAGGGTTGAACGTTATCTAGTCTGTGGTTAGAACACTGCAGGGTTTTTCCCGAACACAGGCCTACAATGTACTCAAATTATGCATGAGCATTCACCAGCTACATCTCCCGCATAATATGTATGTACAAAGTTCACCCCTGACGTCTTCCTCAGGTCTACCAAAGACCAATACAAACCATACTGAGGGACGAGACACTTTAGGGTATAAATACACCACATCTTGCCATGGTAAGATAGAGGGAACCGAAACTTCCATGCTGACACACTGACCAGAGACGCTGAGGCTCCTGCATGCAGTCGCTAGAGCTGACAGCGGTCTAACACAACCCTTGCGGGGTGTCCAACTCGAGACCAGGACGGGGTCCCACACTCTATTCAGGTAATGGGGTTTGACTAAATCCTAGAAGGATTCTTGGCTCTTAGGCTTTTAGACCTACACACATGCTAGGTACACTTAGTTACATCTAGTTAGGCATCGTAGGAGTACGCGCACTTTTGGGTGACATTCTATTACGCATTTTATATTCATGTATGTATTCATGATTATTGCAATATGGTAGAACTGTACTATCCTTTCACTTTTATCGTACTGCTGATAATATATCTCTGCTATTGTCTGCTGGTTGCTGCAGCACATATATTCTACACTAGAATAACAACTGTTCAATAAATTCTTTTGAAACCCCCAGACTGTTTATTCTGTGTAACTCTCTGAGACAAACCGAATAAGTAAGCACGAGTGACTGAGCGAAAAGTAGTACATTGTTTCCACGATTCTGAGGGATCAGGGTTGTCATGATCTAAGGTTGCCAGAAACTAATCTCTCCCCGATAAGAGGAGATTCTAGTGGCACTGTGAGCTAGCTAATGCAAATCCGGCTAACATACGCGGTGGAGGTGCACAGAGTCAGTCTAACACCAAGCCCACAGTTTATGTTATCCAAACGCGCAGGTCCTGCATGGGTACTATAGGAACTACACGATAGTGAGCGCTGTGAAGACTTCAATAGCTGCGGTGTGGAAGAAAAAAGACACGCCAGCCTTAACACAGTGGCATGCCCGCTTATGGCAAGCAGTCACGATGGAACGAATGAGCGACATCTTCAGGGATGATTTTTTGAAACAATTTAATACTCCTGCAGTTCCTTGATTGGTTACCTCTCCAGAGGACTTCCTCTCATAGCCTGCCCCTCAAGAGTGCGGGCATTAAATCTTTTCCAGGTCTGAATAATGATCCTTGAAACAGAGTTGTCTCTGGGGGGGGATCTATCTCCCCCCCAGCCCTCTGCCAATCCCCTGAGATGTGAGATCTTGTTCTTCGCTTTAATTAGTGCCAGGGGGAAGGGGGGGGGGGTATGGTTTAGGGAGAGGACGTTGGATGGGGGTGGACATGGGAAGCAATCTGAGTGTTTGCCTCTCAGGGGACGATTCTACAGGGGCCTGCCTCTAGAGAATACAATTATTACCTCTCTCCCAGTCCTGCAAAGCAAGTTGTTATCTGGAGCGATGTCCCTATACAAGGCGCGCCCCACTGGGCGTAACGGAGTACACTGCTCTGCTTATTTTAGGTTTTCTTTCGAGGGGAGGGATTAGTGTGAGGGGAGGAGTTGTTGGGTGGGGGGGGATGGTGGTACAAGTAAGTTCCATTAGGTTCTTAAAGTTGGTAATACAAAGAGAAGATTTAAAGTAGCTACAGACCATAAGAGTTGGAGGAACATTGAACACAGTTATAGCGACCAAATGCTGGGCTATGGTCTTATTATGGAGATTGTATTGCAATTTATTGTGGTATAAAACTTAATAAGAAGATATTTGACAAAAAAAAGGGAAGGTTTGGGCCTGAAAAGAGGTTTAACTTGCCAGGTCAACATGGCAATTGAAAATTGCACACACAGTCTCTTCATTGGAAGGCCTGAGACATATTTAGAGAGGTACTTAAATGGGTGGCACAATCAGTGCTGCAGTCCCACTAGAAGCATCTAATTTACAAGCCCTGGGCACAGGTAGTGCCACTTTACTAGGGACTTACAAGTAAATTAAAGACGCCAACTGGGTACAAGCCAGTATTACCATGTTTTCGGGAAACAGCACAAGCACTTTAATACTTGTTAGCAGTGGTAAAGTGTGCAGAGTTCTAAGGAAAGCAAAAACGAAGTCAGCAAAAACAGGAGGTCTGAAGACAAAAGGTTAAGGGAAAACCATGCCAAGGGCCTAGGTCTAACAATTAGTCTTCACTTTCATAGTGGGGATCTTTAAGCCAGGAACCTCAACCGCCATTCGCATAACCACTGCGAATGAGGCGCTTCCCTCCAGGGCAGGGCTGTTCGAGACTGATGCAGGGTTAAAACATGGCCAGTATCCAGGCCATTGGCATCGTGCAGTTATTCATATCAGTTTTCCTCATATTTCAGCACACAGTTGTCCAACTCATTGTAGTTGTCATTATTGTCCTAGTCTGTGCCAAAAACAGTGTGTAAAGTGTGGGCCTTAACATGCGGTAAGGACAAGGTATAATAATCTGAAGGACTGCCTATTGGCTGCATGGCGATCAAAGTTATACACGATCTCTGTTGAGGTGGATTTTGCTCGGGGTCGCATAGCACAATGAGCTAGCTGTACATTTTTGCCAGGGGAACTGGCGCCAAATTCTGCATCGGAGTCTGTGCAGGACCCGATATGGGTTCAATGGTCGGCCCGGGAGAAAGTCTGACTTGAGGCCCCCTATGGAACAATGGGGCCAACGGGGAGCCAGAGGGAGCTGGTAAAGTGTTAAAAATGTTCAGCATGCCATCTCGGAAGACCTCCACTTGTTGCAATATTGCAGACAGACCTCGAAATTCAGGGTGCGATGGTACCAGACACTCAATCAGCTCTGATAGAGAACGAGAGCAAGACTGTGCACCCTCTCTGGAGTCCGACAGTGGTGTGAAGGGGCCGAATTCCACTTCAACTTATGTTTTTTTTGCAGTTACTCAAAGACTTCAGCCGCAACGATGATCTGCTGCGTGAACAGGACCTTCCTTTCGACTTCCTCAGGTCATGGCGTTGACTTCTTGCGTTTGGTGATGTAAAATATGGCCTTCGAGTTCATTTGGATGCAGTCGTCGCAGGCCCTGGAGTCATTCTCCGACCCCAGGAGCCACAAGCAGACCTTATCAAAGGCTTTTGGGGCACAGCTCTTTAAAATAATTGGCACCTTAATTGTATGCTGATCAAGGAACAGAAATCTATATGGTTTAGGACATTAATATGTTAAAGATCTGAAGTACCAGCTCTCCACTCAAAGTATTCGGACATATGAGAAGAGAAAGATATTGTCACAGATGAAGTCTGGCTCCCGTTTCATACAAGAAGACAGAGTTGGAACTTTGACTGGCAGACATTACAAGTTGTAGAGTGCCCCCATCAAGAGGATGAGAGGACAGAACAGAAAGGGATTCTCAGATGTGGACCATGAACCGCAGAACTGTGACCTAGTAAACATGGGGATGGTTTGGGAGTGGTGTGTGCAATACAGTTCTCCAAAAGAGACGCCAACAGAACTCGGCAGAAGTATTGAGGTGGAGGGCAGCAAGGAGGTGAGGGGGTAGGACAAAACAGTGCAGCCCCAAACACAAGAGGTGCAAACAGTTCTACAACTGTAGCTTAGCCTAACAGGAGGGGAAGATGATTGACCACTGCCTAACAGGAGGCGACAGAGGTGGCAAGCAGAAAGAAAAGAGGGCATAGATGGATAAAATGTTTCTCAAACAGTGAGCTGAGAGCTGGCCTACAGATGAAGGGTAGACAACATCCAAATGGTGGGCAGAGAGCTGTCCAACAGCAAGGAAAGAATAGAGCTAGCCAAAGGTGGAAAATAGGCAGGGCACTCTTACGTACAGCCAGTGGTTTGGAGTGCTTCCCAACAGGGAGGCAAAGAGCTGGCCAGAAAAAAAGAGGGTGAAGCAGAAAAATCCTTAAAAGGGTAGGTTCAGAGTTCCACAAGGGGACTGTGATACAAGAGAGCACACCAACTGGGTTGGGTAAGGAAACCTATTACTAGAATGCCTCAAAAACAGAGAGGGGAGAAGAAAGCTGCGCAATAGCGCATAGGAAGGCAGTGTCAGGACAGAGATGACTAGACCACTATCATGGCTAAGCAAGCCAGAAGGCAACTAGCAGGACTGACAGCTCGGTAAGGGGGTTAATGATGAGCTAATCTAAGACCTGGGAAAAAGAACAAAAGGAGCTGGTCAATATTAGGATGAAAAGGAGCTGGCCAGGGGTCTCATGAGCGGAGTAATGGTCAACATCGAGAATAGACCAAAACTGGTCAAAAACAGCAGTAGATGGAACAAGCAGGCCCAACAGCAGGCACAAGAGAACTAGGTCAACCATAAAAAACACGTGCAGATACCGGAGAAAAGAAATAAAAGTGCACTGCAGACACTCTAGTGACTCAAGCTCCACTTCTTCCAGTAAAACACAATGTTTTTTTGAGTCAGTAATTGTTTTTAAAGTAGGCAATGGTGAAAAACAATATAAACAGCATGACCTTTTCTTGAAAATTACACTTTTCAACCAGTAAGAGAAACCAAAATGCGAAAGGCTAACCTCTGACTTACAGATCCCAACAGTCAAATTTAGTTCTCCCCATTTTTCAAACCTCTGACTGCCAGCGCAAGATGAAGGCTTGAAGATGTGAATTCGAAATGCGGACATCTAATAAATCCCCAGTTGTACCTCTAAAAAATAAGTTGTCTTTGTTTACTGCCTAATTGTCACTTCATGTAACTCATAGGTCATATTTCGCAAGTCAGTAATCAAGACTTATGTGCCTATTTATTGCAGTCTCTCAATTCATTGCATGCTTGTAATCTTTTACTGAACGTCCTTGATTTTTTTTAGCTCCAAAAAGCGTTTTTATACAAATCAAGGTCGCCTTACTGTAAAGTACTAAGAGGAATGCAACTTTACTATATTTCAATTGCACATTAGCTGCTTCAGGGAGATGGCAGGACTGTGTATCAGAAGGACTTGGCCTAGCAGGACTGGTAAGTAATTCTAAAAGGGAATCGGAATACTCATAGGTGTGCATAGGAGATAGGCACTACAGTAAAATTTAAAAGATATCTTTCAGCAGTGATTCTCAGTCTCGGATTTTGAGAACAATAAAAAAAATATCAGAGGTACACCATCATAAATTATTTCCCAAATTAATGTTTTAACAACCTGAAGATGTGCCTATCATCACCGTAACTTTGTTTAAGGAGTGGAGTGACAGTCGAATGGACAGGTTATCAATCAAACAGTTTTAAGTGAAAATAACTTGCAGCTGTTGAAAAATAAACAATCTTGGTGTCCAAGCATTTTGCTTTTCAGTCTACAGTCAATTTACTTTAGGTTGGGAAGTACGCAACCTAGGAGACCTTTTCTAAAAACACTTTTACTACGTTTCCTCTCGCTTCAGGACCGCAATATATTTTCGAGTATACAACTGAAACATTCGAGATGATTAGCATTCAATTTGTTTTTCAGGAGGTTAACATGCCAGTGCATCTGAAAGTAAGCGACGCATTGCTCTAAAGACTCTCAATGCTTCTTTCACTAGCAGGTACGTTTGCCAGGCTGTTTGAATTCTAATTCATATTCGATAAACTACTAATAGTCCTTATGTATGATGTTGTCTCTAGTGCCTTGCCAGTGTATTACCTCCTGAGACTTTAGGATTTAACCTATAATTGCCACACGTTCTGTACTAATACATAGATTGACGGAATTGAAAGTTTCTAAGCTTTGAGATGCTTCTGCATAATTTGTCATATGTATTATGGCAAAAAATCAGTCACTGGATAATAAATTAACTGTGCAGTTTGTTTGAAAATTAGTCCTCCCATTTCCATTTTAAAAAAAAGTTTCTATAAGTTTGGATTTAATCCCTTTCTACACGACCCAAGGATTACTTTGCCTATTCCCCTTGCGTGCAAAAATCTACATATGGTCTTCGGGCTTATGACAAACAGTTTTGGGCAGGTACCTTCTCCCCACCATCTGTCTGGATATCCTTTTTCTGGAAATTGAATATTGTACCGCTCAACATGCATGAACCTACACATTTTCATATGCTTAAGGGCACTCCACTTCTCTCACACTATAATCATGCCAGCTCAGGACTACAACTATGCACAGAATCTCAGACAGAACAACCCAACGCAGTAACCAGCTAATCAGAATATATCATTTGAAATACCATAAAGGGACCTGCGGAGTTGTACAGAGATATACATGAATTCTGAACAATATAAAACTTAGTGCCTCGCTCTCTCACACACTTCATCACCTACCACACTGCTACGCATCGTGTACCCTACCATAACCACACCTCAGTGGCCATCGGGCACGACATGGAAACACTTCCCACATACCGACAAAACAGACAATATCCTTCGAACCACACGCACTACATAGTATAGCATGCTACTCATCTAGGCAAGCGCTTCAGTAGTAAGTGCTATATAAAATCTGCAATAAAATATTAGACAACAAATGAAAACATTCAATAACAGACATGCTTATTTTTCAGTTTTAAGGACCTAAAAGCTGCAAAGTATCGAAATCTCTAAAATAACTTTGTACCATAACAATAACTAAATGGGAGTCTCTACCATACCTTTAATGTCATGTCATCAGAACAGGAAGCAAGAAGATTGCCAGTTGGATCCCATTTGATTGCATTTACTTCATTCTGAGGAGATTAATGAAAAAATTTGCTCAATCTGGGTTTAGTGTTTAAAATAACCTGATAACCAGAACACCGGATTGTGAATTACTCCCGACACCCAATAACACTGATAACCTTTATATTTAAGACTAATTTATTAAAAGCCTTAAATGTAATGTAATTTCAAATGTAAATTTACTATTCACATAGATCAAATAAAAAGGATTACAAGCCATAAAAAGGAACTTACTGTGTGTCCCTGGAATGTTTTGATGGGCCTATCTTGCCCCAATTTACACACATGAATACACATGTCTGTACTACAGGAGGCAAATGTATTGTTACTTTGCCAGTCCACATCTAATGCTGGTGCTAGAAAAAGAAAAATCAATTTAGACAAAGATTAAATGTGTCCACTATAATATGGATAAAACCAAAGCCCACAAATTAATTCTAAATTTAACCAGTTTCTATCATTTTCAAATACATTGCTTTACAGAAGCCAATACAGGGGGCTTTCATGCATTGTTAGGAACAAGCAGATGAAATGGTGGATGCACAAGGAAAGAGCATGAGATAGGTTATTAAAGAGGTGACAGTAGCAGCAGCTAGTTTATATTTAGTTCTCCGTTGGGCCACTGGGAAGTGATGGATGAGGGGTTCCGAACTTTATCCTTGGTGAGTAAACCGGAAAATACTATCTACTTCATCGACAGTTCAAACAAATTAAATTAAGTGTTTCTGTTACTAAATATTTTTCAGACATCGGATTAAAACATCCCATTGCCTCTTTAAACTACAGAGATTTGAGAAAGTACACCTTCCTAAGATTCTAAGCTTTACCTACTAAGACGTATCTGACCTTTATTTAGTCCTCTCTATGTCCTAATAGTAAATAAATCTCACTCCATGTGCCAAACAATCAAATTTCACTGTCATATTAACTAAACAAACAATAAAACAAACACCATTTATTAGCCTTGTGTGAGAAAGTGAGTACATCCTTCCACATCATTTAACCCCTTCGATGCTCATGACGAGCTCAGCTCGTCATGCTGTGCGGTCGCGCTGTGCGCATGACGAGCTGAGCTCGTCACGACCACACCCGCGATCGGAATGTCCAGCACCTGGGCGGAATTCCGATCGCGGCGAAGCGGTTAAGAAGTCAATCAGAAACAAGTGCTGCTACATAGGTGCATGAGATTAAATTCAAAGTTTTATCAAAGGAAGCCTCGTAGATTGTGACCGAGGTGTAATGTTATGTGCAACAACACAAACAACAAAAAATGTTACTTACCAGTAAGCATCTGTTTGTGGCATGTAGTGCTGAAAATTCAAATGCTTAGCATAAGTGCACAATCTAGTGTTGGGCTAGGAAATGTGCAAGTTGTTTTTCTTTGAAGTAGTCTTTCGAATCACGAGGTATAGTGGTGACTCCTCTTGCTTGCAATGCACATGGTCCTCAACTCCATTTTTAGATTGTTTTCCACTTGGCTGGTGAGGATGGTGTAAAGGATGATGTATCCTAGTGAGGTGTCCATGTGAAATTAGTGTAAGAAGTACATAAATATAATTGCAATCCTCAAAGGTATTCAGGGAGGGGGGTGGGCACATGTGAATCTACAGTACTACATGCCACAAACTGATGATTACTGGGAAAGTAACATTTTCCGTTTGAGGCATGTGTGGCTGTAGATACACATGCCAAGCATAGACTGTAAAGCAGTTTTCCTCCATGAACGGTGGCTAACCTGTGTGGGTTGCAGTTGTTTGAAATAAAGTTCTTAGAACCACCTTGCCCACATTAGCTTGTTGACGGGCCATGGCATCTACACAGTAATGTTTGAGTACGTGTGTGGTGTGGTGTGAGAAAGTGCCCTCTTTCTGCATGGTTGCCCCCACTTTTTGCTGAATTGCTGATGTGCTTTGACTGAGTGTGCCCTCCTGCTAATCAGGTACCCAGGGCCTATGTTCTTTCCCTAAAACTGCATTGAAGCCTAAACCCAATTGGCATCTCTGGCCACAGGTCAGCCCCTGGTAAAAGGTACCACAGATACCCAGGGCACTGTGACCAGAGAAGGCCTCCAAGGGCTGCAGCACTTATTGTACCACCCTTAGAGGTCCTGTACCATTACACACACACACAGTCTTTGCAGGCTGCGTGTTTTGGTGCAGAGCAAAGTGAAGAGTCGACATGGCACACATCTCTGTGTGCCATGCCTACAACCCACTGCCCTGGCATAGATCAGTCACCCCTCTAGCTGGGTGCACTATACCAGTGGTGAGGGTACAGGTGCATGAGCCCTGTACCCCTACAGTGTCTAAGTCCATTCTTAGACATTGTAAGTGCAGTGCTGCCATTAAGAGTATATGGTGCTGGGAGTTTGTCATTATGAACTCCACAGCACCATAATGGCTACAAAGAAAACTGAGAAGTTTGGTATCAAACTTCTCAGCACATTAAACCCACACTGATGCCAGTGTGGGATTGAATGAAAAATGCACACAGAGGGCATCTTAGAGATGCCCCCTGAAAACTAACCCACCTCTAGTGTCCAGGCTGAGTGGCTGCTTTCAGCTGCTACCACCAGACATGTTTCTGGACCCCTGGGTCGAGAGCCTGCTGCTCTCTGGGGCCTGAAACAATGCACATCCTGGGACGAGGTGCCAAGCCTCCTCCCCCAGGATGGGCAGGGTTCACGAGGGAAGCTTCAAAGGCTTGCCGCCTTTGTGAGCTTCCCCAGGCCACTGCTGCTCTCAGCAACTGGTCCCCACTGGTTCTGACCCCCACTTTGGGCGGGAGAACCGGCGGGAAAACAAGTGAGGAAGAGAGGTGTGCCCACCTCTGCCAACTCCACCCCTCAGGTGGGGGAGGCAAGGTGAAGCACAACTCTCAGTCCACGCGATCTTGAAGATAGGGGGACTCAGCCAACCAGGGACAGGCTCATGCCCCCCTCCCACTCGAGGGTGGCATAATAGGGGGTGTACCCACCCCAGGGAAGGGACCCATTGGTCCCTGCCCTTTACCTACCTGTAACGCCCCTAAATCTAGTATTTAGGGGCACCCCCTGAACCTTGCTTCCTCAGACAAGAACCTGCAACAAGAAAAGAAGAAGGACCGAACAGACATGCCAAAGCTAACAAGAGGAAGTCGCCCACTGACTTGGCCCCAGCCCTACCGGCCTGTCTCCACCTCGAACCTGCTCCTGCGAAATCCCGGTGTGTCCTGCAGCCAGCAACCTCAAAAACCCCGGAGGACCTGCCTGCCTTCAAGCATAAAGACTTTGTCTCCCGTGAAAACTGGATTTGTGCACCTGTAACCTCTGGCTCCGGCCGGACACCGCGAATCCGCCCCACTCTGCACCCGCCGTCCACGTCCCGAGCTCGAGTGGGCAAACACCACGAGGAGGTCACCCCGGCGATCCGGACCAGAGATCCGGCGACCCCTGACCTGCCTCAAGCCTCCAGCCGACGCCTGCAGCCTAAATCCAGAAGGCCCCCCCTAACCGCGACCAGGAGCTGATGAGTAGATCCGACCCCAAAAGGCACCCCTGCATCCGATGCCCCACGGCCTTGTGTGCCCAAACAGACGGTGCCCAACCAACCCCTAACTTCCCAACTTACCTCTCAAAGTGGTGGTCGCACCCAGAAGACCTTCGTCTCCGAGCCTGCAGTGTCTTTCCAAACCGGAGGTTCTCCATTGAAAACAACAGGGCGTCCGACGTCAAAACAGCACTCTGCACCCGGCCGCCCTAGTGCCGCTGAGGGTGCACCTTTGGTGCTACTTTGTTTCCCCATTTGCCCTGAGCTAAGATCCAGGAGCTTTGCTCACACAACCTAGTGGCCTGCTTGCCAGCAGCCACCAACCGGAGGCCCCCTATCCCCCATTGGATAACATTGGGCCTCAGCACTCTGCACCCGGCCGCCCTAGTGCCGCTGAGGGTGTAACAAGAGTGCATCCTTGATCCTGGGGGACCCCTGAGTCTACCCCCAGAACCTCAACTCCCACTACCAAATACTTGCCTCAAAACCGATAACACTATTTTCCTCCATAGGATAACATTGACTGTTTTTCTGTGAAAAGTTTTTAAGTGTGGAGTTTGAGAAACTAAAGAAATTGTTTAAAATTGCATAATCTAACAAAAACGATTTTACTTACCTGTTTTCAGGAAATGTAACAGAGTAGTATCTAGGTATACTACTCTGAGTAAGCCTAGTAATCTCAAAAGTTACTTACCTGCTATTTTACTAAAGCACAAGTTACTTACCTTCGGTAACGATATATCTGTAAGAGACATTAGTTAGTGATAGATTCCTTACCTTAGAATATCCCCAGGCGTCAGTCTCGTCAGCAGTACCCCTGCGCGTCAGAAGGGGGGCGTCGTGCGGCTCCGCGTTAGTTGTAGGCGTCGTGATCGCCGGGATGACGTCGCAGCAGCTACTTAGACGACGCCCTCGCGCGCTGACGTCCGTTCTGTACACAACTTTTCGCGCCAGGAACGCAGAGCCATGCAAGATACTGACCACTAGTGCATTGAAACTAGGGCCCTGAAAGGGATGACCTTAACCCTAGAAATCAGTTCGCAGAACGGGGAGGATGGGGGGGCGGTAAGGAATCTATCACTAACTAATGTCTCTTACAGATATATCGTTACCGAAGGTAAGTAACTTGTGCATCTGAAAGAGACACGTTAGTGATGGATTCCTTACCTTAGAATAGATACCCCAGCAATACCAACCCCAGTGGTGGGTCTGCGAACCAAGATCACACCAGAAAGTCACGGAGAACAGAACGGCCAAAGAAGCCGTCTCGTCGGACTTGGCTGTCAAGGGAATAATGCTTAGTAAAAGTGTGCAGCGAGGCCCACATGGCTGCCTGACAGATGTCTTGCAGGGGGACACCATGTCCCAATGCAGTAGTAGCTGCTGTTGCCCTGGTAGAATGGGCGTGCAGCCCCACCGGAGGCTCCTTCTTAGCCAGACAATAGCAGGCTTTTATACACAAGACGACCCAGCGGGAGATAGTCCTCTTGTGTACAGCCCGGCCTTTCTTGGCGCCTACGTAGCCAACAAAGAGCTGGTCATCCACCCGGAACTGTTGTGTGCGGTTGAGGTAAAATGAGATCGCACGTTTTGGGTCCAGACGGTGGAGCCTCTCTTCCTCTCTGGAAGGGTGCGGAGGTGGAAAGAAAGTGGGCAAGGTGATAGTTTGTCCAATATGGAAGGCAGTAACAACCTTTGCCAAAAAGGATGGACGTGTGCGTAGCACAACCTTGTCCGGATGAAGAGACAGAAAAGGAGGTTTACAGGAAAGAGCCTGGAGCTCACTCGCGCGCCTAGTGGAGGTGATGGCAACCAGGAAAACAGTCTTCAAGGTTAATAAACTAAGAGGACAGTTATGAACCGGCTCAAAGGGCGCACACATCAAATAAGTAAGAACCAGATTCAAGTCCCACTGTGGCATCACAAACGGAATAGGAGGGAAAAAGGTGAGTAATGCCTTTGAGAAATCTATTTACAACAGGGGACTTGAAAAGAGAGGGCTGATCAGGTAGCCTGAGAAAGGCTGAAATTGCAGAAAGGTAGCCCTTGATAGTGCCCAGAGCAGAGCCCTGCTGGGCTAAAGAAAGAAGGAACAGTAGGACCTCAGAAAGAGGGGCAGAAAGTGGCTCCACAGCCTTTGCTGTGCACCATGCCACAAATTTGTTCCACCTGCAGGCGTATACCGATTTAGTGGAGGGACGCCTGGCTGCCAGAATGACATCACAGACTTCAGGAGGCAAGTGAAAAGGAATCAACTGTCGCCGCTCAATCTCCACGCAAGGAGGTGGAGACTGGACAGGTTCGGGTGGAGGACCGTCCCCTGCTGCTGCGACAGAAGATCCTACCGAAGAGGCAGTCGGATCGGGGGATCCACGCTCATACTGAGTAGCTCGGGATACCAAACTCTTCGAGCCCAGTCCGGAGCCACAAGAATGACTTGGGCCCGGTCGCGTATGATCTTCTTCAGAACTCTGGGTAGAAGTGGTATAGGCGGAAAGGCGTACAATAGACCGCAACTCCACTCGCGACGAAAAGCGTCGCCGAGCGAGTTCCGCCTTGGAAATTCCAACGCGCAGAACTGACATTGCGCGTTCTCTTCGGTGGCGAATAGATCCAACCAAGGCTCTCCCCACTGTTGAAAGAGACCTTGCGCCACCTCCGAGTGAAGACGCCATTCGTGATCCATCATGCACCTGCGGCTGAGTTCGTCCGCCCTGGCGTTCAAAGACCCTGCCAAGTGTTGAACCACCAGGAAAATGCCTTGGCGTTCCAGCCACGTCCAGAGGCGCAGAGCCTCCTGACAAAGGGTCCACGACCCCACCCCGCCTTGCTTGTTGCAGTACCACATGGCAGTGGTGTTGTCTGTGAACACCTGCACTACTCTCCCCTTGACAGAGGGAAGGAATGCTTTCGGTGCAAGTAGGATCGCCCAGAGCTCCAGAAGGTTGATATGGAGCCTGGACTCCGCCGGAGACCAGAGGCCTCTGATCTCCGCCTCTCCCATGTGGCCGCCCCATCCCAGGAGGGACGCGTCCGTCACTACTGTGTGCTCCGGTTGGGTAAGGGAGAGGGATCTGCCGCTGACCCAATGCTGGTTCGTGAGCCACCCCTGCAATTGTTTTGCAGTGCCCTCCGAGATCTGGACGTAGTCGGACAGGTTCCCCTGATGCTGCGCCCACTGGAACTTCAGGTCCCACTGCAGAGCCCGCATATGCCATCTGGCATGATTGATCAGCAGGATGCAGGAGGCCATGAGGCCTAGCAGCCTCAGGGTCATCCTGACCGAAACCCAGGATAAGGGCTGAAAGATTGGAATCATAGCCCGAATATCCCGGACTCGCTGTTCGGGAGGATAGACCCGAAACTGTGCCGTGTCCAGAACTGCTCCGATGAAGAGGAGCTTCTGAGAGGGAATCAGGTGAGACTTCGGCACGTTGATGGAGAACCCCAGCAAATGCAGGAGGTCGGCCGTAGTCTGGAGGTGGGAGACAAGTGCCTGGGGCGAGCCCGCCTTCAACAACCAGTCGTCGAGATAGGGGAAGACTGAAACCCCTGATCTGCGCAGATGAGCTGCGACCACCGCCATCACTTTCGTGAACACCCGAGGGGCGCTGGTAAGGCCAAAAGGGAGTACGGTGAACTGAAAGTGCTCGTGGCCTACCGTGAACCGCAGGTAACGCCGGTAGGACGGGGATATGAAAGTAAGCGTCCTGCAAGTCCAACGCTACCATCCAGTCTTGCGGGTCTAGGGCAGACAAGACCTGAGCAAGTGTGAGCATCTTGAACTTCTCCTTCCGAAGGAAGAGATTGATGTTCCGAAGGTCCAAGATAGGACGCAGGCCTTTGTCCTTCTTTGGAATCAGAAAGTAGTGGGAATAACAACCACGACCTACTTCTGGCGTTGGAACGCGCTCTATGGCCCCCTTGGCCAAGAGGGCCACAACTTCCTGCTGGAGAAGTGCTAAGTGATCCCCCGACATGCGGTGGCACAGAGGTGGCATGGCTGGAGGGGTAGTAAAACCCACCTGTCCGAAGTGATAGCGCGCCAGTGGGGGAGGTGATGGCGAAGCCTGCCCCCCCACTGGCGTTTGATGGGACTGAAAGGTCGGACTAGGAAGGTTTGGAGGCAGTGGTGGCTGGGCTGGAGGTGGACTGACCCTGCCGTTGGCCCCCTGAACCGCCGCGGCGGTTCCCACGTCGGCGGCCGCGCGTGGACTGCTTACGCCGGCCTGTGGCCCTGTTGCAAACGTGGTGGGTTGCCCCTTCTGCGAGCACGAAAGGAGCGAAAGGCAGAAGGCTGAGGAGGCCGCGTGGCCGAAAGGCCCAAGGACTTGGCCGTAGCCCGGGAGTCCTTAAAATCTCGCCAAAGCACTGTCTGCCTTGTTGCCAAAGAGGCGAATGCCATCAAAAGGCATGTCCATCAAAGTGTTTGACATCTCCCGAAAAGCCAGTTGTCCTCAGCCAGGCGTGGCGGCGGAGCGCCACTGTGGTGGAAATCGCCTTGCCCAGCGAGTCGGCGGTGTCAAGGCCACAACGGATTGTGAACTTGGCTGCATCTCTCCCCTCAGCAATAGCCTGGGAGAGTTGTGTCCGGGCCTCCTCCGGACACTGAGGCAGCACCTGCGCCACCGTATCCCACAGAGAGTGAGAATAACGGCCCAAGAGGCATGCGGTGTTCACAGACCGCAGCCTAAGACTGGCGGAAGAAAAAACCTTCTTCCCAAACTGTTCCAGTCTCTTGGATTCCCTGTCCGGGGGTGCGGAAGGGAATGCGCTTGGGGAAGCGGAGGCTTGGACAACCAAGCTCTCAGGGGTGGGGTGTTGGGAGAGGAAAATGGGGTCGCCAGGGGCCGGGCGATGGCGTCGGGCCACGTTCCTGTCCAAAGGAGCACATGTGTTGGGCCTGGACCAGGAGCCCAAAAGAACGTCATTAAAGGGCAGCAGTGGTTCCGCAGAGGTAACTGCTGGCTGAAGCACTTCTGTCAGGAGGTTAGTCCTGACGGCCACAGTAGGTAGCTCGAGGTGGAGTGCCTCGGCTGCCCTACGCAACACCACAGAAAAAGAAGCACCCTCCTCCGTAGCCACGGTAGGAGGAGACAGCATGCCAAGGTCTGGAGAGGTGTCCAGACCAATGGCGTCCCCTAACTCCTCTGCCCAGTCCGGGTCATACTCGCATTGAGCAGCGAGAGGGTCCTCAGACCCCTCCCAGTCCTCCCCTTCCACCTCATGCTGTTGTACAGGCCTAAAAGGAGGAGGATGGAGATAGGGAAACAGATTCCCAAACGGCGTCGGTCGACACCCTCCCGGCACCGTCTCCACTTCGGGGCTAAAACCGGGGCCGACGTCGTCTGGCGCGCCGGGCGACGTAAAACGTGGTGCCGGTGGGGTCGACGTCGGTGGAGGTGTCATGAGGTCAACCGGCGTCGACCGGGATCCACGACGGGATCCACGGGAGTCCTGCGGCGCCAAGGCCGGAGCCGACAGCGACTCCGGGGCCGGAGCCACCGGCATCAAAGGGCGAGGACTTCCAGTCGGGCCTGCGGGGCCCGAAGGCGCACCGGAGGGGCCAGACGGCCCAAATAGGCGAGCCATAGCGGACAGGAATTCCTGTACCTGGGCCGGAGTCTCCGACGAACCCGGGAAAGGCGGGTAGGTCGCCGGCGACTGCGTAGGCTCCGCCGGAGCCGCGGGGGTGGCACCACCCGCACCCTCAGCCGAGTCGCGCGACTGGCGAGGGTAAGTCGGAGAACGATGACGTTTCTTCGACTTCTTTTGGCGCTTCGCCTTACCTGACCCAGAGTGCGAAGACTTTGATTCAGACGATTTCCGATGGTGGTGGCTCCGCGACCGGTCCCTCGACCTCCCTCGGGAAATTTCACGGCGCGGAGCCGACTGCCAGGCTTCAAGCAGCTTTCGGGACCGCTCCCGCAAAGACTTCGGTGCCATGGACCGGCAGTCGGGGCACGACTTGGGGTCACGGTCGCGCCCCAGGCAGGAGAGACACGCGGTGCGAGTCCGTCACAGATATCATCTGATGACAGTCCTCGCAAGACTTAAACCCGGGCATCCCCAACTGCACCAGGAGTCGATCGACTGGAAAAACAGACACAAAATCTCCAAAAACTAAGTAAAAAAATGACTGGGGGTACCGCTCTCTCCGGATCTGCGCTTGCTGGCGCGGAAAAAGAAAGAACTGACGTCAGCGCGCGAGGGCGGCGTCTAAGTAGCTGCCGCAACGTCATCCCGGCGATCACGACGCCTACGACGAACGCGGAGCCGCACGACGCCACCTTCCGACGCGCAGGGGTACTGCTGACGAAAACTTTCCGGATCCAGACTGACGCCTGGGGATATTCTAAGGTAAGGAATCTATCACTAACGTGTCTCTTTCAGATAAGCCTATTCAAGTCTATTGCATTTCTCTGCATCCATACTGTAAATCAAATCAAAGTGCATATACCATTATCATTCAAACTGTATTTCAATTGCATTACTACCGTAAAGTACTTATTGCTTACCTGTGCCAGGCTTGCTTGGTTCTAAAAAAATAAAATAACTAAAAATATTTTTAGACAAAAACAATTGGTCTGAAGTTCAGTCTTTGAGTGTGTGAATTAATTTGCTGACAGTGTGTACAACAAATGCTTAACACTGTCCTCTGATACTGCCTTACTGCTCGACCACACTACCACAAATAGAGAGTGAGGTGCTATCTAACTTTACCTCTGCCTACCTTTGGGGATCCACTGGACTCTGTGCACACTATACCTCACTTTGGTATAGTATATACAGAGCCAGCTTCCTAACAAGTGGTCCATATAGCTGCCTTACATATTTCAGATATGGGTATATTCCCTGAGGCGGCCATGGTAGCTCCATTCTTGCGAGTTCAGCATTAGCAGAATAGGTTTGGATACATTTTACAATCCAAAGTGAAATGCATAATTTAGAAATTACTCTTCCTTTATGTGGTTTTGAGAATGCAACAAAAAGTTGTGTTTTTAGCAATGATTGAGTTCTGTCAATATAATACATAAGAACTCTTTACATGTTGTGTGTGTAACGCTTTTTCAGTAACTGAATCAGGTTGGGTAAAAATACTGGTAACTCAATAGATCGATTTAAGTGGAACTGGGAGACCACTTTTGGAAGGAATTTAGAATTGGTACATAGTACAACCATGTCTTTATGAAGTTGGAAGAATGGTTCTTCTAGAATTAATGCCTGAAGCTCACTGATCCATCCAAGTGAAGGGATTGTAATGAAAAATTGTAATTTCCAGGATAGAAACTGGAGGGGCATGAGTGTAGAGGCTCAAAAAGGGCACCCATCAACCTTGTTGAGATAATTTGAGATTCCAAGTAGGGGTTGGAGGTAGCCTGGGCAGAATAACTCTTTTGAGGCCCTCTAACAAAAAGCTTTGAAAACAGGAATTCTGAATCTAGAGGTATGTTTCCTATTTTGCAGCTATGCGGCGACTGCCGCTAGATGTAGCCTTATGGAGGTAAAAGCTAACCCAGGTGAATGTAAATGCAGTAGGTAACAATGTTTTGACCATTTGCTGTTAAGAGGTCAATATCCTTTGAATGGCAATAGTGAACAAACCATTTCCATTTTGCTGCATAACAGGCTCTAGTAGTAGGTCTTCTTGCCTCTTTAAGAATGTTCATACACTGTTGAGGTAGATTTAAGTATCCAAATTCTCAGACCTCAGGTGCCAGATTGCAAGATTGAGAGATATGGTGTTTGGATGACTTATTGCACCCTGGTTTTGGGTTAAAAGGTCTTGCCAGTTGGGAAGTACCTGGTGTGGAAATACTGAGAGTACCAGTTGCGTGGTGAACAATGGTTGTCTTGCCCATGTGGAAGCCACCAGGATGAGGCTCAGAGACGTCTGCCGAAGTTTGTGAACCATAATCTGAGTTAGGGGGGGGGGGGGGGAGACACACAAATATCCCTGACCAACTCATCCATAGTACGTTGCCCGTGGACTGTGGGTGTGGGAACCTAGAGTCTAAAGTTTGGGGATTTGGCGTTTTCTGCTGTGGCGAAGAGGTCTATGTCTGGGTGATCCAACTGCTGAAAGAATGGGAGGAGAGCTTGTGGGTGAGCTCCCACTCATGGACTTGTTGGCACCTCCTGCTGAGGAGATCCACTAAAATCGTTGTCCACTCCCGGAATGTACTCTGCTAAAAGGTGAATGTTGTGCCGGAGAGCCCACCTCCAGATGGTCTGGGCTAGGTGAGATAGCCGAGATGACCTAGTGCCCCACCCTGTTTTTGCAGATAATACAAGGTGGTCATGTTGTCCGTCTTGATGGGGACTACCTTGCCTATGAGGAAAGGAAGGAATGCTTTCAGTGCTAGATGAACAGCTAGCAGCACTAGGTGATTGATATGGAGATGAGACTGACTGGGTGTCCAGTGACCTTGCACAGTCAATTCTTGTGAGTGAGCTTCCCAAGCTGTGGGTTATACGTCCATTGTTATGGTCTTCTGCAAAACTGGGTCAATGAAAGGCCGTACTTTTAGAAGATTGTTAGTATTCTACCACTGCATAGCGGGGCAAGCTTGACGGCTGATCAACACTAGATCTTCCAGTTGACTGCCCGCTTGAGTCCATTGATGCGCTAAGCATTATTGCAATGGGCGCATATCGAGTCTGGCATGAGGGACTATGGCTATGCATGATGCCATGGTGCCTAGGAGGCACATGACTGTTCTCACTGTTATCTGCTGATGAGGCTGAAGCCAACTGTGGAATAAGACGTTGGAAGAATTGAATCCTTGCAGCATTTGGGTAGGCCATCCCTGTGTGCGAGTTGAGGGTGGCACCCAGGAAAGGTTGTATTTGAAGAGCTTGACGGTGGGACTTGAATGCACGGACTATGAAACCTAGTTGGTGAAGTACGTTTACGGTAGTCCAAGTGTGTTAAAAACAGCTCTGATAATGTGTGCTCTTGAGGAGCACGTCGTCCAAATAAGGGAAAACATGTATGTTTTGGCTGCGTAACTGAGCTGCTACTATGGCTAGGCATTTGGTAAACACCCTGGGGTTTGTAGTGACCCCGAATGGAAGGACTGTGAATTTAAAGTGTTGTCCATTGAGCATGAATCTCTGGTATTAGCGTTGTGCTGGATGAATTGGAATGTGACAGTAGGAGTCCTTTATGTGAAGTCACCTTGTTGTAGCAGTGGAATGACATCTTGAAGAGTGACCATGTGGAAGTGCTCAGATAGAATGTACAGTTTAGGGGTTTGAGGTTCAAGATTGCCTTTAGAGACCCATACTTTTTGGGAATAAGGAAGTAAAGCGAATAGCGCTCTGTGCCCTGTTGGAGTAATGGGACAAGTTCTATTGCTCCCTTTTGTAGAAGAGTTTGCACTTCCTGTTTGAGCAACTGTACATGTTCTGTTGACAGTCTGTGGCTGCAAGGTGGAATGTTTGGAGGTGTGGAAGTGAGCTCCAGGCAATAATAATGTTGGTAAGTCAAGGTTTTGTGGCTGCGGCAGATGGTTTAGGGAATCCCCCCCCCCCACCTCGACCCCTAGAGTTATTACCTCTGTAAGAGCCTAAACAGCATCCCCTAGATTATGTGGTTTGCAACTGGGAGACCCTGATATGATGGGGAGGTGCCTGTAGATGTGGTTTTTGCTGCTCCACAATAGGAGGAGCGATGAAAAGTACTCGTTGTACATGAGTCTGCAACATCCCCATAGCTTCGGCCACTTCGTTGTCCTTTTTTTTAGGTCTCGCCTACGCAGCGCGCATGCGCTGCTTAGGAGACCTTTAGCCGTCGTGCAGCTCTTTTTCAAAGCACATACTCGTGCTTGTGGCGGCATACGCCTTGCGGGAGTGCGCAGCGGCACGCCACAAGCACGAGTATGTGCTTTGAAAAAGAGCAGACTGCTCTCCCAAAGCGCGCGTGCCTCTTTCCTTGCCCACACGTCCAGTCACGCAGCTCGCCCAACTCGGTTTCCACATCTTCAACACCGCTCCTAATCGGCAACAATGGCGGCTGCACTTTTCTTCTTGTTTCTTTCTTATTCTTCCATCCTTATTTATCTTCGAATTTTCTTTCCTCGTTCTCCCATTTCCGTGTTCCTTACTCTTTCTTATCTTGCTTTCTTGGGTTGTTTCCTTTCTTTCCACCTGGTCCTTCATACCCCTTCTCGCTTACTGCTTCTTATATTCTCCCCCAACTCCCTCTTTTCAGTTATTTTTGCATTTTACTTTATTTGGTTCTCCAGTTCCTCGTTTCTTCTAGACTCTTGCTTTCAACTTTGTCTCTTCATCGCCTTTTCTCTCCCAAAACAATTTCATTAATTTTCCTTTATCGTTCTCTACTTTTTCTAATGACTTCCACATTCACCTTTCATTTTGCTTCCCTTCATTTCCCCATCTACCGCTGTCTATGCGTTTTATTTTTTTCTTTCTCTCTTTTGCCTAAAATCCTTTTCACCCTCCTATCTGCCCTTTCTCCTTTTCATCCACCCTCATCTTTCACTCCTTACCTTCGACTCTCCGCCTGGATGTCAACAGATGTCTGACTGTACAATAGCCGGCACCTTCTGCTCCCGCCGGCCAGAGAACCTGTACGTTCGGCCACCCCTCCCTCTCCCGTTGCGCTGAATATGTATTGGGCGTCTGTTTCTCGTCCCCGCTGTACATACATGCGTGTCGTCTGTGTGCTGTCCTCTGCACTCCTCAGACCCCCAGCTTTTTTCTCCGCTGTTCCTTCTCGTGTCATCGTTCTATGCCACACATTTTTTTTCTCTTTTTCATACCACCCCATGCCTTTTCTCCTCTCTCTTTTCTCACTTTTCTCTCCCCCCTCCCCTGTGCTGTGGCTTCTGTCCTCTACCTGTTCTGTCTCCTTTCTGTATTCTTTCCGCCGCGACTGTCCCCTCCCCTTTCTCAACTCTCGCCTACTTTCTTCTTCCCCGTTTAACTTCTCTCTATTTTCTCTACTTTCCCTCGCCAGACGCCTTCATTGAGTCACCTTCTCTCTCTATATTCTTTGTTACGTCTTTTCGGACTCTCTTTCTGTCTTACACCTTCTCCTTCTTATCTTCCCTTCTGTCTTGACCTTTCACCTTACCGCGCGTCCTCCTTTCTTAGTTGCACCTGCTTCTCCAGGTCGTTGGCGCCCATAATTTCCAACTCCTCTAATCTACGCGCCCCCATTAGCTCTTGTCCTCTCACCTGTCTCGTCTTCTCCACGCTCCCTTTTCATAGCGCATCGTTTTACTCTACAGTCGCCATTTGCTGGCATGCTCAGCCCCGTCACTCTCCCCTCTGGTTTTGCTCTTGTCCATTTTCTCCTCTTTCCTCCCTCTCCCCAGCCCCTTCCGCTACCTCACATTACTCTTGCTATAAATTACGCTCGTGCCCTATCCCTTCCACTGCATTCTGCTCCTGAAGCTCTGTTTTGAGTACTATTAATTGTATAATTGTAACACCCATTATTTACAGCGCTTAGAAACAACTGCAGTATAGTCCGAGACACTATATAAAATCAAGTTCTTTCTGCCTGTCCTTCCCTCAATCCACCTCTTTCCTCACCCCATCTCCTGCTTTTCAGTACGTCTCTCTGCCCCGCCCTCCCTCTTCATCTCTTCATCTCTTGCCCTCTCTTCCCTCTCCTCCCTTCCTCTCCCCTTCTTTCCGTACTATCATCTGGCGAAACCCAGTCTGACTCATTACAAATGGTTTACAAACGGTGAACAACATTCTGCTGTGAATGTGAATATGTTCAACTACATGAAACCAAAATGTGCATCCTTTTGGATGTACTTCTTGAAAATGTGTTGCCAGCAGATAGCTCGAAGTTACCATTTTTAATCACTCTGTGATGTTAATGGATGTATTGTTTGAGTAGTCTCACACTATTTCCAATGTATACCAATTAATGCAGCTTCACCCCATGCGCAATAAGGTTTCACCAGCATATAAAACAAGCATTGGCATAGCCAATAGGTCTCGCCTTTGGGACCTTATAAGTATTTAATTCTGCAGCACAATATCCTTGGTGCAACATCAACTGTTGCATGGCTAAACACTTATAATGTCCCAAAAGCGAGACCTATTGGCTATGCCAATGCTTGTTTTTTAATCTTTTCAAGTAGAGTATCTACTTGAGGGCCAAAGAGGTTTTCTCCATCAAAGGTATGTGCAAGTATATTTTACTGCACTTCAGGTTTAAAACCTGAAACTTTAAGCCAGGCATGGTATCTAAGGAGAACACTTGCATTAATACCCCTTACAGCTGTGTCAGCTGCATCAAGAGTTCAGCGAATAGAGGTATTTGCAATTAGTTTGCCCTCTGAGGCAATCTTATATGTCTGCTTTTTACATGTGCTATCTTAAGTGTATTTCTATAGCATATTGCCAGCATCAAAACTTGTCTTTCTTGTTTTCGCTCATGTCTCTCCCTATCTCTCTACCTGCAGTGAAAACACCAGCTCATACTTTAAAACCACACACAAAAGGGTGGCTAGGACGAGGCTAGGACGAGGCTGTGCAATGACCCCATGCATTTTCTTCGCATTTGGGTCATTTCATATCCTCCACCTCCACTCCCCCCCCCTCTCCACCTCCGCTCCCATCACCACCTCCACTCCCCCTTCCCTGCACCTTTACTCCCACCTCCACTCCCTCCTCCCTCCACCTCCTCCCCCTCCCTCTACCCCCTCGACCTCCACTCCTTTCCCTTCCCTCCACTCCCCCTCTCCACCTCCACTCCCACCACCACCTCCACTCCCCCCTCCCTCCCTGCACCTTTACTCCCACCTCCACTCCCTCCTCCCTCCTCTACCCCTCCCTCCACTTCCACTCCCACCTTCACTCCCCCCTCACTCCCTCCTCCTCCCTCACTCACCACACCCCCCTCCCCCCACCCCCTCCCTCCCTGCACCTCCACTCCCCCTACTCCCCTCCCCTCTCTCCCTACACCGCCACTCCCCCCACTGCCCCCTTCCTTGCATAAACAACAAAACTAGAACACATTTTTGGTGTTAATTCTGGTTTTTATTAGGATACTTCAATTGTATATAATGTTTTCTAGGTTATATATAAAGTGACAAATGGTTATAACACTTTTTTAATTATAACTTATAACTTTTAAACATGCTGCACAACATTCCCAATGCTCTGCAACACATATTAAAAACATTAACAAAGCCAATAGCTCTCTAAACACTTATAAGGCCCCAAAGGCGAGACCTATTGGCTATGCCAATGCTTGTCCTTACAGTTGCCACCACTAAAGAGTCAGTTATTAGTTGGCCCTTTATGCATGTTGGGTCGGTAGGGGAAGCTTTTTATCGACCCTTGGTGTGATGACCCGTGCTTTGACCAGGTCCTTAAAAATGTCCGGAATATTTCGCAACATGCCTTTGAACATGGGCAAATAAAGTGCCAATCTTTGGTTTTAGGAAAGGGTTTCAAATAAGAAATCATCCTCCAGTGGGTCGGTGTGGAGCTGAACCCATTTTTGCCCTCTCCAACTGTCTCCTGATTGTTGCCATCAGATTTGCAGTGTACTGCATCATGGTTTTCTAATGGGCTTGATAAGTTGCCAGTCTACACAGAGATGAGCTGGTGAATAGTCCGTAATAGATTCCTTCAAAATGTCAGTCTAGCACTAGCAGTGCAGTCAGATGAGATATTAGAAAAGTCCAGCCTCGATTGGAAGCCATGCACAGATAAGAAATATGAATATTCCTTGTCTGAGGGATGTACAAGGAGCTATACGTCTCCGAGGTCTTGATCAAATGCCCTGTCTTTAATATTAGTCCCGTCAATGGACCCGTTCTGTCCAAGACTGGATCTAACACCAGGATCCAAACTCCCCAATAATCAGTTAGGATTCTGTTAAGACCAAAGAAAAAGGGTGTTTTATTTCCATTCTCACAAAAACACAAACCAAACCAGTCTTTACCTGGCAAATACATATCTCCCCATTTCATCTGTATAGGATTGTATCACTATACAAGGGATGGATTTCTCACCAATATTGCTACCCCACATTTCTTTCTATTATTCTGTGATGTAGGAGTGGTGAGGACTGGGGAAAGTCGTACAAATAAAAAACAACCTTCGCTACCCAATCTCTTGAGATTTTTAGCCTCAATTATAGCGAGGTGCGTCTCCTCCAGGAGGGTGCTTGCTACATGTTTCGAGGCCAAGTAAGATAATACTTTACTTTAGTCTGTGCAATGATGAATAAACGGGTGTGTACCCAATTGTGTAACCTTCAATGGTGAGTCTTTCTTCTCTAATCTTCCCCAGTCTCCCTCTGGATGTCCCCAGGGATGAACACCTCAAATTTACAAACAACATTAACAAGAAAGAGGCTGTTTTTCTGGATCTGGTGATTACCCTAGACGAGGAAGGGATTAGAACGAAAGTTCATAACAAACCAACGGATAAAAATAGCCTTATGTACGAAAGTTTTCATCCGAAAGCACTGAAGCAGAATCTCCCTGTGGGACAGCTCCTACGCGTCAGGCAGAACTGTTCCTCTCTAGAGACATATGACAACCAAGCCCAGGCTCTGGAGAACAAATTGATCCAACGCCACTAGCCAAGAAAAATGGTCACCAGGGCCAGAAAAAGGGCCCGTAACAACAATCGAGAGGCACTGTTAGAACATCATGAAAAATCAGAAAATGATAAAATAGTATGCGTTACCACATACACCCCAATCTCTAACAAAGTCCAGAACATCATTCGAAAGCACTGGCGTATACTGAATGGGGCAGGGAAACTATGGCCCGCACCCATGTTCGCATTTAAAAGAAACTCAAACATCCGGGATGAACTAGTCCATGCTAAAACATCACCACAACAGGTCCAGACGCAGCAAACTCTATGGGATCATCAGAGACCGGTTGGGCATCACCCTTGCAGAAACTGCGTGACATGTCAATACACCTATCATACCAAGGAAGTTAACATACACACGGACAGACCATGGATTCTTAGGAACCTAACTAATTGCAACAGTGAAAATGTGGTGTACTTAATCAAATGCCCCTGCAACCTCTTCTATGTGGGCATGACACTCCGGAAGATAAAAATAAGAATCAATGAGCATCGGAGTACCATCAGATGCAAGAAGAATAACACGAAGTTGACACGCCATTTTTCGGAACAAGGACACTGCAATAAAGACCTGGAATGGGTAATCCTGGAGAAGATGCACCCAGGTATCCCAAACATACAAAAGAAACTGCACATACGGGAACAACGCTGGGTATACCGTCTTAAGTCATGTGAACGGGGCCTAAACGACAACATCCCGACATATCGGCTAAACCAACCACTTATAGGAGATGGACAGAATTCAACCTCCGCATTTGTGACGGAACTTTGTGTGTCTGGATTGATCAATACTCTTGTGAACGTGGTTTGTGTGTTTAACCACAATATCCACCCCCCTTTTTTGGGCGCGCACCATTTAAAAATGCCAAACCGAAGCATCTACCCCTCCCTTGTTCCACCCACATTCCGTACTGTTGTTGGGTACCCCGGGACGCCATAGTACGAACCGTCAATTAAGCTCTCCCTCTTCTGTTTAACATAGGCAGCCATAATCCTTGCTGCTGCCTGTTGCTTTGTTTTATTTTACTTAAATTTCATTATATCCATTTTTTGAGGCACCACTCAGGCGTTTCATCTGCCTCTTTCACTGCGCAAGCGCAATTCGCGCTTTGAACACAATTTGTTCCGTGCATACGCAGATTAAGAACCACATTAGTGGTGACTTCACGCGGGGGAGTGCGCATGTTCATACTCCACACCCGCCCACAAGTACCGCGGCACGCCCTCCTCAGCAGTTTCCAGCCGCCACGAGCACTGATAACGCCTCAGTCTCCTGCAACTGACGCGCGAGTCAGGCAGTTTTTCCGTCAGCGGAAGCCGGTCGATTCCTCTAAGCGTCACGTATTACTCAGATGGCAATTCCTTTGCTGCAGCTGATCACTCACACGGGCGTTGCCTATCTACACCGAATTGATTCACTTAGCAATTTGGGCACCTTTAAAAACCACGCTCACTGCGGCACTCAGTTACCAGCGGGGAAGCGACGAGGACAGAACGTAGGAGCATCACGAGGGACGCACCTTGAGGCAGTAAGGGGTTGAATGTGGTTGATAAGACAGCCTGGAGCTTGTCTCCTTAGCCAGTATGAATGAATGGCTGTGCAACAAGTTCAACAAAACTGATTTGCTTTACTTTAATTTTTCTTCACTCGGATTCCAGTGTGTGACTACAGGGGTCCCTCAAATCCTCCCTTCCCATGGGACATCCCTACCCCTATCCTGGGGTAAGATTGTGAGCTGGACTCAGAGTTTCTGTACTCGTGTGCACCACGTTTGCAGTGACACGTGTGCTCACACCCACATGCTTTACAATGTATTTATGCATATCAGTCTGATTCTTCTCTTCTCTCCAGTGTTATTATACTTTTTCTGATACTGTGGTATACCTTTACAGGTTTTTGAAGTCTCAGAGTAGTTTGACAAAGGTCAACCTACCAAGCTGGATTTATCTTAGTCTGTTAGAGACTAGATAGGAGCCCTTTTTTTACGCCCTGATGAATGCCATGGACCCTCCTGGCCACGATGGCAGAAACATGTTGGCAACACTGATGGGGATGGTGTACTAAACCCCCGTGTCCCCACCCTTAGCTTTAATATTGAGCAAATTCTGCGATAATAAAATTCATGTAGTATTTGCATCGGTTTTTAAATCACTCTCACTTTCCCAGCACATGCCCCCACTTAGTTGTAGAAGTGCCTCCCTGTCTCCAGGTGAAGGCCCGCTCTTTATCAAACGTGGTTTTTAAAGAGTGAGGACTGCCGATGATGAAGCATGACACCTGGTGGTGTGTGAGGACAGTCCTTACAATTTTTTGAGATGCCCAACACCACATAGATAAATTGCGTACTGTGCCCTTATCTTCCTTAAAGAATCAGACACTCAGTTAGGGTAGCTTCTTGTTGTGTGTTACATGTACCCAAGGCTTCTCACACGGGAAGAAGGCTCGAGTCATCTTGGTTTAGTGTGAAGAGGGGTATCCTGGGATTGTTTGGTGGCCAAAACCCCAGGAAGTGATGTAAAGTGGTATGACTGCCTTGTGGGAACTATTGCCCTATTTGCTAATGAGTCCCACTCTCCCACAAACGAGAAGATGGCATAAAGTGGCACTCCAAATCCAAAGTCCTCAGATCACTACTGGACTGGAAATAAGACAGAAGAAGGTCTGCTCTGCTGCTCCTTGGACCCAGCAAAAAGCGGCTGTACTAAAGACTGGACTGCACCTACTACACACAAAGTACATTCAAAGAGTAATGTGCCTGCTGCATAGACTCGTGGAACAGAGCTCCACTTGTGCCAGGACGAAAGAAGTGACTGGCGAACCTCCTGTTAAATTTCAGGGCTACCAAAAGAAACCTGCACCTGTTGAGAGCCCAGCTGCCAGGAATGTGTGCCTGCTGCTGGATGACAAAGTGCCTGCTGGGAGACAGAGTCCGGACCTTTCCGAGGTGTCCCCAAGCCTGTGGGACCCATAGTCAAAGTTCAAATGGACTCTGGTCCCCTAAAGAAAAGGATATTCTTACCTGCAAGTAACCGCTGAAACGCACGTTACTACTTGTGTAACGATATATCTGTAAGAGACATTAGTTGGTGATAAGATTCCTTACCTTAGAATATCCCCAGGCGTCAGACTGGATCCGGAAAGTTTTTCGTCAGCAGTACTCCTGCGCGTCGGTAGGTGGCGTTGTGCGGCTCCGCGTCCGTCGCTGGCGTCGTAAGCGCCGAGATGACATAACGGAGACTACTTAGGCACCACCCATGCGAACTGACGTCAGTACTGAACACGACTTTCCGCGCCAGGAACGCAGAGCCATGCAAGAAACTGACCACTGGTGCCATGAAACTAGGGCCCTGAAAGGGATGACCTTAACCCTAGAATCAGTTCGCAGAACGGGGAGGATGGGTGGGGCGGTAAGGAATCTATCACTAACTAATGTCTCTTACAGATATATCGTTACACAAGTAGTAACTTGTGCATCTGAAAGAGACACTTTCGTGATAGATTCCTTACCTTAGAATAGATACCCCAGCAATACCAACCCAGGTGGTGGGTCTGCGAACAAGATTACACCAGAAAGTCACGGAGAACAGAACGGCCAAAGAAGCCGTCTCTCCGGAGTGGACTGTCAAGGCAGTAATGCTTGGTAAACATGTGCAGCGAGGCCCACGTAGCTGCCTGACAAATGTCCTGCAAGGGAACGCCGCGTCCCAAGGCAGTAGTGGCTGCCATTGCCCTGGTCGAATGGGCACGCGGTCCTACAGGAGGCTCCCTCTTGGCCGAGTAAAATGCTTTTATGCACAGAACAACCCACCGAGAGATGGTTCGTTTGTGTACGGCCCGACCTTTTTTGGCACCCACGTAGCCAACAAAGAGTTGGTCATCCACCCGGAACTGTTGTGTGCGCTTCAGATAGAACGAGAGCACACGTTTTGGGTCCAGACGGTGAAGCCTCTCTTCCTCTTTTGAAGGATGCGGAGGTGGGCAAAGTGCTGGTCTGTCCGATGTGGAAGGGCGTGACAACTTTTGGCAAGAAAGAAGGACGGGTCCTTAAAACCACCTTGTCCGGATGAACAGAAAGGAAAGGAGGTTTGGAAGAAAGCCTGGAGCTCACTCACTCACTCTTCTGGCAGAGGTGATAGCTACTAGGAAAGCCGTCTTGAGAGTGAGAAGACGCAAAGGACAGTGATGAAGGGGCTCGAAGGGAGCGCACATCAGGTATGTCAAGACAAGGTTTAAGTCCCATTGAGGCATTATGAACGGCACGGGAGGAAATGTGTGCGTAATGCCCTTGAGGAAACGGATAACAACCGGGGACTTAAAAGAGAAGGCTGATCTGGAAGCCGTAGAAAGGCGGAGATGGCCGAAAGATAACCTTTGATAGTGCCCAGAGCAGAGCCCTGCTGGGCCACGGATAGAAGGAACAGAAGAACCTCAGAAAGAGGGGCAGAGAGGGATCCACAGCCTTTGCTGTGCATGCCACAAATTTGTTCCACCTGCAGGCGTATACCGTCTTAGTGGAGGGACGCCTGGCTGCCAGAATGACATCACAGACTTCGGGAGGAAGATCGAAAGCTGTCAACTGTCGCCACTCAATCTCCACGCATGGAGGTGGAGGCTGGACAGGTTCGGGTGGAGGACCGTCCCCTGCTGCTGCGACAAAAGATCCTCCTGAAGAGGCAGTCAGATCGGGGGATCGATCGCCATGCTGAGTAGCTCGGGATACCAGTATCTTCGTGCCCAATCCGGAGCCACAAGGATGACTTGGGCCCGGTCGCGCCGAATCTTCTTCAGCACTCTGGGCAGAAGTGGTATAGGCGGAAAGGCGTACAATAGACCGCAACTCCACTCGCGACGAAAAGCGTCGCCGAGCGAGTGCCGCCTTGGAAATGCCAACGCGCGGAACTGATGACATTGCGTGTTCTCTTCTGTGGCGAATTGATCTAACCAAGGCTCTCCCCACTGCTGAAAGACCTTGCACCACGTCAGAGTTCAGACGCCATTCGTGATCCATCAAGCACCGGCGGCTGAGTTCGTCCGCCCTGGCGTTCAGAGAACCCGCCAGGTGTTGAACCACCAAGGTAATGCATTGATGTTCCAGCCATGTCCAGAGGCGCAGAGCCTCCTGACATAGGGTCCAGGACACAACCCCGCCCTGTTTGTTGCAATACCACATGGCGGTGGTGTTGTCCGTGAACACCTGCACTACACTTCCCCGGACAGAGGGAAGGAATGCCTTCAGTGCAAGTCGGATCGCCCGAAGCTCCAAAAGGTTGATATGGAGCCGGGACTCCGCCTGAGACCAGAGGCCTCTGATCTCCGCCTCTCCCAAGTGGCCTCCCCATCCCAGGAGGGACTCATCCGTCACCACTGTGTGCTCCGGTTGGGGAAGGGAGAGGGATCTGCCATTGACCCAATCGTGATTCGTGAGCCACCACTGCAATTGTCGTGCAGTGCCCTCCGAGATCTGGACATGATCGGACAGGTTGCCCTGATGCTGTGCCCACTGGAACTTCAGGTCCCACTGCGGAGCCCGCATATGCCATCTGGCATGTTGCACCAGCAGGATGCCATCAGGCCCAGGAGCCGGAGGGTCACCCTGACCGAAACCCGGGATAGAGGCTGAAAGATCGGAATCATAGCCTGAATACCCCGGACTCGCTGCTCGGGAGGATAAACCCGAAACCGCGTCGAATCCAGAACCGCTCTGATGAAGGGGAGCTTCTGAGAGGGACTCAGGTGCGACTTCGGCACGTTGATGGAGAACCCCAGCAAATGCAGGAGGTCGGCCGTAGTCTGAAGGTGGGTGACAACTGCCTGGGGCGAGCCCGCCTTCAACAACCAGTCGTCGCGGTAGGGGAAGACTGACACCCCTGACCTGCGCAGGTGAGCAGCGACCACCGCCATCACTTTCGGGAACACTCGAGGGGCGCTGGTAAGGCCGAAGGGGAGCACAGCAAACTGAAAATGCTCCTGGCCTACTGTGAACCGCAGGTAACGCCGGTGGGCCGGCAGGACGGGGATGTGAAAATATGCGTCCTGCAAGTCCAACGCCACCATCCAGTCTCCAGGGTCGAGGGCAGCCAAGACCTGAGCCAGAGTCAACATCTTGAACTTCTCCTTCCAGAAGAAGCGATTGACGTTCCTGAGGTCCAAGATGGGGCGCAAGCCCCCCTTGTCCTTCTTGGGGACCAGAAAGTAGTGGGAATAACAACCACTCCCTATTTCTGGCCCAGGAACACACTCGATGTCCCCCTTGGCCAAGAGGGCCGTGACTTCCTGCTGGAGAAGCGCCAAGTGTTCCCCCGACATGCGGTGGTACTGAGGTGGCATGGCTGGAGGGGTGGACTGAAAGGGTGATAGCGTGCCAGTGGGGGAGATGATGGCGGATCCTGCCACCCACTGGCGTGGGGTGCCCCACAAAGCTCGGATTAGGAAGGTTTGGAGGTAGAAGCAGCGGGGGCTGAGGTGGACTGACCCCCACGCTGATTCCCAGACCTGCCCCTGCGGAAACCGCGTCCGCGGCCAAGCTGAGGCTGGTTCTGCACAGGCTTGCTGAAGCAACGTGCGCCTGGGCACCCCTTCCGTGGCCACGAAAGGAACGAAAACCAGGAGTGGCTGGGCTTTTCATGGAAAGACCTAAGGACTTCGCCGTGGCCCGCGAGTCCTTAAAACGCTCCAGCGCACTGTCGGCTTTATCGCCAAACAGGCGAGTGCCATCAAAGGGCATGTCCATGAGTGAGCTTTGGACATCTGGCGAGAACCCGGTAGATCTCAACCAGGCGTGGCGACGAAGCGCCACAGTCGTAGAAATTGCTCTACCTAGTGAGTCCGCGGTGTCCAAACCATACCGAATGGTGAACTTAGCCGCATCTTTACCCTCGGCAACAGCTTGGGACAGCACAGCTTGGGGCTCCTCAGGACACTGAGGCAACACCGGTGCAACTGTATCCCACACCGCGTGGGAATAGCGGCCCAATAGGCATGCGGTGTTCACCGACCGCAGCCCCAAGCTGGCCGAAGAGAACAACCGCTTGCCGAACTGCTCCAGCTTCTTAGAGTCCTTATCCGGCGGAGCCGTGGGAAAGGCACTCTGGGACGTCGAAGCCTGGATGACCAGGCTCTCGGGCGTAGAATGAGTGGTCAGAAAGGCAGGGTCACCCGGCGCCGGCCTTGAGGACATCAGCGGCCCGACGGAGCACCATCGTGTAAGAAGCGCCCTCCTCCATGGTAGGCGGAGGAGAGGCAAACCCCGTGTCAGAGGAGATATCAAGGCCGCCGGCCTCCTCTAACTCGTCTGCCCAGTCCTGCTCAGAGTCAAACTGACGAGCAAGAGGGTCCTCGGACCCCTCCCAGTCGTCCTCCACGTCCGCCGTATGTGGAACAGACCGCGGCAGCAGGGCAGGGACCGGGGAAGGAACAAACTGTGCCGGGAACGGCGCGGGACGGGGCCGAACCGGCACTGTGTCCCAATGCGGATCCCAGGTAGGGACAAAATTGTCCTGGAACCTGGGCAGGGGCGGAACAAATGGCATCCACAGCGGCGCCGGAGGCGGAGCAGAGGGTGGCGCTGGGGCCGGAGCCGGCAGCGTGGGACCTTTTGGCGCCTTGGCCGGAGCCAGCGGCGCAGGATCCTGCGGCGCCGGGGCCGGAGCCGCCGCCGGCCCGACAGGATCCTGACACAGGACTGCGGGGCCCAAGGGCGCGCCGGCGGGAGCCCGAGGCCTAAACAGGCGTTCCATGGTAGCAAGAAATTCTTGCACCTGTGCAGGAGTCGCTGACGGACCCGGGTAAGGAGGGTAGGCCGCGGGACTCCCGGGCTCCGAAGGAGCCGCAGGGGCAGAACCCCTGTCCCCCTCGTCCGCATCCGGGGACCGACGGGGGGACGTCGGAGAGCGACAACGCTTCTTCGACTTCTTTTTGTGTCGTCTCTTACCCGAATCCGAGGGTGAAGACTTGGAGCCCGAGGAGCGATGATAGTGGCCCCGCGAGCGTTCTCTGGAGCGGCCCCTAGACCGAGAACGGCGCTGGGACGAGTGCCGGACCACAAGCAGCTTCCGGCGCCGCTCCCTCAAGGCCTTCGGGGCCATGGCCAGAGAGTCCATACAGGACCGGGAGTCATGGTCGCTCTCCAGGCAGTAGAGACAGACGTCGTGGGGGTCCGCCACCGGCATATTGCGACGGCAGGCCCCACAAGACTTAAAACCAGGCATCCTACGTGCACCAGAGTAGACTCAAACTTACAGGAGACAAAAGTCTCAAAAAAGAGTCAAAAAGTGACTAAGGTACGTGCTCTAACCGGATCTGCGCTTACTGGCGCGGAAAAATAAAGAACTGACGTCAGTGCGCATGGGTGGCGCCTAAGTAGTCTCCGTGACGTCATCTCGGCGCTTACGACGCCAGCGACAGACGCGGAGCCGCACGACGCCACCTACCAACGCGCAGGGGTACTGCTGACAAAAAACTTTCCGGATCCAGTCTGACGCCTGGGGATATTCTAAGGTAAGGAATCTATCACCAACGTGTCTCTTTCAGATTGCTGTAACAGGGAGACCAGCTGGTCAGTGACAACTGGACCAGCACTGGACTCAACTGCTACATTGTGGAGTCCTGAGGCTGGAGAAGACCCCTGAAGCCTGTGGACCCCACGGTGGCCCCAGGAAAACTCACTGCATCTGTTAAGCATCTTCAGCACCCTTCCTCTCCAGCATCAGGACCACTGCTTGACTGGACCACATTAAATGAGAAAAGAGGATCCTAAAACTGCTTATTACGACAGGTAAACTGGCACCCTGGACCAGAGTGATCCCTGTGACTGGCCTCAACCCATTGAGGCTAGTCCAAGAGGATTCTATCACATGTTTCAGTCTGTGGCTACCAACCGCTTGCAACGATTTATTGCATCTAATAGATTAAAGTTAAAGTGTTTTACTTACCTTAGAAAAAATCACTATCTCCTGTTCCCCTTGATAAGATTTTTGACGCTTTTGGGTCTATTTAAAGCTAAAAAAACACTATTTTTTAATAAATTGGTGCTGGGTTTTTATTAGGTTGTATTTCTTACCAGTTGTTTTGATACTTCTAAATGCTTTACACTTGTGCTTTTGAGCAAGACTGACTGCTCTAGGCCACAGCTACCCAGGACTGAGCTAAGGGTGTTTCTTAAACAAACCCAATTAGACCTGATAGAAATTGTGACATAATTACGTGGTGAGGTCTCACCACATAATCCCCTTCCCTACAGGGGTGAACCATCCCCTAAAATTCCAGTTAGAAAATACAATATCTGAGCACTGATCAATATATTAAAATAAGTAGGGAAATGGAACACACCTGTAAATCGTGATAGGAAAAAGGATAGAGGAGTAAAATAAAATAAGGACATAGGGGAAAAACATCAATACGAATGTCCTGCTAGCCAGTGAGTTACAGGGTGTTCTCGTCCTCCGACAACAGGTTTTAGAAAGGACCTGGAGTTGTCCTTGTGTAAGCGCTTCTAATGCTCTGATCACTTTCTCTTTCTGTTTACGAAAAGGCCATCTTGTCGCATACCAGGACGTTGCGAGGACCATTCCATACTTAGTGAGGGTTTATTGTCCTTTAAGGATGGTGGTGTGAGGTCCATATATGATTCTAGACAGTGCCATTTGCCATCTAATGTTACCCACATCGTTGCGGAGTCAAAGAGTCCATATGTAATATTCAATTTCTTGATAAGGGGTCTTGATTAGATATAAGAATAGGAAGTCCTTCGTTCTGACATTATTGTCTATTGAAAAATCAGCAGTAATATGGGTTCTGTGATATTCCAGTTCATATGGCCCATGTATATATGCTGTCAGTGATCCCTGCCGCACTATTTCATGCTGAAGGAAGCAAGCTATAATCGGGTGTGGTCTCTCTCTGGTGGATAGCATCCTGCTCGGGATATGGTATGCCCTCTGCAGTTCCAGTCGAGATTATCAGATCCATAAGGCGGATGAGAAGGTCAACCAGGAAACCCCTCACATCTTCCTTTTTCAACTTCTCTTGAATCCCATATACTCTGATGTTTCCGCGTTGTGCTCGATGTTTGAGGTGTCACATTTTGTCTACGATACCAGATGTCTGAACCCCAGGTGTTTTTTTTTTTAAGCTAATTTTAAATCCTAGTGATCCTGTTCTTCATCCCCTCCACACTCATACTGAAGAAATTTTCGTTCAAAAGTCTTTATTTTGGTGGCAAGATCTACCACTGTCGTGCCCATAGAGCACAGTCTGTCCCCCACTGCAGTGATTTCTTTAACAATAGCCTCAAAGGAGGCCTCCTGTGACATTTGTGTTCTTACTGCCTTGGTTCCACCCACCACTTCAGTAAAAAGTACTTGATGAGAGGCCCTTCCAGAAGCCATTAGTGTGAGTGTAAGTAATGGTCAGAGCCTATAATCCCAGCAGAAGTCAAAGTGAGCAAGGTTCAATGACCTGAGAAGAGTTCAAGAGCTGTTCTCACTCAGAAGTAATCCCTCACAATTGACAGGTTTCAACGATTCCCATCAAACCACCATAGACAAATCAAAGATTCTGCCTTTCCTTTTAGAAATGCAATTCTCCAATTGTCCCCAAATAATGAGCTGTATCACCTCTCCACCCATCCCTCAAGACAAGGCCTCTATGTCACAGTTCCTTGCAACATCAGCAGTCCCATGGTAATCATTCTTTCAAATGCCTCCCTTTGGGCAGTTTGCCACAAACACGTGGTGTGATGGGGGGGCGGGGGCATCATTTAAAGAAAGGGCAAGTTTGTGTGGGGGGGGGCGCATTTTTCTTCAATTGTGAATCAAAAGGGTCAAGGTGCAGTCTTGTGAGGTGCAGCAGGAAGCTGTGTCATCGCTCGATGAAAAGAGGGGTAAGAGAACTATGCTGAAAAAGAAACAGAAGGGGGGAGGGGTTAATGGGCCCCTCATCTGTAGTCCTTCTGCAGATATCACCCCCTTCCTCAGGACAGAGGAGCTGTGTAAGGCTAGCTGACATGCGCTGAGACAGTGGGCCACCCAGTGCCGTCGTAGCCTTCTCAGTGTGGGTGCAACAGAAAGAGGTCCATGATCAGAAAAAGGATAGTGTTCTAAACGTACTGAACATGGGGGAAGAAAACGGGGTGGTGCGGGTATAATACCAGTCAATCACACCCCCCCCGCGCATCCCTGGTCGCCTCACTGTAGGTGCGGTGGCCTCCCGCATTGCGCCACCATCAACTGCCCACTTCATTGCGATGAGAAAGGAGGAGAGGAACGGGCAGTGCTCGCACTCGAATCTGCGCTTTCAGCACCAATCTCTCCCACAGGAAAATAGGCCATGATAATGGCTTTTCGAGCCAAACAAACCTCGCGGTCATCCGGAGTTCTACTCGGAAGCAGCCATCTTGCTCCATGGCCTAGCTTATTTATAAAAAAATATACTTCAATACGGCTCACTGGTTGCATATGAAGTAAAATTATTTGGATTAAAGTGAGAAAAATTTGAAAAAAGCAACATAAAAATGGAAAGGTTTCTTACCAGTTACTGTAGTTCTTTGTCAAGGGTATTCGTCAGAACACAACAGTAGAAAATCTCTGAAATTCAGCATGTGTAATGAGATACACCAATATTCAAGAATTAAGAGAAAATCCTGTGAGACAGAATATTCTTCTATCCTCAACGTCCACCGTTGGGGCTAGCAACAAACTGAATTTTGGTCAGTGAATGGGAAGCCGCAAGCCACTGGGATACTTCAAACAATCTAGAAGGTCTGAGACAGTCAATTACCTTGATTTGAAGCACTCTGCTCCTCTGTTGGGGACACTATAGAGTTTGAGAGAGTTTGGAAAGTTACCACAATTAACCGATACTTCAGAGCTCTCCTTATCACTCTGGTCTCCTAGTACAATGTGGGCAGGGGCACACGTGTACACGACTACTCAGTCCTTCCAGTACCTCACAGCAGGCTAAGGACTCCAATTTAATTAACTGAACCCAGTCAAACTCGCAAGTCTTCAGGGCTGTCTTTTCAGGACTAAGACTTACTAGTTCGTGGTTCTCTCTGGTCACCATATATCAGAGACTACACATTTTGAACATCTCGGCACAAAAATCTTTGAAGAAGGACCCTTCCAACAGGCAATTTTCCCTAAATTGGGAAACTGGAATATTTGGCTCTAGATTCTAGGCACAGAGCTTCAAGGCAAGGAGAGGTTTCAAGTTTTCACCTGGAATGCTGCAGAAGACAGTTTCGCTACTGAGCTCCTGCTCGGAAGTGGCACAAGCAAAATCATATATTGCATCTAAATGTGCGCACAGAAACATAGTATTCTAAAGCCCAACCAAAAACTGAAATCACAACGCTACAAAAGGTTAGAAAATAGAGGTGAAGACATGCTGGAACCTGAAAGGCAAGCCCCATTAACACATACTTGAAAGAGGTCCATTGCCTCCCAGCTAAAAAAAAATATATATATATAGATACAATTCAATGCTCATACATTCCGCAAAAAGCTATCCAGGCCAGTAAACCACTATCCTTGTGAACACTGGCAACACTACCCGGTCCAAACCTGTATTTCACCCAACTCTACCCGACTATGTCAGGACCCAGAGGCGAGGATTATGCTCTTCTTTCTTCGTTTATTACAAACAGCAGCCAGGTCAAAGACACAATAACGGACTTCATTTCCCATAAACCCAGGGAAAATGAAAAGAAGACCATCATCCAATGAGACGTCAGGATATGCCTTATTCACTTTCCAAAGTCCATGGGAATGCTTAGATGCTCCTTTCACAGCTGCTTTGTTCTGTGCTGGTTCTCCTCACACTGGGCGAGAACGCTCATCACTGGTCCACAGATTGGAGAGCGCGTCAGCACTTGCCCCACATTGCTGAGCATCTCCATCCGAGCTAAAGGTTGGAGAATTGGTGCTGGCACCAACCCGCCTGGAGTCCTGATGCCCTGGCAGGGTCTGTACACTCTTGTAGCGGTGACTTCCCTTCCTCTGCCATTTCAGAGACAACCCAGGTGGTGAATAAGACCCATTGCATCTAAGGATGCCTGGTGTCTGTAGAGGCCTGTAGCCTTTTACACTTGGCATAATACTCGAAGTTATTGTAGCGTTGTGCTACCTAAACACTTCTGGGTCCCCCCCCAGTTGATAACTGCCCTCTTAGCCTTTGTGGTTTACCACCTATTTCCTTACCTGCTCAGTCTATGTGCATAATTACCATAAGCCCTCATGGAGGGGTAGGAAGACTGCTACACAGAGGAGAAGATCTCCTATTTCCCGGTCACAGAAATTCTGTGATGTAGACGACGCCTCAATACATAAGGCGGTCTCGGACGCGGTGGCGCCCTTGGAGAAGAAATTGCTTGAAATGGAGCTGAAGTGCCTACAACCCCTCCCACAAAGAGAAGACCTACCTAGGCCTGTGGCCCCCATACCTCGAGGGTTGCCCATGGCCACGCCCACCAAGAACCCACTCAAACGTCCGCAGGTCTCTGGTGCGGACCGGGATGCATTTTCCAGGCTCAAGAAAGCGTTTCTAGGCCACGTACCCCCTCTCCACCCATACCAGATGCCCCGGATGGCCTTTCAATTACAGGGGGTGCTATGCGGTAGGGAGGCTGCGCAAGCCACTCAAAGAAATACAGAACCTTCTCCAGGCGGAGTGCCCCTACCCATCTTTGAACAGCAAGGCACCCAAAACTGATGCCAGAATGGGAACCTTTCTGGCCAAATACATCAGGAACCCAAAGAAGGGCATTGACCGCTCCTGATGGTCATGACAGGATAAGCTCCTGGATGTGACAGGGTCACTGACCAAAATATTGGAAATGGCTGAAGATGCTAAGGCATTGGGGCACTCATTTCCCAAGAAGTGCTTTCTGGCTGGGCCCTGCATGGCATTTTCCTGGGCAACGCCAACTGCGCCATCTCTACCGAGAGGTGCAGATCGCTCCTGATAAAGAATGACCCCAAACTTGGGGATCTGGTGACATCAGAAGCCGGACAGATATTACAGGGCGGTCTCTTCGACGAACCCTTCGTCAAAGAGCATGGGAAATTTGTTTCAACGTTCAATTCACTAGACAGAGCTCAATAGTCTTTCAAGAGAATTTTCAACCCTTGGGTTTTTACTGGGGCCGGCCACGGCAAGGGGGCGCGCGACCGGCCACCTCCAGTCCCACGCCTCCAATTAAGGTCAACCCTCTCAACAGGGTCAATGGCAGGACTCCTCCGACTTTGGAGGATTCTACCCAACCAGAGGACATCCACTGCACATGTGAAAATGTAAAATCTTAATCTCTCGTTTTTTAATTAAGCTGTGCTTCATCCATTTTCACCCCTGTCCTGTTTTCAGCCTGGCTCTATCCTCGACACCGCACCTGCATCAACATTGGTAAAGAATCTAGATTGAGACATTGTAGGCTGCGTAAACATGCAAAGTCAGCACAAAAGAACAGCTGATGTCTGCATTGGGTTTCGTGTGTTTGTTAAACAATGGTAAAGCCTTAGATAAAGTTTGCTCAGATAGCCTATCTTCTTGTGCAGCTTCAGGACGCGACAGTTACACAAGGCACCAAGGTTGTTGATTCTTACCGATTGTCTCATTTGTATGTTCTTCCCAAAGCTCTATTTACCTCTGGGCGTTCCTGGTCTATGATCTTCACTATAAAAACTCATGCAACCATCGTTCAGTGTGTTCTCTCCTTGGGTATCTTGATGGTACTTGTCGGATGGAGACCCATTCATGAATGCTTAATAAATAACCTATGGTTTGACTTCACTCCAGTGTCGTTTCCTCCTTCCTTGTTAAAGAACCCGTGGCGAAGTGGCGATCCCTGCACCAGCAGGTTATTAATTAATCTGCTCCACAAATTGGCGCCCGAACGCGGGGCCCCATCAAAGGCTTGCAGTCGGACCGGGGGAGGAGATCGTGTCGGTGAGACGAACTTTGCTGAGGGGCGCCCCACCTGAAGAGACTAGTGTTGCTCATGATCAAAGGTGATTTTTCAGCTCTCCGACTCCAATCTTCCTGGCGGCTACTGGCCTTGACTGGGGTCTTCGGTCGGTGATTTTCTTTGGATTAGGGAGGATCGACAGGTGGGAGTCGAAGACTACGCATGAGGTAAATCTGTATTGAACCGGTTCATTTGGTTAGGATCTGTTTGATCTTTGCTTGACTTGGTATTTGTTTGGTAATCCGTTCGGAATCTGCTTGGAATCTTGAAACCTAGGATCCGTTTGGTATTTTGAAACCTAAGCTTTGTTTTGAGACTTGCTATTTTGTTTTGACTAACATTTTTTCTTACAGGTAAATGTGAGAATATTTTTTATTTCTCTCTGTTTATAAGTTTTTTACATCTTATATAACATGCTTGTACTTAGCACCCTTTTGAAGTTTTGTTGTTGCTGCTGCGATAAGCAGAGCATTTTGGAAGCAAGTCAGCCGGCACCACCAGAAGGTACGCCGAATTTTGAGATGTACATCAAATATGGTATTTGTCCCATCATGTATAATGCATTGTGGAACAAATATACAAAAGGGGATCCCCAGTTACAATGGCCATTAGAGGGAACGATGGACCCTCACAAACTCGAGTATTTAGAGAATCGATTGTTTTTGAAGAAAGTTAGGCCGGCCATGTTTGACAGTCTGCATATGTGGAGGAAAGAAGTGAAGGAGCGGCAGCTCAAGGCAGAGAAGGTACAAAAGAAACAGGAAAGGAAGACAGAGTATCAGAAGTATAAGGAATTGAAGGATAAGGAAGTTCAAGAGAAAAAGGGATGTTTAGATAGAGAGCATAGATTATTAACATCTAAGGAATATATAGTTAGACCAACTGTAGCAGTTCAGGTCCACCAAGAAGATGTGGATTCAGATATTGATGGGTTGTTGATAGAACGACCCCCACATGTACCTTTAACACCTCTTCCCCCAGGACCACCGAATGTTGTTCCCCCTGTACCCCCGGTTCCACCTCCTTTGCCCGCGGTTGTCCAGCTCCCTATTTTCCAACCAGTACCGGTACATTCCTTACCCCCTCCAACCCAGGCCTCTGCGCCTCCACCTCAGGCCACTGCACCTGAAATGACTAATGATCCCGTACTTCCTGCATCTGTCCTGACCCCTCGAGTTCTTCGTTCTACTGTATCCCAATCACGTCAGGATGCGATAAGGTTGATGGTATTAAATTGGTTGAGTGATTTAGAAATGGAGGTAGGAGAAATGATAGATCAGATACAAGATTTCTCCGAGGGCGAGCTTCTTTGTCTTATAAATAAGCTTTCTCATCAACTTATGGTTCAATGGGAGATGATTACAGGACGAAATGGCCCAGATGATGTTAGAGCTATTAATAGACAGTGTCAGATAGGGGCCTTCCCTGTAAGCAGAATTAACACTGCCATAGTAACAATAATTGGATATCGTGATGAACTCTCTTCCTCTCCCCGAATAAGACCTATGAGGGAAGCTGCGCCACAGTTCATTCCTGGAAGAGGGAATGCAAACGATGATGACCCAAATCGTGCTAATGCTAGAGCCCATTTTTTGTATAATTGGATATATACGCCCTGGAAAAGGACGGATGTACTCACTTTAAAAGCCTCCTTACCAGACATACGGAAAAATCCTAGAGGTTTTTATGATGATGTACAGGCAGCCATTGATTCTTGTATCATGACCTTAGCAGATATTGATATGTTTTTTGGTATGATCCTGCCCCCAGATATGTGGCGACTTACCCGGAAACAGGATCATGCCGTTGATTTGGGAGGAGATTGGGCTGCCATAATAGCAGCTGACAGGGATAGGAAACCTGGTCAGAAACCTAGTCAGCTTATACTGGATCTTCCTGGTAACATACTTACTTATATAAAAACGATGGTTCCAGCTAGGAAAATAGACTGGGCACTCCTTACTGCTTGTAAACAAAAGCAAGGAGAGGCCGTCCCCGATTTCTTTACTCGCTTTGAGGAAGTGTTCCACGATTTTAGTGGGCAAGATACGTCTATACCTACGGGTGCACATTTATTCGTAGATCGATTTGTGGGAAATTTACTCCCAGAAATATCTGTTCGTTTAAAGAATTCAGAGAGCACATGGGCTTCAGTAACCCCGAAAGCTATATTAGATATGGCTCAGTATTATCAGAATCAGGTGACCACTGAGCAAGAACGAAAAGAAGGAAAATTAAAAGAATTGAAAACTAAAGTAATGATGGTTCAGGCCTATGGACCCCAAGGTCGAGGCCGTGGCCAAAATGATGGTCAGAATTATAGACAAGCACCTCCAGTAGGGCTACCGCGTAGACAAACTTCACTAGGGCTAGATCAATGTGCTTACTGCAAGGAGAAAGGACATTGGCGTTCAGAATGTCCTGTTTTAGCTGCTGGTGGGAGAGGAAGAGGACAAGTGAATGGTAGCCGAGGGACTTTAGCTCCCCGACAGCAGCCACAGCAGGTTCAAGTTCCAGAGAGAAATAGGTCAGGAAATTATTTTGACCAAAGAAATAATCAATATTCGATGGAGGATTGGGAATCAGAGGAAACTGTGGGAACACATTTTGCCTAGGACAGCGTAGGACAAGGAGGACCAGTTGAGATACCTGTAGACCAGTCAGGACCCTATATAACAGCCACGATAGTTGGGCAGGATCAGAAATTTTTAGTGGATACAGGGGCGACACGTAGTGCGATATCTCAGAAACTGGTCCCGGGGACACCCTTGTATGGCCAGGTAATTACATCGATAGGGTTTGATGGAACACCAACTCCTAGCCCTGTGTACCAAAAAGTACCTTTACAGGTTGAGAATTTCATCACTACAGCCCCCTTTTTGCTTCCCCCACATGCTCCAGATAATCGGATGGGACTTGAGCTTTTGAAATACTTCCATGCTACTATACATTGTTCCCCATCTGGAGAACGTGTTATTTTTGGGAAAAAGACATTGCCTAAGCAATACAATTTTTCTTTATGTTCGGACCTTGATTCTGTCCCTTCATGTGTTTGGGCTACTGCTGACACAGATGTGGGAAGAATGGACATTTCCCCAGTATACATACAGGTTCGGGAGGGTGCTTCCTTACCAAGGGTCCCGCAATATAAAATATCAAAAGAAGGTGAGGATGCACTGATATCTATCATTGATGACATGATACGTACAGAAGTTGTTGAGGAAGTTTTCTCTAATGTATGCAATAGTCCCATCCTCCCCATTTTAAAATGGGGTGATGGAACAGGAGATAAGATTTATCGATTTGTGATTGACTTAAGAGAAGTCAACAAAATCGTGATTCCTCAATATCCTGTCGTCTCTGATATTACGACTTTGTTGACATTAATCCCACCTACAGCCACTGTGTTTTCTGTTATCGACCTCAAAAATGCCTTTTTCTCTATTCCTATACATGAAGAGAGCCGATATCTTTTTGGATTTTCATTACGGGCCGCTCATTCAGATTTTGTAGGGCTCCACAAGGATATACAGAAAGTCCTAGCATTTATAGTCAGGCACTTAAACGACAGTTGGATGAACTTCTTTTGCCACCAGGAGTTACACTTGTGCAATATGTCGATGACATTCTGCTAGCCGCAGATACAGTCGAGCATTGTAAAGAAGCCACTCTCTCTCTTGCATCATCTTGCTGTTAAGGGACATAAGGTCTCTAAGAATAAGCTACAATATTGTCAGTCTGAGGTCACTTATTTAGGTCACCTCTTGTCTAAGGAAGGCCGCACTCTGACCAAAGACAGGATTCAAACTATCCTAAAAATTCCTATTCCAAGTACTCAAAAAGAAGTCAGGGCACTTATTGGTATTACTTCCTAATGTAGACAGTGGATCCCCAACTTCTCACTAATTATCAAACCTCTTTTGTCCCTTGTTACTAAAGACACTCTCTCTCCTCTACCATGGACATCTGAATGTCAGGAAGCATATCAGCAGCTAAGTGCATCCCTTTGTTCTGCTCCAGTGTTAGGCACTCCGGACTATACAAAGCCTTTCATACTATATGTACACGAGAGAGAAGGATGTGCATTGTCAGTTTTGACACAACCATATGGTAATAAGCATCGTCCATGTGCTTATTTCTCAGCTGTATTAGACCCAGTAGCCAGAGGGCTCCCAGGTTGTCTCAGAGCGGTTGCCGCCACAGCGATTTCTATACGCCAATCTGAGGGGATAGTGTTAAGCAACAAGCTTATGGTTATGGTACCACATTCTGTAGATGCACTCTTGAATCAGACCAAGACACAACACTTGACTAGTGCTAGACTCACAGGCTATGAACTTACACTTTTGGCACCTCACATCACACTCAAGAGATGTTTAACATTGAACCCAGCCACATTGCTACCTTTGCCAGCTGAAAAAACGCATGATTTGCATGATTGCATTTTCTTAACAGAAGAACAGACTAAGGGAAGAATTGATCTAAAGGACACACCTTTGTTAGACCCTGAGGGAGAACTATGGGTGGATGGTTCTTGTTTAAGACTACCTGATGGCACCACTTCAGCATCCTATGCCATTACCACCTTACAGACTGTGGTAGAAACAGCCCGTATCCTACAAAAATCTGCCCAAGCTGCTGAACTCGTTGCGCTTTTGAGGGCTTGTGAACTTAGTGAAGGATTAAGAGTGAATATTTACACAGATAGTCAGTATGCATTCGGTGTGGCACACAATTTTGGCAAGCTTTGGAAGGAACAGGGATTCCTAACCTCCCATGGTTCTAAAATACAACATGGTGAATTGGTAAATAGTCTTCTTACTGCCTTGACATTGCCAAAGAGTGTAGCCATTATCAAATGTAGTGCCCACAAGAAAGTTACAGACAAGGTGGGACAAGGAAATGCTTTTGTTGACGAAGTTGCACGAGAGACCGCAAGTGCACTCGCAAGTAAAATGTATGTTTTACGATCCCAAGCTGAAAGATGGGAGAACATGTATACAGAGATTAAGGACATACAGCAGTCAGCCACTGAACAGGAAAGGGTAGAATGGCAAAAGGAAGGAGAGTTATATGATGAGGGATGTTGGAGGTCAAAAGATATGTTAAAATGGAAATTGCCCTATGCCTATGTATTGCCTTTTGTGACTATGGCTCATGGACCTGCTCACGTTAGTGCCAGAAACATCATTTCCCAATTAGATCCAGTCTGGGATAGTTCGCTCATTCGGAAAACAGCTGAGCATTTGGTCAAAAATGGTATGATCTGCTTACAGCACAATCCTGGGAAGGGAGTATCAACCCCTACTGGTGGATTTTCTCCACCTCAGGTTCCCTTTGAAGCACTCCAAATGGATTATATTCAACTAGAACGCTGCAACAATTTAAAGTATGTACTAGTTGTGGTTTGCTCCTTCAGTAAGTGGGTAGAAGCCTATCCCACCAAAGACAACACAGCCTTGACAACAGCCAAAATCTTGTTAAAGGAGTTCTTCCCCCGTTTTGGGGTTTGTAGAGTCCTATGGAATGTATGATGATACAACGCGTACCATCACAACGCGGTATCTTACATTGCGGTCTTGACAACACAAGTCGTTACATCGACTTGCGCTGGAGGGCGCTGGACTTAGGAATAGTGTGAATTACTATTCCAACTCCTGTCTACGTACAGTAGGGAAGGTGTTGGAATAGTAATTCACACTATTCCTTAGTCTAGAGCGCCCTCCAGTGCAAGTCGATGTAACGACTTGCGTTGTGAAAACTACGATGTAACCATACCGCGTTGTAATGGTTTCGTGGTAAAGGATGTTTCCCGTCCTATGGAGCGACAATGGCCCCCACTTTACTGGCCAGATAATAGAGTACCTAATGAAGGGTTTAGGGGTAAAGCAGAAGTTTCATGCTGCTAATTATCCTCAGGCAGCGGGTTTGGTAGAAAGGTACGATGCCACGTTAAAGTTAAAACTAGCGAGAATACAGGCAACAACGGGCCTAAATTGGCCAGATGCCTTGCCTTTAGCATTATTATCTGATCGTTCTATCCCACATAGTAAGATTGGACTTTCTCCCTATGAGATAGTCTTTGGTAGGCCTATGAATGTATGGGAACCCCCAAGGACAAATATGATGAAAGAAATACAGTACCCTGTTTTGAGTGATTATCTTAAAAACTTGACTGAAAAACTGTGTCTGATTCATCAGCAGGTGCATGAAGCTATTCCAGACAAGTCAGAGGGTCCGGCCCATGGTCTTCAACCTGGAGAATATGTCCTTATAAAATTTTTCCAGCATTCTAAAAACTTGGAGCCTCGCTGGAAGAATCCGGAACAGATCCTGCTTCGAACTCGAACTGCTGTCTGTGTCACCAACAGACGCCAATGGATTAATGCAGGGCACTGCAAGCGAATCCCAGCAACTGTTCTCCAGCCAGAAGGCAGAAGTGATCTGAAAGATATCTTAAGACTCAGAAAAGTGTTGCTCCTCTGAATGAAGATACTTTGTTTCCTGATCAAACTACGCCTTCAGCAACAAGGTACGATTTACGACCAAGGAAGGGAAGGAGCAGATAGAGATACCAGAGGACCGATTTCAATTAGTGGAACGGTTCGGCTGTGACACGGTAGGATCACAGAATCGGCTGAACTAGGTTCAGAGGGGATTGTGATACTTGTTCAGTGGTACCTGGATCTCTCTCCAACCTGTGGTTGTATTGATACCGAGATGGAGAAATGCAGAAATTGGGATCTAAGTTGCAGATGCGAAACAAAGACAAGACGCTGTGTATGGTGATTTTGATTATACTCTTGATAATCTTGGCAGCAGTATTTTGGACAATGGAGAAAGTGATTCCGGCCCGAACCCTATTGCTCGCTACTACTCCTGTCCCCACAGAACATGTGTACAATACTCTTCCCTACCATGAACAAAAACACTGCATGTCCTACCTCAATAACACTTTCATACAAATGCTACATCATACCCACAATGCTACGAACACTACCAACTGCTGGGTGTGTGGAATGATGCCAGCTCATCAGAAGAAGGGAGGAACGCCTTTTATCCCCTTGCCATTCTCACATAATGGCTCCTGTAGAGCCTGGTTTGCATTATTGTGGGCCTCTGAAATAAGTCACGAAGCTTTTGCTGATGTAGGAAGACTCAATAACCAGTTAAATAGGGTCGGTTACCCCGATGAGGAAGGAGATCCCCAAGCCAAAGGAACTGTATGGGAAATGGAGGAGTATCGCAGAGGGAATTCCTCCACCAGATATGTCTTCCCCAACACTCGAACAGCCAAGGGTAATGGGCCTCGTGTTATCGCTGTAACCAGAGCCCGAGCAGAACTTTGTGTGAGCAGTATTGGAAGTATTCCCGTGGGAAAAAGTGACTGTACCACTGTTTTAAATATCACTGGAACGAACAATAGCACCTTTCTATCTTCCCATAACACTTACTTTATTTGTGGAAACAAGGGTTACTATCATCTACCAGTCAGTTGGTCTGGCATCTGTTATGTGTCTTTCTTACTTCCTTCTGTGTTTTTAGCACCTGCCTCTTATCACAAAGACCTGAAATTATTTAATGACATCTCTTTAAATAGATTCAAACGGACCATAAATAATGAAGTAGATCAGACCGATACAGCCTTGCAGCAATATATAGATTTCAATTTGGGACTCTTTTTCTTCGTTGGTGCAGCCCTAAACAGTAGAAAAATTAGACACCTGACCCGAGTAGTAGAAGCAGTAACTAATCAGACAGCAATGGCTCTAGGAAACATTACCGAAGAACTCCAGATTACAAGAATTGTAACTCTTCAAAATAGAATGGTGCTTGATGTAGTACTCGCTGATCGTGGTGGAGCATGCCGCATCATAGGTAGTAGCTGCTGCGTGTTAATACCTGACCATGCCCCTTCTGTCTATAACGCCATTTCCAAATTACATAAAATAGCTGCAGAAATACATCAAGACCAAGGAACCTGGTCCTGGTCTGAATGGTTACAGGGACTTATCTCCACTTGGGGTTGGAAATTATTAATGGTAATAGTAATCATAGGAGCCATCTTTCTAACTTGCTGCTGTTATATTCAATGTGCCCCTATGATATGCACCACTTGTATAAATGTTTGCAGTAGTATTAAACCCACCCCAATCAATGTTCATGAATTAAATAGAGAAATGATTATGCACACTGAAATTCATGAATTAATGAATATTAATGTACACGATTAATACATGTACCCCTTAGAATAGATTCAGCACAGCTGAAAAGAAAGGACTGTGAAAATGTAAAATCTGAATCTCTCGTTTTTTAATTAAGCTGTGCTTCATCCATTTTCACCCCTGTCCTGTTTTCAGCCTGGCTCTATCCTTGACACCGCACCTGCATCAACATTGGTAAAGAATCTAGATTGAGACATTGTAGGCTGCGTAAACATGCAAAGTCAGCACAAAAGAACAGCTGATGTCTGCACTGGGTTTCGTGTGTTTGTTAAACAATGGTAAAGCCTTAGATAAAGTTTGCTCAGATAGCCTATCTTGTTGTGCAGCTTCAGGACGCGACAGTTACACAAGGCACCAAGGTTGTTGATTCTTACCGATTGTCTCATTTGTATGTTCTTCCCAAAGCTCTATTTACCTCTGGGCGTTCCTTGTCTATGATCTTCACTATAAAAACTCATGCAACCATCGTTCAGTGTGTTCTCTCCTTGTGTATCTTGATGGTACTTGTCGGATGGAGACCCATTCATGAATGCTTAATAAATAACCTATGGTTTGACTTCGCTCCAGTGTCGTTTCCTCCATCCTTGTTAAAGAACCCGTGGCGAAGTGGTGATCCCTGCACCAGCAGGTTATTAATTAATCTGCTCCACAAATAGGGGGATCTCGCAACGGTTCCCGAGGTGGAGGACCATCCACCAACGCACACGTTGAGTCGAACCCTCATTTACCACAGGCGTTTGGGGGGCCGATTGGCGCATTTCGTAGACAACTGGAGAAATCTCACATCCAACACCTGGGTGCTCCAAACCATTCAGGGTTTCCACATAGAATTCTATGGGTCTTCTTCCAACCTGCTCCTCCTCGTCCCCTCCATTTCTCAGAAAAGAGGCCACCCATATCCAGGAACTCCTTACACAAAGGGGCCATTCTCCCGTCCGTCCACTCCTCACCCTTCAGGTTTCCTAAGCAATCTTTCTGGTGGAAAAACGGGACAGGGGCCAGCGCACAGTGATCAATCTCTGGAAATTCGACGAATGGCTGGTCTTTCGTCACTTCAAAATGGAGGGCATCCATCTTCTTTGCAATCTCCTGAGGCCCAGTGACTGACTAGTATGATAAGATCTCAAGGTTGCTTACTTGAAGATTTCAATCTTCCCGCCACATTGGCGGTCCCTCCAATTCCAATGGCAAGGCCGGACCCTTGAGTTAAACTCCCTTCCCTTCAGCCTCTTCTCAGCCCTCTGGTGTTTCACCAAGGTCCTCAAACCCGTGGTCAAATATCTGATGGCGTCCAGGGTATGCATTATAGTGTACCTGGACGATATGCTCCTCATGGACCAATGCCCTCGTGCGCTGTCAGCGCAGTCCCTAGGGTTCATTATGGACCACAAAAAATCCGCCCTGACTCTTTTTCAAACTCTTACCATCTTGGGCTTTGTGATCATCTTGGTGGAGACTACTCCGAGTCTGCCATCCCGGAGGAAGGCCAAGACACGGCACAAGGTGTGCAGTACCCCGTCCAAGTTGGCTACCTCCCTCCAACAAATCGCCAGAGTGGTTGTTCCCCGTTCATCCTCCATTAAAGGCAATCTTCACAGGACCCCTGCACTTCCATGCCTTCCAATGGTTGAAGGCATCACATTTGCACCGCGGCCTTACGTACTTCCCAATACGTTCGTCTCTCAGAAGAGACCAAGGATGAGCTATGCTTGTGGCTCACGTACATGGAAGCCTGGAACGGGTGCGTCCTCTTCGGATCCCAACCGCATTTCGTGATCGAATCATCTCCCTGGTTGGGGGCGCCTGCTGTGGGGAGTTCACCACCGATGGCGGATGGTCAGCCGTAGACCAGTTCCTATACATCAATTGCCTGGAACTGATAGCGGGTCCCTTGACAGTGAAGTGCTGGACCAGGGAACGCACACAGGGTTGAGTTCTCTTAAAGACTTACAATGTAGCGGCAGTACTTTACATCAATTATCTGGGGAGGCACTCATTCCAGGGCCCTTGGAGATCAGGCCAAGAATTTTGGGGAGCATTGCCTCGAATACCAGGTTTCGGTGGTGGCGTAACACGTTCCAGGGACTGCCAACCAAGATTTTCGAAAAGTGTTGCAGACCTCCTCCCTTGAGCCTGGGGGGAGAGTACGGTCAAATGCTACTGATCGGCTTGGTCTTGATGGTTGGGTTGGTGCCAGCTACGGAACCTGGATCCCGTGGTTAAAGACTGTCAATATCCTAAATTTTTTGGCCTCGCTGGCTTTGAATGGGACGGCCTACAGATCGGTCAGTACCTTTCAATCTGCAATTTCTGCGGGGAATGCCCTGGTGGGAAGCATCAGTTTGTCTCTTCCTCCGGATCCGAGATACTCCGTTCTTTGGGATGTCAATAAGGTCTTGAATCTTTTTATCTCATGGCCTAGCAACAAATATCTTTCACGCAAACCGAGTTGGACACTCTTATCTGTGATCTCTTGCAGGAGTGTGTCGGATGTCCAGGCCTTAGATATTACGGGAAGGACTTTTACCCCAGGTGGGATACCCTTTCATGTCTTTAGGCGAACGAAGTGTAGCTCACACCTGATTTCAGACCCGGCTTTTCCGGGTTTCCCAATGCTCTGTATGGTCCAATGTATCAAGGCGCATGAAGCCTTGACTCAGAAGATTCGTCCCCATGGGAAAAGACAGTTGCTCATTACCCTTCGGAAACAGTTTAAGGTGGTCTCTTCCCCGATCACTGCACAATAGGTGCTTTGGACCAAACAAGAGGCAGGCATTAACATAAAGATATGCCAGGCACATTCCACCAGTGGGGTTATGACATTAAAGACCTTCGCCCTCTGAGCTCGTTTGGAGGATATTTTGAATGCAGCGGACTGGTCTTCGAATTCGACCTTTAAAAGGTTCTACTTCAAGCCAGTTCCCTACATTGCAGCTCTAGTGGTGGATAAGCTTTAAACTAGCATAATGCCCACCTCCGGGTCCTGACATGGAGGAGAGAATTAGCCCACCCGATGTTTCTCATCGTTGCCCACCTGAGCACAGTGGATCTATTTATTTGGTGTAAGTAATTGATTTGCTGTTTTGGCAGTAAACTGCTTTCAGATGTGATCTATAGCTGGGGACCATAAGTCCTTAGTTCATACTCATTGTAGTAGTGTCACTCGTATTGTTTTCCCTTTTGGAGGTGCATGTGGATTAAAGTTGTTGTTTATTGCAGGACTGGAGCCCTCCAAACAGGATTAAGAACTTCCACTACCAGCATCTGTCGCAAGAAGGAGGGAAATAGAGAGGGGACAAGAGCGGATGAAGGTATATCCTGGCATCCCACTGGATCATGAACTTTTCATTTTCCCAGGATTTATGGGAAACAAAGTCTGTTATTGTCTTTTTTGACATGGCTGCTGTTTGTAATAAATGAAGAAAGAAGAGGATAATCCTCTCCTCTGTGTCCTTAATAGAACTGAAACTTTCTGTTACGTTAGCTAGGACATTTTTCATACAGCTGAAGAGATTATATATATATATATATATATATATATATATATATATATAAACATGTGTAAAGTCATGCTGTTGAACACGTTAGCAGTTTTCATGAGATCACAACAAAATTACAAATTATTCCAACATTAAAGCAAACCTCCTTTTATTCAAGCATTCCTTTTGTTAAAAAAAAATATCTTCAAGAACTGTTCACACTCTTGAGCCATTCCATTAGCCTAAAAAGATATCAGTGCAGAAGGAGCCCTTTCAGTGAACACTAAAAAATGATGCACAACTTTTGTAGGCTCTCCCTAAATATACACTTAACTAGGGTGCCTCCTACATGAAAGGGACGGCAGTGTTCAATGTTTTGTACCTAAAAAGAGGGTGCACTGAGGATACGAGGCTGCAAGCATACATTTACAAAACGCTGAAATTGATTAATAAAATGTATTAGGTTGTAGCTCAATTGGAGCCTAGCCCCAATATTAAACAGCAGATAATACATTTTCCTGGAAACTGTCATGTTTCTCCAGAATTAAACAGGTAATTTGTTCTTGATCGAATTAAGTCTGCTGCAGTAAATGCACAAGTTACTAACTTGTGAACGATATATCTGTAAGAGACAGTAGTTAGTGACAGATTCCTTACCTTAGAATATCCCCAGGCGTCAGGCTGGATCCGGAAAGTTTTTGCGTAGAAGTACCCTTGCGCGTCGGTAGGCGGCGTCGTGCGGCTCCGCGTCCGTCGTCGGGACCGCCGGGATGACGTCGCGGGCAGTACTTAGACGCCGCCCCTGCGCGCCGACGTCAGTTCTGTACACGACTTTCCGCGCCAGGAACGCAGAGCCATGCAAGAAGCGGACATATGTGTCTGAAAAAATACTAGGGCCCTGAAAGGGATGTCCTTAACCCTAGAAATCAGTTAGCAGAACGGGGAGGATGGGTGGGGCGGGAAGGAATCTGTCACTAACTACTGTCTCTTACAGATCTATCGTTACACAAGTTAGTAACTTGTGCATCTGAAAGAGACACGGTAGTGACAGATTCCTTACCTTAGAATAGATACCCCAGCAATACCAACCCCGGTGGTGGGTCTGCGAACAGATTCAGACAAGGAAGTCCCGGAGGACAGAACGGCCAAAGAAGCCGTCCCTCCGGACCTGACTGTCAAGGCAGTAATGTTTGGTAAACGTGTGCAGCGAGGCCCACGTAGCTGCCCGACATATATCCTGTAACGGAACACCGCGGCCTGAAGCCGTGGTAGCAGCCGTAGCCCTGGTGGAATGGGCACGCAGCCCAACAGGAGGCTCCTTCTTAGCCAAAGAATAGCAGGCTTTGATACACAAGGTGACCCAGCGGGAGATGGTCCTTTTGTGTACCGCCCGACCTTTTTTGGCGCCCACGTAGCCAACAAAGAGCTGGTCATCCACCCGGAACTGGTGTGTGAAGTTGATGTAAAAGGAAAGCGCACGTTTTGGGTACAGACGGTGGAGCCTCTCTTCCTCTCTGGAAGGATGCGGAGGCGGAATGAAGGTGGGCAAAGTGATGGTCTGCCCAATGTGGAAGGCAGTAACCACCTTTGGCAAGAAGGACGGACGCGTCCTAAGAACAACCTTGTCTGGATGAACAGACAGAAAGGGGGGTTTGCATGAAAGAGCCTGGAGCTCACTCACCCGCCGAGCAGAGGTGATGGCCACCAGAAAGGCTGTCTTCAGAGTAAGAAGACGAAGAGGACAGTTATGTAGAGGCTCAAAGGGAGCGCACATTAAGAAGGTAAGAACCAAGTTCAAGTCCTACTGAGGCATTACAAACGGAACAGGAGGAAAGAGGTGTGTAATGCCTTTAAGAAACCTGTTAACCACAGGGGACTTGAAAAGGGAGGGCTGATCAGGAAGCCTGAGGAAGGCCGATATCGCACAAAGATAGCCCTTGATGGTACCCAGGGCAGAACCCTGTTGGGCCAGAGAAAGAAGGAACAGAAGAACCTCAGAAAGAGGGGCAGAAAGGGGATTCACAGCCTTTGCTGTGCACCATGCCACAAACTTGTTCCACCTGCAGGCGTATACCACCTTAGTGGAGGGACGCCTGGCTGCCAGAATCACATCACAAACTTCGGGAGGCAAGTCGAAAGGAATCAACTGCCGCCGCTCAATCTCCACGCAAGCAGGTGTAGACTGGACAGGTTCGGGTGGAGGACCGTCCCCTGCTGCTGCGATAGAAGATCCTCCCGAAGAGGCAGACGGATCGGGGGATCGACGCTCCTACTGAGTAGCTCGGGATACCAAACTCTTCGAGCCCAGTCCGGAGCCACAAGAATGACTTGGGCCCGGTCGCGCCGAATCTTCTTCAACACTCTGGGTAGAAGTGGTATATAGGCGGAAAGGCGTACAACAGACCGCAGCTCCACTCGCGACGAAAAGCGTCGCCGAGCGAGTGCCGCCTTGGAAATTCCAACGCGCAGAACTGCTGACATTGCGCGTTCTCTTCGGTGGCGAAGAGATCTAACCAAGGCTCTCCCCACTGCTGAAAGAGACTTTGCGCCACCTCCGAGTGAAGACGCCATTCGTGATCCATCATGCACCTGCGGCTGAGTTCGTCCGCCCTGGCGTTCAGGGAACCTGCCAGGTGTTGAACCATCAGGAATATGCCCTGATGTTCCAGCCATGTCCAGAGGCGCAGAGCCTCCTGACATAGGGTCCACGACCCCACCCCGCCCTGTTTGTTGCAGTACCACATGGCGGTGGTGTTGTCTGTGAACACCTGCACTACCTTCCCTTTGACAGAGGGAAGGAATGCCTTGAGTGCAAGTCGGATCGCCCGGAGCTCCAGAAGGTTGATATGGAGCCGGGACTCCGCCGGAGACCAGAGGCCTCTGATCTCCGCCTCTCCCATGTGACCGCCCCATCCCAGAAGGGATGCGTCCGTCACAACTGTGTGCTCTGGCTGGGGAAGGGAGAGGGATCTGCCCATGACCCATTGCCGGTTCGAGAGCCACCACTGCAACTGTTTTGCAGTCCCCTCCGAAGATCTGGACGTGATCGGACAGGTTGCCCTGGTGCTGCGCCCACTGGAACTTCAGGTCCCACTGCAGAGCCCGCATATGCCATCTGGCATGATCGACCAGCAGGATGCAGGAGGCCATGAGGCCCAGCAGCCTCAGGGTCATCCGTACCGAAACCCAGGATAGAGGCCGAAAGATCGGAATCATAGCCTGAATATCTCGGACTCGCCGTTCGGGAGGATAGACCCGAAACTGCGTCGTGTCCAGAACTGCTCCGATGAAAAGGAGCTGTGGAGAAGGAATCAGGTGCGACTTCGACACGTTGATGGAGAACCCCAGCGAGTGCAGGAGTTTGGCCGTAGTCTGGAGGTGGGAGACGACTGCCTGGGACGAGCCCGCCTTCAGCAGCCAGTCGTCGAGGTAGGGGAAGACTGGAACCCCTGCCCGGGGCAGATGAGCTGCGACCACCGCCATCACTTTCGTGAACACCCGAGGGGCGCTGGTAAGGCCGAAAGAGAGCACGGTGAACTGAAAATGCTCGAGGCCTACCGTGAACCGCAGGTAACGCCGGTGGGCCGGCAGGACGGGGATGTGGCAATATGCGTCCTGCAAGTCCAACGCTACCATCCAGTCTCCAGGGTCGAGGGCAGTCAAGACCTGAGCTAGGGTGAGCATCTTGAACTTCTCCTTCCGGAGGAAGCGATTGACGTTCCGGAGGTCCAAGATAGGACGCATGTCCTCCTTGTCCTTTTGGGCACCAGAAAGTAGTGGGAGTAGCAACCACGTCCTACTTCTGGGGTCGGAACGCGCTCGATGGCCCCCTGGGCCAAGAGGGCCGCAACTTCCTTCTGAAGAAGCACCAAGTGATCCCCTGACATGCGGTGGAATTGAGGTGGCATGGCTGGGGGGATGGTCTCGAAGGGGAGGGAGTAGCCCCTTCGGACAATGTCCAAGACCCACTTGTCCGAGGTGATGGCACGCCAGTGGTGAAGGTGATGGCGGACCCTGCCCCCTACTGGCGTGCTGTGCACCTGAAAAGAAGGACTAGAAGGACTTGGAGGCCGCGGACGGGGCGGGGTTGGTGGCCTGACCCGCACGCTGGTTGCCTGACCCACCACGGCGGGAGCCACGTCCTCGGCCACGCGAAGAAGTTTGCTGCGCGTGCCGGTGGCTGGGCAGCGGACGTGACTGGGCGCCCCTTCCGTGGCCACGAAAGGGGCGAAAAGCAGATGGCTGCGGAGGGCGTACAGCAGAAAGGCCCAGGGACTTGGCCATAGCCCGCGAGTCCTTAAAGCGCTCCAGCGCATGGTCTGCTTTGTTCCCAAAAAGACCGATCCCATCAAAGGGCATGTCCATAAGAGTGTTTTGGACATCACCCGAGAAACCAGTGGTTCTCAGCCAGGCGTGACGGCGCAGCGCCACTGTCGTTGCAAGCGATCTGCCCAGCGAGTCGGCGGTATCAAGGCCACATCTGATGGTGTATTTTGCCGCATCTCTTCCCTCCGCAATGGTGCGGGAAAGCAGTGTCTGGACCTCCTCAGGACACTGGGGCAGAACTTGCGCCACCGAGTCCCACAAGGAGTGGGAATATCGGCCCAAGAGGCAAGTGGTGTTGACGGACCGCAAGCCAGCACTGGAGGAAGAAAAGACCTTCTTCCCAAATTGATCCAGGCGTTTGGATTCCCTATCCGGGGGAGCGGTAGGGAAGGCGCTTTGGGAAGCAGAGGCTTGGACCACCAAGCTCTCAGGGTTGGGGTGTTGGGAGAGGAACAGGGGGTCGCCCGGAGCAGGGCGATGGCGTTGGGCCACGTTCCTATCCACAGGAGCCCCTGTGGTGGGCTTGGACCAGGTGCCCAAAGAACGTCTGAAAGCGCCTCGTTAAACGGCAGCAGTGGCTCCGAGGAGGTAGCCGCCGGCTGAAGCACTTCCGTCAGGATGTTAGTCCTGACAGCCACTGTAGGCAACTGGAGGTGTAAGGCCCCAGCTGCTCTACGCAACACCGTTGCAAAATTTGCTCCCTCCTCCGTTGCCACGGAAGGAGGAGACAGCATGCCAGAGTCAGGGAGGTGTCCAGACCACTGGCATCCCCAAGCTCCTCAGCCCAGTCCTGATCAAACTCACATTGCTGTGTGAGAGGGTCATCAGACCCCTCCCAGTCCTCTGCGTCCTCCAATTCTGGTTCAAAATAAGGAGGAGGGACATGTGGGACCCAAGGTCCCATCGGCGTCGAGCCGGCGTCGGCGACGCCGGTCCTGCGCCGCGTCCGGATCCAGAGAGAACCGGGAAACGACGCCGCCCGGAGCACCGGGCGGCGTCGGGAACGGCACCGGAGAGATCAGCGCCGGTGGAGGTGTCGTCAGGTCAACCGGCGTCGATCGGGGTTGTGGCAGCACCGGAGCCGGGGCCGAGGCTGGTGTGACAGGCGACGCCGGGACCGGAGTCGCTGGCGGCGCCGGAGAAACCCCATCAGGGCCCGCGGGGCCCGAAGGCACACCGGGGGGACCTTGAGGCCCGAAGAGGCGGGCCATGGCCGACAGGAACTCCTGTATCTCGGCCGGAGTCGCCCCCGAACCCGGGAAGGACGGGTAATGCGGGGGCGGCTCCACAGGCACTCCCGGAGCCGCGGGGACGGTGCCGACAGGACCCTCAGCCGAGTCGCGAGACCGGCGAGGGGAAGTCGTCGAGGGATGACGCTTTTTCGACTTTTTATGCTTCGACTTACCGGAGGAGTGCGAAGACTTGGACCCCGACGACCGATGAGGACTACGCGACCTGCCCCTCGACCTCTCACGTGACCGGGGCTTGGTGTGGCGCGGAGCCGACTGCCGGACCTCGAGTAGCTTTCGAGACCGCTCTCGCAAAGCCTTCGGATGCAAGGCCCGGCAGTTGGAACACGACTTCGTGTCGTGGTCGCGGCCGAGGCAGGACAATCCTGATGCGGGTCTGTGATCGACATCATTCGACCACAGGCGTCGCATGGCTTGAAGCCGGGCATCCCTAGCGACACCTTCGGAGTCGAGAGACTTCGAGAAAACAGTGAAAAAATCACCCAAAAACTTAGTCAAAAAATGACTAGGGCACTGCTCTTCCCAGATCTGCGCTTACTGGCGCGGAAAAACAAAGAACTGACGCCGGCGCGCAGGGGCGGCGTCTAAGTACTGCCCGCGTCGTCATCCCGGCGGTCCCGACGCCGACGATGGACGCGGAGCCGGACGACGCCGACGATGGACGCGGAGCCGGACGACGCAGACGATGGATGCGGAGCCGCACAACGCAGACGATGGACGCGGAGCCGCACGACGCCGCCTACCGACGCGCAAGGTACGCAAAAACTTTCCGGATCCAGCCTGACGCCTGGGGATATTCTAAGGTAAGGAATCTGTCACTAACGTGTCTCTTTCAGATAGAGTCTCACACTTAAAGAACTTTGCGGTACTATTTAGTAGACAGTGGGATAGAACGCTGATGCCTGAATGTTTCTGAACTAGCATTCATTGTTGGCAACCAGTTAAGGTCAATAAAAATGGGTCTTCTAAAATTATAGTATGTTTAACACATAGTCAAAAATAAAAGGAAGTGATTAAGTGTAACACAACCCTCGCATGTAAATTTTCATCAATGTTTGAAGCAATAGGACAAATGAAAGACCGGCTCACCAGAATGGAAAGGAAACTGCTGTTTGGCTTCTCCAGTGTGTGCATCCCAAATGATTGTGGTCTTTAAAAAAAAAAAAAAAAAAAAAAAAGGATTAACATGTTTTTAGTACAATATCTTTTTTGTAAAATGCATTCTAAAATTTGTAATGGGACCTACAGACTGCTTGGTTAAGTCAGTGTCCAACAAATTTTGCTTTTGTAAAGTGCATGAAAATAATTTAACAGTAAGCAGTGTAAAATCAAATCATAGTATTAATCTGCATATTAACTGCTCACTGCCTCAGCGGCCCAAAAACAACGAACACTGACTTTGCTTTAGGCTCTTTTGCTAAATGGTAGATTTACTTTAATACAATTTAATAATTAGGATTTTGACTAGTTACACAACAGAATAGGCTGATGTTAAATCTTTATCCAAACGCAAGTTTTATTTTTGTGTCATAAATTTTGCACAACTAGAGTCCCCTCTCCATCCATCTGTCCCCCCCGGAGTATGTTGCTAATAGCATTCATATGCCATTGCCACAGATGACTTTATACACAAGAACCCTCCTATGTCTCCTTAAAGAGCCAGGACCTTCACTTTTCCCACAACCCAATGGAGAAAAACAAGACCCTTGACCCAAGGAGAATTATGTCCCCTTTTGGACCTGCTGAAGGTATGAAGGAAAAATGCTCCGCCGGCAAGATTCCGGACAGATAGTCCATTATTGTGGTAGACTTGGAGCTAAAGTGCACAACGCATTTACCTGGGCTCTCAAGCACCAGTACCAAAATCATAGAAGGCATGCTTGCTTTGTCAATGTGCCAGTGTTTCCAGTTTTTGAAGGCAGAATTGAGAATTATAATCCTGATAACTGACCAACCCCTGAACCTCAGATTAGCCATACACCACTCACCCTCTCCTTCCCTCCTAACCCCACCACAACCAGTCTGGACTACATGCCTGTACAACTACAGGCATGTGGTCCAGACTGCATCTGTGCCATTGACCCATAGGAATTAGTATAGTATGTTACTGCAGCACCTCTCCCCCTGTTCACACCAATTCCACAAGTGCAACCTGAGTTTATCCAGAGGTGCACTTCCTACAGGAGTTTTATTCACATGCATTCCTGTATAGCTCTTACAACCCCCCCCCCCCCTCCCCTCACAAGGCACTGAAGTGCTTTGCAACAGGGAGCAAGCTGCTGCGTGGGGCCCAGAATAACTTTTTACTGTTTATTGTATTACTAACAGGTTATGCAACATTAATAGAGTTATACAGATTAATTGCATGCAGTTTCTAATCTGGAGGAGCTATTCACAGATGCTTTAGTTATGTATCAATACGCATTTCTAATTGTGTCTGTGATAAAAGGGAATGAGCGAATGTGTATTCTATTGTTTAGCTGTCCTAGTGCACTAATAGTGGATGGCAGTAGTAGTGTTCGAGAATACAATTTTGGGTCATGCTTATACATCCGGTAAGAAGAGCTTTGTAAAAGTAAGTTTGGAAGGCCAAGCAGTAGAGGGCAGAAGGAGACATGGATGGATTTAGATTCCGTTAGCATGGATATGAAATAGACGTTTTACCCAACTCATACAACATTTGGTAACCGGTCACAGGCTGCCTCACCCCAAGCAGTACAAGACAACATTTTAATTCAAGGATTATTTTTAATTAGAGTTGTAGCCTGCAGGTTATGTGACATCTGAACGTTGTCCAATATTTCCTTGATGTTGTTTAGGTCTCCGTAGATGTGCATGATGGAACCAAGTCTCCATCCTCTTTTTCCAGATGTAACCTGGTATTCCACCTTTGTCCATTAAATGTTGTTCTGGGACATCACAATATTTGGGTCATAGTAAGAATTATGGGATCGTGCAGGTTTCTGAGTGTTTCACCAAGTCCACATTTCCCGTTTATGATCAAATCCTTACTCTATTTTATACCCCATATAAACTGGGGAATAGCCAAGATTTTAACAACATTTTAAATTCCAGGTGATTTACAGTAGCCTCTATATTTCAAGAGAATGAATAATAAAGTTTGGTAGGAAAAGGGTGCATCAGCAAACTAAGGCAGATAAGTTACTTCTGTGGCCAATATGGCAAGCAGTGTCCTTTTATGGGCATATATCTTTTTAGTCTCAACTGTAAAAATATTGGTGTTTTCCCGTTTATTGCCTTGTGCATTATTCACAGTTGTTTGAAGACGGATCGTATGGCGAAAGGCAGCTGGTGCAGAGTCTATGAGATGCGGTACTGATCTTAAGGTGCAGAGGCTGCCTTGTGGCTGGTTTCTAAATACTTTGAAGTCATATAGTAGAAATTGATACAAAACTGTAAGAAATTGGCTTATTGGTTGAAGGGGTGCAAGCCCCACTGTGTAACAATCACATCCCTTGTCAGGGTGAACCACAAAAGTCACCAAATTTAACTGTACTTAACCCTCTGGTACCTTGCCACAAAGCAGGCAGGCTTAACTTAGAGGAAATGTGTGAAGTATTTATGTAGCACACAAACAGCAATAAAGTGAAAACACAACACAAGAAAAATCTCAAACCAATTTAAAATGATAAAGTACATTTTCATAAATAAAACACTACCAGAAAGACAAAAATCCAATCAATAGAACCAGAGACGTTCAGTTTCAAACTTTTAGGTAACTATAGCGCCTAAAAGCACAAAGTGTCACTCGTGGTCATCTGGTCATGCGAGACTGGGGGAACATCACAAGCTCAGGCCGACTGCGATGGATCCTGGGCGGAATACAGGGACCAGGTTAGTCTTTTTGAAAAAGTTACCTTCTCAAAGTGCGGTGCGAAGAGTTCCATTTGCGGTGGAAAAGGTCGCAAGGAGCAGGGAGTGTCGCGGATTGTCGCTGTAGCATGTAGAGCATGCCTGGTGTTGCAGATGGTCGTTGCGGGAGCTTCAGGCTAGCAGTCACCATTGGCTTTCATTGCTGTAACGCAGAATGCAGATCTCACATTGCCAGTCGTCGCTGTAGGACACTGTAGAGCAATGAGTCTGGTTCACTGGAGGTTCGCATTGGAGGGTCGTCGCAGGCGGCAGAGTCTCAGCGCAAACAGGCCCATTCGCGATCAAGAAGAGCTCAAAACATCAGGATTTCTCCTTTTCTTGACGGGGAGTGCACTGGTGCCAGCAAAGGGGCCAGGACCTCAGCAGGCGCCTCTTGGGATCGGGGAGACTCTAGCAGAGGTCAACAAGGCTCAGGCACGTACAGTTGCAGATTCAGCACAGCAGGTCAGCTACTCAGTTGCAGGAAGGCCTCTGGAGCTGCTTGTGGCACCGTAACTCAGAAAAGGAGGTCAGCCAACTGACCTTTAGAGCAACTCAGGTAGCCTGGGATGAAGGGAATATGTCCAGTCTTACTTCTCAGAGGTCAGGGCAGGCCTCAAGTAGCAGGACACTCGTCCGGGGAACTAGGTAGGCCTCAAGTAGCACAGCAGCCCTCTGGGGAACAACGAAGGCTTCGAGCAGCAGGGCAGCCCTCTGAGGAAAACGGCAGGCTTCAAGTAGCAGGGCAGTCCTCTGGGAAACAAAGCAGTCCTTTTTGTAATGTCCGCAGGAGTGTACTGAAGAGTGGTCCAGGAGCACCAACATGTATACCTGGTGCCACCCTCTGAAGTGGGGGATTCCCTACATCATTGTGACATCTGGTTCTGGAAAGTTCTGCTCTTCCCCGGTCAAGGCTCAAAGAAGTCTGGGGGACAAAAGACTGGTGTCAGGTTCCTTTGTGTGTGCTAGAAGCAAGCCCTTTGAAATATAAGTGGGTTAAGGTACAGCTCTGCATCAAACCATCCAGGCAGGATGGCCATCCTGCCTACACCAAGTCCCCTTTGTCTCACTGTCTGGCAGGAATACACAAACCATAACAGCAGAGCCACAGTCATGTGACACAGGATACTGGCAGAAGGCACAAATGGTTAAGACAAGAAATTGACAACTTTCTAAAAGTGGCATTTTCAGAATTATGACTTAACATCCAACTTTACCATTAAATAATTAAAATTGATTTGAGTCTAAACAGCATAACTGTACCTGTTCCCAATCAAAAGTTACCACTTATTAAATGTAATAAGGTAACCTCATGTTAGTCAATGGGAGGGATTGGCTTTACAGTAGTGAAAAAAAACTTTAGGAGTTTGTCACTAGCAGAACATGTAAAACGTAAACACACATGTCCTACTTTTTAAATACAAGGCACCCAGCCCTATGAGCCCTTTAGGGCGTACCTTAGAGGTGACATATGTATTAAAAAAAAGCAAGGTTTAGGCCTGGCAAAAGGTTAATTTTGCCAGCCCAAAAAGGCAGTTTAAAAGGGCCTTACAGGTTGCAGTGGCAGGCCTGAGACATTTTAAAAGGTTACTTTAGTGGATGGAACAATGACTGTTGCTGGCCCACTAGTAGCATTTCATTTACAGGCCCTGGGAACACGTAGTACTATTTACTAGGGACTTGCAAGTAAATTAAATGTGCTAACTAGATGGAAGACAATTTTACCATGTTTTAGTGAGAGCACAAGCATTTGAAAACTCTGTTTCAGCAGTGGTAAAGTGTGCAGAGTCCTAATGACAACAAAACAAAAACAGATCCAGCAAACAGGAGGAGTGAAGGCAAAACGTTTGAGGGTAACCCTGCAGAGAGGGCAAGGTCCAACAACAACGGTATAGCCCACTTCCCAAAGGTCAGACGTGGTAAGTTGTGTTTGGTGGTTACCTGGTTATGCAAGAATCCTAGGTAAGGGAAGACAAGCTGTAGTGTCCTCAAGGTGCAGAATGTGGATATGGCTTACTGGTTGACGTCTAGGATTATGGAGAGGAGTGACTCCATGATAATTCACTGACAATATTTCTAGTTCTTAAAGCCACTTTGTTAGTGAGCTGTAGTTTTTTCCCCAATTCTGTTTCTGAAGCAGGGAGTTTGAAGTGACTCATTTACTCGTCACTCGCTTTACAGCAATCATCTAATTTTGAGATTTGTCGGTTATTTGGTGTATTCCAGGTTGAGGACCATGTGGGTATCACAAGCATATTTGCTGCATGTGAGGTTCAAAGAATATGTTCAAGAGTTGTTTGATATAAACATTGAAGAAAAGCAATGGTATAACTGATCCATGTGGATCTCCTCACTCGTGTATGCTTGCAGAAGAGGGGGGATGGAGATGCCTTAACTGGCCAAGGTAGGAATTGATCAAGTCCAGGATACTTCCTTCGATACTCATATCATTTTGTCTGCTCAGCAATGCTACTGATTGGTCAAAGAAAACAAGTGTTGCAACTCTCACTTAATCCACTTTAGGTTTTCAGGTCGTCCTAAACGGAGAGCAGAGCATATGGAGTGCCTCTTCCTAGACAGAATAGTGTTGAGTGGTCAAATAGTAAGGCGTTTTCCTCCAGGTGTCTTGAGATCTGGAGAAAGCAGCCCTTTCTATGAAATTTCCATTGAATGACAAGTTGGAAACGGGTCTGTAGTAGCTGTGGTGTCCCAAGTTATTCTTCTTAACCCCTTAGCTGCTAAACATTTCTACCCCTAGTGTGGAGCCTTCTTTGCGCTTATGTTTTCAGAAGTTATCCCACATAAGGTATCCACAATAAATTTGGTCCGGACCCTAGGAAGAGGCTGCAGGAACGGTTTAGCATTAAAGTCTTGAGATTCTCTTTTGACATTTGGTTATTGCGGCTGGACTTTGAGATCAGTGCCTGTGAAGTACTATTTGGTGCAGAGTGCATGGAGGACAGTAGTCTTGAAAGTACTAGCTTGTTTGGAGGTGAAAAAAATAGTGTCTATGGAGGTACAGAGTCTGGAGGCAATGGCGAGCTGGATGGCTCCAACATGGTCTGGGTCAGCCAAGGGAGTTTGAAATTACGGCTTCACGAATGAACGACTGACAGGGATTTTTAAAGTGCATGGCTACTCCAAGAAGTGTCCTGGCGCTGAAGGCTTGGTACAGAAGAGAAGGCGACCAAGCTACTTTAATGAGAAAATATAAATTTTTAACGTTTTATGGAAGGCTGATTCATGAGGAATCCAGCAGAGAGAAAGGGGTGCCGATTCCACTCGCCACCACCATAAAGGGCCAGCCTCAACATCTTACAAGGCAAAACCTTGAGATGATAACTAGCAAGGCAAATGCTGAGCGCATAGCTGTGAATGGAAGATAGTGCTTAGTTCTTGTAATCAGATACTTGGGGCGCTGGTACATAGCCCGATGTAAGTGCTTTCAAAAGAATCCACTTTTTGACAGGTAGCCAGTGAAGCCGCCACAGGTCGTGAGAAATATGCACTCTCCTTGGGGTGCCGAAAATCAAGCAGGCAGCCTCATTTTGGACCACTTGCAGTTTTAGTCACCTTGTATAGGAGTGCGAGATGATGACTTAGCATTGTGTAATCTCAAGGTAATCAGTGTCTGGACCACTCTTACTTGTCTTCAAGAGCAGGAGATCCAAGAATTTATGATGGGATCTCTGCAGGGAAGGACAGGTGGCAGCAAAGGGTGATTTGATAGGAAAAAGTCAACTTGTCATCTATTTTTGCCCCTAAATTCCTAGCTATTGATGCAGGACTGGAGGGGAAAGGGTGATCCCTCGACCAGCAGCTCTGCAGCCATCCTCCTTCTAAAAGACCGAACAGAAAAACCTCGGTTTTATCCACATAGCATAACAAATGGTTCTCTCTCAGTCAACGCAGAGAGATAGGTTTTAATGCCTTAGCTGTAGTAGAGGAAGAGGGGTCAACTGTCAAAAAAGCTGGGTATCGTCAGCATAGAAGACAGTCTTGATGCCCAAAAAAACCTTGAAAAATGGCCAGGGTCGCCATGTAGATGTTGAATAACGTAGGGCACAACGAGGAGCTCTAAGGCACCGCAAAGGAAGGCTTCCTTGCATACCTTTTTCTCTCTCCTCAAGGAAGGATTTATGATATCTCCAGGTCAACACACCGATGCCAACCTCAGAGAGGGGTTGTAATAAGATGGAGTGAGACTGTATCAAACGCTGCTGATAAATCAAGCAGTTTGAGAGCGGCACTTTCCCCTTTACCCAGCGTGATTTTTATGGTCTCTATAACCTCCAAAAGGGTTGATTCCGTGCTGTGACCTTCGCAAAATGCTGCCTAAGTGTAATGCTACAGGGCATTATCTTCCAGATACAAGGTCAGCTGAGTGTTGACCAATTGTTCCAAAATTGTAGATGCCACCTGCATGAGAGATATAGGCTGAAAATTAGCCAACACCTCTGTGTCAGTGGATGGTTTTTTTTTTTAGCAAAGGGACTACCTTCAAACTTTTCCAGCCAAGAGCAGTTAAAAAGCTGCTAAAACACCGGAGCAATGATTTCTCTAGCCTTGCAAATGACAGATGGAGGACATGGATCTCCAGGGACCTCGATTTATAGAGCAAAAGGACCTGGGAAATTTGCTCCAGGGAAAAAGGTCCAAATTCAGACAGATTACAGGCAGTAATATTGAGGGGCTGAGTCAGGCTGCCAATAGCCCAAGCGGCAGCAAATGATAAAGGCACTGTGGATGTCTTGGACAAAGGCACAGAGAGGGTAGAGTGGATGATTGAATTTTATTGTATTGTAATTGCATTTATATAGCGCTTACTACCTCTGACGAGGCGTTGAAGCGCTTTTTCGGTGAGTAGCACCCTATGCCAGTAACCATAAAGGAATAGTGGTGAATTAGTATAGTGAAAAACGAAAGTAATTTGAGTGGTGGATATGTTAGTCATTCCATGTTCTTCAATAGCAGCATCTATGGCCATCACTCTGCCGCTAAAGGCAGCTAGGTGTCTGCCCTTACAATTGGGACATAGAACACTGTGTAGCTTGGTTATGAAAGCACTGCTGTCCAGCTTCCATGAAAATGCAACAGGCTTAGAGCTGTCTGATGAGCATTTTAGGGAAGATTCTGTTACCAAGTACCTCTCTGCCCTCCCTATGCTCTTTGGAGATGAAGACTGGATTGTAATGGCCAGTGAATATTCATACAAGGTTTTAATGAATTTAAAAAGGCTCTACATCGAAAGCACTTGTATTCTGAAAAGCTGCCCAAGACGTCATGTATCCTAAAGTCTTTTCTACAAGGAGACTGAAGGCCCCAACCCCATCTGGCAACGTAATTGGTAGTTGTTCAATTGGTAGCCAAGTCATTGTGATGTCCAACAATTGCTAATAAAGCCATTCCATTTCCGTCTCTTGTTGATACTATTCGCTCATTGTAGAAAAAAGCCAAGGTTTTAACCACAGTTTCCTGATGACTTCCAAAAGTCACAACCTTTCATCTCACAAATGATGCTTGCCTCCTGGTGAAGCTACTACTAATGAGTCATCCTTAGCAGCCACTGACTGAAGATAATGCAGATTGCAGGCAGCAATTCTTTGCTTAGTGATAAAGAATGTTGCAACTGAACTCTTGTAGCTCTAAACTATGGAAAAGAAGGTCTTCTGGTCAAGGAGACCGCTTGCATTTGAGCGGTGTGGCTATGGGGCAGCCTTTACTCTATCGACCACTGGACATTCTAAAAGAGCCAAATCCAATACCCAATCAAGGGTCTAAGAAATTTCTAGCAACTCATACTTATGAGGGTAGGAGGGAAAATAAAGTGTAATGCTATGTTCAAACTTGGCCCCAAAGCACATTTTCCACATGCAGCAACAATGTATAGAAGTCTGAAACCAATAAGATGCTATCTTTCTCTCTATAGCATTGGTGCAGAAGATGATTGTAAACAGGATTACTCAGGTTCAACCAATGGAACCATGTATATATAGGAGCCCAGGAGGAATTAACCTCCTGAGAAAACACAATATGGTGGAAAGATGGAAGATGAAATGCCATAGAGTCCCTTTAGAGTGAAAATCCTGTGGCTCGATTGGGAGGTCAAACCAACTGCAGTGTGTTCAAGATTGCTGAATTACAGGCAGGTAAGGGTGAACTTCTCCTCAATGATGCATGGTCCAGCTCAGGCTACTTCACCATGGCCAAAGACTGCAACAAATTCCAAGTAAGATGCTTCGACAAACTGGTCATCCATACAGGCTTATGTACACCTTTTCTTGTACTGAGGTAACCAGTCCAATCATGGTCTTGGTCTACACCACAGAAGCAGAGATCAGGCAAAAGGATGAGGGCTGAGAAGATTTGAACCCATGGTAGGGAGAACCAATATAGCTGGGGGGAGAGAAGGGAAGAGAGAGAGAGAGAAGGGAGAGAGAAGGGAAGAGAGAGAGAGAGAGAGAGAGAAGGGAGAGAGAGAGAGAGAGAAGGAGAGAGAGAGAGAGAAGGGAAGAGAGAGAGAGAAGGGAGAGAGAGAGAGAGAAGGGAGAGAGAGAGAGAGAGAGAGAAGGGAAGAGAGAGAGAAGGGAGAGAGAAGGGAGAGAGAAGGGAGAGAGAAGGGAGAGAGAAGGGAGAGAGAAGGGAGAGGGAGAAAGGGAGAGAGGAGGGAGAAAGGGAGAGGGAGAAAGGGAGAGGGAGAAAGGGAGAGGGAGAGAGGGAGAAAGGGAGAGGGAGAAAGGGAGAGGGAGAAAGGGAGAGGGAGAAAGGGAGAGGAGGGGAGAGGGAGAGAGAAGGGAGAGAAAGGGAGAAGGAGAAAGGGAGAGGGAGAGGGAGAAAGGGAGAGGGAGAAAAGGAGAGGGAGAAAAGGGTGAAGGAGAGAGAGAGAGAGAAGGGTGAGAGGGAGTGTGTATGTGTGTCTGTGTGTGTATCTGTGTGTGTGTCTTTCTCGAAATCACAATCCCAAACCACAAAGCTCCACTGCCTTAGGTTCCACCACCCAGGCGCTTGATGCAGATACAACGTAACTGGCACTGGTTTGGTCAGTTCTTACTACTATCTTGTGATTGTAGACACTGGTTGAGACTGTACATATCCTATGGCATAGACTGTGTACTATCACTGTACATGTGGGTTTATGATAAACCCTAAGGTAACCCTACCCTTAAAACAACCATGCGTCTGAGTCTCAATCTTAATGAACCCATTAAATTTACCCAAGGGAAAGATATCCTGAGACAAGTTATAGGAACAGGTACAAATAGATAAGCAGTGACCAAAAAGGATGCACATTAATTTCAAGGTTTTGTTTCAAAGGCTCAATCTGAGCCTTCTCATCACAACTCTTCGTGAGAACAGGCAAACCCAGTCAGAAAGGCTTCCCACCACAGAGAGAAAGATGGAGTGAAAGAGAACAAGAGAAATCAAGTAGGGAGGAGGGCAACTGATTTTAAAAGATACTTGGGGTTGGTCATGGTGCAAGACGGATGTATCCTAACTAAAGTTATTATTCTACAGACTTTATGGTAAAGAGATTTTGGGGTGATGGCAGCTTTATTGTATTATTTAATAAATCAAGTTATAAGAAAAGAAACTACTTTGGAGTCATGCTTGAAAGTCAACACTGGACCTCAGATATGAATATTGAATAGTAAACTTTAAAAAGCAAATATCGAGGTAGCAACATGAGTCAAGGGGACCGTCTTAAAAAGCGCGCCCAGCTGAAAGAAGCTGAAGAGATGCTGATCCACGCAACTATGAAGACCTTCCATCGTTTTCAGCTTCACTACAAAATGCTGGAGGTAGAGACCATAGGGTATTTCTGTTTGGGTAATTAGCTCTATTTCAAAGAGAGGGAGACTGAGAAGCTTAAGTGTGCTTTAAGGAAGGGGTAAGGCAGGCTTTTAGAGGAGCTCCCATCATTTTCTCATTCAATGGATGGTCGGACTGGGGTTACCGAAATCTCCCCTACAGTGACTGGTACCAAAAAGGTGCTAAAGACCATATAAGAGCCTGTGTCATCGGAGAGTGAAAACATGACATTGTGCTGTACAGTGGATTACAGCGACGAGGGGAGCAACAGTGGGGAAGTGGTGTGGAATAGAACAGCCCCTTGACGTTCATCCTAAGCATGTCCTTTCAAAAGCAAGTTCATGGAACGCCAGGGAAATACAATCTTGAGAGTACATGCAACAGCAAAATTTAAGCAATAACATTCTGGAATGTCTGCTGCAATGAGGTGCAGTGTCTTCCCAAGAAACAGTGAAAAGAGAATAATTGTCCTTCCTACGTTTAGCCACAAAATTGATTTTCTTTACCCATGAAACAGTATTTCAATTTTCTAAGGCTGATTTGATACTCTTCACCTAACCATTCACAGAAATTCAGTCCAGCTGTGATTTAAGATAGAGAGAAAATAGCAGTGCCTGGTAGCAAGCGGGAACTGTGAAAAAAGTGTAAATGTATGTAGTGATACTACATTATCAGTGAACAATGCTACACCAAACCTAGGGAGCAAGACAAGAATAATGACTTGATACAAATCATGTGATACCTTCTGTTATACAATACTAGTCATGCACATACTAAAAATAACAGTTAATTTCATGTTATTCCATTATCACAAGATCATGTCATAATAATCTCACCTTGTCTACACCAGCACTGAGAATGAAGTTTCCTTTTTTATTCCATTTCAATGCAAATATAGGGCCTTTGTGTTGTCCTAAAGTGCTGGCAAGGTTGCCTAAGATGTTGAAGGAACATGTTAAGAACCACAGACTCTGAAATCACAATGCTGAAATTACAAGCTTTTGAAGGATTTATATTAAACCTTTATTGAAGAATCATCAAATTAAGGCAAGCAATCAGAGAGGAAAGCTACAATGCCCAGACATGCATTAAATTTCGACTAAACAAAGACTCAATCAAGCACACTGGAAGAACATAAACAAACAATATGTGAGCATACCAATGTGAAAAACGTTTCTTAATTAAAACAAGCATCCCCAAAGACCATCTGCATCAACACAATGTAAATAAACCCTCCCGGTGAGAACTCATTTCAAAACGGCTAAAAAAGTGAACTAGAACTGAATATAGCCTTCCCTCCACACACCACCCATGTAAATGAGGTACTGGTTGTACGCCTTAGTTTCCACATTGTATGACAGAAGAACTAGACTAAATAAACCTATAGTGCAGGGGTACGTGTTAGTGTAAATACATTTGCACGGTTAATTGAGACACAAAATAACTCCGTTAGAATTCAGGTAAAGATCTTGCTCTTCTTTCGTATAATTTTTTTTAAAACTTTAGGCAGAAGGCTTGGTACCACTACTGCAGAAGGGGTGTCCGTATGTATGTGTTAGTATTTGTAGAGCACAAACACAATGGAGCACAGAAAAGTGAGATTGCACAGAGGGGATACATGAAGCCCCACTGCACTTAAGAAGGAAGAACTAGAAGTATGCCTTACCTCAAAATCCAAAGGTCAAGATTTCAAAACAGGAATGTAAGTCTGATAAAGGTAAACTTAGCAGAGATCCTACATCTACATCGTGATAGTTTCATGACAGCAATACACATTTGGTTGACCAGAAACCATTTGGAAAACCTCTTCGCTTGCAGTCATAAGAGGACCTGGCACAACGTTCCTTCGTCACTTTATAGTTTTTCATATAGCATTCATGATTATTCAAATGCAACACCGCTCAGTCTCCTGATGGCAGCATGCAAAAGAGAATCCTGTACTAGTGGGGAGATTAGGTTTCAACAGCAATTTCTTTTGTAGCAATCAGATTAACAGCACCTTTGTTTACTTGACATTGAGGCAAGACTTTAAAACAAAGAGGAGTTTGAGGAAAGTCCAAGTCACACCTTCTCCTACCCAGCTCCTAAAGCCTGGACCGACCTCCCACAACACATCAGAATCTCCTCCTCTCTTCTCAACTTTGGCAAGAAGCTGAAGGCCTGGCTTTTTGAATAAGCCCCCAGGGCTGGCCTCTTACACCTGCTACATTGGACCCGGATATCCTCATGAGTGAGTAGCGTGCTATAAAAGCATATTCCATTGTTGTTTGGTTACATAACTCAAAAGTGAGGCCTCTGCTTGCTAGTACCAACTGAGAGAAGAGTCAACTACAAGACTCCACTTTCCCAAAATCCAACAAAATCTAATTTGTAGAGCACATATTCACCCGAGGTGTCATGTAGTTTCCACCAATCAGTAGTAACTGCACGTCTGCAGACGACAAACTTAGGATGGTGCCAGACTGATTCCATGCACCCCCGTAAGATATGTTGCCCCTTGGACCAGCTAGCTCGCAGTGCCACCGTTAGCCCCCCTAAACCTGAACAGGGAGCGAACAGTTCTGGCAACCACTGAACATGACAACTCTTTTCCCTCAGGAACCGTGGTAACAGACTTCAAACTTTTTCTCAGTCACTCATGCTTTCTTTCGCTCAGAGAAATATACAAAGAATACACAGAGAGGCGGTTTCAATATTTATTGAACCATAGTGATTCTTGTATAGAATATAAGGGCTGCAATGATTAATAGACAGAAGCAGATAAAAGTAATGTGTGTCAACACAGAGAATAAAACAAAGTTCCACCATCTTCTTGAGACAGGTTATATATGCAGGGCTCGAAAAATTAACCCGCCCATTTGCTATGGCGAGCCAGATTTAATCAGGGCAAGCTATTTTTAGGGCCTACTCGCCCATTCTGGCGAGCTGACAACAGGTGTTCTGCTTGCTGACAAAGTCAATGAGCAATAAAGATGTCTTTAAATCTTGTTACGTTTGCATGGCTTTCAGACACAGAGGTCAAAAGTCAGTTTGTCTTCCTACATTTAATTTTCTTTCTGTGACGGAAGTTAGAGGATTTTGTAAAGTGAACTGTGTGACAATTGCGCTGTGCAAAGCATGCAAAAGGAAAGGCTATAAGATTTCAGACTTTTTTTCTTACACAACACTGAAATAGTTAATAGGTGCACTGTTCAAACAATAAGAATATATTTCACTAGATATGAAGAGACATTTTGCAATTCTATGGTGAAATTTATTTTTTTATAGGATCAAAACAAATTAAAACACTAATTGGTGATGTGCAAATTTTGAATATTTTTGCTGAAACCTAATTTTCAAACATTGTTTATGCGCTGTATAGTTTAATCAGTAAAACTACATGTTAGTTGGAAAGTGTTTTTGACCATTTCAATGTAAAATGTGCTATCTGTAAATGACAGCGCACTACCACATCATGCTTTAGTAATATATTTATGAAAAGTGAATTTTTAAACATGATCTGGGAAATATTCCTGCTCCTACCTAGATGACAATACTATTAGAGGACTAAGAGGCAAGACAGGGATCATGTGTATCCTATATGTGGGCTTGATACTTCTACATGGAGCAAACGTTTAGATTAGAAAAAAAATAGTTTTTGTACAGCAGAAATAGTGAACTTGCATATTTGAAGATGCTCTCTTATGTGATAATGAAGAAAAAGGCGGTTCCATAAGACAAATTATTTGCCTAGGATCACACAGTTTGAGAACAGTTTACGGGTCAAATGCATTACAGTTAGGTCAAGTAGATTATTCAAGTTACTAGACCTGCAGGTCTAGTAACATTTGTATGGTTTTTCGAGCCCCGATACGCATACATATAAAAGATTATAACAATCGAGCGTACCCCTACGTGTCTAGGGTGTGAATGTATGGTCTGCCAAGAAAACCCCCTTCTGGATGATCTCACCCCTTTACCTGGTGGGTAAAAGTGTATGACCCCCATCTTGGTCAAGAACTGAACACCCCTCACAGAGATGCAGTCAGCTGCTAGGCGAAAACATCAGCATGCAGGGACCCCTCGAGATCCGCAGAAGTTTCTCCTCTGATTATATTAGGAGCAAAAGGCTATTATCTCAAATGGCATCCTTGGATTGGGCAGAGGTTGTCATCAGGCAACCATTGTGTTCTACAGAAAGCTGTCTCACCATATGGATGTATTAATAAACACATTTGTATTATGCTAGAGAGGCCTTGTACTAATACCAAGGCAGTGTGCTAGAGAGGCCTTATACCAATACCAAGGCATTGTGATAGTATTCATGAAGTGTTCTGTGTCAGCAACGTCTATGTCTGTCCGAAACCAGTCCAATGTCATGAACGCAAAATGTGTGTCAAACGTTAATGTGGCAAAGAGAAGGCAACTTTAGGAAAAGGAATTTTGTACATGCAAGAATGATATAATTCCTATTAGGTCTAACTAGGGCACATGACAGAGGAGTTTCTTAATGCTACTGACAGACAGTACTAGACAGCTAGCACTAATTTTATTAACAGTGGAAGGATGAAAAGCAGAGTGGAGTCATCAGGATATCGACCGGTGACCATGTCGAACATCGATCCCTGCTGTGGATGCATTAGTTTAATGAACTACCAGACCCATGAGGCTCCCACCTTCCTGTCTACCTACCCCACATAGTATCCAAGAAGAGAGCCATCTTAGAACCTGGTGCAAAAAGATCCACAATGTGCCTTCACCAGAAGTTCGGCCCTCACGCCCCTCCTCATTATTCACTCTTTTCTGCATGACATTTTCACATGCACGCTAATCTCTGGCATATTGCCAACCGGTTTGCCCATCACCTTTATACTAATGTCACCCAATCTTTTTTTCATTTCCTACTTCTACAGCCCCGTTTTCACTCACATATCAAGGAAACCGCAATCAGACAATGGAGGGACTTTTGACTATTCAAGCTGAACTCAATTAAAAACTAAGGTCCTATACTTTCCCTCTTCAACAGCACAATTGTCTGACTCCTTCCACTTTTCAATGGGCTTTCTGAAAAATTGCCTACCAACACAGCAACTGCAGCACTTTTCAAATTACTGATCCTATGGAAGATAAACATACCATTTTAACACATTTACCTGCAACTATCAGACTGCAGCTTTTGGTGCCGAAGATTCACATGCGTCGTAAATTCATAGTGTTGTAGGCGTGAACCTTGTAAATTATATTTTTTCAAGTAAAACTTACGGTTTTACAGTGAGTCGTTCTCCCTACCCGGAACCTACAATGCACCAGGGCACAGAGTCCATCTCATTTTGTGTTTGAACCCCAAATCAGTGAGTGAAATTAGGTGGCGTGAAGAGAAGCAAAACAGTAAATGTCTACAGGTAAATTAAGAAGGATTCCGTAGTATATAGAATATCCAAGACATAAGTTGCCTCAAAGGAGGCGGGAGGATGCACACAAATCTACCGTATCATAAGCTACAAACTGATAGTTTCAAATAAGTAACATTTTCAGTTTGTAGCATGTGCAGATGTAGATCAAATACATAGCCTGAAATGTTGTGCTCTCTCCCTAAAACAGTGGCTTGCAAGCAGATGTCTGGAACAATGTTTTAATGACCGTTTGCTTGACTTGTGCCTCTTTTCGGGCACAGAGTTGTGAAAGTGTGCAGTGTCGACCATATTAGCTGCCTTACAAATGTCTGTGAGCGGCATATAGCCAAGAAAGTCATAAGTCTTTGAGTGACGATATTCTCGAAGTGCAGTGTAAAGAGTATGTTTCACTTTAGTGTAATATTCATTTTTTTTTTTTTACTTTTTTTATTGGTAGTATGCATGTGAGGATCAATGTACAGACATATTACAAGCATCAATGCGGTATATTGTAGCACAGCTGTAAACAGCAGCTTGGCGCCGTTCCCAGCAAATAGAGCGCTAACTTTAGGAGGTGCCATAAAGAAGTTAGTTTTACTATGTAACCTAGGCCATATTGCTGGTACAATTTTCTAGGGACCTTTAATATCCCACTATCACAATAGTCCATTTGCATTTGCGTCCTGTAATCACATTACTACTTTTTTGATTTACGTTTTTCTAAAACAAAAACAAAACAAATGAACTTCTATCGCTATTTGACAGCTTCTGGCGGAATGGGCGACCCTCCCCAGGTTGCAGTAGTGTGTCTTTCTTCAGTATTTAGGCACGGTTCTAGTGTGGTGCAGTATCTTGTGTCTGTGAGCCCTATGCACAGTAGTGGGTACATCCGTGCGGGGGATCGGGGGCACGTGCGGGGGGGACATTCCTAAGGTGGACTGGCAGTGAGGGCCTAGCTTATTTGTGGGGCCATCCAGGCAGGGGCCCGAGGGCCTATTGGATCAGGGTGTGGGCGTATATGTGTCGCTAGGGTACCGCTCCTACATGGGTGAAGTCCTTGTGTTATTGCCACTATAAGCTTACAGGGAGAGGGGAGGGGGTCTCTAGCAGAGAGCAATGTTGTGTAGGTGGCCCCGTATCATCCCCAGAGGAGTTAGCGCTGGTCCCATCTTCGTGGTTTGCCCCCTGCGCGAGGTCCATCATAATACTCCAGGTCTCCAAGTCCCACTCCGCGTTCTCATCGGTGCGAACCGATCTGAGTCAACACTCCTCCGCTACCCCCCACTCCCGCAAGTCCGCCTTCCATTTCTCCGGGGGGGTGGAAGGGGGGGCGTATTCGCCTTCCAATGAATAGCTATGCGGCGTTTCGCTAATACCAGTCCAAGCATAGCGAATTTATGCTGCATGTGGGTTGTGGCCTTGGGGGTCGGGAGTACCCCCAAGAGGCATCGCTTAATGGAGGCTTCAATTGAGAGCTTTGTTGCTCTTCGCAGTGTGTCCAGCACTATGCTCCAGTCGGGGCCGAGCCTGGGGCAGTCCCAGGTTACATGAATAAAATGAGCCGGGGAGAAGCCACATCTTGAGCACTTAGCTGCGTGCGCTGGGTCGAACCTCGCCAAGCATGCGGGTGTCGGTTAAGTGCGGTGCAGATAATTGAACTGCGCAAGCTTGATCCGGGCGTTGCTCGAAACGTCCTGAAGCAGCGCCAAAGCGCGTTTCCACTGCCCGTCGGTTAAGGGCGTGGGTAGGTCTTCCTCCCACCTCCTGCGTGTCGGGGCCATGTCTAGTCTGCGGTCCGTTTTTAGGGCCTTGTACAGCCTGGATATTAATCCTTGGAAGGAGCCCGGGTCCAAGATCGTGCACAACGTGCTCGATTCCTCCGGCTCCATCGGGAATGTAGTCCAGATTTCCCAAAACGTGCGGGTTATCTTTGCATATTGGAGGAAGTGGCCCTCTGGGACCCCGTAGTGCTCCCTGGCATCCTCAAAGGATAGGAAGGAGTCGTTGAGATAAAGCTCTCCAGGCATTGTGCAGCCTCCTGCATTCCAGCTGGTCACATCCATTACAGATTGTATCTGGCGGTATCCCGGAAGCTATTCCAGTGGGAGCGCGCGCGCATAGGGGGCTTTTCGCAGCACCAGAGTCACCGCCCGTTCCCAGGCCCAGGCAACCTGTTTCACTATGAATGGGCAGTTCGGGGGAGTCCTGGCTCCCATCATCAGATACTTGGAGAGCTCGGCTTCCGGACACCAAACGGCCAACAGTCTTTTTTCAGTGTTCGAGCCCTCCGCGCACCACTGTGCTGCATATTGGAGGAGTCCTGCAATGTAATATAAACGCAAGTCAGGGAGCCCCAGGCCACCCTGATCCATGTCAAGCTTGAGGAGGTCAAGCTTAACTCTGCTCCGCTTGCCCGCCCAAACCAGCAGGACCAGTAGGCTGTTCAGAGTGGTGAAGGTGTTGTTCAGGATGCTGCAGAATGAGTTCTGGAGGGTGTATAAACATCTGGGAAGCAGGACCATCTTAGCCAGTGCTACCCGCCCCATGACGGACAGCGGCAACTGGTTCCAAAAAAGTATGGACTCCAAGTTGTCGAGGATTCTCCCTGTGTTTAGGGCATATTGGGCTTCAGGGGAGTGAGCTATCTGCATTCCGAGATAGCGAAAATGGTCACTTTTCCACGTTAGCGCTATCGGTGGGAGTGCGGTCGCTTCAAGCCCCGCCAGCGGGAACGCGATCGATTTCGCAGGGTTAATTACCAATCCGGACACTACACCAAAATCATCCAGGACGGTTGGTAGGGCCGGGATAGCCTCCGCCGGCTGACGAATGTACACCAGCGCGTCATCCACGTATAGGGACACGACATTGGTCCGTCCGTCTATCTCCAGGCCCCAGCACTCCATATCTCTTCGGAGACGGATGGCGAGTGGCTCCATAGCGATTGCAAAGAGGAGCAGGGATAGGGGGCACCCCTGTCTCGTACCTCGTTCGATGGTGATCGATTCAGAGACTAGCCTCCCTGTACGCACCCTAGCAGTGGGTCTCTGGTACATAAGTCGCACCCATGCCACGAATTCCTGGCCCAGCCCCATTCTAAGCAGAACTTGCCACAGATAATCCCATTGCAGGGTGTCAAAGGCTTTTTCGATGTCCAGTGAAATTACTGCTGCTGGTGTCTCCGAGCCCGCGACGGAGTGTATCACGTGCGCCAACCTTCGCAGGTTCATGTGGGTGCCTCTGCCCGGCATGAACCCGCACTGGTCCTCGTGGACCAGGTGGGTCACCACCCTATTTAGCGTAGAAGCCAGCACCTTAGCTAGAATTTAGATATCCACTCCGAGCATAGAGAGGGGGCGGTAGGAACCAGGCAAGGTGGGGTCCCTATCTGGTTTAGGGAGCAATACTATTTGAGCTTCTCTCATGGAATTTGGGAGTATCCCCGTCTGCCTAGCTTCCCGCAGTGTCTCCAGTAGTCCCGGGAGGAGTTGATCCGCATAGGCCCTGTAGTACTCTACAGGAAGACCATCTGGTCCTGGGGCTTTCCCCCCTGCCATGTCCCGCACGGCCTCCTGGAGGTCCTCGAGGTTGATCTCCGCCCCCAGCATCTCACCTTGCTCGTCAGTGAGCTGCGGCAGGGGTATACTGTCGAGAAATTGCGCTATTGCCGCATCTCCAGCCCTTAGTCCCCTGCTAAATACGCATACTAAGTGGGCGCAAAGCTGTAGGTTGATGGTCGATTGGGTGTGAGCGAGGGTCCTATCTGGCTGTCTAATGGATAATATGGTCAGGGGTGGGCGTTCCCTCTTGAGAAGCCACGCTAGCAGCTTCCCAGTTTTGTCGCCTTCTCTGTGAAGGAGCTGCCGATATTCTTGCCTGACCAAACTGTCCAACCTATCCCATAGTTCCCCTACTCGCCGATGAGTCCTCAGCCGATCTTTGTCTAGCACCCTTAAATTAGGGTTTGTACTTTGTAGCATGTTCAGGTCTTTCTCGGCGGTTGCTAGATCCACCTCGAGCCGTTGTCTCATCCCCCCCACTTTAGACAAGCATTCCCCCCGCACCACTACCTTCAATGTGTCCCACTCCATGCCCCTTGTGTCTGTAGACAGCCAGTTACTATCAAAGAAGTTGGCGATCGAGCCACTGAGCTCTAAGCTAAATTCTTCGTCCTTCAGTGCCCTTGGCTGTAGTCTTCAGAGCGGGACCGCAGGCCTAACCCTCTCCACACCCCATTGCAGTAAGACTGGGGCATGGTCGGACAGAAATCTCCCAAGTATGTGTAGGTTATGAGCGTGCTCAGCCGCCCCTTCAGAGAGCAGGAAGCAATCCAGGTGACTGTAGACCGCATGTGTCTGGGCATAGCACGTGTACTCACTCTTCGTTGGGTGTAGCATCCTCCACCAGTCCACACACCCAAGTCTCTGCATTAACCCCCGTAGTGCCCCGACCATATTGGGTTTTGTATGCAGTTAGGGGGGGGGGGGGGGGAGTCTGTTGATTACCCCTTCGAGTACGCAATTGAAATCGCCTGCCCAAAGGAGTGGTATTCCCGCATGGGCCGCTATTAGTTCTTCAATGCTTAAATAAAAGGCACCATCGTCGGTGTTGGGGCCATAGACATTTAAAAGGCATACCTCGGACCCGTCCAGTACCCCTTGGACCATTATGTACCTCCCCTGTATGTCTGCAGAGTAACTCATCCGGAATGGAGTCTGCGGAGCTATCCAGATCGCCACCCCACGCGCGTAGCTAGAGTATGTTGCATAGGACATCCGACCCCCTCCATTTCGTATGTAATTTTTGGGCCTCATTCTCAGTTAAGTGGGTTTCTTGTAGCATGGCTATGTGGGTCCTCTGCCTTCGGAGATATGTTTGTATCCTATACCGTTTCAGGAACGTGCCTAACCCCCGCACATTCCACGAGATATTAAAACCTGCCATCACTGAGCCATATGATAGAATGAGAGCTACTGCCACCCATCCGCCAGAGCTGTCTGCGCATCAGAAAAAACCAATAACAAAACTGTTCCCCCCCCCAGGTAAACACAAAGAACCAACCGTGCCTCCCCAATCTTGTCCCAGCATTGCAACACCCTCCTATAAAGTGAGATTAAGCCTCACTAGCATCAACTTATCTGTCTATACAATATATCAAAAGAGAAAATCTCCCCTCCAGTACCGCACACTTGGGAGGGGGGGGGTCAGGCGAGAGGCTACGGCGCTCCCAGGGAGTCCCCCTACCACGCTTTATTTTTCCCCTTAGCGTTCCCTTCGTTTGTAGACCGTATGCCTCCGCTCACAGACCCCCGCCAGCTCCCGTCTTAGGTTTTCAGGCCCATTGTCCCTGGCGCTCCCAATCTGCCACCAGTAGCGGCCAGGCCCTCTTCTTCGCGCCGCGGGGACTCTTCTGCAGGGAGGGGGGGGGGGGCGAGCCGCAGCCCGCAGCGCTTACTGGGCCCAGCTCTAGCCCCCGCTCCGGTCCAGCGCCGGGTGCTCCGCCCGCCTCGCGGTCAGCACGGCTCCACTCCTGGGCCCCACAGGCCGCCCGCGTTGCTCGGCGCCCTCCAGAGGCTCTTTGCCGCTGCCAGGGGCTTATCCACGACTCTCCACACGTGGGGGGCCAACCACAGCTCGCAGCGCCAGCTAGGCCGCGACACCTCCAGCCAGTCGGCAAACCTCCGGATTCTGCCTCAGGGCTCCGCACTCATTTACCCAGCCCAGCTCCTGGTACTCCGGCACACTTCTCGGCTACTAGCCGGCGGTCGCCTTCCGCCCTGTTTTCTGTTCTGCCTCTAACAGGCGCAGGGCCTCCGCCGTGCCGACCAGCGGCCAAGTCACTGCGGCAACCCCGCTCCTGGCGATCGCTCTCTCAGCGGCCGCTCCTTCAAAGCGCCTCCAGCCGAGCCAGCCCAGGCAATTATCGAGCCTTGGGGGTCCCGGGACGTCCACTGCTCAGGATGAGGCACTCAGTATCCCGATGGCAGGGATATTTTAGGATCTTTGGCGGGCCCGCCGCGGAGCTCCCTTAAAACGCGGCCGCCATCTTGGCCACGCCCCCTAGTGTAATATTCTTGAATACACTTTACTATCCACCTTGCGAGGCCCGACTTAGAGACTCCATAACCTAAGTGGGGTTTTCCAAATTGAACAAAGTCTTTTTGTTTGGAAATGGATTTTGTATGATCGATGTAATATATTACTGCCCTCTTTCCATTTAATGTATGCAATGCTCGTTCAGCAACTGGTAAGGAAAGAAAATGTGAAAGTCATCTGATTGACACGGAACAACAAGACCAACTATGGATAAAAAAATACATTAATAAAAACTGGGTTTGTCCTCCGGACGATCCGATCTTATAAACCTGAACTATAGGCTCCTATGCTGTGAAGGCTTGAAATTCTCCAGTTCTGCAAAAGGACGCAATTGCCACTAGAAAGGCCATTTTCATGAGACAAGAGTAAGGGCTCGAAAGGAGGTCTTGTAGTTGCGTTAAGACTACATTAAGGTCCTACGGAGGGTACTGGTGATGTCCTTGGAGGGATAACTTAGGGCTACCATAAATGCTTTAACATCCGACAACTAAATTAAAGATCAGTGTTGTCTGTTCTACATATAAGTGGCTATAGCTGCTGAGTGAATTTTAATAGATGTGCATGTCAGTCTTGATTTCTGTAGGTGTAATAGAAAGCAGTTAATATCATGAACTAAGGCCGACGAGATTGTGGATGCCAACTGCTACAATAAAGTACGATTTGTTTGTGTGGTAGGTGTATGTGCTTCTCGTAAAATGGCCATACACTTTTCAGGAAGGTGTAGATAATCAAACTGCATGACCTCCGCTACCAACTCACACGGCTCATCGCCTTGAGGTTTGGATGTTTCAGTCGCTGCTGAATTAGGTCTGCTCAAGTGTATCCTCCATTGTGGTTGGATAGACATTTCCAGCAGCACTGAGTATCATAACGGCTTGTCCATACTGGAGAGATCAAAATAAGTCTCATGGATGTTTTCCTCATCTTTTTCATACAACACGAAAGGTGTGGCTGGACAAATGCCTTCCACTTCCCCCTATGAGGCATCTGCGGTAATGGTCATCAGTGGCTAAGGGTGGACAAGTGTCCCCTGCCAAGTAACCATTTTTGCTGTATCACCAATTAGAAAATGTGCTGTACTCTGGGCTCTACCAACACTAGATCTTCCCACTGACCTGTCACTTGTGACCACTAACTGGACAGACACTGCTGTAATGGGTGCACTTGGGAGTCAGGCACTTGTAACTACTGCAGTGCACAATGCCATCAGCCCCAGCAATTTCACGATTGTTCTCACTGCTGGAAAAAGCAACTTCTGGTAATGAGGAAGCAGCTTCAGAAGTACCATCACTCTCTTTCAGGATAGACTTTGCTCGTTAGGATGCTTAGTATGGCTCTTAAAAAGAGCTTGAATTATTGAAGACAAAGATGAAGTTATTTACCTTCGGTAATGCCTCATCTGAGAGACTATTAATCTGCAGATTCTCCACCCTTAGAATATTCCCCAGGTGTCAGACTGGATCTGGAAAATCTTGAGAAGTACTTCTGCGAGACAGTAGGTGGCACTGATGGGCTCCACGTCAGCATCATAGGCGTCGTCCATACCGGAAGTGACATGTGCGGTGTCTATATAGGCACCACCCCAGTGCACTGATATCAGTTTCTTTACAGGACTATTTCTGTGCCAGAATAACGGAACCCTGTCAGAATCTGCACACTGGTCTGAAAGCCTTCTTAGGACCTACATGTATCTTTTTAGGTGGATAAGGATAAGTTACTTACCTGTAATCCTAGTTCTCTTCCAGGGGTATCCTCATCAAAGTCATAAGCACTGAATATTCCCGCCCATGTGCGGGGTCCCCGGAAATAATAAAAATTATATATGAAAAAAACATATATATACAGATATATATATATATATATACACACACACATATACATATATCATTTTTTCTCATATCAATGCAGCCCCCATCTAGGAGGCTAAACAATGTAATAACCAATAAAACACTGTTTTTGCAAACACATAATATATGCATAAAAACACAGGAGAGCAAGTACCACTTAATGAGTAAAACTCAAAGAAAAAACTGCAAAACAGCAGACATTGTTAGCCTACAGGCTGCATTGTAAACCAATAGCATAGAAATGAAAGCATTTTCACACAAAAACTGGTACCGTGCCTTTAAGGCAGCCATGACCCCTAGCTTCCCATCATGCCTCAGGGGTGACAGTTAGGTCAGTTGTTCTTTGCGTAATCCTGAAGATCAGGGCACAAAGATATTGCTTCATAATAAAAATGATCTCATTTGCCTGGGGAGGCGGGTGGGTTGCTTATGACTTTTGATGAGGATACCCCTGGAAGAGAACTAGGATTACAGGTAAGTAACTTATCCTTCTCTTCCAGGGGACCCTCATCAATAGTCATAAGCACTGAATAGAATAGCAAGCCCACCTTCCACCTGCAGGCAAATGAGAGTGAATGACTCAATGTACAACAAAACAGCCACAATCAGCTGTTGAACAGATTCCTCAAAGAGGCCTGGCCTACTTGGGTATCTGCTCTGGTGTCTGAATCTAGACAATAATGCCTTGTAAATGTATGGACGGACCTCCAAGTTGCCGCCTTACAGATCTCAGAGATAGGCACGTTATGAAGGAAAGCAGTCGTAGCCGCTTTTCCTCTTGTGGAATGCGCCTTGGGAGTAAAGCCAAGGGGCTTCTGCGCTAGCTGATAAGCCAACTTGATGCATGAAACTATCCATCTGGAGATGGATCGCTTTGAGGCTGGAAAACCTGTTCTGATCGACCCATAGTTAACGAATAGTTGATCAGATTTTCTCATGGACTTGGACCTATCCAGATAGAATTTTAAAACTCTTTTCAGGTCAAGCGAGTGTAAAGCCCTCTCAGCTGGAGTGGAGGGATTAGGGAAAAAGGTCGGTAGAGATATGGTCTGATTCACATGGAAATCCGACACCACCTTCGGAAGGAAGGAGGGATGAGTTCTCAATACCACCCTATTGAGATGGAAAACAGTATACGGTTCCTTAGAGCAGAGAGCCTGTATTTCACTCACTCTGCGAGCCGAGGTGATCGCTATCACGAAAGCCACCTTCCACGTGAGGTATTGCAAAGTTGCTTTGTGAATGGGTTCGAAAGGTGGACCCATCAATTTTGATAGCATCAGGTTCAGCTTCCAGGGCGGCGAAGGAGGCCGGACCGGAGGGTAGACCTTTTTCAGGCCCTGTAAGAAGTCTTTCACAACCTGTAGCTGAAAGAAAGAAGGTTGAGAAGGAGAGCGCCTGTATGCAGTGATAGCAGCTAAGTGCACCTTAATGGAGGGAAACTTCAAGCCTGCTTTCGCCAGTTAAAGCAGGTACGGCAAAATGACTTCCTCCTGTCCCCTCGTTGGGTTACAATTATTTTGAACGCACCACATATAAAAACGTTTCCACTTGCACGCATAGGAATGCCTAGTGGATGGCCTCCATGCCTCTTAAGATGGACATGCAGTCTCGTGGCAGCCCTAAATGTCCAAACTGGAGGACCTCAGGAGCCATGCTGCCAAGTTCAGTGAGGGACGGTTGAGGTGATAAATCCTCCCGTTCATCTTGTACAGCAGGTCCGGTCTGCACAGCAGTCTGTGTTGGCATTCTGACAGGTGCAGAAGGTCTCGGGTACCACCATTGTCTCGGCCAGTCCGGGGCAATCAGGATCATCCTCGTGTGCGACAGAGAGTTTGGTCACCACATTCGGGATGAGCGGAAGGGGTGGAACGGCGTACACAAATGCCCCTGACCAGTCTATCAAAAGGGCATTCCCCTTCGACCCTGGCCGATGGAACCTCGAGGCGAAGTCTTAGCACTTTGTATTTTCGTCGTCCGCGAAGAGATCGATGCTGGGCCGACCCCAAGCCTGGAAGATGTCCTAGACGACTTCGTCGTTGAGCACCCAGTCTTGTCTGTCTTCGAAGTGTCGACAGAGCATCTGCCTTTGCGTTCTGTTCTCCTGGCAGGTGTACCGCTGTGATCGATAGGTTCCGTGCCAGGAGCCAATGCCAGAGAGCTTGAGCTTCCAGAGACAAGGTGCGAGAGCGAGTTTCCCCCCGGTTTGTTCAGGTAGTACATGGTGGTGGTATTGTCCGTCTGTACTAAAATTGAGCCTGCCTGAATCGAAGGAAGGAAAGCCTTGAGGGCTAGGTGAACTGCTCTCAGCTCCAACATGTTTATGTGATATGAGCGCTCTTTCACTGACCATTGTCCTTGCGTCTGAAAAGCACCCATGTGGGCTCCCCAGCCCAGGAGGGAGGCGTCCGTGATCAGTGTCTGAGAGGGAGGTGCCTGATGAAAAGGTATCCCTACTTGCATATTCTCCTTTTTCATCCACCATGGTATAGATGCTTTTGCTGCGTTTGAGAGACTTATTCTGTCTTTCCATCGATCCGTTTGCTGATCCCACTTGTCCTCCAGATCCTGCTGTAGAGGACGCATTCGTAGTCTGGCATTGGGGACCAGGAAAATGCAGGATGCCATCGACCCTAACAGGGAGGCAATCTGACGAACTGAAGTCATTCTGTTGTCCAGAATTAGTCTGCATTTGTGTGTGATGGAAAACTGTCTCTCCTCCGAAGGAAACACTTTTCCTACCTCGGAGTCTACCAGAGCTCCTAGATAATGGATTCTCTGTGTGGGTTGTAGAGTTGACTTGTCGAAGTTCACATGAAGACCTAGACGGTGACAAAGCTCCAGGCATTGTAGGAAATGATTCCTCACACTGTGGGGGAGGGACCTTTCAACAGCCAGTCGTCCAGGTACGGGTACACGAAGATGCCTCTGCAGCGTAGTGCTGCTGCCACCACTGCCATGCACTTCGTGAACACTCGGGAGCCGACTTCAACCCGAAGGGTAGCACTTTGAACTGGTAGTGTGAAGATCCCACTAGGAATCTGAGATATTGTCTGTGATGTTGACTGACCGGAACGTGAAAGTAGGCATCTTGCAGATCCAGCGAACACATCCAATCTCCCTGCCTGAGATGTGGATATATTTGATGGAGAGCCAGCATGCGAAACTTCTCTTTTTTGATTGACTTGTTGAGTGTTCGCAGATCCAGAATGGGTCTGTACTCTGCTTTTCGACCCTTCTTTACCAAGAAGAATCTTGAGTAGACCCCTCGTCCTCGCTGAGATATTGGCACTTTCTCGATGGCTGACTTTCGCAGAAGGGTGGTAACTTCGCTCTGCAATATCTTTATCTGATGGTACGATGATTGAACCGGAGAGATTGAGGGGGGTTGGTGTCGAAAACGTAGAGAGTACCCATTCTGTAGCGTAGCTAACACCCACTGGTCCTTTGTGATAGCTCGCCACTCTTCGAGATGATTTGCAATACTTTCCCCCTCCCCCCCCCCACTGGAGTGGTGAACGGCGACGGGGGAAGTGGACACTCATTGCTTGGTCTGCGTCTTAGTGGAGGTGTTAGACTGACGCTGGTTCCCTCTTTCTCTGGAGGAACGCCGGCCTTGGTATTGTGACCTTTGCTGTCCCTGCTGATCCTGGTTTTTCTGCCAATGAGGGGTTTGAACCCTCTGTTGGGAGGATCGCCGGTTGTAAGGCCTGAATCGTTTGCGGAACTCTTTCTTCTTCTCTAGACCCACGGCTTTTAGTGTGTCTAGCTCCGTCTTCATCCGGGACATTGTCATCCGTGTGTGCCCCGAACAAAGATGATCCGGAGAAGGGAAGATTGAGGATCCTAGACTGTGCCTCTGGTTTGAGCGCCGTGAGTCGGAGCCAGGAGGTTCTTCTAGCGCATATTCAATGCGCATAGGCATGAGCCGAAAGAGTAGCTCCATCAGCTGCAGCGCTGATAACTTGGTTAGCCACCAAGCTGCCTTCATGTAAGATCTCATCAAAATCCTTGCTATCTTCTTGTGGTAACTTTTCCATGAATCTTTGCAGGGAGTCCCACAGAGACCTGTCATACCGGCCCAAGAGAGCCGAAGCACTCGACACCTTCATCATAGAAGCTGATGTGCCACATACCTTCCTTCCCCACGAATCCTGTGTCTTACTCTCCTTATCTGGTGGAACAGTAGAGGAGGAAGCAATAGCATGGGTCTTTTTTGCTGCAGCGATTATCACAGAATCCGGTGGAGGATCAGATTTGAGGAAAAGTGGGTCTTCTGCCGGTGCACGGTATTTCGTCAAAATCCTAGCCGGTGCGGTCTTGAGTGTCGCCGGCGTGAGGAAAATGTCCATAACTGGTTCTATTAAACCCGGTACCAATGGTAGCAGGGGTCTAGATGCTGCCCTTTGGTGCAAAGTCTCAAAGATAACAGAGGACGAACTCTGACGAGTCGGCATCGGGATGTTTAGTTTCGCCGCACCCCTGTCCAGCACGTCCTGAAAGGTGCTAATATCATCCACCGGAGAGACCCTCGACGGCGGGCTGTCAGTCAGAGTAGGTGAATAGTCTCTGTGTGACGTGTGTGTGGAAGAGGAGGATGGTGTTGGAGATCTGTGCCTTCTCCTCCTGCTTCGGGATCTAGATTTTCTTCTGTGCGAGTGCGCAGGAGTGCGACTGCGATCCCTGGCTCTTGATGGAGTACGCTCTCTATCCACCGCCTGTACCAGACGAGCCAACGGGGACCTGTGAAGGGGGCTCGAGTACTGCTGTGCCCTTGCGGGTGGAGCAGTGGCCCAGTGATGCAAGGGTCTGTCCCATCTTGGTGAAAGATGGATGGTAGTCGATCTTTGCCCTTCTCGCCCCTCAGGAGCATGTGGAGGAGGCGGAGAGTTCTCTCATTTTTGCGCAGGCCTGGTCGGCGAATCTTGATGCCTGGACACTGGACTGCTGGACATCGAGATCACGACATCCGGAGATCTTGACGTTGAACCCCTGTGAGAGCTAGGAGAACCTGTTCGACAACGGTGACGTGGACAGGCTTACTGGACGCGAGGCCTCTTTGGACTGGTGCCTAGACGTTGATCTGGAACGTCTCTGAACAGATTGGCTTCTCAACGTCGACCGTCGTCTTGGCGACGATGAAGCCTGCCTCGACGTCGGCCTTCTCCTCTTGGACGGAGGACTCAATCCTGCAGTCGACTGGCCTCTCGACGTCGAACGTCTACTTGACGCCGACGGAGTACCGTGTTTCGACGCCAGCCGTCTCTGGTCTGGAGACCGGTGTCTCGACGTCGATCGATGAAGTGGTGCCGTCGACGGAGACTGCCGTCTCGACGTCAAAGATCTTTGGACTGACCTCGACGGAGATTTTTGCCTCTACGTCGATTGCCGTTGATGTGGCGACGACGGAGTGATGTGCCTCGACGCCGAACGCTTGGCCAGCGTCGGCGGAGACTTGCTTCTCGACGTTGATTGTCGCCTGGTTGACGACAACGGAGGGCCTTTTACCTTCGTCGACGTTGAGCGTCGTCGATTTCTTGGAAGAATGATGCGTCTGCACCACCATAGTCTTCGTCGACGATTTCTCCGTCGCCGGCAGCTTTGACGTCAATCCCGACGCCAATGGAGAACAGGTCGGGACCTTGCCTCTCGACGTCGACCGAGTCCTCCTCTTCTGCTGCCTCACTGGAGACCTACCTCTTTCAGAGAGGCCATAAAGTCGAATCCTCTCCCTGTCTTTGATGGTCCTTCTCGACAACTTCTTGCAATGATGACAAGTGGCAGAAGAGTGAGAATCAGGGAGGCAGAGGATACACACAGGGTGTGTGTGTCTGATCTAGCCTTCTTCTTGCCACAGGCAGGGCAAGGGTCAAATAAGGAAGGCATTTCTGACAGAAATAAACCTTTTCTGAAACACAAAAAAGGTTTCACTCTCACTCTAAGGCTAAAAAACGTCGAGTGAAAGTCAAAATCTTCTAAAATAAATATTTTTTGACAGAAAGTCAAAACAAGCATTTGCAATGCAATAGGTCTCGCATTCACAGGATTTTGAGCTATTGGTATTGTAAATGGCAATGCCTTTTATTTACGTGTTGGTTTTTAAAACATAAAAGGCATTGTTATTTACAATGACAATAGTTTAAACTGTGCAACACCCCGCCCCCAGTAATTATGTGTCCACGAATCCCTCCCCTCATTTAGCATCACTGCGCAGGTCACCTGCAGGTTCGTGTAAGTTTGATGTGTAGAAAGAATTCGCGCATTGCCGCTTTCAGGCTCAAAATTAAGTCTGACCTAATTTCTGAAAGTTGCCCCAGTTTTGTTGTTTTTTGCAGTTTTATACAGCGCGAACTCGACACAAAGTTATTGGAGCGCTGTACGAGAGTACCAGTTAAATTATATGAGATCATTATTTTTTTAGGTACGGTGAGATTCAGTTTTTTGCCCAGAATCATAGGGTGTTGAGCCGACGAGTTCTAGGGTCGGCAGTTTTAGCGTAACGCCACATCCTCGCCTAGATACATTTCTTTACATATCCCCCCCCTCCTTCACAGTCGAACGGAATTCCTGTGAGTTAAGCGAGTTATCAATCCATTTGAAGTAAATGGCGGAAGAGCAGTTTTAGTTGGTCGTTCACATTATAGTGAATATAGTGAAATCCTGCTCTGAGGATGGCATAGGTTTGCCTAGAAGTTTAACTCAATTGAGGTTTTTGGATGCGTTTGACGTATAAAGAAGGATAGTGGGAAGGGTTTCACAATGTCAGTCAAGAGTGCAGCTTGGTTTTAGTCTTTATAAACAGTTCGGTTAATCTAAGTATTGCTGGCTTCGTTTATGCAATTTTAGTGTAACTGTAGACACGGAAAGGTGCACGTGTTTTGCCAACGTTATTTCTTGAGATGTAAACCGAGTTACTGGAGATTTAGGCAGTAATTTTCAGCTTTTTAAAAATACACAAATAGGCATATGTGTAAATAAATGCACACATGCATATAGGGTGTGACTATTCCAGCTACACATGCAATTTTGCACGCAGTCCTTGAAGGCCCGGAGGGCTGGGGGATATGCGCGATACCGTGAAAAGGGCACATACGTGGCAGCGCATTCCTGCTCCACCCCCACCTTCAATAAAACTTCTCCAGAGCCGTGATTTCCCCTCCTTCTGCTCGTCCACGATGCAGGAAAATGACCCATCCTCCCAGCCTGCAGAGCACCATGGAAACTGCTGTATTTTGTGGAAACGGTAGCCACAGTAAAGTCATTCGACTGCCTCCTTTCCTTTGAAAACCGAATACATGTATGTTTGGTGAAAACAAAACGAAGTTAGGGATGTTTTCGAAATACAGCGTTGACGAGATGCTCGGTCGAATTTCGGACTTTTGGCTTCAGTCGAGGTGTGGGAAGCTGGCTTTGCACAGTCCGTTTTCATTAAATGCAGCATCCGATAGTTTATTTCAGTGCGTACAGCAGTGGTATTCAAACTTGTTAATGCGACCCCCCCCCCTACCCTCCCCCACCTTATGCTGTGAAGACCAAGAGCAGTCAACGTCATTCTGCATCTGACAATTAGCCAGCTGGTCTCCTTTAATGTGCATCCTGTCAAGTTCAGTATATGTATACCATTGTGTGCTTGCAGTGGAGACAGACGGCCCAGGTAAGGTGGGGCTGCTTATTCCACACACAAAAAAAAGCCCACCAACTGTCCTCAACCATGGCCGATTGCCCGCCTTGCCAGTCCGAGGCTGGATACAAACCATTTATTGATTATTATATACCATGGCTATCTTTTTCCAGAAAAACACATGGATTGTTCCTAGTTAGATTAAATAAAGCACCTACCCTAGTAAGCAATCTTTCTGCCTGGCATTTAACTGCAGGTTAAAACCAGCGCGCGCCTCGCTCCTCACTTACTGAAAACGGTGACTTGAAGAAACGGTTCACAACATCTCTTTCCTTCTTTGATTTAGTTGCTTCCCTGTGAAATGGATCCAAAAAAGAACCAGCGCGCGAAACTGAAAGCGCGGTGGGAGCGCACGAGACACCGTGAGCGTGCACATCGGCTGTCCCGGCGTAATCGCCGGAGAAGACACGCTGTTTATTTGCGCTGAGGCTCCGAGTCTGAATCGGAGGCAGAACTGTCCTTGAGCCTGGCACGCTCGCAGCACGGCCAGCGTGACGGCGGCCGCATGGGCTGCGAGGTACACCGAGCACCCTGTGAGCTCTGAGGACTCGCTGCAGGGCATCGCGCTCAAGCATGGCGGAACGACGGTAAGGTGGGTGTGGGTGGGTGGGTGGGTGGTGGGGGTTGGCAGATGGCGCATGGCTGACTGACACTGGAGGGGGTGCAAGGACAGCTGGGGAGTGCGTGCACAGCTCATGTTTTGCGGCTGGAGAGGACGGAAGGGGGACAGGAGATGTGCACATCGCGTGTCTGTACGTGCGTGTTCACGGTTGCAGTCCGTCCTGCGCGTGCACATCTCCGGTCTCCCTTCCGAAGCAAGTCAGTAACAATAGATCTCGCTAGCGACAGCGCTTTCGCGCTGCGTCGCTAGGCGAGACCTAAAAAGGAAGAGCTGTGAATCCAGCGTCCTGACTGAAGGAGCCGGAAAGAACAACTGACCTGTCAACCCTGAGGCATGATGGGAAGCTAGGGGTCATGGCTGCCTTAAAGGCACGGTGACAGTTTTTGTGTGAAAATGCTTTAATTTTCTATGCTATTGATTTACAATGCAGCCTGTAGGCTAACAATGTCTGCTGTTTTGCAGTTTTTTCTTTGAGTTTTACTCATTAAAAACAGAGTTCAAGTGGTACTTGCTCTCCTGTGTTTTTATGCAGATATTATGTGCTTGCAAAAACAGTGTTTTATTGGTTATTACATTGTTTAGCCTCCTAGATGGGGGCTGCATTGATGAGAAAAATGATTATATATATATATATATATATATATACACACGACCGTCGTTGTGGACACAATAAACTAATTGTGTTGTCCTTTGGTGTGCCGCTGTTCTTCTTTTGAGATTATTCGAAAACGAACGATTTGGTGTGTGTGTGTGTGTATATATATATATATATATATATATATATATATATATATATATATATATATATATATAATTTTTATTATTTCCGGGGTCCCCGCACATGGGCGGGAATATTCAGTGCGTATGACTATTGATGAGGATCCCCTGGAAGAGAAATCTAGTTGCAGAATGGGAAGGGCTGGAGTGACAGTAAGGAATTTGCAGCTAGATAGAGTCTGTATCTAATAAGTAACTTGTACATCTGATAGAGACTTTTAGCTGCAGATCCCTTACCTTAGAATAGATCCCTTACCTTAGAATAGTTCCCAAACCAATCCCTCCCCGGAGGTGGGTCTGCAAACTGACTCAGACCAAAAAGTCTGTCACGACTGACCTGAATGACAAGGCAATAGTGTTTAGTAAATAAGGTGCAGAGAAGCCCATGCAGCAGTCTGACAGATGGCTGTGACAGAGACTCTGCGAGCCAACGCAGTGGTCGCAGCTTTGACTCAGGCAGAATGAGCCTGCAAACCCTCAGGAGGTTGCTTCTTTGCCAGTGTGTAGCAGATCTTAATGCAGACTACAATTCATCCAGAGATGGTCCATTTGTGCACTGCCTTCCCCCCTTCTACACTTTAGTGAACCCAACAAAGAGCTGGTGTTCTTTGATGCGATTGATACAGAATGACACTGCTCTTTTTGGGTGCAGGTGGTGGAGTTGCTTCCTCCTTGGAGGTGGATCAAAGAAGGTCAGCAGCATGAGGTTTTGACCAACGTGGAAAAGTGTTTCCACCTTTGGCAAAAAAAGTAGGTGCGGGTTCGGAGAACCAGTTTGTCTGGGAAGAATCTGGTGTATAGAGGATGAAGAGCCTTTATCTCGCTGACCCTGCTGACTGGTGTGATTACCACCAAGAAGTCTGTCTTGATGGTCAGAAGCCTTAAAGGGCAGCTACGCCTGGGTTCAAAGGGGAACACATCAAACAGGTTAAAACTAAATTAAGATCCCATTTGGGCATAACAGAAGGTTTGGGAGGAAACGTGCTGAAGTTCTTTCAGAAAACATGTCACAATGGATGACTTACTTAAATAGGGATGGTTGGTCCGGCAACTGCAAAAAAACAGATGGCAGTAAGAAATCCCTTAACTGTGCCCAGAGCAAGGTCTTGCCAGGCTAAGGACAATACAAACAGCAACACTTTAGACAAGGTACAGGTTGTAGATCAACATATTTTTCAGAGCACCAAGCCACAAACTTACAGGTGTATACAGTTTTTGTCCATGGACACCTGGCTGCCAAGATGACCTTATGTACGTTGGGAGGGAGATGGAACACTCTTAAATGCCCCTGCTCAATCTTCACACATGGAGGAGCATGCGCAGGTTTGGTGTTGGACCCGGCCCTGTTACTGCGACGAGATCCTCTCAAAGGGGTAGCCTGACTGGAGGACCAATACTCATGCTCAAGAGTTTGGGATACCATACTCTCCGTGTCCAATTCGGAGACACTAGGATGACTTGGACTCCGTCTGTCCTGATATTCTGCAGAAGGTTCTCATCGGTTCGAAGAAAAGACCCCACACTATCTCCAGATGGAGATACCATTAGTGATCCGCAAAGCATCGACTACAGAGTTCTTCCTTCCTTACGTTGAGAGAGCCCGTCAGGTGTTGTTCAACCAGGAAAACATTCCAGCCATGTCCAGAGGCACAGGCCTCCTAGCACAGGGTCCACGACCCCACTCCAACCTGGTAATTGCAGTACCACAGTGCAGCAATGTGGTCCATGAACACCTGCCCCAGCCTTCACTTGATGGATGGGAGGAAGGCTTTCAATGGCAAGCGAATCTCTCAACTCCAACAAGTTGTTATGGAACTGAGCCTCTGACGGAGACCGAAGTCCTCTGATCTCCAGCTCTCCCACATGGGTGCCCCAATCCAGGAGTGATACATCTCTCGCCACTGTGTGTTCTGGGTAGGGAAGAGAGCAGGGTCCGCCGCTGACAAAATTGTGGTTAATCAGCCACCACTGAATCTCTTTCATGGTGCCCTCCAATACTTGAACCAGGTCAGAGAGATTCCCCTGGTGCCGTGTCCACTGGAACTTCAGATCCCACTGCAGAGCCGCATTTGCCAGAGTGTACTTCACCAGCAGGATGCAGGAGGCCATTAGACCCAGCAGTCTCTGAGTCAGTCTCACTGAAATCCAGGATTGAGGCTAAAACATCAGGAGTATAATCCGAATATCCCAGATTCTCCGCTCCGGAGAATATGCGTGGAACTGCACTGTCCAGAATGGCTCAGATGAAAGGGATAATCCGAGACAGTCATGTTTGACATAGGTACGTTTATAGTGAACCCCAGTAAATTCTGGAGGTCCGCAGTAGTCTAGCGGTGGGTGAGCACTGCCTGGAGCAAGCACGCCTTCAACAGATAGTCATCGAGGTAGTGGAATACTGGAACTCGTGACCTCCTCAGATGGGCTTCAACCATCACCTCACTTTCAGGAACACCCGAGGGTGAGGCCAAATGGGAGCACAGCAAACAAAGTGCTCATGGCACATTGTAAACCACAGGTAACGTCTGTGGACTGGCAGGGATGCGAAAATAAGCATCCTGCAAGTCCAACGCTACCATCCAGTCTCCAGGAGCCAAGGCAGACAGGACCTGAGCCAATGTGAGCCTTTTGAATTTCTCTTTTTTCGGAGGGCTCCTTACGTCTGTGGCACGAGGATATAGCAGAAATAGCAACCACAACCAACTTCTGATGTCTGCTCCCTCTCGATGGCGCCTTTGGCCAAAAGCCTGCACTTTCGGATGCAGCAATGGCGAGACGGTCCTATGTCAGACGATCAGAGGGGTATTATTTATGTGAACGGTAGGGCGAAACCGCGCCAGACAAGTTCATAGTTCATTCACTAGTCCAAAGTTAAAGAGCTCAAGAGCGGCAGATTGGCCTTGTTGCCGAACAGGCGTCAGCAGCCAAGGGACCGAGCCCCGGCAAAGGTTGTGGATTTGCGACCAGAGTCAGTCCGAATCCAGAGGGCCCAACTGGCTCAGAGGACAAATTTCGCCAGCGAAGACCCAGTCTTGGAATGTCCCAAACCTGTGAGGCCCGAAGGCGTTGTACTGCTGTGGCTACTGTGCCGCACCGTAAAAGTTATTTAAAAAGTGCTATAAGGAAAATGCTACTTACCACAGTATGCATCTGCTCTTGGCATGTAGAGCTGTAGAATCTCATGCTATGCATAGATCGCCATCTAGTGTTGGGTCCGGATGTTTGCACTTTGTTTTTGTTCGAAGAAGTCTTTCCAGTCACGAGGTAGGTGACTCCTCCTTTCGGTGATAGTGCGCATGGGCATCGACTCCATCCTTAGATTGTTTTGCCATAAAGGGTGATGATGGAGTTAGTAAGAGTAGTAAAGAGAGATGTCCATGTATATTGTATCTAAGTAAAATAGTACTGCAACAGGTATAGGTAGCCGGGGAGGCGCATGAGATTCTACAGCTCTACATGCCACGAACAGATGCATACTGTGGTAAGTAGCATTTTCCGTTCGAGGCATGAGAGCTGTAGATCACATGCTATGCATAGACTATATAGCAGTTATGTCCCAAAGCGGTGGCTAACCTGTAGCTGTTGCAGCTGTCTGAAATAGTGTACGTAAAACTGCCTGGCCCACACTAGCCTGTTGTCTATCTAACACATCTATGCAATAGTGTTTTGTAAAGGTGTGTGATGGAGACCATGTTGCAGCTTTGCAGATGTCATCTATAGGTATATTTCCTAAAATTGCCATAGAGGCCCTAGTTTGCGAGTGGAATGCGCTCTAGGGGGAATTGTTAATGTGCGTTTAGCTTTAATGTAGCATATTTGAATGCACTTAACTATACACCTTGCAATACCTGATTTTGATATTGGATTGCCTTTATGTGGTGGAGCAAAAGTAACAAAAAGTTGCTTTGTTTTCCTGAAAGGTTGTTCTTTCAATGTAGTATAGTAATGCTCTTTTGACATCTAATGTGTGAAGAGCACGTTCTGCCACTGAATCTGGTTGAGGGAAGAACACAGGTAACAGATTGGTTGATATGAAAGGCAGCAATGACTTTAGGTAAAAATTTGGGGTTAGTCCTAAGAACCACTTTGTTTTGGTGCATTTGTAAAAATGGCTCTTCTATGGTTAGTGCCTGAAGCTCACCCACTCTTCTCAGAGATGTGATGGCTATGAGGAAGGCTACCTTCCAAGTGAGAAATTGTAGTTCACATTTGTGCAATGGCTCAGGTGGACCCATGAGTCTTGTAAGAACTATGTTGAGATTCCACACTGGAGCAGGTGGACGTCTGGGGGGAATGTTTCTTTTAAGTCCTTCCATAAATGCTTTAAAAGCAGGCACTCTAAAAAGAGACAAATGCTGTCTGTTTTGTAGATATGCAGCTATATGTAAGCGTATGGATGTGTATGCTAAATTGGAACGCTGTAGATGTAATAGATAGCAAATGATGTTTTGGATCGAAGCGTCTAGCTGATTGATTTTATTGTTGTTACAGTAAGTGACAAACCGCTTCCACTTTGCTGCATAGCAAGCTCTTGTAGTAGGGCGCCTAGCCTCTTTGATAATATTCATGCAGTCTGGCGGAAGATTAAGATAACCAAACTCTAGGACTTCAGGTGCCAGATCGCAAGGTTGAGATGACTGGGATCTGGATGTCTTATCTCTCCATGGTTCTGAGTAAGAAGATTGGGAGTAAGGTGTAGTTTTTGTTGAGGAACTATTGATAACTCCAACAGGGTTGTGAACCAGGGTTGACGGGCCCATGTGGGAGCAACTAGGATTAGTGTCAGGGACTGCTGTCTGAGCTTCCGAACCACTAATGGAATGAGTGGGAGAGGCGGAAAAACGTAAGCAAATATCCCTGACCAATTCATCCATAGCGCATTGCCTTTGGACAATGGGTGTGGATACCTGGATGCGAAGTTTGGGCATTGTGGGTTTAGGTGGGTGGCTAACAGATCTATCTCTGGGAAGCCCCACATTTGGAAGAATGGGAGAAGAACTTGAGGGTGGAGTTCCCATTCGTGGATCTGCTGTCGTTGACGACTGAGCAGATCTGCAATCTAGTTGTTTACTCCTGGAAGGTGTTCTGCAAGGAGATATATTTTTTGAGGTATGGCCCATTTCCAGATGCTCTGGGCTAGCTGTGAGAGCTGGAGAGAGTGTGTCGTCCCCCCCCCCTGTTTTTGTATGTAGTACATTGCTGTCATGTTGTCTGTGCGAATCAGGACAGCTTTGCCTAGTAGATGAAGTTTAAAGGCTTTCAATGCTAGAAAAATTGCTAGCAGTTCTAGATGGTTTATGTGGAGTTGTTTTTGTTGCAGAGTCCACATGCCCTGAATGGTATGTTTTTGAAGATGAGCTCCCCAACCAGTGAGCGATGCGTCTGCTGTTAGCACTATCTGTGGAACCGGGTCGATGAATGGCCGCCCCTTGGAAAGGTTTTGTATGTTCCACCACTGTAGAGAGAGATGGGTGCGGCCATCCACCAACACTGGATCGGATATCTGACCTTGAGCCTGGTTCCACTGACGTGCCAAGCATTCCTGTAGGGGACGCATTTGGAGTCTTGCATAATGAACGATTAAAATGCAAGATGCCATCATTCCTAGCAATTGCATGAACACTCGAGCTGGTAATGAGTGTTGAGGCTGAAACTGCGCTATTAGAGTTTGCATGTTGCGGATCCGGACTGGGTTGGGACATGCTCGAGCTTTCTGCGTGTTTATTGTGGCTTCCAGATACACTTGTGTGTTGTATGGTTGGAGATGAGACTTGGAGAGGTTTACAGTGAACCCCAGGTCGTGAAGCAGTTGGACTGTTTTCCGAGTGTGTCGTAGGCAGCTCTGTTGCGAGCTGGCTTTTATTAGCCAGTCATCAAGGTAGGGAAAGACTTGAATGTGCTGTCTTCTTAGATGAGCGGCGACTACTGCCAGACACTTGGTGAAAACCCTGGGTGCTGTAGTTACCCCGAATGGGAGAACTTTGAATTGATAACGTTGTCCGTCCACCACAAACCTGAGGTATTTCCGGTGAGCAGGGTGAATGGGAATATGGAAATAAGCGTTTTTTAAGTCCAAAGTGGACAAAAAGTCGCCTTGCTGAAGGAGTGGGAGCGCTTGTTGGACTGTGACCATGTGAAAGTGGTCCGACTGAATGTACAGATTTAGTTCTCTGAGGTCTAGTATAGGCCTGAGAGCTGTCCTTTTTGGGAATTAAAAAATACAGGGAGTATACCCCTGTCCCCTGGTATTGTAATGGGACTGGCTCTATAGCGTGTTTTTCCAAGAGAGAGAGAACCTCTTGCTTTAGGAGGGTGAGATGCTCTGGTGACATTGCATGTGATCTTGGAAGAATATTTGGGGGAGTGACTGTAAGCTCCAGGCAGTAACCATACTGGATAATTTGTAGTATCCACTTGTCTGAGGTGATTGAATTCCAGACAGGCAGGAATTGGGAGAGCCGTCCCCCGACAGGAGTGGAATGATGGGGGGATAACGGAAGGAAGTGCCTGTTTGTTTGCGGGGGAAGTGCGGGTAGAGTTACCTCTGCTTCTTCCCTTACCGTTGTTTCCTCTAAAACCTCCTCTGAAATAACCTCTTGAAGAGGGGGATTGGTTGTTGCTCTTGTAAGAGGAGGGGGGATTTTCGGTGGACACCGTTTTTGAACGACCCCTGTAAAAGGAGCGGCGAAAAGAACCCCTAGTGGCAGGTAACTGCAAAGCCCCCATGGACTTTGCGAACTCAGTGTCTTTCTTCGTCTTTTCCAGCGAGGTATCAACCTCTGGGCCAAAGAGATGCTCCTTATCGAATGGTTGGTTAAGGATGGAGGTTTGCACCTCCGGCTTGAAGCCTGATATTCTCAGCCAAGCATGTCTGCGTAATAGTATACTGGTGTTGACTGCACGAGCTGCTGTGTCTTCAGCGTCTAGGGCACACCTAATGGTTGTATTGGTGATAAGTTTACCTTCCTGAATAAGGTCACTAGCCTTAGATTTGTATTCATCAGGTAAATGTTGTATGAGTTTCTCTAACTCATCGTAATGAGCCCTATCATAACGAGCCAACAGAGCTTGAGCGTTGGCAATGCGCCAGTGATTTGCTGCCTGTGAAGCCACTCTTTTGCCCGAGGCATCAATCAGCTAGGACTCCTTATCAGGAGGAGGGTCCTCACCTGTGGTTTGTGAGTTAGCTCTCTTGCGAGCGTTGGAGACTACAAGAGAGTCTAAGGGCAGCTGGCCTCTAATGTAAACAGGGTCGGTAGGAGCGGGTTTATATTTTTTGTCCACCCTAGGTGTAATTATCCTTGCCCTTACAGGGTCTTTAAATACCTCATCCGTGTGTTTTAACATGCCTTTGAGCATTGGTAAGGTGTGAGTAGCTCTTTGGGAAGTAGTAAGTGTTTCAACGAGGAAATCCTCTTCTAAAGGCTCCCTATGGAGCTCCACCCCATGATATTGAGCGGCCCTGTTAAGGAGCTCAATGTACCCAATGTTGTCGTCAGGTGGGGAGGGTCTGGAGGGATACAAATCAGGGTCATTGCATATGATTGGGTCTGTCTGATAATCGTCCCACGGGTCAGTGTCCTGTAACCTATCCTGATCCTCATCCCCATCCCCATCCCCTTCATACTGTGGGTCAGGTGAAAGTGGTGGTGGTGAATTTGCTGGTGAGATGAGCAAGTTGAGATCAGTGGGAGAAGGAAGTGGGAGAAGGAAGTGGAATATAAGGGGGAGAAGGGTTAGTACCCACACTCTTCCTTTTGAGAGGAGTGTGGTAGTCCTCTGATAGGTCAATCTTCCGTTTTTTTGGAAGAGAGGCATGAATATGTCCTGTTTCAGGGTTGATCACCAGTTTTTTCTGCTTTGGATCCGAAGTCGGAGCATCGGGCTGAGGCTCTTTAGAGGGAGAGTCTTTTCCTTTATGAGCCGATTTCGGCGTCGAAGGTTTCGGCTCCGAGCCTTTAGGCGTCGAAGACTTGGACTTGTGTTTCGGCGCCGAAGGTGTTGGTTCGGCGCCAGAGTGGGGCCGGCTCAAGCCCGAAGGCTTTCTGTTTCGGAGCCGGGCACGAGGGCGGGGCGTTGGAAGCTTTTTGTCGGTGCCAACCTTGGCCCGAGGGCAGAGGAGGGACCGGAGCCTTTGTCTTGTGTTGAGGGGAAAGGGGTATCTTTACTCACCGTACGCTGACCCGGAGTAATCTGCTCCTATTCTTCCATGTCGGAGTCGGCTTTGGACACGGAGATATGTTCTTCTTCTTCGGCTCCTTGAGGTTGATGTTCAGCGTCAGAATCTTCGTCGAAGATGTCCAGTGTGGAGCCGCTTTGGTGTTGCATCTCGTGTCGTCGAGACAGACGGTCACAAAGTGTCTTTTTCTATCGAAACGATCGACACGCGTCGCAGTCGTTCTCGCCGTGTTCTGGGGACAAGCAGAGGTTGCACACTTCGTGCAAGTCGGTGCGTGGAAACTTAGCACGACACCCGGGACACCGCTTGAAGGGAGTCCGTTCCATCGACTGCTAGCGCGGTCAGCGCGGGTAGGCCCGACGACCTGCCACGAGTTTCTCAATCAAAGGTTTTCCGAAGTGAGACGATGCACGTCGAATGGGGAACCCCAATCGATGACAATACCATTGAGGTTAGTGGACTGCGCGTCGAAGGGGTCCGAAAACGGTACCGCAGCGCAGCAATACACATCCGAACCCGATGGCAGAAAAAAAACAATCTAAGGATGGAGTCGATGCCCATGCGCACAATCACCGAAAGGAGGAGTCACCTACCTCGTGACTGGAAAGACTTCTTCCAACAAAAACAAAGTGCAAACATCCGGACCCAACACTAGATGGCGATCTATGCATAGCATGTGATCTACAGCTCACATGCCTCGAACAAGGTAGTTTAATAAAGCACTACGATGCAGCAAGCTAAAAAAAGTGCTTATACTGCTTTTTAATAACTTTTAGCTATGCTGCACAGGAGCCATGCAGCTGTACAACATGGCAAAGACAATAGCTCTCACATAAGTGAAACCTAGTGGCTTCGCCAATGACCGTTTGTATAGCACACATGCCGAGCTCACACATTTCAAGGCTCTGTGATGTGCTGAGGGTATTAACACGAGAGCAACTGGAAATATGTGCACACAGCGCTATACAAACAAGTGTAAACCACATGGAAAGTCCACACAAGATTAAGCACCAGCTGTCACAAAAAACAGAACAGCAGGCAAGAGCCACAAGCCCCAGTGCCTCACTTTCCAATGGAAAATATATTTTTTTTGTGTTTATAGAATTTTTTTTTTAGACTTGTATGACCTTTAAAAGTATGTAGTTCAATCCGTTTTGATTGAAGGCTGTGTCTGCCCTCGCAGTTTGATGGCTGTGGTAAGAGTCCGGGCCTGCTGTTAGTCCTATTTTGCAAATAGTGCACACTCAGTGAGTGCAGGTACTTACCATTTTTCGACTTTCACAATAAGGAAACCATGCTTGCTTAACACAATTATTTACATTTCCAGTCTGTAAAACTGGAAATGTAAATCATATTTCATTAAGTGGAGAGTAAACCCATTACCCTAGTCTCTCAGTGGTATGCCTAAAGAGGCCCACACTCTTTTCTAACACACATTTAGTCCCTTTGTTAATAAAGATTTCTGAAGGCCAGCAACAAAGCAAATGAGGGCAGAGTGCCTCAGATCCACATGCGACATAAAATGGACAGAGCCTAATTCCTTAATCCCTTTCTCCCAACCAGCTCCCAAAGAGTAATCCCATCAAAAATGACAATAGGTTCTGACGCCTTCTCAAACAACTGCTACAGCAACCTAACTGATCTGTGAAAATATGGCAAACGAGAAGGGGAGGGACAAGCAAAGGGCTGGTCATTCCGAATCGCCTTTAACGCGACAGCAGTGTTACACAAGGAGGGTAAAAAAGCGCTATGGAAGGAGCAGCAGGCAGGGAGAGAGGGAAAGAAATAGTACCTCAATCATATAGGGAGCAGCGGACAGGCACTGATTAACTTGAATCAATCTGTGCTTGGTTCCTGCTTCACAGAAAGGATCGCAAATAACGTTTGGCCTGCACTGGCCAATTAAAGAGGCTGCAAAGAAGAGGGACGCTGAACAAACAAATGGTAAGCAATGCGGGAGTTCCAAGCCCTTTTTGTAAAATACAGTGTCTCGCAAGCAAGAGCGCATGGTCTCGCAGGCTCGACTCTAAATATATACATACAGGTGATGCAAAATACATTAAAGGAAAGGGCGCATGTTTCAAATGGTACAAGAATAATCTGTACATTGAGGCGGGGAAAAAAGATAAAACCGGGATATAAGCCATTAGACCTTCTGTGAAGTCAAATTCGATGGTATTTACTGGCAGATCTCAAACTGGATGGGAGGAATTTGAAGAGCAAGGGAGTGAAAAGTATTACAAAGCAGTAGAGCACAGCTAGGACTAGAAGGACAGGGGGAAAGGTGGGTACAAGCTAGCTGCAAGAGTGGACTGTTTCACAGAAGAGAAAACAAGAAAAAGGAATGGAGTAAAAATTATAGCGAAGCTTCTCCAGGTACGGGGTGGCAAAAGCAATGGAGCACAGGCAGTGTGTGTAAAGGAGATCACATATGTAGGGTGACAATAGGATATATAGTGTCTGAGGGAGCTTGACGGAGGAAGATGCAAAAAGGAAAATATTCATCCAAATTTACAACATGTAAAATATATTATTCACCATCTTTTGTCCATATCCTGGCAAATCCATCATATGACCCCGTTGCAAGAAGCGTTCCTTCACTCTGCCAGTAAAAGATAGAAACGGTACTTAGATTCAAAAATAATTCGGGGGAATTAAAAAAAAAAAAAGCTTGAATTAGTGCAATCGATTAAAATATTTGCATATCCAATGAAGTACTTTTTTAAAATGAATTTCAAACGCTCACATATTACAGCAGCATACAAAGCTGAAAAAGTTAGTTTATGCATTATTAAAGTCACAGTTCCACTTCTACAAAATGAAGCTGTGCTAAAAGGAATGCCTGACCCCATTGTATTGAACATAAAACACCAAGCTTAGTTTTACAGCAACCTGCAATTGCCCACTAAGCTTATTAACTGCAACCAACCCCTTAGTAGCAACACACAGTTCTAATGTCTTCGTATAAGTGGCATTCGGCAAAGTAAACTATAAACGCATCATTTAGTATCATTATAAAGAAACATTTTAACTGAAATGCACACAGTGCTGGATAGTTTGACTCACATTCCAATCCAAAGACGTCACATCTTTGTTGCTTGGTACATCTTGCCCTCCTTCTCGTATGCAGTGCCTTAGTACCAGTTGTGTAGAACCGCTGGTGCTATTTTCACTAAGATTCCATATTCTTGCAGTTGAATCACCAGAACTATTTGTAGAGCAGGGAGAAGATTACAAACGTTTAATGTCCAACTAAAGAATGTGTGGATCATGAGGAAGTGTCAATGCTATTTTCAACAGAAAAAGAACATTTTGGTTTTTCTGCAATAACAAAAAGGACAAGTGAAGTCTGGAACAACCTTGCTTAGTAAACTGCGCACAGACCACAGGAAATTTAATCTTGCCCTATTTCTTGATCAGATATAGGATGCCAATCTTGGGGATGACATCAATGGACAACCCTACGTTAATCTCATTTGTCATGCTAGACTTCACTTATTACATCTCTTATTACATCCACACCAGCAGGTGTGGAGACGCTCCCTGTTTTAGCACTACATACAACAGGATGCATTTTACAAGCTCTTCTTATTTATGAATTTTAACTTGAATCAAAAGCTTTCAGCTCTCTTAAAATACATCTGCGGATTAAACATCTGCTAAACATTTTCCACTGAATTTAATGTGAAAGTTATTTAAGAGCAGCTAACCAAAAATCAACCAGTGCAGACTAGACTTACATGTCACAGACTAAGAGGAAGAGGCAACCTAGCAGATGATGTAAAATTCTATATCTATCCATTTTTTTTTGTTAAGAGTCAGGTTTCTGGGACTCTGAATTGAATTAGTTCATCGACTATGTGATGTTGGTCCTGAGGTCTGTTTTCAGGGGCGCGTAACTGCTTCAAAAAATTATTTTAAATAGGTCTCAAATAATCTAAAGAAATGTATTAAAACCTAAAAGGAGATTTTGAATTCCTTCAAACTAGGCTCCAAAATATACTTTGTAGAGGGCTCCTACTGGCTCCTCATTTAGTTCCTTCACCTCACACATCACTCACTCCTTCGTCTTGCACAGCATTCGGCTCCTTGGTCTCAGGCCCCACTCAATTCCTTAGTCTCACACCCCACTCAGCTCAGAGGGAGCATGTCAGCTGACTAATACCAGTCGTGGAGCTCTGGAGACCATCCATCCTTCAACCTTCCGAAATAAGATTGAGCCATGATTTCCCTACAGTAATCACTACACCTTCAAATGGTTTGTGCAGTTTAACTGACGGGACCTCCGTAACCACAGGTTGCAGGTCTATATTCACTTTATACTTACTTATTCTTTACTGCGGCCCTAAGGGCCATAAATGTACATTAAAACCATCACAATAATTACAAACAATTTAAAAGCAAAGCCCATTACAATGACAAAAAAGAAATTAACTACACAAACAAAGAGTGAGTGAAGAGGTAGTGTTCAAAAGGGCACTAGAGGTGGATACGTCCTCCTCTAGAAATGTTTCAAAAACAGAGATCCACCCTTATATAGATTACAGAAAAATGTACTCACTGGTCACGTGTGTTTCCTACAGTGGTTGGAAGCACACAGTGTTTATTTAAATACCCCTCACACACCAATAGGGCCCTTGGTGTCATGCTTCATCATGGGGGACTTCCCGCCCCGCTGCGGGACGGGGCGTGCTACGACCTACGACTACGTGGGAGCACTGATTTTCCGGACTATGTGTGGTGTAGGAAAATGTTAAAAGAGTGGGTCGGAGGTATCCTGCTTTAATGAGCGATCCCTCCTGTGTATGTCAACATGTTTAAGGGTGGATCTCTGTGTTTTTTAAACGAAAAAAGAAGTTAAGACATGCCTAGATTTCTCCGTACTCTGATCGTTTCAACATTAAAATCTAACAATATTTCATTCTTGTCTAAAACAAGTAAAATTTAGGTAAACAAATAATAGTACGGCAATTCATATTGCTCCAAATTATGAAACAGTATCATAATCGTCACTGCAAATAAATAGGCCAGTAACAGACTAGACCAATAATTACAAAACCCTCTTTCGTAGGCACCACATTGAAAATATCGAGACTGCAAAAACAATTGACTGATATATATCAGTTTTCAAAATCCTAAGTGACTCCAAACAATGTGGTGTGCCTAGATGCCTGCAAAGTTGTACTAACCATTTGCACCTGTATTTCTTATAAGCTGGACAAAAAAAATAGAAAGTGGGTCTATGTTTCCTCAGCATTTCTCTACCAGAACCTGCCTCTCACTTCTCCAGCGGCTAGTAAATGTGCTCAGAGGAAGTTATCCATGCCTGAACAGAGTATATAACATCCTTGCTAGGGTCGGTTGTACTTCGTCCAGAACATCCTCAAGTCTGTAGATGTCTTTATGCCCTAGAAATCTTTCTATAAAAGATCAGAGACAAGAACTAATCAGGAGGGATAGCCATAATATCCCTAAAGATCTCCTCCAGGTCAACCTATAAGAAATCAGCTCGGGGTGGCCCAAATTCTCCTTCAAAAGTTAAGAGGCCTAAGGCCAATTACTTCTGATATAGATCTAAGATTTAGATCTAATCTAAGGGGGACTAATAGGGGACTGGAGGCAGGTTCAACAATTACCTGATGAAACTATTCTTAATAGCGTGATGTCACTTACAGGCTTGTGTCCCCAGAGCTTGCCCCATACCCAGTAGCTCCTAAAGCTTGTGATTATAGATATCAATGGTGGGGCTAATTGGTTTTTAAAAAGACCCACTATACACCCTAGAAAGCCCACCCTGGTGTTGTGCTAATTTAAGCATTTGCTTGGCAATATGGCACAACCAATCCATATGCTCACCGAGCGTTATCCCTCTCCAAAGGTGACTTGGGGGAATGCTGAGTGGAAGGAAATGTGTGGCTCCCTGCAGATTCCAGAACTTTCTATCACAGAAAAATTAGGAAAATGGGTTTTTTAGTCTAAGTTTGAGGTTTGCAAGGGAACCAGAGTAAAAAAACCCTGGTGACAGCCACACAACACCACCCTGGATTTCCCTAGGCGTCCAGTTTTCACAAATGCGCAACTTTGCTATGTTTCCCTGAGCTAGGGCCCAAAGTCCACAACTACCCACTTATAAAAAAAATAAAAAATCTGTTTTCAGTGGAAAAATGTGACACGCCCATGTTGTGATTTAGCCAGTTTCCTTTTGAAGGCACTAGACCTGCCCATACAGGTGAGGTGCCATTTTTATTGGTACATATGTGGGAGGATAGAATAGAACATGTGTTATTCCCAATTGGATTTTGCTGCATTTGTGGCCTCCACATGTAAGCCAGTGTGGAAAAAAGAAGACCTTTAGAAAAATACCTTCTGAATCATATGCTAGGACGGATACCCATAAATTCAGAGATGCGCAAAAAACCACTGCTCCTAAACTCCATATCTTGTGCCCATTTCATAAATACATAGCTTTCCTTGATACCAATTTTTCAATCTACACCATATGAATTGGTCTACACTCGGTACACAATGAAAAACCATTGTACGGTGCTGCTCATTTGTTGGCTCTGGGTTACTTTGGGTTATTGGAGAACCTACAAACCTTATATATCCGCACAACCAGAAGGGGAGGGGGGGGGGGGGGGAATGATGGGAATCCCCAGCAGTTAAAGGGCTAATTAACATAAATTACTTAAATTTGTAGTATAAATCTCATTTGTTATATTTGCCAGCTTAATTTGCTAAAACCCGTTCAAAGTAGGTGTGCATTAGTTAAATAAATGTGGAAATGACAATTTTACAACTTCATTTATCCACACAACAAATATGGTTAACTACAGATAATATGGTCAAAAAATAAAAATGGATTAATACAGACCGATGTTAAATAATGAAATACCAGAAAACTGGGAGCCCTCCTCATAAATTAATGTATGCCTCATCAATTGTTTGTTCTTAATATTTGGAGCTAACTGTATATACTTTATTGTTTAAATCTGTTCTTTTATGGTTTAAATTAAGCAAATAAATATTGTTTGGCTGACTGACTTCTGCAGGGAACCCATCTTAATATAACTCATTGTAAGGAGCTTCTCAGAATGAAGGGATTCTAAGAGAGACGATCTGCTGAATCATTCTGAGCCTACGGAGACAGTAGGATTGCTGATAAAGAAAGTATACACCATAGGATAGATGATTCTAGCAGACTGATTATTGCTAAAGTAAGATTCACTCAATTAAACCTATGTGGGCCTCTTTTTATGGCCCAAATATTGATGACAAAAGTCCCTTATGTTATTACTAACCTGCTGGATTATCAAGTTTCCTTCATAATGGGACGTGGTTTTAACACTGTTAGATAACGTGCTGAAAGAACTAGGACTAATTTGAGTACTAATACCACAAAGGTATGCATGACTGACTGATAACGATTCATTCTTCGGGATTGAGTAAAATCTGGAGAGTGGGCTGGGGTCAAAAGGTTATGCATTCCATTTTAAAAAAAAATGTTTAGATTAGACCCATTTGTTTTTAAATAAAAAGCTCATATTTCAGACCATCCAGATGCAAGTTTCATACAGCCCCACGCCTCCCCACCCCCCTTTACAAAATATTCAATAGGCATTGGACAGGAAGCTACTACCTTCTGAAGTGGTACATGAAAAAAAAAAAATAGGAGAGACAATTTTTTTTTTTTTTTTTTTTATCAGCCACTGAGCCTCATTAGGCGACGGTGGGTTTGGTGTAGCTGCACGGGATTCATACAAGGCTTTTTGGGGGGGATTCTGATGCAAATAGCTAAACGTAGCTCTTGGGATGAGCAAGAAAAAACATGTGAAGTTGTATTCTTACATACAAGAAAAGGGAAAACATTTGAAAATAATACGAGTTCATTACAAATGTAACTTACAGTCAGAAGTGAGTAAACTACTACATTTTGAATGCAGGGACTCCAATAAGGCCTGTAAGTCTAGAATCGGTATAACAAGGTTATTCCTAGAAATGTTGTCCCTTTGTGACGCAACCTATTCAATATTATTAGAAGGCATCAGACTCTGGATTCCTGGGATGAGACTTTCATCCAGTTGAATTTAAAACTGGATAAAGATTAGAGCAGTGGCAGTCATACAGATCAATCTCCTTACTGAACTGAGAGTGATATTTTTATTTTTTTTTAACTTAAAAAGACCGAGAAGGCAATGGGCAGCACCTAAGTTGGTACCAGCATGGCCTACCGAGGGACCTGTGAAATTCCATTAGCAATTTATGAAAGGGACACTGCAAAGGTATTTGATTAGGTCAGTTTGGCCTTTTTGTAGCACACACTCCAATATGTTAATGTGTGAGAAGGAGTTTTCAAAGTCACATATGTTGCAAAGGGTTAATCTAGGAAAAAACTGCCCCCTTAAAGATTCTTCAGCTTTCATGATGAAATAGGTGAAGCAGTGCAATATATCTATATACCCAAATTCCTTCTTAAAATAAAATTATTTGGGTCAGCCACGTTTGTATCATAGGTTAATATAAACACTGTGCTTCATGCACTGGCAACACAAATTAAAAATGGATGGGTTTGTAGTTCTTTTTTAATGGCTGTTGAGGCCGTTGTTTCATGGTAAGAGAACAAGACAAAGCACAAAAGCTTTAGACTTGGCACATTAGCCTTTGGGGGATTATGAGCAAGTCTGTTTTTATTCTACCCTCTACAGGTTACATTATAATGTGCACAAAAACATAAAATTACATTACATAACTACACATGAGTAAAAAAATAGGTTTTACAGAATAGTTTTCATTAAAATACAAAAGCATTGTGCAGTTGGCTCTGGGAAAGATTTTAGGATGACTTACCCTGATGCCAAGAGGTCACTGACCGGATTCCAGGCACAAATGAATACTTCTGATTCATGGCCACGTAGCACCACTGCTTTGTTAGGAGGGATGTCAACATCCCCATCTACTTCCATCATGTCCGTATGATTATCTGCAAGATTAGAAACAGCACAATTACAAAAAATCCTCATCATATAGGCAGACGTCAAAGCTGTACTGCACACAAGATAAGAATGTGGGCATTACAAACTAATAAATATTTGAAATGCTATCTACAGTAACTATTACACTCTTATTGCATAAGCTGTGCAGTTACTATATTGCATGGAATAGTCCCTTGGAAACTTCAGCAGTTTGCCAGGCTTTAGCAACTTATTTGAAGCATGTGTCACCTACAGCCAGGACAACGAACCCTGCTTTTTTACGGGGTTAAAAAAGCTGGTGTTCTATTTTATGCATCTTGTGACTTAAAGTTGCATGTACACCTCACATATGCTATCTATCAGGTTTAGGAAAGATGTTAAAGAGGTAAGAATAGGGAAGGTAGTTTGTAAGGATGTAGAGTAAACACTTACAAATATAGAGGAGAGCTTGTGGACTATCCAATGCCTGTTGCATCTACCGGACTTTATTAGTAACTCACGGAAATAGATTACCATGCCATGAACACAGGCTGGAAGGGGAAGCTTAGGGCAGGCATCACACCAAAAGATAGCCTTGCTAAATTCTGTCTCTACTCCTTATCTCGCAACAAGGGAATAATCTAGAAAGAATGGGGGTATAGTGATCCAAATGCCTTCTCTAAGCAGATGATAGTTAAAGATCGCTTTCTTAAAAGATATAGATGCTGACATTGCGCTTGAGCAGCTTGGTTTAAAATACATATATGCATATTGTAATAAGAGTAACAAAACATTCTTGGTGCGTGGGTGCCATGAAGCGGAGAGTGGCATTAAGATGCAAGACAACAAAGTCTATAAGCGATGTCATGATAAGGTAGGATTGTTTTTGCCAACATTAATTGGCACGCAGCAAAATACTTAAGGCATCCACTTAGCCTAATGAGACAAAAAAGCATGTCTGAGTGTTTCCGGAGCAAATGAGAAAGCAGCAAATGTAGCAGAAAGTAATGGAAGATGGTAACATTTCAAAAATGGCATTGTATATTCCTTGGTGAAGGAGCAAGTGAGCCTCAACCTCACACAGAGGGCAAGGGAGTAAGTAATTTTACTGTTTAGTTAGTTGAAACCGTAACAATTTTACATAGATCAAATGTCCTTCGCTCTGCAATTTAAAATCATTAGTGTTTTGTGAAATAAAAATTAGCAAGCAGTGTTTAAAAAGCATCAGGTGTAGATTAGTTTGATTTTAAAATCAATCTATAGCGCACGTCGGGCTTACGTAAAACGTTGCTCTCACATGGAGGGCAAGGGTTTTTCTCTTCCTGGAGAAAATGTTGCATTTTACAACACGAAAATGTAACAAGACGTTTCGAACTTTTTCATCTGTTTGCGGTCTTGCAGAGGCAGTACAACCCTCGCATGTGTCTTCCCCTACCGCCAAGAAAGTGTCTATGCTTTGATATGCCCTAATAACCCAAAGCCAGGCCATGCCTTCATGAGCGCAAGGTAACCCTTTCAACTAGCCAGTATAATTTGGTTGAGTTACACAAGATTAATTTTCTATTCAACTTTATTAAAAAATATATATATATATATATATTTCTCAGTCAACATCCTTTTTAGATTATAGTTTCTTTTTTTATCTCAGGGAATAAACAAGAGATATAACAATATAGAAATTATATACAAATATATACATAATTGTATGATAGTGTGGATATTGAATGTCTGTAAGAATACGAGGCAAATATATATACAAATGATGAAGATAAACCAATACATCATGGCTGTTAGCACAAGAAGACAAAAGGAAGAGAGAAAAATACATAAGTAAATAAATAAGGACCCTTACATAGAGTAGTCATTTTTAGATCTTACTAATCTCCTTTATCCAGGGGCCCCCATATTCGTAAGAATTTCTTCCCAGAGCGAATTCCTCTAGTCTTAGCTATAGCCATTTCTCTTTCGTATATTTCTCTCAGCATGGCCCACCACTCTAATGCCCTGGGAGGTGTTGTGGATACCCATGCCCGCGCAATGCAAAGTCGAGCAGTAACTATAATAATAGCGAAGAGAGATCTTAAACCTGGATCCAGTGCTAATTTATAGCCAAACATGATTTCCTCCTCCGTTAATTGTAAATATATGCCTATATGGTTATCTGACCCATCTCTTTCCAAAAAGATATCAATCCGGACAAGTGGCAAACATATGTAAGCTATCTGCGGCAGCTAGTCCACATTTGGGGCATGTACCCTTATCCCCCATGTCTCTCCCCTTGTTCACTGACCAGCGAGTTATTCGGTCGGGGGTGTAATATAGCATACATATAGTTTTGAATTGCTGCAGTTTTAAATTAATAGAATATACGGCCTCATCTAGAGTACTCAGTGCATCTTCAATATCAAAAGGAGTAATATCCTTGACAAGTAATTCACTCCATTTAGATGCTAACTTTGGGACATCGTTATTCCTATACTGGCAGAGTAGCTGATAAACATTACTAATAGCTGGCTTCTGAGAAGCAGAGTGTAAACATATTAGGTCAGACTCCTCAGGTATTCTTATGCCCTTTCGCCCCCATAGGCAATCTCTAACCTGTAGATATTTATAAAACATCTGCTTGTGAAGGCCAAATGACATCTGTAAGTCTTCAAATGTTCGAAACCCATTAAAGTCATACAGATGCCCAAGTTGGCTAATCCCATAATTAGCCCATGATTTACCTTGTCATGAAATACGTCTGGGAGCGAGGGGTTTCCCCATAACGGAAGAAGGAAGGGAACATTTAGATATTATTTCTCGCCAAATATAGAGTATATCTCGAAACGTCTTAAAAAGTACTCTTTTGAAGTAGTTAGGGTCATTTATCTTATAAAAAAAAAATTCTACTGTCAGAACCTATTGCAAAAGTATAGAAGTAATCTTGACTACCCACACAGAGAAGACTTCGAAACCGTCCTGCAAAAGAAGCCCAATAATATCATTTGAAATCAGGGAGCTGAAGCCCCCCTTGTTTATATGGAAATTTTATATATTTTATTGCCCGACGCGGCTGTTTGTATCCCCAAATAAAACTACTAATTGCCCCTTCTAGTTTCTTGAAAAAATAATTCGGAACTCGTAATGGTATTGCTCGAAATAAGTAAAGGAATTTAGGTAAAATATTTATTTTAATAATGTTGCATCTCCCTATAATACCAATTGGTAACTTATGCCAAATCCTCATTTTTTTGGACAACAGTCTGTAGCAGGGGGTCTTAGAACAGGTTCCGTTTTTGAGATCTGTACTCCCCAAAATAACTAGCTACCGAGCAGGTCCCCAAGATTGCCCTGTTAGTTTGATAGTTAAGAAGGACCTGCGTCTTATTTATATTTAGCTTATAGCCAGAAAAGGTGCCGAACTTGTTAGCCTCAGTTTGGATAAGGTCTATTGCAGTAGTTGGGTCTGCAGAGAAGACCGCTATGTCATCTGCATAGGCCATTATTTTTAAATCCCCAAAGCCTCATTGAACCGGGAGTATATGTGTATTTAGAAGAAGTGATCTTATAAATGGTTCAATATATAATGTAAAAAGCAGCAGAGAAAGAGGACAACCCTGACGGGTGCCTTGAAATATCGGAAAAGAAGCAGATGGTGATTGTAGATAGATTAATTTGGCTCTTGGTTGATTATATAAGGCCTTTACCCATGTACAAAATTGACAGTGCATATTAAACTCCGCAAGCATAGCCCATAAACATTCCCAAGTAACGTGACCATACGCCTTTTCGGCGTCGAGCAGTACCATTCCTACTTCAAGCTTTAATTTTTTCGCTACGTCAAAAGCTACTATGGTAGCGTTCACATGAGCTGTAGTATCCCTACCCGGTATGAACCCATGTTGTCGGCCTGAAACTAATTCTGGCATAAAAGATGCCAGTCGTGTTGCCAGAACTTTTGAGAATATTTTAGCGTCTGTATTAATGAGGGGAGACATCCTTTACCACGCAACTTTTACAACGCGATGCTTTTACATCGCGGTTTTCACAACGCAAGTCGTTACAACGACTTGCGCTGGATGGCGCTCTAACCTAAGGAATAGTATGATTTACTATTCCAACACCTTCCCTACTGTACGTAGACTGGAGTTGGAATAGTAAATCATACTATTCTTAAGTCCAGCGCCCTCCAGCGCAAGTCGTTGTAACGGCTTGTGTTGTAACGAACGAGATGTAAAATACTGCGTTGTAAATGTATGCGTAGTAACGTCATACATTCGTTAATGAGAGATATAGGGTGGTACGATCCACACTCCTCTGGCGGTTTATTCTTTTTCTGGAATAAAACAATATTTGTCATAGCCCAGGAGGTAGGTAATTCTCCACTCTCGCTTATATATTGTATGACCTTACTCATTGGGGAGACAATGCAGTCTTTGAATGTTTTATAAAACTCAACTGGTATTGCATCGTCACCTGCTGCTTTACCAGAAGGCAAGGCCGCTATTGCATCCAAGATTTCTTCGTGCGTGATCTCTTGGTTAAGAGAGTTTGTCTGTTCCTCCTTAAGGCTTGGAAGTTTACACCTTTCTACATATTCAGCATATTTTTCAGCAAACGTATCAGATTGTCCATATAATTTTTTATAAAACTGGGCAAACTGTTCCGACTATTAGCTCAGGTTGTGTATACAACAAACCATTCTCCCCTTTAAAAGCCTTTATCTCACGCTTTGAATTTTTATCAGTAAGCTGATGTGCCAGCACTCTCCCCACCTGTTCCCCATACTCATATTGCAAAGCGCGATTTTTATTATATCTAGCCGCATTCTTTTCTTTTAACACCCTTCCCAACATAGTCCGTTTCTCAATCAGGGAAAGATAAGTTTGTGAATGTGTTTGCATCGCTATTTGAGAGAGAGCTCCCCGTCTAGCTTCTTTAGCAAGGGTAATCTCTAATTGTAAAATTGTGTCACAGGCTATTCTAAGAGCGCTGTCTTTGCTTCTATTTTGCCGAAAGACATTGTTGGGTAATACCCCTTATAGATGCTTTCAATGCATCCCAAACTATAAGGGGGGAAGCAGAGCCTTCGTTGTCCTGAATAAATTCCTAATGTTATTCTTAATCAATGCTATATATTCAACATCTACAAGAAGATATCGCGGAAAAGAAAATAAGCGTATTTTCTCGTCAGCTACACCTGAGTGAAATAAAAATAAAATAGGATTATGGTCTGATATAATCTTAGGGCATACCTCAAACTTTGCCATATTCAAAATTCTGTTATTCGCAAAAACCGTATCGATCCTAGAATAATGCTTGTGTGGAGCGCTATAATATGTATAGCCGGGCTTAGATGGAAATAGTGCCCGCCATGCATCTCTAAGGCAGTGTAAACGAGCCATCTCTAATATCGAGGCCCTTACTTTCCTCATCCTAACCGAAGCGCCCCGGTTAGTAGAATCTATATTGGAGTCAATATTACAATTGAAATCACCCATGATTACTAACTTCCCCCTGCCATTCTAATAACTCTAGTGATAGAGTATCAAACATTTTGGGGTCGTCAGAATTCGGTCCATAAATAGTGCACAACACATTTTTGATCCTTAACCTGAACCTGTACAATTACTCACCTTCCTCGCGGGTCGTGGGAGGCTTTAAGAAGAGTGCAATTAAATGATTTATCCATTAGAATATAAAGCCTCTGCTTGCTTCTCCATTTGTGTATCTTCTGAGTTTTTTTAAAACATCCATCAAGTTCCCAGCCACGCAAATAGGCGAAGATAGTGTTACAGACTCATCTAGAAAAATATTGCATATTGAGTCAGTGCTTAATTTAGTCGCCCAGTTTCTTAGCTGCTCCTCACAGCAATCTCCCATCCCGCCTGTGATCTCTGAATTTTTAATTGTGAATTTTGACGGCTCATGGAAGCCGATCCCACCACCAACGTGACCAAGGGGCTTTTGAGTATTCTCTACCCCCTGGGCCGTTTGAAATTCGTTATGCTCCCCTCTCGCTACATTAGTTTTTTTTATCTGCTCCATTTGAGGTACAGACAATTGCGGTAGCGGGTGGGGAAACGTATCTAAATTAGCAACAATGTTATTTACTTTCTCACTTGTCAAGGCAGTTTGGCTGCATGTTTTGTAACCTTGTAACCCCGTGGCGATTGCCTCCTGCCGCATCCGACCTTCAACTTCAAATACGCTGTTTGCGGCAGCGGCAGCAATGACAGAAGTATGGTCAGCCCGGACCGCCTCCAGCAAAGTATCCACCAATACCTCCTCCAGCTGGGGGTCCGTTAAGCCGCAAGTCTGGAGAATATCCGTTGCTTTCCCTGATTGTAACAGCTTCAGCATCGGCTTCCCGAGCCGGGAGCCGTTTCCTTTTGCTGCAGATACAGTTGCCACCGAATGGCGTCAAGTCATCTCCGCCCGAGCTACCAGAGCTGGCAAAGCCGGCAACGATTCTTTTTTAGCCTTCTCCGACGAGGTTGATGCAGGGGTGCGGAAGTTGCGAATACCCCTCTGTGGAGCAATACCAGAAGGATTCTAGGCCGGGCTCAGACGAGACCAATGGAAAGCAGATTGGCTCAGACCTGCCTGCCACCTCGCGGTCCTGGTAAGCTGGAGAAAGTAATGTAATGTTCGTGCTTGCAGCTGGAACATGAAGGAGTTCTTTCGATTCTTCCCTTCCCCTTCTTTTCTCCTCTCTAAATCACCATCCGTTTTGCCGAATCATGCTTTTTAACAAAAACACAGCAAACCGCAGCGGGAGCAGCCTGAGGTACGTGCTCTCTTACGTCTGCATCAATCCGCCATCTTCCTTTTCCCCCGCCGTCACTTTTTTTTATTTTTACTAGAGAGTTGAACAATAAGTACAAATACATTCTGCTGTGGTATTACTAGACCAAGGATTCAAATTATATTTAAGATTGCCTACATGAGTCTTTCGAGTCACTAAAAATATGTAATCAAAATCTTTAATATATATATGAACTGCTGTTACCGACAGGAGAGGGGAGGTGTCGGAGGCAAAAATATTTTTGCGATAACTTTCTCGGAGGAATTTTATAAAAAGGGTGAATTTTTATATATTGAGATGGATTTAAACATAACTCTGCATTTTTTATGTTGCGAGGGACTAGTATTTTTGTAATGTAGGTTTATACTTTAACTGAAAACCCTTTATTTGTATATGAATGTTATGATTACCCAGAGCAAGCGTATAAAATAACTAAGTAATCAGTGAAGACATTTGGAAGACAGATTATGGATGTTACATGAGCTGCAGTGTAAAAAGAAAAATAAACCTGCAAAATAAAGCAGAATTGAAATCTAGAGCATGCCTTCATTTGTACAACTTCTGCTTTTATACAGTACAACACTGTAAAGTAACGATGGGCAGCCTGGTGCTCGTTTCACTTTTTTTATTCCCCATGAGTTGAACATTTCAGAATGTTGTCCTGTCAAGTCTTTTCCCACTGCTCTGCACTACACTGCTTTTATCTCACTGCTCAGTGTGAAAAAGAATTTTAATATGGGTAAAGTGGAATCGTCTGATAAATATAAAGCACCAGACTCAATGTTAAACAGAGAAGCATGTATACCATGCATACCTCATATTTCCATTTTTTCTTTACATTGTTGTCATTTACAGAGCTATGAAAAAGGCATACATGATTAAACAAGCATTTGCAATGCAACAGGTCTCGCATTAATGAGAGTTTGAGCTACTGGCATTGTAAATGACAATGCCTTTTATTTATGTGATGTTTTTAAGACAGATAAATTAAAGGCATTGTCATTTACAGTGCCAATAGCTTAAACTCTTGCAAATGCGAGATCTATTGCATTGCAAATGCATGCTATAAAAATTTTCAAAAGCGTTAGGAGAGAGTGTGTCCATTTAAGAAAATAGTGCTTGGAAGCTGTATTTAAAGCCTACCGAGCAACAACACACGTAACAGGGGGTGTCGCCATGGAAGGTTACAAAATGAGACAAGGCGGTATTAAGGAGGGACTACTAAGCCTTTTGACCAATGAACAGCCACAATTTACAGTGGACAATGACAAGCCAATGAATAATGTGGGCGGAGAGCAGGCGGAGCGTCAAGTCCCTACCTCAATACAGCATGCCTCGCAGAGCAGCGCATGCGCTGCCCAGGCTCGACCTAATGAAATGGCAAAAGCAACTTCGAAGTTGCAGCTTGCAGGCCTGTCGCAGTTCACCTGCAGGTTATATTAACACATATGTGCCCTATGTCCACATGATCACGAACCAGATGATAAAACGCCCATTTTTGTAATGACTTTTTTTTTGCCGAATCTGCAGCCCAGAAGAAGGTGCTTTGCAGTCACCCAGTGTCCCATGAAAACGTGTTCTTTGCACTTTTGAAGGAAATAAGTTGGAGCAGTTCCCCCTCACAGCCATCTCTGCTCTTATGCTGTGACAGGCACCAGGCAGTACACGAGCAGAGCCAGTAATGGCAGCACAACGGCATGGACACAGCATTGACATCTGCCTTCTGTGTGGGACGGAGACGTGTGCTTGAGTCCACTCAATAGCACTCGGGCAGACACGTAATGTCAGACTGGAGCCAGCCATTTTGCTCAAGTAAGTAAGTGAGCTGTCTGCTTTCCATATAGCTTAATTTAATAAGACAGAGGCACAGACTACCTAGGGCTGGGTTTCTTTGCGTTATTGAGAGTAAAAAGCCATGGGCCTTGATAGACTAAGAGAAAGTAAAGCAGCAATTTACCTTTTCTTTGCACTGTCAAAAGGGAAAAAGACATTCACTTCTATGGCCGGACTGCCAAGTTGCCACATGCTATGCGTGGCTCTGAGTCACTCCTTGGGCTTTAATCAGCATCACTATTCATCACAGGATTTTAAGTTTCATTTGAATCATTTTAAGAATGAAACCTAAAATCCGAACTTGCCGTTGGCTAAAATATGTACGGAACCACTTGCCATCTTTACTGAGACCGCCTGGTCCTGTTTTTTGTTGTTAGGAGCAGTGTACAAAAGTGTCCCTGAACAAATTTACAATTTAGTCTTAAAATTCACAGCAAAGGTCATATCAAAGTGAAAAGATACATTTTCCTACAATCATTACGATTATGATTGTGGGGGGACCTCCCAGTACCTTGCAGGGGGCTGTCAAGGTTTCGTTACGCTACTACTTGCATCTCCCCCTTATTTCAGTCCTTCTGTGCTATCCTGCCATAACCTTTGGCCCTACAAGGCATGTATTCCATATAGTCATGGGGCAGGGCACATGAAGCTTTACTCAAGGTATTAAGCATTCAGGAAATAACCACTTTTGGCATTTTACATAAAATAAATTAAAAAAATACATACAAATGTGGCAATCTTAGAATGAGATTTTGGTCTAGCTCTTAAACCATCGATTGTGCAACTAGAAGAGTTGTCGTTAAATACCGGCTTGTTTACTTGAACCCATTGTATGATCCTTGTGAATTGATTTATCTTGGCCTCACTTTCCTTAGTGACCAAAAATGCAAGCCCTTAAAAAGAAGTGATTCCTACCGTGATGTGATATAATAGGGGAATTATTACTACGGGTTCTGAAACCGATGCTCTCATTGGCCACAGACAAGTACATTGTTATCAAAAGCCCTGCAAGAGGCGGGCTGCAGTTTTACATATGCACGTTATTATACACCCTTACTCTGCACAGTTTACACTACCGAGGCCTACGCAACTACAGACAACGCGTGGAATATCGGAATTTCTACAGAAGGGCTCTTAACAGAGAAGGGCAAGCAGGTGGAACCATGGAAGGGGAGGAGATGCTGTGACAAAGTGCCCTCTTTCTGCATGGTTGCCCCCACTTTTTGCTGAACTGCTGATGTGCTTTGACTGAGTGTGCCCTGGGCTCCTGCCAATCAGATACCCAGGGCCTATGTTCTTTCCGTAAAACTGCATTGAAAACAAAACCCAATTGGCATCTCTGGCCAAAGGTCAGCCCCTGGTAATATGGTACCACAGGTACCCAGGGCACTGTGACCAGGGAAGACCTCTAAGGGCTGCAGAACCTATTGTGCCACCCTTAGAGGCCCTGTACCATTACACTCACACACTGCCTTTGCAGGCTGTGTGTTTTGGTGCAGAACAAAGTGAAGAGTCGACATGGCACACCTCCCTGTGTGCCATGCCTACAACCCACTGCCCTGGCATAGATTAGTCACCCCTCTAGCTGGGTGCACGATACCAGTGGTGAGGGTACAGGAGCCCTGTACCCCTACAGTGTCCAAGTCCATTCTTAGACACTGCAAGTGCAGTGCTGCCATTAAGAGTATGTGGTGCTGGGAGTCTGTCATTACGAACCCCACTGGTTCTGACCCCCACTTTGGGCGGGAGTACCGGCGGGATAAACAAGTGAGGAAAAGAGGTGTGCCCACCTCTGCCAACTCCACCCCTCAGGTGGGGGAGGCGAGGTGAAGCACAACTCTCAGTCTACGCCATCTTGCAGATGGGGAGACCCAGCCAACCAGGGAAAGGCTTATGCCCCCTCCCACTGGAGGGTGGCATAATAGGGAGTGTACCCACCCCAGGAAGGGACCCATTGGTCCCAACCTTTTTACCTACCTGTAACACCCCTAAATCTAGTATTTAGGGGCACCCCTGAACCTTGCTTCCTCAGACAAGAAACCAGAAGAAGAAAAGAAGAAGGACCGAACAGCCGTGCCGAAGCTAACAAGAGGAGGACGCCTACTGACTTGGCCCCAGCCCTACCAGCCTGTCACCACCTCAAACCTGCAGAAGCGAAACCCCGGTATGTCCTGCAGCCAGCAGCCTCAAGAACCCCGAGGATCTGCCCCGCCTTCAAACGAAAAGACTCTGTCTCTCGTGAACACCAGATTTGTTCACCAACAGACTCCAGCTCAGGCAGGATCCGCGAGGCTGCACCACGATGCCCTGAGTTAGAGTGGCCCAAAACCAAGAGGAGGTCTCCCCGGCGATCCCGACCCGAGATACGGTGACCCCTGATCTGCCTCAAGCCTCCAGTCAACACCTGCAGCCTCAAACCAACAACCAAGCCCCCACCCCCCCACCCCCAACAACGACCAGGAGCTGGTTAGAAGATCCAACCCTAAAGGCACCCCTGCACCCGACGCCCCAGGGCCTTGGGTGGCCCAACCGATGGTGCCTAACCAACCCCAGCATCCCAACTTACCTCTTCAAGTGGTGGTCACACCCAGAAGACCTTCGTACCAGAGCTTGCAGTGTGTTTGCAAACCGGAGACTGCATTGAAAGCTACAGGGCTCCCGACGCCAAAATAGCACTCTGCACCCAGCCGCCCCAGTGCCGCTGAGGGTGCACCTTTTGTGCTGGCTCAAACCCCCATTTGCCCTGAGCTTAAGTCCAGGAGCTTTGCTCCCACAACCCAGTGGCCTGCTCATCAGCAGCTACCAACCGGTGGCCCCCTATCCCCCATTGGATAACATTGGGCCTCAGCAATCTGCACCCGGCCGCCCTAGTGCCGCTGAGGGTGTAACAAGAGTGCATCCTTGACCCTGGGGGACCCCTGAGTCTAACCCCAGAATACCAACTCCCACAACAAAGTATTTACCTGTTAACCGATGACACTGTTTTCCTCCATAGTATAACATTGACTGTTTTTCTATGAAAAGTTTCTAAGTGTGAAGTTGGAAAATCTATGAAAACCTTTAAAACTAACTAAATAACAAACGCGCTTTTACTTACCTGTTTACAGGAAATGTCCCAGTGCAGTATCTAGGTGTACTGCACTGTGTAAGAAAAGTAATCTGTAAAGTAATCTACTTGACATTCTACTAAAAAGCCTATACAAAGTATATGTACTGTATTCTCAAATTAAAATACGGAAGATATGGGCAAGACATAAGGACAAATGCTCCTACAGGACAACGATGCAGGCTCTCACGCTGAGTGAGTTGATAGTTTAAAAGCGTATAGTCAGGATGACGCTGTAAGCCAAGTAGAGCCCCCATTGCCCTCTGCCCAGGCGGTAAGGTGCCTCCCGCCCACGCTTTTCACCCCTGCCATGTCCCAACTCGGTGCGAACACGTCAGGTTAAAAATTACGGGGAGCGGATGGCGAGACACTGCCGTGAGACAAGTCAGGTGGAGTAGGGTCACCCCCCACAGGCAGCGTATGTCTGCTATCTTTGCCGTTAACCTAAGGCCTCACCTTAGAATGTCGAGTCGGCGGGTCATCCGTCCGAAGTGCTGGAAAAGGAGAGGAAATACTCATATTTTCCGTATTTTAATCGGATAAGCTTTTTTGTGGCCCCCTATTATCCCTCTAGGACACGGGACACATCCACGTGTCTGTTCCCTGCCGGAGGTTGATGGGGCCAGTCTCTAATAGTTTTTAGGTGAGTCAAGTGCCCGCACTTTTTCAGCTACTTTTATTCAGGATACTACACCTGACCACGCATCACCACTGATAATAGAGTCAATGCGATACACGCACCATACCTGAATTGTATGACTACAGCTTTTAATCACTTATGTTCACCATGTGGGGCACTACACGGATGCGTGCTTTGAAATGTTGTGATTTACAGGGGAGAATGGTGTTTTGATAACCATAAGACATGATTACTACTACTGTTTAACATTACTGTTTGTTTTTCATTAGGTTGGCCACTACATCTACAGGTACTTCACCTCTAGGTGCTACATGCGGTATATCGAGGTCATTTCACCAGAATACCACATATTTAGTGTAGATAGATACCTTCACATTTGGTCCTGAGGAATTGCCGTCAGATCGTCTCGACTAATAGGCAAGAAACAGGTCGACCACACGAGACTGAGCGCAACATCCTGAAACATTACTTCAGGTAGTCGCCACTCCAATTTTTAACCAGGTTTGAAAGCCAGGGTCATTAACCCCTTGTGTGCTTCGGACGGCCCCCGGCCGTCCGACGTCACGGTGGGCGTGTGCGGAGGACGGCCGGGGGCCGTCCGAACTCCGCCCACTCAATAAAACGCCCGCATAGCGCAAAAATTCGCGTTGCGCGGAACGGGTTAAAATTGTTATGCCTGACCTTCCAATTCCTGTTTTAATTTGCACGGTCCATTGACCTTCACACAACACATTTACACCCTTAGGCCCCTCACACCCACGGCACCAAACGGCAAGGAATAAAAGATCTCCGCCAAAGAGCCCCTCATAGGGTGCCCGTCAGGTATTGCGGCGCCGACCTGACGAGGAGCATGCCCTATGATGAAGCATGACACCCAGCTGGCTGGGAGTGTGAGGGCCCCAATTCCAAAAGGAGTGATTCCCCTTTCCCTCCCTTCTTAGAGGACAACCTACTGTCTTCCTGGGATCTCTCTCGCATTACCCTCTATTAGGAACTGCATACCCTTGTTTGCTTTGATCTTGAATGGGCATGTATGCTGGACCTCATAAAAGCCCTTAGTCCCTCCTTTTTGATTAAAAAAGGATACAAATTACAACATGGCCGTAATAAGGAGGGACTAACAAGCCTCATAATGAATCATAAGACAGTATTTACAAAAGGACAAACACAAGCCAATGAAAAATAAGGGCGGGGGAGTGGGCGTGGCTTCTCTCCGTACCGAACTACCACAGCTCTTCGCAGAGCAGCGCTTGCGCGCTGGCTCAAGCTCGACCTAAAAAATGAATGTATGAAAAGTGAATGTGCAGGCTGTCCAGTTTTAAAGTGCACATGAGAACAGCACAAACTGTCTCAAATGAGTGCCCATATCAGTGCAGTCACAAACCTTTTTTCCTGCTACATAGGTCTCTCCATCACAAAATTAAAGGACTATCGTGCATTATAATGCGCGCCTTCTAAGGGGCTGTGTAAAAACAGATGGATGTTTCTTATGCCCCAATTCAAGACCATTCTTTCTTAGGAAGTTCACAAAAAAACCCTATTTAAGTAATGTTTTGCTATTAAAAATTAACTTCAATATAAGGCACGTATACTGTGCAAGTAGACACTTTCAGAGGCCAAAGAGTGAATTAGTAAGTTTTATGGGTGATTCTTTTCTTTAGTGTTTCTGTTATCACTGTTGTAAGGAAAACAGGAGGCGGGAAGACCATGCACATCAGTGGCAACTCGAATGCGATGGGATGAATGTAGAAAACACCCATGCAATTGCTGTTCTGATTCTCGGCCAGCAGAGGACGCTGATATCATGTGCTATTTACAGAGCATTTCTTTCTGCAAAGATTAGGGTTACAAACAGATGCTGCAATTTCATTATCAGCATAGATGTGAGGAATCGGAGGCATATTCATTCAGGTGAGGAAAGGGAACACCTGAGCAACAGAAAAAAGATCCTCCAAAGATGCTTGTAGGGGACTGGGTGACATCTGATAGCAACACATGAGATCTATGTGAATCACACCTTGTCGATCCCAAGTGTGTAGATATGGTTAAGCCTGAGATTCCACTGAAAAGCATTTTTTTTTCTTTTCTTACTAACTTTGTTTTTGACGAATCTGCATGAAACGTTTTTTTCGATACAGATTCGGCAAGGCAAGTTTTGTACAGATGAGTCAGAGGAGTGGGAATAATTGAAAATGTGACATTTCCGGTTTTATTAGGATTTTTATTTTTGCTCTTCGCTGCAGAAGTGGCTGAACGGAATTACACAAAACTTGGTTTCAAAACATAACTTTGCTCATGAAAGTGTTGTGAAAATCCGTTTAGTAGTTTGAAAAAAATTGCATTTAAAAAGTGGTATGAGAGCATGAAAGGTTAAATTGTAGACATAGCTGGACAGTAGATGCGTAGATTCGCCAGTCCCGTTTAAAAATAGAGGCACATGTATTAGAGTTTTTTTCTCCCATCTATTGCAGTTTTATGGACCCAATGTGCTAACTGGCTGGCTGTCAGAAAACTCTATTGCAGACGCCATTACCCAACAGTACACTGGGCAACGTGATGGGAAAAATGAGAACAAAAACAGCATCATGAGGAAGCAGGGTGGGCACACCCCACTCTCCAGGTCCATGTAAGGGAGCCCCTGAGAGACTCGAGTCATAAATTCTAGAACACCTTGGGTCCCAGGGAGCTTTCTGGGGTCTCAGGATTTGCAAACCTGACAAATGATTTGTGAATCAGTAAAAAAATCCCCAAAAAAAAAAAAAAATGCACAAGAATTTGGTTCACTACCGGTGAGCTTGGCCAACCCTTGCTGCACATGGCTTTCGGCCAAGTGGAGCGAGGGTTGGCCTTCCGCAGTGAGATGGACGAAGGTAGAGCCTGGACAAAGTGGGTCGCTGCAAGGCACTGTTGGATGTGGTATATGATATAAAAAAACAGACTCACTCAAGAAGACAAAGGTTTAAATAAATGCATGGATATTAGCTTTAGTTATAACACGTTTAAAAAAAAGTCAGAAATTCACTTAAAAACTACAGCTGAAGTGCAGCTCAATGGATATACAGTCAACTTAAAAGGGACGTATTTAGTCAGTAAATGACATCACTGTGAGAGTTTTAAGCTTTACGTTTCGGGTAGATGTATTAGACTTCATTTTTTTTATAGTTGGCCCCATATATCATAATATAGAGGAAACACGAAAGCCCTAGAAGTATCTAATAACAAGCATTGGCATAGCCAATAGGTCTCGCCTTTGGAACCTTATAAGTGTTTAGCCATGCAACAGTTGATGTTGTTGCACCAAGGATATTGTGCTGGATAACTAAACACTTATAAGGTCCCAAAGGCGAGACCTATTGGCAATGCCAATGCTTGTTATTTGGAGAGAGTGGATGTATGAACAGAGACACATCTGCAGCACTGCCTAGAGGACTTATAAAAAAAAATTACAGATGAGACCAGAGAAGCAGGTAGCATCACTGTGTAGAGGACTTAGAATGTGGAATTACCGATGAGACCAAAGAAGCAGCTAGCAGAGCTGCCTAGAGGACTAAGAATGAGGGATTGCCACTGGTAACAGAGATAGAGCTGCAGCACTGCCTAGAGGACTTAGAATGTGGAATTACCAACAGAACCAGAGTAGCAGCTAGCAGCACTGCTTAGAGGACTTAGAATGAGGATTTACCACTGGGGCGAGAGAAACAGCTAGCAGCACTGAATGAGGAATTACCACTGTGACCAGAGAGACAGCTGCAGCACTGCCTAGAGGACTTAGAACGAGGAATTACCAACGGAATCAGAGAAGCAGCTTGCAGCAATGCCTAGAAGACTAGGAATGAGGAATTACCACTAACAGACGCTGCTGCAGCACTGCCTAGAGGACTAAGAATGTGGAATTACGAATGGGAACAGAGACATAGTCGCAGCACTGCCTAGAGGACTAACAATGAGGAATTACCGACGGGACCAGAGTAGCAGCTAACAAAACTGCCTAGAGGGATTAGAATGAGAAATTACCTACAGGACCAGAGAAGCAGCTAGCAGCACGGTCTAGAGGGCTTAGAATGAGGAATTACCGACGGGACCTGAGAAGCAGCTAGCAGCTTGCCTAGAGGACTAAGAGTGAAGAATTACCACTGTGATCAAAAACACAGCTGCAGCACTGCCTTGATGACTTAGAATGAGGAATTACTGACGGGCCAGAGTAGAAGCTAGTAGCATTGCCTAGAGGACTTATAAATGAGAAATTACCATTGGGACCAAGTAAGCACCTGCAGCTTTGCTAGAGGACTTAGAATGAGGAATTACCACTGGGACCAGAGGAGCAGCTGAAACAGTGTGTAGAGGACTAAGAATGAGGAATTACCACTGGACTAGAGAAGCAGCTAGCAGCATTGATTAGATGACTAAGAATAAGTAATTATCACCGGGAACAGAAACAGCTGCAAAACTGCCTAGATGATTTAGAATGGGGAATTACCACTTGGAACAGAGACACAGCTGCAGCACTGTCTAGAGGACTTAGAATGGAGTAATTTCTGACAGGACCAAAGAAGCAACTGCAGAACTGTGTAGAGGACTTAGAATGAGGAATTACCACTGGAATTACCACGGGGAACAGAGACACAGCTGCAACACTGCCTAGATGACAGCTTTATAATCATGTCCTACAGTAGTTTTGTTACGTGAATAGATTTCTACAAAAATGTATACTGATATTTCTAAATATTTACTTTTGCACTTTAATTTGACTTTTTACTGCATGATGCAAAAATTATTGCCAATAATGCAGAACTTGTGTTAAAAGGAGCTTTTAGCTCTGAAAAGGCTAAAGGTACTATTCTGTACAATATATGTTTGTTCTTTCCTTCGTAGCACATTGACTTGTGTTTTTCAGTTTAAAAAATAAAAATGAATTCATGAATGGTTGAAGGGTTCTAACTCGTGTGAACTGCTCCTCTCTTGTTACAAGAGGAAACAAAAAACTGAACGCTCTGGCATTTTTAAGCGCCCACGCATGCCATTAATATAGAAGTGCTGATGGCATTTTTTTATTTATTATGTTTATACATCAGTCATACAAAGCCGGAAGCAACTAGTTGGAGGAAAACAACACCTGCAAAAGCAGGGTGAGCTGGCAGTTATCGCAAAATGTATTTTGGAAAGAGGAACACAAAGTACAAAAACCAAGAATCAAAGAGCAGTGTGAAATGAGAGAACGAAGCACAACAGGGTGGTGGAGCTTTCTTGTTACTAGTGTGTAACAGAGGAAGGAGCAGTTTCTCCCAGCCTGGAAAACTAGTCTGAATGGTGCTGCTTCCGTGTTTACTAATGAGCCTCGCTTTGGAAGCTTAGCTGGGAAGACATAGTCCTATTTTTATTGCTCCTTTGCAATTGTGAGAACTCTGAAAAAGACGTTGCGTAAAAAATACTAGCATGGTACTTGCAGGCTGCCACTCCGAGTTACAAGCATGGCCGGAGATGAGAAAGTCTGGATCTCACTGGTGAGCTCCGATACTTTGGGGCGATATTGTAAATGTTTTAATGTCTCAAAAACACATTAATTAAAAATGTGTTAACATGGATTAGAGGGCGCAGCATCTCCGGTTGTGTGGACGCTTTGCGGGGATTAGTAAAAGCAGGTGTCCTGGAGGGCTTTAAGTGGGGTGAAAAAACTGGAAGTGTCTCTCTAAGGGGCGTGGCCAATGTAATTAAAATGTTGGCTTAAAACATGTAAGCTGAAAATCTGTGCGTAGCATAGTGTGCCGCCAGACTGGTATTTTGCTGCTCCTGTCACTGCATCTAGATATTTAATACAACATGTAACATTACAACAAGCTAGGGCTATTGGCTTTGTCAATGGTTCTCTGATGTTCTAAGGGACAGTTTTGCTGATCGGGCTGCACACAGGCTGGCAGGCCGGACCTGGCAACTATGTGCTCCTAATAACCAGCGGTGATGAGGTGGCCAGCTGTGGGGAATCTCGCGCTGGTCTGGCAAGTTTGCTGTTCGGTTCCCTGATGTCCAGGGTAGCGTGGATCCAGTATAGTGACACAAGCTGGCGGTGCCGAGGCTGGTAGCGGTGATGCCTCTGGCTGACGTGCAGACTGGGTTTGCAGGTCATAAGGTGACCTGAGACGGCACCGGTATACAGGCGGTGATGGTGTCTCACTGCATGGGATTGTCACGACTATGAAGGGCACTCAGGCAGAAGGGCTGTGGAACCCTAAACCACTGAGGACTGCAGGGGGTGCTGCAGTCTGTCACTGCTCCATGCAGTGGTGGGATGCGGCCGGTCAGGGTTCCATACCCGCGTTGATGCTGCTGGTTGAGGTTGTATGATCGGTGTAACCGGTCAAGGTTCTGTGAGGGTGATGGAGCCGGCAGGAGAAAGATGCTGGCCACGCTCCGAATCGGCGTCTATCTAACTCCATTTGTAAGTAATTGGCAATACTTGCATTCCAATCATGTCAATAAAGCTGGGATTGTGAGCGGAGTGAGAGGGAGGCGGCCAAGCGCAGAGGGCGCGAGACGGCAGCAGGACACGTCTAGAGAGGCAGCGCAAAGAAGGGAGACAAGAGAGATGCTCCCTTGACATCCAAATAATATCGCTGGCGTAGTACATGGAAGACACAGGTAGATTAAGTGATTTGCCCAAAATCACAGAAAGTTCAGTAGACGCCGAGACGGAGAGGGCGGAGCGAGTGAGTGGCCGGGACGTGTGGGCGAGGAGAGAGGCGCGCACGCGCTTGGGAGAGCAGTCTGCTCTTTTTGGAAGCACATACTCGTGCTTGTGGCGCGCCCCTGCTCGCTCCCGCAAGGTGGATGCCGCCACAAGCACGTGCTTCCAAAAAGAGCAGAGCGACGGCTAAAGGTCCTCCTATGCAGCGCCTGCGCGCTGCGTAGGGGAGACCTAAAAACGGCTGAATAAGTGGTGTCAGAACTTAATTGTGGTGTTAATAGTTACTAATTTGTGTACAAATACTCTTGGAAATTCAACACCAGTAAGGAAACTTCATTTCCTCAACAAGGTGGGTGTCATTACTCAGCTTTTTAACAACTACTGTTTCTATGAATCAGCAGTCACTCGACCCCTTTTGAGTGTAAATCAATAGCTCATCCACTAAACATCTGTAATTACCAGCTGCATTACCATGGGTTCATGTGAATTCTATATTGTGATGTTTGAGAGTAATAGATAGCTACAGCGGAATACTGTAGACAGCAGGTACATTTTCACATGCATATAGTTTGTGGTGCCCATCACAGCAGCATTATAATTTAAGTTAATTCAAATATTGTGTCTAATTAATGCCAGATTTTTTTAAAGAAAGTGAGTGGGGTAAAAGTTGACATTTTCAGTGGATTGTCTTAATGTGCATTTAACAATTGATGGAGGGAGAATAACTATCCAAGCTATACAGACGTAGAGTGAAAAAATATTAGGGTTTACTTTGCATAAGTTACATATTCTAACTAAAGACCAGAAAATCATATCCCAGACACAGGGAGAGAAACAAATCATGAAACTTTTTAAAGCGAAGGAGCCAATTAGGACTGTAGTTTTTAAATATTAGTAAGCTTGAAGTATATCAAAAATCTCGTATAGTAAATAGCTACTTTTTGAAACATTTTAAAAATAATTTTTGACCTTGCCAGCTCTCAATTAGGAACATCGTTAAAAGCTAGTGTGGGTTTGGCTTTTTTCAGTTAATGCTGCTTTAGACGGTATACTGTCAGAATATTGTGATAGTAAAATCTCTGTGACCAACTCTCACTGTGCTTGGCTGGAGGCTGAGAGTTTTGATGGTTGGCCGCCTGTGGCATGTTGAACGTAGGTACTGGTCTGAGGTAGGAGGCCATTCGAAGCAAGTGTTGGTTGCCGACAAAAGATTGGTGAAGGGGACTCTAGGATGTGGTGTATTATCAAAAAAACAAAAAATTCACAGAGGAACCAAAAGGTTAAAGTGAAGAAAAAGTACACTTCTAGTGAACAATTAAAATAAAAAAAAATAAAAAACACTGAAATACACAAGTTCTCGTTGGTGATAATTCATAGCTCCCACAAAAGCCATGCAAACCATAACACACACCAAAATCAATGCTTACACAATACTTATACCCACATAGAACACCTAGGGAAAAAAACGTGAATTAAATCTCACACTCCAACCAATAAATACAGAATTTACAGTGTTCTCTATCAAACTGGTATGATAACGGGAAAAAATATTTAGAACATTTGCAATTATTGATAACATCTGTAAGTAATCGCATTTGTCCCATTAAAGCTGACTTTTTAGGTCTCACCTACGAGGTACCCCTTAGCTGTCTGTAGGCAAACTATTGTGAAGCACACCAGACTATACAGTGGGCTTACTATACTGCATATTGCTAACCCTTCCTTGGCGTGTCACTCATTTGCTAGCTTCTTATTCAATGGCTTGCCTTCGCCTTCTTGTGTTTTTCCCTCCCCTGGAAAACAAAACAGATTTTCTTATCCCTTTGACTGGCTGACTTGCATCCTTCCACTGCTCACATTTACAGAACTACTTTTTTTTCTTTTTCATTAAGCACTCCATGAGCGTGCATGTGTTTTCTTCCCCTCTACCTTGTGCTGCTTTCCTTCTCCACAAAAACTTGCTCTCTCCCCTCTTGCGTCCCATTCACCTGCTACAATACCCGCTTCTCCATTGCTCACCAGGCCCTCCCGGTTGTTAAAAAAAAATGCTTGAATTTTGTAAGGGCCTAGCTGCTGCCAGGTTACTCTGCGCTTGAACCTTTTTTTTTTTTTTTTAAATGTACTCATCCAAGTAGCGTTCACCATCTCGCATCAGTAAAAATGGCAACCACATCATTCCATTGCCATGTACATGCGTGACGGCGCAAACATGTGTATATAGAATAATACAGCACACACAAGGAGATGATGGACGGAGCGCTGAAACGTTTCAGGCACTCACCCCCAGTCACAGATATGGGTTGAATCCATCATCGTTCTTTAGCTCACTTTGCTACCTCAGATCAGACCCAGCTATATGCAAATCAGTCTTGACACTGTCCCTCAAAGGGACAGTCCAGCCCGAACTGCCAAGCCAGGTCTTGCCTGAACCGGAAACAAGCATCCTGGGACCAGTTTCGAGGTAACACCCCTCATCAGCCAGGCTAGCTTGAATTCAGTGGCAAAGTGAGCAAGGGACCCATGTCTGGGCTTACCCTGCCAACTTAGGGCGAACAAAGCAAACACAAGGAGATGATGGACAGAGCGCTGAAACTTTTCAGACACTCACCCCCGTCACAGATCTGGGTGAATCCATCATCGTTGGTCCGGGGCTCACTGTGCCACTGGATTCAAGCTATCCTGGCTGATGAGGGGTGAAACCCCGAAACCGGTCCTAGGATTCTTGTTTCCGGTCCAGAGAGGACCTGACTTGGCAGTTCGGGCTTGACTGTTCCCATGAGGCACAGGGTCAAGACTGATTTGCATATGGCCAGGTCTAAACTGGGGTGGCATGGTGAAAAGAATGATGGATTTAACCCAGATCTCTTGACTGGGGGTGAATGTTTTGATTTGTTCTGCATTCCTTCCATCAATTGTGTGTCTTTTCCTTTCTCGCCCTAAGTGCGCCGGGTATGCCCAGATGAGAGTCCCGGGCGCACTGTGCCACTGGATTCAAGCTATCCTGGCTGAAGAGGGGTAAAACCCCGAAACCGGTCCTAGGATGCTTGTTTCCGGTCCAGGGAGGACCAGGCTTGGCAGTTCGGGTTGGACTGTTCCCATGAGGCACAGGATCAAGACTGATTTGCATATGGCCAGGTCTAAACTGGGATGGCATGGTGAGCAAAAGAATGATGGATTTAATCCAGATCTCTTGACTGGGGGTGAATGTTTTGATTTGTTATGCATTCCGTCCATCAATTGTCTGTCTTTTGCTATAGAATAATACAGGCACCAGCAGGGTCCACAATGGCAGTTTTTGTGGTTTCTTCAGCAAAAAAACATCGGCACAGCCAGCAAGTAAACAAGGAGAAACCTATTCATTTTGCCAGTGTTTACTTTCAGTGCCATTTGCAAACAAATGTTTTGTGCATGGCAGGAGACTTGTTATGGTGTGCACTGCATACCATAACATGGAAATTTCAGTGTTTTTTTGTGTGTTTGAATCAGAACCATAACTGCTATTTTCTTAGATTACTTTGTTTTTTGGTGATAAACTATTATTCTCAAACTTGATTGCACAAGGCCTTTGGTCGTGCGCAGCATGAGTTGACTGCAGGGAGTGGCTTGCACCTGACCCCCTCTGAACACAACTTTCAGCCATTGCTTTTCCAGGTGACCTTGCATGCACGGTTTTTCTTCTCACGTTGGATTGATGAAGATCTCCGAGGCGGAGTCCTTGCTTCCTTTGTCGCAGTCTGCCACCTGCTCAAGTAACTGCACTTCCTCCACCTGTGTAGCTGCACTCGATGGTCCAGGAAGGAATGGGTTCTTACCTGTAATCCTAGAAGTCTCTCAGGGGAATCTCCATTGAAGCTTTACAATATCTTGAGGTTCCAAACTGGACTAGGAATCAGGTCTGTCACCTGGCAATGCTCCAGCACACTGTGTGCCTCTACAGTGACTCCATACTGCTCCTGCAGTGACGGAGAGGAGCCACATTTATGTCTGCAGACAGTTTCTTAACCCTTCTCCTACCGGAGAGCACTTCAAACAAAATGCAGGTGATAGCGTGCCAAAATCTAATTTGGAACCTTATTATTGATGGTCAGGAGACCACTCTGCACAACCAGGTGGTAGTTATCTGCCAGGAGTATCCACCACAAAAAGCATAATCAAATTTAGCTTGCTCCTCTCATGACACTCAACTGCAGATTCCGAATCTTTATCTTCGAAACCACAGCAGTGCTTCCCACACTGCTGCAGGATTCTTCATTACTTTCGGGGCCCCTCACCAGACGGGGTCGATCATGGGTATTGTTTTTAGTGGTTTGCTTGCAGGTGCCTTAAAATAGTAGAGAAAGTAGTCTTCCTGCTTTATAAGAATAGGGCGATCAAACCTCTTCCAATAGAGCATGAAACCCTCCAATATCTGGATAGCAACTAGCAGTCAATGGAGTATGCGGGGCACAGAATGGTGCCACGTAATCATCCCATTCCGCTGCAGCATCAGCAGGTGGATACTGTGTGAGCTCGCATTGCTCTGGCTTGTCATTGTTAGAATACTTATACTGGATAGTAACAGGTGCTACTGTTTTGGATGTCAGAAGCTATCTTGATTTCAAACCTGGACTTATTCAAGAATGGAGTAGACAAAGCGATGCATGGTCTTAAGGAGCTGTTGTGGAGATACTGGAGGTGCACTTGACCCAGGAAACCTTTTGAAATATGCTGCCAACTTTTGGCAGGGTTCCATGACCACATACGTGAGGACCTGCAGCACAGACTCCAGATACTGAACCTGTTCATCATAAAAGTACTGTTCAGCAAAGATCTCAACAGATCTGGATTTAGTAGCATTCAATTGGTCTTGGAATGAAAATTCGCCCTGTAATGCTCATCACCCTCTTGAAATTGTACGAGAATTTGTGCGGGGCTGTTTGCAGGGCCAAAAAGAACCTTCTTCCTCAGACTTTACATCGAACAAATGCGTAGGTGGTACTGGGGGGTAGTGTCTCGGCAGAATAGGTACTGGTATTCCCGTATCTGTATTAGAAATAATCTCTGGCTGCTTTGTAGACAGGTCTGGTAACTATTGTTTTTCACGCTTGAAAATGGTTGTAGGCTCTGATAAGGATGGCCTCAATGGTACCGATATCATGGACTTATAGCCCTGTATGATGTCGTCATCAATATTCGTGATGACAAAGTTGTCATAGCCACTGACAAAGAGGATGGTATCTTCAACGGTTTCTTCAACAACGTATATCTCAACACTTTCTTTGCATCAGATGTAGGAGGAAAAGGAGTGGAAGGAGTGGAAGGCTATGGCCTGGATTTTATCAAGTCTTGTTGAAGAATATGACCCTTATTTCTTCACAGGTTTGCCTTTTGAAAGGCATTTTGTTTCGTTTGTATTTTTTGAGGAGGAGAAGGCCCCTCGCCATCATCTTCAAAAGATGGCTCCTAAAGTTGCCTTGATTTTGTGGAGCCAGATAAGTAACCTGCCCGCTGAGCATTTCCGCAGAAAAAGAATGGCAGTACTTACAGCCCTTGACCTTGTGTTTAGGGTGAAGGCACTCTTTATGAGGATCTTCAGAAGGGAGCCTGAAGTTTGCCATCGGAACAACAAGGCCTGAAAAGACCTTGCCTAGGGGCACATTCCTTCCTGTCTGAATTAACACCCAAACAGTGGTGTAATAAAGCAGAAGTCCGTGCTAGTCAACACAGAGGTTGAAAGTTGACAAAATTAATCTTCAGAGAAGAAACTCAGCTGAGCTCAGAAAGACTCCCTTCAAACAACGTGCGGTAAGAAATCTGAGATATGATGTAATTTGAAGGAAAGAGTGCTTTTTGTGCTGATTCCCGATTGGCTAAAGTTTGATTTGTCTTTAAATGATGTGAATTGGTTAACAATGTCACTTCATTAAAAGCTGGTTGAAAAATGCTTTTATTTAGACTGCTTGTTATAATTATCCTGGGACTCGTACCTCGTCAATGGGAAAGATTCAAGCATCTGAATCAATGAAAGTGTCAAAACTGGAGAATCAGATGATGGGGGCCACACGGAGCAGCTTCAGGGACATATGTCGGACATGAAAGGAGGATGCACATAGCACGGAATAGTATGCGCTTATGATCTGCAAATAGAGGTCTGCTCATCTCGCCTGCTCTGCCATTCAGAGAGCCTGCTAGACGGGAGGCTGCCATAGATGTTCTACCGATTCTGCCACCTCCAGAGATTTAGGGCCTCCTGGCACAGGATTGAGGATCCCCCACTCCGCCCCTGCTTGTTGCAGTATTACATAGTGGTCATAGTGTGATTGAGGACATTAACCGACCTCCCCCTGATGGATAGCAGGAAGGCATTCAAAGCCAGATGGATCACCTGAAGCTCCAGAAGACTGAAGTGGAACTGGCTCTCCACCGCAAACCAGAGGACTCTTTGCTATTCCTCTGCTAGGCAACTTACCTTCCCAACCCGAAAGTGATATATCTGTCCCAACCATGAAATCTGGGTGGGGAAGAAAGAATATCATGACGTAGGTTTGCCTGGCGCTTGTCTGTCACCACACAAGATCGTTAGCAAAATTCTAAAATCGAGATGAGGAGAATTCACAAGACCAGCAGGCTAAGAAACTTTAGAACCCATCCTCACTGAAACCCAGTACTGAGCACAAAACATTAACATTTTCTGTACCGTTGGCCTAACAGCATACCAGGAGACAAGATCCCTAAGGATTGTGCTGTGGCTCAACTATCTTTAAATTGTTCAAGCACTGAATCAACCTTCTCACTAAACAATCTGGAGCTATCAAAGGGCATGTCTATTAAAGACCTTTAGACAGCTACTGAAAACCCAGTTTAAACAGTACACTGGTGCAAATAGCTCTGATAATACACTAGTGTGGAGTCCAAGCCAGCATGCAAGACATACTTTGTAGCAGAATATCCATCATGTATTGTTTGAGCTAGACAGTTGGCAAGATGTTGCATGGAGGATGGGTGTATCTGTCCAAAATGCACATGGCGATCGATGATCTTAAGGCTAAGCTAGGACATTCTTTTTCTGAAGGCATCAATAGTTATGGACAACCTAGAAGGTTGATCGGAAAGGAGTTATGAGGGACATGACTCATCAAACCTGTACCATCAGGCATTAAGACGTAGGACGCTTAGTTAAAAGAAAAGAAAGAAAAAAAGGTAAAGAAAAAAAAGACGTTCACTGGGGGCCGGTCAAGTTGCCTGGTCACAGGCAGACTAACCAGAAGCCCAAGGCAATGCAAAGCACAACCCAAGTGGACGCAAAAGTGTCTGTGAGAAGCTCATTGAATGGCAATAGTGACTTAAACGAGATTGGACCACGTTTAAATTCGTCAGTTAATAAATCTGCCTTGGTTTCAACAGTAGGCAACTAAGTCTAGCACTTATGGTGCCCTTCGCACTACACTGCTAAGGCGGCACTTTGTTCTGTAGGTGGCGAGCCCCGCTCAGTCTCGGGTGTTGCATCAAGCCTTCTGGCATTCACAATATTGATGGGAAGTAGGTTGTCCACCTTCTCCTCCTCATCAATGTCCAGGGAACTTTTGGTATACCTTTATCAGATTTGAGTCTGATTTTAATAAGGCCTCGCGCTTTGTAATACTGGGAGTGAGTCAGAGGCCAAATAGTAAAGTCTGGTTGCATTTTGTAATCTTGTGGTGCGACATAGGCCTGGCTGCAACATGACTTTGGTTTTGTTTCGAAGTCCAGTATTTCAGTTAGGGCTGATGGAGTTTGTGTCGGCACAGAAGGGAATAGCACGGACCCACTGAACTGGGGAGGAGGTCTTAACCAGCACTAGGCCCAAGAACGCATCCCAATGGATCTGCTGGTACTGTGAGGTGGGGGGCACCACTGCAGGTCCACTGTGACTCGGTGAAGCCTGAAGCAGTGCCTGTGGAAATCAGAAGCATCACAAAGAGATGCAGTATGGCCACCTTGAAAGAGTATTTGTTACAGAGTCGACAATGGCCTGGGGGGTTCTGGGGGAGCCAGGACTAGTTGTGGGGTGCCTGCAGGGCCTGATCTTTCGATTGGCGCCTTTGTGCTTTCTCGTCTGATTTTAAGTGGCAGGACGGGGATGAGCACCAAATAGCTTTCTTGAGCTTAGTGTGTTTTCCATGTCGGCTTACTAAATGGCTTTGGGTGGGAACGGGAATTTGTACATAACCAGCCTCTTAAACAAGATAGGGAGTGGCCCTCACAAGTCTGAGCAGATCTTGTATTTTGGGGAGCTAGAGTTTTCTACCCCAGGATCACCTTCATTTGCACGAGGGAACATATATAGAGTAGCCCAAGCACCGTAAAACACAACAGGAGGATTCATGACTGGCATCTGCTTCCTGCAGTCCCAGCAATGCTTGAATCCTGTTGTCTTCAGTCCAACACCATACTGCGGAAGAAATTTGGAAGTCATGGAAGACAAAGTGGAAGCAGAAAGAAAAGAACGGACGTCAGTTAGCAGGGGTGGCGCTTACATGCTGCTCTGTTTTGTCACTTATGGGGCGGTATGGACATACAGCAGAGCCACATGTGACCGCCCACAGGCATATAGGCGCACTGATGAACACTTCTCCAAATCCAGTGTGGTGCCTAGAGATATTCTAAAAGTGGGAAAAATGTGATGAATCTGTGGTTAAAAGTATACATCAGAATATTGAAACAAAAATGTACCCATCGTTAAAACCAATCAATTTCCTCAAATTCGAAACTTACTTGCTAACGTGTGACCTCCGTTTTCCTCTCCATTTGCAGTATTCTCTCCAATTTTTGTGGAACCCTGCTGGTTGTTTGCTGCTGCCGCTGCAGCAGCAGCTGCTTGTTGCTGTGCAAGTTTGTCTCTGTAGGCCTGCTGTCTTGTTTGCACTACATCAGGCATCACAGCATCTATCAGTGATAGAGACTCTATTGGCCGGCCATCAAACAAGGTGCCATCCTGGTTTGAGGAGAGAAAAAACAGCAATGAAAAGGAAGTACATCTGAAACAGCTTATTAAACAGTACAGTATTTTGATTTCATTAAAAATGGAAAAACGGTACATGAAGGAGCAACGCCTTTCACGATTTAAGGGTGGATTCCATTGGTAGAAGGCTACATAGAACTAAAACAGTTATCTTATGACAAGATCTTTCCGTCCTCAGCCACGCAGCAACTTCTTTCTCTCTATGTGTTTTAGGACTTGCTCCGTATGCCAGGACGCGGACTGGACAAGTAAACAGTTGGTTTAGAATGCGTGTATACAGTATGAAAACGTAAACTGTCACTTCTGGAAAGCAGCTAGTCTTGTCCTTTTTGGCTTTTTCATTTGGCATTATGCAGGTTGATAAACGTGGGATGGGAGTTTATTGAGATTTCATAGATCAGATGAGGCCATTTAGGTTGGCGTGGGAGTGCATGTTGAGAAACATTTGTAGGCTCCGTAAACTGACTGGACTAAAGCAACTCCTTGTAAGTAGGTCTTCCTCAGTCTCCTGTTTCAGCTGCACAGAATTCAGAACTCTGCAGTCCCCCTGGCCTTAGTAAACATTCATGATTTTCTACACACAGGTTTTACACGGGCCTCCCCTTAAGGAACTCATGTTTGTTCAAAGCACTTTGCCTCTGTCATCAGGCTGTTCACTCAGGTAATCCCAGACACATTACAAACTATTTACTAGTTACTCAACTTTAAAAACATTACATTCCAAGTCTATTCACTTATCAATGGTACCTACAATCCATAGCATCAGTAAGAGGTGGATCCTTTGCTTTTGTGACAGCTGAAGTTTGGAATTCTATTAATCTTTTGCTTCGTTCCTCCTCTGCTCTCCTGCCTTTCTCTAAGGACTGAAAAACATTTGCTCTCTCTGCCTTAGTTTGTTCTGCCAGTGGAATAATTCTAGAACACCCAGTACCTTAAGTAGTTGCATGCTTTATAAACACCACTTCACTGCAAGAAAATGCAGCCCATGGGCTGAATCTCAGTAGAGCTTTCTAGATTAAAGGAATGATATGGCCCTTAACAAATCGGTAACCTGAGAAAGAAAAGTGTTGGGAGTCGAAAGTGGTAAAACGTGAGAGGCTCAGAGGATCTAATGGGGATACGGGCAGTGTGACAGGACGAGGGTTACAAGGATGCTTCACAGAGCACTACAAATTCTATTAGGAAAGGTGATTAATGATTCTCTGCAATGATTCTGGAGTCATATAGTATACTTGGGGACCTTGTATGCCCAAGAACAAAGGGTAATCAATGATATTCAATATATCATGTTCTTCTGGGAAACATTTAACAGTTTTTGTCCGTGGGAAAGCATGAGAAAACAACTAGTCCGCGTGAATAAAAAAACGGAAACACTTTACTTTAGTGATGCATAGGTAAGATAAGACAATGTACTATATATCCACATTAATCCAAAATAGGTGCTCCAACCGCAGCGAAGTGTAAAGTGAGAAGTGAGCCATACACCAAAACAGATAATGTAATTACAATATATACATATGGGGTCTTCACTGAATAGACATATGATTCATCATCAAACAAATGATCTGGGCATTTGGTTCAAAAAATGAGTTTAACAATTAAAGATGTGGATAGACCCCCACAAAGTCGACGTTTCAATCCCTTCAAGGTGAATCAACCGCGCTCTTCATCAGGACAAGAAGCAGTTAGCAGCCTAACCAAATCAACCTGTGGGCCCCAGAGGGTGGCCTAAATCAATATGAGTCCTAAAGTGTGGCAATGTTTCAGAAAGGTCACTGTCGGAAGTCAGGCTGAACAATTTAGCAGACTATCGTGGCTCTTGGATGATTTTGGAGGGCTCACACCTTTACTGCTTAGCTGATGGAATGAATGATTATTCTGGTTAGGCATAAATAGGGAAGGACGATTCTGCCTTGGGAAAGAAGTAAAGAAAACTGTGAGGAGTGCATTTTTTATTTTTTAACAAAAAACAAATCAGCGTCAGGAAGGGTTGATCACAGACACAAGGTACACGAAAATAAAAACCTAATAATTTGGATTTAAAAGGTCTTGAATAAAGGAAATTCGAAAGTCAAAGTAGTAGACACACCAATCCATGACAGGTGCATGCCATAACTCCATTCTGGACGTTATATTAACCTCCTTAGTACTGCTCACTAGAATAAATCTACATAAAAAATTAAGCCGCTTTAAAATTCTTTTTTAAACTAATAGATTGGACTTGTTTTAGCCCTCATTTGGCAAGATCAGTTTTGCGTCTGGTCTTTCTATAGTATGATTTGGCTAGTTTTCTGTTTTGTTTACAAGACTAAGATGGCAGATGTGTGAATACGGAAAAGGGAAGAAAGCTTCAGTTCTAAACTGGGGAGTTGGTGGCTGGAGTGAGCCAGTGAAGCAAAAGTGGAAGATTCAGAACTGTGTAAGATCCAAGTTTTATGCCCATTTCAACATGGCTGAAGGTAAATATTTCTACTCTGCTTGTTTCTGGGAGCTGGGAAGAGCAATTTTAGCAAAGGAAATATTTTGTTGATGCAATTTTTAGAATTAAGAATTTCTTGCACAACACTTTTTTTTCATTTTCTTTTGCAGAAATTCAAAGTTCTACACATTTTCGTTGACCAAAAGAGCGAAAAACACAAACAAATCGCACTTTGCAATCCCAAATGTGTGAGAGAGAGAGAGACTCAAATTTGGCCAGCCTACCTATTGTGGAAAAGGTTAAGGCTTAAGAAGGAATTTCCCCCAAACACCAAGATAGAGCTCAGTACTAGGCAAAGAGGAGGAAGCCTCCGCACTTAAGATGATAGTAACAATGTAATATGTCATGATTAGAGTTCCCCGTTTATGGTATTTTTAAATTGTTTTTTACATTTCCATCTGTATTTATCCTCATTTATTTTTGGGGCTTGTGAAAAATAAAAGCTGAAACTAGTAGTATTTCTACATTTATTTAATCAATAAATGTACACTCTTACTTGAATGCCTGACAGGTTTCAATTATATGAACACCCACAGATGATAAATTAATACATTTATATGAAATATGCACATTGTAGTATCAACCTTGTGCATATATACTGCAGTTAGAGTCCCATTATTAAAACGTATTAAATGCAAATAAAGCATTCCTTTCAGTTTGCACCAATGTATGTGTGCTGACCAGTCCAGAAGAGGGATACCAGTTTGCCCAATTGATTAGGAGCAAGACTTCTGACCTCCTGGTCAGGGACCTTCTCTCTTCCCCAGCAGCTCCGCTGTAGTGCCGCTGAACCCCATCCACCTCAGCTGGTAGGTGTTCGAGGTACTGGTGGTCCAGTGGGAGAGCCTTGCTCTTCTGCTGGTCCCGCTGTGGTCTGTATTCTTAATGTGCCCGTTTTCGTTTTCTCTGTATTGTTATTGTGCCCGTTTTTCTGTCTTTTTCCGGTCTCTGTTGTTGTTGTTTGTGCCTCTGTAATGCTCAGTTGGTCTTAGTTCTTATTGTTGCGTGTTTTTCTACCAGTTCCCTCCCCGCCGCTTTTGCCCCTGCGGCCCCTCCCCCTGCCCGTTTCCTCGCTCCCGCCTCCCAGCTGCGCTTCCCTCCTCCCTTCTGTATTTAATGGCGGCCGCGTGCAGCTGGAGCAACAAAGGTGCGCCAAAGGCAAGCCCGTCTGCACCAGTCCACGACCCGAGCAGCGCCAGGGACCCTGGATCTCCGACCTCCCACCGCTGCCCTCCTCACACTCAACCCCGGAAGGAACAACAACTGCCAGCTGTCTACGCCGAACACCACCCACGGCCAGTTCTCCTGCCAACAATCCTTCACCATCCACAGCCCCCCACGACCGCCGCACCAACGGCGGACACCCGCACCACCGAAGCCCTGAAGTGCATCCTCCTCAACGTGCGCTCCCTGCACAGACATGCCGTGGAGATCTGGGACCTCCTCGACACCCTCTCGCCAGACGTCGCCTTCTTCATGGAAACCTGGACCAACGCCTCTTCCGCCCCCGACATCGACATTCCTGATGGATACAAGATCCAAAGGGAGGACCGCCCGACCGCCCAGGAGGAGGACTCGCCATCGCACACAAGAGCTCCCTCCGACTCTTCACCTCCAGCGACTCCCTCTTCAACACCGAACACCTCCAGATCCAGATCAGCCCCAGAACCACGCTTCGCGGCACCCTCAACTACAGATTCTCTCTCCACACCTACCTACCTCCCTCCCGGCCTCCCTCCCTCCCTCGGCCTCCCTCCCTCCCGGCCTCCCTCCCTCCCTCGGCCTCCCTCCCTCGGCCGGCCTCCCTCGGCCGGCCTCCCTCCCTCCCTCCCTCCCTCCCTCGGCCGGCCTCCCTCCCTCCCTCCCTCCCTCCCTCCCTCGGCCGGCCTCCCTCCCTCCCTCCCTCCCTCGGCCGGCCGGCCGGCCTCCCCTCCCTCCCTCCCTCCCTCCCTCCCTCCCTCCCTCCCTCGGCCTCGCGCGTCTTTCACCACTACCATTGCGGGCCTCATCGCACCCCATGCCATCTCCTCCACGCACCACATACTCATCGGAGACCTGAACTTCCACCTCGACAACCTCAGCGACCCAGACTCCACCGCCCTCCTGGCCAACCTCGGACAGAAGCAGCTAGTCACCACCCCCACCCACAAGGCCGGACACATCCGCGACCCCATCTTCGTATCAACGTGACCTTCGAATCCAGCATTCCCCCCCCGACGACTGGAAGCGGGCAGAGGTCAAGCCTCTCCTCAAGAAATCCTCGGCAGACCCGACGGACCTGAACAACTACCGCCCCATCTCTCTCCTTCCCTTCGCAGCCAAAGTCACCGAGAAAATCGTCAAAGCCCAGCTGACCACCTTCATCGAAGAGAACTCCATCCTCGACGCTTCCCAGTTCGGTTTACGCAGTAGCCACAGCACAGAGACCGCCCTCCTTGCCGCCACCGATGACGACACAACGGCCCTCATCCTGCTAGACCTCTCTGCAGCCTTCGATACAGTCTCCCACCGCACTCTTGCAGCCAGACTCCACGACGCCGGCATACGGGGAACCACCCTCGACTGGATCCGCTCCTTTCTCGCCGGCAGAACCCAAAGGATCAGACTCCCACCCTTCCTCTCCGAACCCACAGAGATCAACTGCGGAGTACCCCAAGGATCATCGCTCAGCCCGACGCTCTTCAACATCTACATGGCCCCCCTCGCCGCCATCGTCAGACAGCATGGACTCAGCATAGTATCCTACGACAACAACACCCAGCTCATCCTCTCCCTCACGAAGAACCCCGAAGACACCAGACTCAGCTTCCAGGAAGAAATGAAAGACGTCGCAGCCTGGATGAGCAGCAGCTGCCTAAAGCTCAACTCGGAGAAGAGACAGAGGTCCTCGTCCTTGGTCACTCCCCCACCGCTTGGGACGACACCCACCCCGACAGACCACGCCCGGAACCTCGGCATCATTCTAGACTCCTTCCTCACCATGATTGCCAGATCAACGCTGTCACCTCCACCTGCTTCAACTCCCTCCGCAAGACCTTCAAGTGGATCCCCCCCCGAAGCCAGAAAGACCGCGAATATCACACTCATAACTAGCAGACTGGACTACGGAAACACCCTCTACGCTGGAATCAACAAATCCCTGCTACACAAACTCCAGACCATCCAGAACACCGCGGCCAGACTCGTCCTCGGCACCCCACGACAAGAGCACCTGACCCCACACCTGCGAGACCTCCACTGGCTCCCCGTCGAGAAGAGAGTAACCTTCAAGCTACTCACCCACGCCTACAAATCCCTCCACAACATCGGACCCAGATATCCAAACGAAAGTCTCTTTCCACGTACCCAAAAGAAACCTCTGCTCCGCCGACCTTGCCCTAGCAGAAACCACGCGTATCCGCAGAACTAGAGGGGGAGAGCCTTCTCCTACGTCGCAGCCAAGGCCTGGAACGGGCTTCCCAGTCAACATCAGATGCTCCCCTACTCTGCACACCTTCAGGAAGAGCCTCAAGACCTGGCTTTCGGGTGACCCGGAGCTGCCCCCTCGCCCCCCACCCAGCGCCTTGAGACCCTCACGGGTGAGTAGCGCGCTTTAAAAGCAAGCCCCCTGATTGATTGATTAGTGTTACATTTGGAGACAACTGACTTACCTCATTAATACTGACTTCTGCTTCCACATACTGTAGTCCTTTCTGAATAATGGAAATCAAAGCAGCAGGTGGCACCAGGGCACCATTTATATTGGACTGGCTGATGTGGCTCTCTATGCCAAAAGTGAATGCTGAATGAGAAAACCCTATGGAGAAGGGAAAAGCCATAAGAATTATGTTGGTAAAAGCACAGTGGTAACATTTAAAATCTGTCTTATATGCAACGGCTCCCTATAGACTTATAATATGAAGCTCTACTTTGGGTTTGATGGCGTGTCTGGTATTCTTAAGTCTTATACATTTAGTGAAAGAAGGAAGGGTGTGGCCTAAATGGCATTTTTATGGTCTGGTTTGACAGCGAAGCTGTGGCCTGACAATTAAGGGGCGTTGGCTCCGCCTACGTGCTGGGAGCCAGGATTACATGTTTTGACTGAAACAGAAGTTGGGTGCGTCCACAAAAAAGTGTTTGCCCTTCACACAGCTGTGATCAATTTTTTATTTATGCAGCTGCCCAAGCTTGAACTTTCAGGGGCACACACATGACATTGTAATGCTATGAAAGGGTCATAGATTACTAGTTAATTTATGGTGTTTTTCTCTAGCAGCAGAACAGATGGGAGGAGGGCAGTCATTAACCTACATGGATGTTTCTGGTCTGGTTTGACAGTGCAACTGTCACCTAACCTTTTAACCTACACCAATATTATTCGACAATTATTTGATCCACACTAATACATATCCATTCACATGCTATTTACTGGTAGTGCTTCACATTATCGCACAACATTTCTTTAAATACAGACTTATTGGAATTGCCAATGCTTGTCTCCAAGTGCAAAACAAAGCATGGTTCGGAGCTGAATACGGTTCGCTGCAGACTTATGCACTTTGCCAACGTAAAGGTAAACAAAAACCCAGCTTTCCGCACAAAACTATTTATTCAAAGGTTTTCTACAATATTCAATTTTTCACTAATTAAGATTCCGAGAGCCTTCAGGGTTTTGTTTCATCATGAATAATCTCAACAATCAGAACAAGTGCAACCAACCTCAAACTGGGAGCAGCAGATCATCCCTGCCAATATACGAATGTCACAGGAAAGGTGCAAAAAATCTGGGCAGGATGTACGACTCTATAAGAAGGGGTCAAAAGTGATGTTGATAGTGGAAAAGAAATACAACATAGCCAAATGGTGACGCATTGCAGTCATGTATATCACCTTGATCATATTTCAGCAATTTGGTGTTTCAGAGTCCCTTCATAGAGAATATCACTGTTTTTTATAAGCCATGTATGGATTTCGAAAGATCCACTATAAATAATTCAAATAACTTAAAATATTGCATCTGCTGATTAACAGTAACAGGACCATAGCAATAAGATCGGTTAATATTACAAATGTACCATCACTTTAATGGTACATTTGGTGTGCAATCTTGCAACGTTAAAACGTTTGGGGGAAAAAAACGTGTTCAGCTTAAAGGATGAAGACGTTTGCACATACAAGGCTCTACCATGCAATAATAAATACATACCTTGTATTCGATCTCTAGCGTTCAGCCAAGTGTGTGGCACAGCCAACTTATGAGTAAAATCTCTGGTTAAGTAAGCTAGAGACTATTTTCAAGGTTGGGCTAAAATTACATTTATATTCTATAACATCTGTGTTAATTAGGTACCAGTGTGCCCAAAGGCAAAAAAATATATACAAATTAGTGTCTTAAGCGTTTACCATGTTTGCTGAGTATTTTTGTTCCAACAGCAGTGATGAGATTAGAGTACGTAAACAAATGTGCACACAACCAATTAACGAGTCAGAGACAGTGTGACAGACTATCAAACACTGATCGAAGCACTTCAAATGTATTTTCGAACTACTCACCTGACTCCTGTAAGTATCGGTACACCAGAAAATTGACCTCATCACTGCTTATACTCATCTTTATTTGCAATTAAACCATGAGGTCAAACCAAAGGATAGGTCCCTGAAAAAAGTATAAAAATAATAAAAGGTAAACATTTTTGCTTTTTTAGTAGATTTAATAGAGCTAACCTTACCACTATCTCTAATATAAAAAAGGACATTGAATACCATCGACAATGCCCTCACCAGAGGAACTGTTAACAAAATTGTCCCACTATGCAAATTATAAGTGTATTATCTGCAAAATGAATAACAAACTAGTTTTATTTTTTAACCAGATCTTTGGCCGTTTTTTATACGACATGAACAATGACTAATGCAAAGTATGTACCCGATACTATTCCATCCTCTTTAGAAGTCGAGGGCTAGAGTACATTACAAGCCTCAACACTGAGGTTACTATTAACAGATTGAGGATATCAATGTAGAGAGACTGAACAGGGTCCAAGAAATCTCAAAGCAAGTGTGTTAGATAGCAATGTATCCTAGCACTTCAACCCCTTGTTGATTTGAGGTTATAAGAGCTAAAACTGTTTAGACTGAATGACCGCATCATACGCCAACACCGAAAATACATTCTGTAAACTGTTTTATGATCAGAACCAGACAGATATGCAAACTTAAGTCAGAGTGAGAAGACTACACACGGTCTCTGGAAGACCTTGTACATTTTAAGTTTTGGGTTCCTAGGATATTGCACTGCTCTCCTGGCAGAGTGTCTATCACATTGATCATGGTACTTTATTCCACTCAACTTATATCTATAGTTAACATACCTCCAACTATCATGAATGACTTGTAAACTCTGAATGTCAATTGATTTACAGGTATTTTCACGACGTTTTCGGAATATGTACTGATCTCTTGCACGCTTATACACTTTTGTGGGAATGTTGCTCAATTTGGCTGCCTCATCCTACATATGTTAATATGACAGGGTCCACAGACCCTTACATACGCACACAGAGGTAGGTATGGTGGTAATTAAGGTTTTGATGTATGCTAGCAGTCATACTTTGTACAGAGGAACAAGCTACTTACCTCTGGTAACACTCTATATAGCCTCAGATTCATCACCTTTTGAACATCCCACAGTCACTAGACTGAATCCGGAAACTTTTCAATAATACCTCTGTGCCAAAGAAGGTGACCCCTTGCAGCTCCGCACTGACACCGTTCTGCTCCAGAAAGGACGTGACATGCAGGTCTTATACCTGCGCCCCTCCTGCACGCGGACGTCAGTTGCTTTCAACACTGAAGCGGAGCCCCAAAAGCAAATAGGTAGACATCATGCAGATTTCTAGAAATGGGAACTTATTAACAGGTAGAGTACCATCAGAGAACTGGTAGGATGGGAGGACTGGTGAGGAATCTGCAGCTAGGTAGAGTCTCTACCAGAAAGGGGATTACTGTAGGTAAGTAACTTGTTCTTCAGATAGAGACATCTGGCTGCAATTCCTCACCTTTTGAATAGATACCAAAGCAGTACCTATTTGGAGGTGGGTTTATAAATGAACTCAAACCAGCAAGTCCCGCAAGACCGAGCAGGCAAAATGCCCCTCTAGTCAAACCAGACTGTCTAGGCCATAATGCTTCATGAATGTATGGCGGGACGCCTACGTAGCTGCCTGGCAGATCTCTAGGAAAGGGACTCTGCGTGCTAACATGTGACAACAGCTTTGGCCCGCAGTCCTTCTGGAGGTTTTTGTCTCCAGTGTGTAGTAGATCCTGATGCAGAGCACAATCTAGTGTGAGATGGTAAGCTTCTGCACAGCCTTACCTTTTTTTCACTCCAGTGGACCCCACATGAGCTGATGGTCCATCCAGTGTTCTTTGGTACAATCTATGTAGACGCTCTGAGCTCTCTTGGGATCCAGGCGGTCAAGTCTCTCCTCCTCAGAGGGGAGAGGCGGAGCATAGAATGCCAGCAGGGTGATAGTTTGAGCCACGTGGAATGGCGTCACAACCTTCAGTTGAAAGGATGCCCTAGTCCACAAAACCAGCTTACCTGGGAAGAAGGTGGTGTATGAAGCTCTAAAAGAACTTCACAAAGCCGAGAGTCGCCAGAAGGGACTACTTTGTGCAGCAAATAAACATGGCAGAAAACTCCGGCAAACAAATTTTTAAGATAGTTAAATCCTTTACTAATCTAGTAGCGCTAGAAAGCAAGACACCATCGTCACTGTCCTTGTGTGCAAAACGGTCGGATTTCTTTGAGGAAAAAATTCACAAAGTATACGATTCCTTCTCGACGTGGACTGACACCATTGAATCGGAAGCTGAGGATAGCCATGTTGGGGAGGCTTTCTTGTCTGAATTTCACCCCATTTCACTTCAGGAATCCTTGGTTGAAATTCTGAAATGTAAATCAGGATCTCCTGAAGACCCTTGCCCCCCAAGCTGTGGGAAGCACTCGCCCACATTCTCAATCCTACCCTGAACCTTATATGGAACAACTCACTCACCACCGGCGTCTTTCCAGAGTCATGGAAACATGCTATGCTTTTGCCCCTCCTGAAGAAACCTAATGTTGATCCGGGTGATTTAAAAAACTATCGTCCGATCTCTCTTCCCCCTGCACCGGCAAAGATGCTGGAAAAATTGGTCCAATATCAACTCACCAAGTTTATTGCCAGTTGTGACATCTTGCATGAAACACAGTCCGGTTTTCGAGCGGGCTTCAGCACTGAGACAGCTTTGTTGGAGGTGGCCGAATCCATAAGAATGGAGGTGGTGCCTCAGCCATGTTAGTGCTGTTAGACCTGTCCGCAGCTTTTGATACGGTGGACCACCGAACACTGCTGGACAGGCTTAAGTGGGCAGGAGTAGAGGGGACGGCGCTCGCCTGGATAAAATCCTCTCTCAGCGACCGCACGCAAAGTGTCACTCTTCACCCTTTTAAATCGGAAGCCAAGCCCCTTTGGTGTGGGGTTCAGGGTTCGGCACTCAGCCCTCTGCTTTTTAATATCCATCTGGCTCCACTATTTTCACTCATTTCGAAATGGGGAATAAAAACTATCTCCTACGCAGATGACACCCAGCTGGTGTTTTCCTTCAAGGACCAATCGGCAAACTCCTTTGCGATGGTCAGGGGGTGCCTGCGGGACATATCCAGCTGGATGAACAATAATAAGTTAAAACTGAATGCAGAGAAAACTGAGGTCCTGTTCTTTGGCAAAGATATCTGACCTGCGGCTGGACTGTGGTGGCCGGAGCAAATGGGCCACCCCCCCCCGCCCGGAAACCGCGGCGAAAAATCTGGGCGTAAAATGGGAATCAGACTTGACTTTCTCAACCCAAATACGCTCTATTGCTTCCTCCTGCTTTGGAATACTGAAAGGTCTGAGGAAATTTCTACACCTACTCCCTGAGAACTGTCGCAGATCGGTTGTCCATGCAACAGTAACCTCAAGGCTGGACTATGCCAATAGTCTGTACCTTGGACTACCTGCATATCTGATTAAGAGATTGCAGATGGTGCAAAATGCGGCTGCGTGATTAATAAGAGTGCCTTTTAGACAACATCTCTCTGCATATCAAATAGCTCCATTGGTTGCCGGTTGCGAAACAGATTGAATTTAAGGCCTTGACGATAGCTTTCAGGGCCCAGAGGGGTATTTGCCCTAACTACATTAGGAAACGTTTGCGCCCCTACCAGCAAAAACGTTCTTTAAGATCGAATTCACAGAACCTGCTGTGTGTACCTCAATTCGCGAAGTCCCGTATGGGGGGCAGATCCTTTACGGTGGTATCTACCAGATTATGGAACTCCCTCCCTGATAAGCTGCGACTTATCCAGTCTGAACTGGAGTTCAGGAAAGTACTAAAGACATGGCCTTTTAGCCAATGCTAGTTAGGAAAGCACTGAAGTCATGGCTATTTGCCAATGTGGGCCCCTGCATTCCATCTGTCCTGCTTGATTGCGTAGCCTCTGTTTGAGGTAGCTGTCGCGCTTTATAAATGTAGGTGTATTGTATTGTATGATCGATTAACAGAGAGCCTCAAGCTCACACACACAGTGCCGAAGTAATGGTGATAAGGAACACAGTCTTGAAGGTAAGGAGCCATTTGGAACAGCTGTACAGCGGCTCGCATGGAGAGCACATCAGATAAGTAAGAGATAGAGGTCCCACTGGTGCATCACAAAAAGAGAAGGGAGAACATATGCTGTAGGCGTTTCAAAAATCGCACAACAATGGGCGACAAACAATGAGGGCTGATCAAGTAACTGTAAGAATGCCAAAAGATAACCTAAACCGTGACCCAAGCAAGACCTTGCCGGGCAAGAGATAAAACAAACAACGAGACATCAGACAGTTAGGCCTGGAGGGGATCTAACTGGTGTACCCTGTACCAAACCACAAACATGCCCCAACGACAGGCGTATACAGGCTTTGTCGAGGGACGTCAGGCTGCCAAGCTGACATCAACCACCTCCAGAAGAATGTCAAGCATGTTCATGTGTGCCGCCCTAACTCTAAGCATTAAGGTGGAGATTGCGAAGGCCCGTGTGGCGAGCCCAACCTTACTTCTGCGACAGCAAATCCTCCCGGAGAAGCAGCCTTATCAGAGGGCAGGTGCTCAAGCCCAGATATTCTGGATACCACAATGTTCGTGCCCAATCCGGAGTCCCTAGATGGCTTGGGCCAGGTCAGTCTTGATCTTCTTGAGAACTCGAAGTAGGAGTGGTATCAGTGGAAAGTTATAAAGGAGTCCAAAGTTCCATTCAAGGCGGAACGAGTCTCCGAGCAAAAAGAAGTCTTAGAAACTCCAATATGCAGAAGTGCTGACATTGCGCATTCTCAGTTGTGGCAAACAGATCGAGCAAAGATTCTCTCCATTCGCAGAAGAGACCATGTGCCACATCCGGGTGTAACTGCCACTCATGGTACTCTAGGGACCGACGGCCGAGTAGGTCTGCCTTGGCGTTCAATAAGCTTGTCAGATGGTTAACCACCAGGAAGATTCCTTGGCAGTCCAACCATTCCCAGAAGCGCAAGGCCTCCTGGCAAAGGGTTAGTAACCCCACCCAGCCCGGTTTGTTGCAGTACCACACAGCAGTGGTGTTGCCTGTGAGCTCATGCACCAGCTTCCTCTTGATGGACAACAGGAAGGCTTTCAGCACCAAGCAGATGGCCCTCAGCTCCAGAAGGTTGATGTGGAGCTGGGTCTCTGCCGGAGATCAGAGGCATCTGATCACCACCTCTTTCAGGTGGGTGCCCCAGCCCAGAAGGGACGCATCGGTCACCACCGTCAGCTCTGAGTGGAGAAGGGAGAAAGGTTTGCCGCTGACCCAATCGCGGTTCAGTAACCACCACTGCAGATCTTTTGCAGTCTCTTCTGAAATCTGGACTGGGTCGGAGAGGTTCCCTTGATATTGAGCCCACTGGAAATTCAGATCCCAGCACAGAGCCTGAATATGCCACCTGGCACGCTCGACCAGCAAGACGCAGGAGGCCATCAGTCTCAGCACCCTCAGAGTTGACCTCACTGAAAACCAGGACTGAGGCTGGAAGATCGAGATCATAGCCTGAATGTCCTGGACTTTCTTTCATGGAGGGAAGGAATGAAACCAAACAGTGTCCAGAATTGCTCAGATGAAGTGGAGAGTCTGAGGAGGCTGGTGTGACTTCGGCACATTGACAGTTAACCCCAAAGATAACAGCAAGTTTGCTGTTCTCTAGAAGTGGTTGAGGACTGCCCAGAGCGAACTCTCCTTCAACAGCCAGTCATCGAGACAGAGCAAGACTGACACCCCTGACGTCCAAAGGTGTGCTGTCAGCATCCCCATCACTTTGGTGAACATCCGAGGAGTGCTGGTGAGACCAAAGGGGAGCACAGCGAACTGAAAATGCTCCTCTCTGATCACAAATTGCAGGTAGCACCAATGGGCCAAAGGACGGTAATAGTGTGTCCTGCGGTCCAACGCCACTGTGCAGAGTTCAGGGTCGAAGGCAGACAACACCTGGTTCACCGGCTTGCACTTCTTGTCGCATAATAACGGTTTAGGAAGAAACTCAAAACCCATCTCTTTAACGATTAATTCCATTCTAGCGGCCTGTTTCTCCCTTTGCCAGCGCCGGGACACTCCGTCGAGTAGCCATGCGCTTTACAAATTGAAATAATAATAAAATAATATTAAATAAAAATGGAGAGATGGTCCTAGGCCGGTCATTGGGTGGACGGTGGAAGGTGCACCGAGGAAGAAAGGAAGGGTAAGCAATGCCTCGGCCAAAGCCACCAAAAGAATGGAACTGCTATGGCTGCCTGGGCGGAATGGCCCAGAGAGTAAGTGATAAACCTACTCTCTTTGAAACGTTCAAGGTAGAATCAGCCTTGGCCCCAAAAAGGCAAGTCCTATCAAAGTTCATGTCCAACAGGGAAGACTGAAGGTCGCCAGAGAATCCAGTTGATCGCAGACACGCGTGGCGACGAATGGCAAATCTGGGGCCTATGGCCCGCCCGATCGAGTCGGTGGTGTCCTAGCCAGAACGAATCGTGAACTTGGCTGCATCACAACCATCTTGAATCGTCTGAGATAGTACAGGGCTAAAGTCATCTGGCACACTAGGGAGGACTTGTGCCATCGAATCCCAAAGGGCGCAAGTGTTACAGCCTAACAAACAGGAGGTGCTAACAGAACGCAGTGCCAGACTGGCGTTTCCCTAAAGGTTTCTAATCGCTTCAACTCCCTTTTAGGAGGTGTAGTAGGAAAAGAGTTCAGATTGGAACGGCTTGCACTGCAAGACTTTTCTGGTAAAGGGTGCTGTGACAGCAAAGCTGGGTCGTCTGGAGCAAGGCAATGACACCTGGCGATTTGTCTATTGACTAGTGAACCAAAGCAAGGCTTGGCAGAAGTTCCCAAAAGGGTGTCCATCAGATCCTCATTGAAAGAAAGAAGGAGCTTAGAAATCTGGTCCAGCTGTAGAACCTCAATTAGAACATTAGTTTTCACCTCCTTGGTGGGAAGCTGGAGCTTAAGGACTTTGGCTGCCCTAAGCATTACCATCGCAGATGAGGCGGATTCTTTTGTGGCTGATCCAGGGGGGAGTGAAAGGAACAGTCTTGGAGGAGGTATCTAGCCAACTAGCCTCCTGCAAGTCCTCATAAAATGTGTCATCCTGATAGGGCATCGTTATCGGAGTCAGTCCCGAAAAGGGAGTGCAAGCAATACGGTCTGCCTTGTAGTAATGTGAGTGCAGGAATGGGTGAGTCGTCTGATTCAGGCATGAAGTTGGAGTGGCGGAGGAGAGGACAATCGGGCCACCTCTTCGGGCAGCAAAGTCAGCATCTGAGCCGACATAACGGGCCTGGAGGCAGCTCGGAACAGAAGGTAAGATTGTATTAGAGGGACAAGCTGGAGCCGAGGGGGAACCAGCCAGCTGTATCCCAGGTGGAAGACCTCTCGGCTCTTGGTGCTCAAAGGCGTGCCAGAGGGAGTCGGTAGGAATGTGAAGAGCCAGAGCATAGCTGCGCGCAATTTTTCAATGTGACGCAGCATGACTGAAGGCCCAGCTGAAGAATCTGCTCCAAAGTTGACTGACTTCGAGAGCATGATCAAAACGGGTGGCGCCACCCACGCGCTTGCTCAATGGAGCGTGTGGTGCGAAGGAGCAGAACTATGGTTATATTTTTTGCATTTCTTGTGCTTATGGGAGGACTAGGGAGTATGACTAAGACCGCCCCTGGAGTGGCACTGTTGACCCGGGCAACAGCAGCGGGACCAGGATCGAACCTTGGACCAGGAGCAGGACTTGGAGCAGTACCAACGCTGGGCTTTCTTACGCTTGTCAACAAAGTTTCACCTCGCATTCCCTGAAAGGCTTTCGGTTAATCGAAGCACAGTCCCCACAGGTCTTGGAGTCATGGCTCGACCCTAGACATCACAGGTACAGCTGGTGGGGATCTGTCAAAGACATCTGTTTGCTGTGTCCTGTCTAAGGGGTGATATCCCTGCACACTGAGGAATTTCGTGAGAAAAATAGAGGTAAATTGTTTCCGAGAGACGAGTGGAAGCTCCTGATTCACACTCTGTGGGCCTGAAAAAAAGTAACGGACGTTAGCGCCTGGGAGTGTCCCCACATATATGTGGGGAGGAACAACAGTGCATAGCTGCAAGTTGCCACCTTCAGACGCGCAGAGGTACTACTGAAAAGTTTCTGGATTCAGTTTGATGTCTGGGGAATATTCAAAAGGTGAGGAAGCTGCGGCTAGAAGTCTATCCAAAAATGGAAATATTGCGATGCTTGCCTACTACGTATGTTATTTATTTACTTGTTTCAATAAAGCAATGCTGCAAAAAAATCAAACTCTGAAAAGGAAGCAGTTAACCAATATTCAAAGCTGTCCACTACTGCTTTGTACCACTAAGATAGCTCTGATCTCTCTCGCTGTATGCTCCAATTCTCTTCTATGCGACCTCTAACTGACACTAAGCTTCAGGATTCCTTCTTACTGGTGGTCTCCCCCATCTCCCGGGACACTCCGTCAGTGCTCTATGTTAAATGCTGCACACTAAATACCCTGATAAATGTACAATCCCCACATATACACACTGCATCAAGAGGATTTGAAACAACTTGCTCTAATGAATTAAAATGGTCATACACTCATGTGATGGTTTGAGCATATAAAGAATACACTTGCGTGATACGAATTTTTTTTTTACATCACGCTCAGTTTAAGAATGGAGACATAAGCGCTTCACCAGAATGATGGGCCAGTTCTGCATCAAATGATAGCTACAACACTAAATAGGATGGCAAAATAGTGACAATCCCATCTTTGGTATAACAGGCAAATATGTCAACACTGTCTGCCAAAGGAGATTTCTGTGTCTCTAGGATTGGCATATTGTTTAGCAGTACGATTGGCACATTTCTTGACAATATGATGAACATTTTATTGTTATTCAACTATGGGTTTATCCCTCGTTACTGTGATGGGTACCGCATCCCACAATTGGGAACTTTCTGATGTAAACATAAGCACTGAAAGACGTTACTTTCATGACTGAATTTTCAAGATTGCCTTCTAGGATTAGCAGTCAATGATCGTCATGGTTTAAGTTGTTTCTGGTGGATAAAGATTCCAGCATAAACACATTAAAAACCCGAGTTTTCAAAACAGCATGATCAACAATACATCTACAGTAGAGGTGTGTGAGATTTAGAATTTCGCCAACAGAATCCATCCCAATTATAACATCTCAATTTGTAAACATTGCAAAACTATGCTTGCAGATAAAAAAATCTCAATTTTCACAAAAAGGTTTTGACACAGAACCACCTTACAGCCCCCCCCCCCAAAATTGGGAAAATTGAACCTCCTAAATCTGTGTTTTAATTGATTTTTCCCCACAAACATTATCTTTTTTAACCTTACATTTGTAATCTTTCTTTAAAAAATAAATTGACAGTTTGAGGAAGAAAACTTTAACATACATATACTCTCTAGAGGGAAACAAATGCAGTCCTCAAACAAGGCAAATTTATACCTAGTAAACCTTCAAATCTGTCCAATGTGTTAGTGTATTTTATCTTGTGTTCAGTGTTGTCAGTTTGCGTCAAGTTTCATTTCTGAATGTGTGCAAAAAAAAAAAAATGGATTTGAGATTTTTGTATATCAATGAAATAAACTATTAAAATTATTAAAATTGACTACTCACCCACATTGGAAGTGCATTGATGTGAAAGGCCTGCAGAGTACCAATAATCGCAGGAACGGTACACTAAAAGAAAAATATTAAAATTACTAATCACATTGCTGTTGTGATTATTCCAGAAAAGACAATTTTGCCAGTGATTAACTGACATTAAAATCATACAAGACTCATAAAAATAAATATCTGCCACAATGTCAGAGTACAATTCTTCTCAAGAACAACCACACTCCATGCCTTGATAATAAGGCACTTAGCTACCACCGTATGCACCTTTACAGGTGGCTAAAACAATAGTACAAATCTTCCTGACCCATAATGTGAAGTAATGTTCAATGACAATGTCTTTCACAGTCTCAAATCTAATACTACAAATCATTCTTCGTCCCTCACAGGTAGGATCATTCGTTTTCAATATAAGGAAAAAATTACAAAGTATCATGGCAAGTAAGGCACAGATTACTTCCTTCTCCTTAGTTTCCTCCTAGGCCTATCAAAGAGTCTTCAATTATCTGCTTTTATTGCAAAATTAGCAGTCCTATCATTCGCAACAGATAATACTGAGTAAAGGGAGGACAATGTAAGGCTAAAAAAATAGAGCATCCACATTAAACATCACCGAAGGCGGGGCTTTCTGACAATCATTTTTTATAATCACAATCAGCTACTTCTAAAGTTTAAGCCAACCAGTGATAAATACAATATAAATGCTGGCATAAAGTGCCTACTGATGCAAAAGGTTTAAATCCACAATCCAAAAGGGCCAACTAGTTTTTAAAACATGATAAACATTAAAAAAAAAAAAAAAAAAAGGGAGGAGTGGCGGAAGGGAGCAAGGAACCCAGTATCAAACTTAGCAACCGACTGTTATATTATACAACAGGCTCTGTTAAAAGGCAAAAAAAAATCTCAAAACTCCCAATGATGCAGTAAATGAGAATGCACCAGATGCACATTTACTACGGATCTGTAAAAGCTCTAAATAGGTATACCACGTGGGAGGACTCAGCTTGAGGGACTGCTCTCATTTGCCCTTTTAGTCTTGAAAGGCTCCATGAAACCCTGAGCTGAACCAGGTTGGATTACGACAGAGCACACAAGCACTAGTCTTCGTTTTGTTGGGTACCAAGTTGAAGTTTCCTTGCCAATAGCATGATCTCTATATCTGAGGTTACAACGTAATCCTCTTCAAAGAAAACGTATTTTGCAAAAATCAATATGGGCAGTACAGAAAACCAAAGAAACTGTAGAAATTATGTAAGTTTGGTATTTTTAATACTCCAGCTCATTTTGTACACAGAAACATACATTATCAGTCCAACACAGCATGCAGTGTACAGAGAACACAACATTAAAAATACCTGCAAGGAAACAAGTTGGCTTTAGCATTTCTACCTGCACAAATAACACAAACAGCTTGACATCAACGAGACTATCTGCAAGAGATGTATATAGATTGCATGACACCTACACAAGTGACAGAAGTAATGATTTAAATACCAAGTATACACAAGAAGATATTGTAAGGGTGGCACCGATATCTTATGCAGTTCTAGAATGGTTCAAGTCCTTCTTGAGGAACAGAACACAGATTTCTGGTGAATCATAACCTATCAGCTTCTTCCCCCACTCAGATCGGAGTTCCACAAGGCTCAACCCTCTCGCCATCACTATTCAACCTATACAAACTGCGCCTTGCCAACATCTCTTTCCACATGTACGCTGATGACACTCAGATTTACATGACTGTTTCATCTTTGGAGGAGATCAAGTCAATGAACGAGGCATTAAAGGCAACAATGCTATGGTTAACCAGAAATCAGCTCAAACTAAACACGCAAAAAACAGAATTCCTCCTTATATCCCCCACAAAAAATTTGACCACTGTAAAAGAATGGACCAGCTCTATCACCACACTTAACTGCACCCCGAACATGGTGGATTCAACCTAATTACTAGGAATTACTATTGATCAGAGCCTGAACAAGCAAGCCCACATCACCTCATTAGCTAAGAATGCCAGTTTTCACTTGAATTACATTAGGAAATGGAGACCATTCATGGAAACAGCAGACCTCAAAATGGCAGTCCAGGCATTAGTAATCGAGGATCTAATACGGATGCACTACACTTTCAGGGCTTCCTAAGATTACAACGGCTCCTCTAAAAGCAGCAACAAGGCTTATAACAGGGTCAAAAAAATTCGACCACATCTCTACCCACCTGAAGGCCCTGTACTGGCTACCATATGAAGCCATAATTCAACTCAAAATAGCATGCATCGCACACAAAGCGTTACAGCTCAATACATTAAGGTATCTAGATCAGAAACTGGTGATTTCCGGGGGTAACAGATCTTCACGGAGCACCAAAGATATACTACTGAAGCCACTGATGTTCCAGAAGAAAAAAAACATATGACAGCGCATTCTCTTGGGCGGCACCGAGAATCTGGAACTCGCTACCTCCAAGCATCAGAAGATTAACAAACGCCGCAAGATTCAAGAAAGAAACCAAGATAATGAGCAAATTCCTCCCGTAACCTTTTCTGTTCAATCTCGCAGCCTCACCTATAAACTCCTGCTTAATCCACGCACAAACATCTCGTACCAAGGTCCCATCCCACCTGATATTTTTAGGGGTTTGCATTCAATGATGGCAACGAACTAATTTGCAATATGGGATCGGCTAGACTTTCATTCTGTGAATGTGCTGAAGTTAATGTTACGTTTTTTGTATTGGTAAATGCTTTTGTGAGAAGTGTACAATAGAAACTAAGTATATATGGTTTTAATGTGAAGCGCTCTGATACCCCACGGGGTCAAGTTCGCGCTATATAAAACACAACAAATAAATGAATAAATAAATAAATGGAAAAGTTGCATTTTGGCAGGTGATGTCTGATCCTTTGGTCCGAATTTGGATTATTTCACAGAGAACTAATTAAATGCACCCTCCCTTTTCTGGCATCTATCTCCAATTGTAAGCATAATCATATCCTTTGTGTGTCTAGTTAACAGAGGGCAGTTTTCAAATAAAAGCATTGCCTAAGTTAACCTTTTTTCTTCACAGTTTCAATGTAGTACTGGGGCTTCAAAGCAAAGGGCAATATTCTTGACCTACATGCTAAGACTGTAGAGAAAGACCTAACCGGGAGCTGGGATCCTAGTAGCTCCTGCTCAAACAATAAGACTCTGTTATTGGTCATTAACAGAACTAGCTACTAATATCCTTTTGTGGCAGAACAATGTACCATTACTAATGAATTGGGCACTTGAAATTTTTATAAAGATGCATCTTAATACTCTTTATGAGCTACAGCAGAAACTTATTTCTGCTTCTTTGTCTGATTCTGCCAGTTATAGCTTTAATTGACAAACTTAAGATCAAAGTGAACAGCCAACCATTTCAAATCGGATGTATGACGGAACGCATTCCGTTGCAACGCAAATGCCTTTACCATGCATGCGTTACAACGCAAATGCCTTTACCACGTATAACCTTTACCACGCATGCTTTTACAACGTATTTTGTTGTAAAGCATGTATGGTAAAGGTCCATGCGTGATAAAAATGTTCCCTAACTCCTGCCCTCAGTCCTCAAGCCAGACCATGAACCCCCCCCACCCGACCCTTTTTTTAAATACCCGACCCCTGCCCTAATCCCTAAAAATAGTCCCCTGTACGACCCCCACAACCCCTGCCCTTTTAAAATAAATACCCAACTCTGCCCTAACACCTAATTGTAGAACCCAGTGCGAACCCCACTGTCCAATGCCCTTTTTAAAAAAAATACCCGACCACTGCCCTAATCCCTAAAAATACACTCCTGCACTACCCCCACTGCCCCTGCCCTTCTTTAAAAAAATCCACGACCCTGCCCTAAGGCCTAAACTTAGATCCCTGCGCGACCCACACCGCCCCTGCCCTTTTAAAAAAATACCCGACCACTGCCCTAATCCCTAAAAATACACTCCTGCACGACCCCCACTGTCCCCGCCCTTTTTTAAAAAATCCACGACCTTGCCCTAAAGCCTAAACTTAGAACCCAGCGCGACCCACACCGCCCCTGCCCTTTTTAAAAATACCCGACCACTGCCCTAATCCTTAAAAATACACTCCTGCTCCACCCCCACTGCCGCCGCCCTTTTTCCAAAACCGAAATCTAGAAACCAGCGCGACCCCCACAGCCTTCTGCCCTTTTTAAAAACGACCACTGCCCTAAACCCTAAAAATACACTCCTGCACGACCCCCACCCTTTTTTATTAAAATCCACGACCCTGCCTTAAGGCCTAAACTTAGATCCCTGCGCGACCCACACCGCCCCTGCCCTTTTTAAAAAATACCCGACCACTGCCCTAATCCTTAAAAATACACTCCTGCTCCACCCCCACTGCCCCCGCCCTTTTTCCGAAACCGAAATCTAGAAACCAGCGCGACCCCCACAGCCTTCTGCCCTTTTCAAAAATACCCGACCCCTGCCCTAATCACTAAAAAAAAAAAAAAAACACCCCTGGGTGACCCCCACCACCACCTGCCCTTTTTAAAAATACCCGCCCTAAAAGCCATCCCAAAAATAATACTCCTTACCTTAACAGGACGACGAGGCAACTCTTGAAAGAGGAAGCAGAAGGATCTCTTTGCTCCTCATAACGACGCTGATAGCCTTGACCACGCAGGTGCCTTTACCACTGTTACCAGCATATGCCCTCACCGCGTACATTGCGTGGTGAAGGCTATGCGTGGTAACAATATATGCGTGGTAACGGCTGCGTGGTAAAGGCACTGCGTGCAAACAGCCGCGTTGTAAAGGCTGAATCCCTTCAAATCTATTTTATATTTTACACTGCAATACTTCCTTTTGCAGACTGTTCATAAGCGTTTCAAAGGCTCAGCATCCATAAAGAACTAGCGATGACCTTGCCTCTTGTTCGTTGCAACAAAATACAAGGTTCCGCTTTACACCGAAAAAGCTCCATCTACGCCATATTCAATACTTAACTACTCTTAATTCCTGCTCATTATACAGTTATTTTGAACTTTTGCACAATCGACTGCTTTCAATTGGGAATGTTTTTTATTCCTTTGAATACTTTAATTTTGTGAGTCTGGCCAGAGTTACTGTTTTAGCGGTCTTGTCAGCCTCTTATGTTTTAATGCCAAAATGTTATTTTATATTATACATCTATCCATATACACATATAATAACATTCAGGACTTTCGGTCAGCCCTATTCATCTACTGGAGTGTTAAAGCGCCATTCACATTTTTCTTCCCACAGCACAGTATGCAGCATGGATCAAATGGGTCAGCCACCTTCACCCACTGGATGACTTGCACTGTGAGTGAAAACATTTTGCGGATCACATGTCCGCAGCTGCCTGAAAAGAAAGGCAGTTCAGTGCAAAGGCTGATGTGTGTGAGCTGCTGGGATACTCCTTTATTTTGTATACTTTTGCTGTTTTTTTAGCCTAGTGTATTGCTAGCAAAATAAAAATGAACGCTTGTCAAATCCAGATCTAGTGGCTTTATTAATGCTGGTTAAGGTAGCAATAAATACTAATGTATGAATTAATTTAATAATATATGCTTAATTAGTAATTAATTTAGTCACATGGGAAATCCTTGCACATCCTACCAGATTACAGCATGTAGTCAGTAATACACAAACTCAAAGTCTATGATTTTATATATATACACACACCCCTCTAGTCGCCAAATACTGCCGCTCTCACAATTGACGGATGCTGCTACCTCGCAGAAATATGTTTATTCCACAACAGCTAACAAACGCGTTTCGGCCTGTGTGTGTGGGGGGGGGACGACGACCGGAAAAAAAAACACACACACACACACACACACACACACACACGCACACACGCACACGTCCAGTTCGAAGAATGTTTATGCGGGCCGAATCCGGCAAAGCATTGAAAGAGATACACATGTATACCAAAACAATTTACAAACATTCAATTCTACCACTAAGATGCACATTGCCTTAGTTTGCATTCATGCCAAATCTAATTTAAAATGTATACCCACAAGTATTACTTAAAATGTATGGTAATTATCTTCATTAGTTGACCTGAATTCATAAGGAACATTAACAGGCCCCAATCTTTAATGCCCAAGTAGCCATAAAATTGATAGAATCTAGAATCAAGTTCAATTAACTGTTGCACGTCTTCCAGTCGTTAGTAAACACAGGTATGCTATATTGCTTGAGCTTGAAAGTACTACAGCAACAAATGTGTAACTTTTTCGCTTGTTACTATATATATATATTTATTTATTTTTGTTCATATTTTGGGAGATATTCTTAACTTTTTTTTTTTTTAAGTATTAAAATATGTACCCTATAGCCATGGATTTAATGTTTTCTTAGTACAACTGCAGATCTATTTCCCTTAGCATAGAAATTTTATAAATGGTACTTGCTTTAACATATTTAGATCAGCCAACTCATGTGTGCTAAACACCCTCAAGACCGAATAGCATAAATAACTCAAGATAAATGTCTTTGAGACACACAAAATATTCTAGTAGAGGGTAAAGTAATTTAAAAACAAAAAACTGGTGGAATGGCCAACTGTTTTAAGGGTTTTCTATGTAAATGTACACTATATGTAATGTACTACTCAATATTCTTTAGAAACTTGCTATACTCACTTGTGTTCTCAGGTAAAACATTAAATAATATATTTGTGAGCAATATTTTCATAAGAAAAGCAATTTATATACGCTTTAAAAATATTGTACATTTACTTTTTGGCAGGACTAATTCTACACAACACTTATTTTTATTGTTTGATGCACATTTTCTTTTTATCCACCTTAAAAAAGGCTGACAGGCCTACACAAAGAGCAAAATGAGTCTGCTAAAAGTGTAAACATTTTGGCAAACAAACCAAACAATCATATTGGTAACTAAACACAATGATGAAAGGATGAAGGTTTTTTGCAGTAAACCATTAACAGTGGCAGAAAAAAGGGGCATCGATTTTGACAGCAATACACGGAGAATGGATCTCCTGGATTACTGAGAATTTCCATACAATTATTAGATAATGGACAGGCCAAAATTAAAACAGAATAGGTGTTTTTCTAGAGTCTGAGCGCTATCAATTCCCAAGGGATAACAGATTATGTCACGCTAATCGTGATGGCCATCCCTATTCCGTAAATTGCACCAAGAAAGTGTAAAATAAAAATACTAGAAGGAATCCAACAGTACAAGGCCTCTGCGCTCCTTAAAATGGCTTCATACCTTAGTTTCAAGAGTTTACATAATTTAGGAAGGATTTAGTTGTGCTGACCACATATGGTTTTCCTCTTCTTGAATCAACACTAAAGTTTCCAAAAAATAAAAATTATTTTGAATGCTGGTCAGAAAAACGGGAAGCCAAAAAAAACCATTGCCAACAGGAGATCTAGGAATACCCATTTCAGATAGTGGACACAAAAGGTAATCTGACTTGTGTTGGTTACATAAGGATTACGGATACGTTGAAACTCCACTTGGAAAAGCAGCAATTATTAACAATATCGCCATTTCCACTGTCAAAAACGAAGCTACCTCAAGATTACTTCCAATATATAATATATAGGTGCCTAGATTCCATTCAGTGAGATGGATAAAATAAAATGGAATTCATTGTCACCTTAAGTGTTGGCAGCAGTGAAAGACACGATCGATAAAAAGATAAACTAGAACTTTGTTTTTCAACTCCTACCTCGCAAATAAGTGCTGGACATTTTTGTAAAGCAGACATTCCGGAGATCTCGGGGAGAAATCACCTGAAAAGCTCTGATAAAGATTGCTCCACCTCAGTGTCTTACTAGGAGTCTCTTTTCATGATGGATTTCGTCACTTTCAGAGATCCTCAGCCGACCCATGTGTTAAGGAACTTTGAGGTCTCATATGTGAAGGGCACCAACACCCTACAGTTTCCCCCAACAAATGTAAGAAAAAAACAGGAGGTCTCTGTATTTATTATGATTGCTAGAGGGGTCTCGCAGCTGCCAGCTATGCTACCTGGGCAGAGATGACCTCATTGCCTAGGGGTCATCGCTGGAGGTGTACCACTGGAACTGGTTCGACAAGGGAAACTACGAAGGCTTGAATTGCTCATTAGGTTTTTAAAAAGCAATCCAATGGGTTCAGGAAAAAGGGAAGAGTCAACCACCAGAAATAGACTAAATGCGTAAAGAAATTAAAACCGGAGTTATAAGAGTTCACATTTAACACTGCACGATGGCGTTAGGATGCAATTGAAAGAAAAAAGGGAGGTAACCCAGACAATGTGGAAAGGAACCTCTAAAGAGGTTACAACAGTGTGCGGTGCAGCCGAAGGGATTTCTAATAGATTTGATTAAAGCCGCTCTAAAGGTCAGATAATTAGCAATCTGACGTAGCTGGAAACGAAGGGCATGCATACAAACAGACAAACCTCCTGTATGATTTGTTTAATAGCTGAACAGAGGTTTTGTGCCTAAGCATAGAGAGGCCTACCAAGTCAATAGGGATCAAATGTATCCTCATAAGAGCAGCCTGCGCACTGTGGAAGAGACAGTAAGCCATGTAAAAGTACTTTAAACTAGATGGGCTCTGAGATCGGGAGCTATAGTAAAGATACATGCACAGTTCAACTTTCTCAAACGTAAAGAAGAAAAACTCTGGATTTATTGAGAGTTTAAGGGGAGTAGGTTGGAAGCCAAAAAAAGGGTATATGACATGATTTAGATGATAAAATGCAATCTCCAGCCAACATGTATTGTAAGGAAGAATGAATAAACAGTAGAGCCCTATCAACAAATGCAGAGCTGGGCTCTACAAAAGCAAACTATTAATGGCATGGCGAAAGTTACTCTCTCGTTAAAGGGTACCAATTCCTAATTTGCAGTTTTGAAAGCTTAAAATGGATAGCCAAGGAAAGCACATTTCACATCCGGAACGTTGCCTCACTGATAGCTATACAGCATACAATTAACAAGTGCTGACAAAGGTAAAGTCTCGTCTTTTCAACCCACTGGCTTTTCCTTTGCCATTTGACAATGCTGTGCAGCAGAAGCAAAAAAAATGTTTAAAAAATGGGCAATGACAAATTCATGCATCATACTGCTGGTGGCCACATCATTCTGTATAGATTCTGTGTTATGATGTATTTGTTTGAGCGCGTCATCACGCACACATACAGAATTGCGAGGCTACAGTTTTAATTACATTTTTTATGTACCCTTCCACAATGGCTGAGAGCACTTGAAGCGGTAATTAAAAAAATATATTATTTGTGGAAAAGTGCTTTTTAGGTTTCACCTAAACAACACACACGAGCTTGTCAGTGAAATCTTTTGTCAACAAAAAAAAAAAAGGTTAAAAACGGGTTTAGAGCCCGCCCATTCCTCATCATTGGTTGGCTTCCATGTCACTCTTGTTTCCTTGCTTCCGACTGGTCACTGCCTCCTACTTCCTGCTGAGTCTTCAACTATTTGTTCCTGCCATGGAGCATGGACGAAGTACATCTTTCTGTATGCGGCCATTGTCCTTCCACTGGCCACATTCTCTTCAGGTACTTTGTTTTTACATGCATTTTATACAACTGTAGGTGTCTCCAGTCACTCCCTCCCATGCTCGTCATCCACCACCAGCTCACCACTGTGTTCCTATTCCCTCCCTACTCCCCTACACCTTCCCAGTGTTACTTGCCCCCGCCCTCCTCCCCAAGTCCGTTGAGTCGCTTCCCCCTGCCCCCGCCATCCCTCCTGTCCTCCACAAAAAAAAATAAACAAAGCCAAATAGCTCTCATGGATGTGAGTGCTATTTGGCTTGACTTTATTTAGACATGCTTCTAGAGACACCAGAATTATGCGATTGTGTGGCCGCTGCATTTTGTTTTCATAATTATAGATTTGCCGCTTTTGCCACATTATCCAAGATCTATTGCACAATCTGCAGATTTTAACAAAAGAAATAGTTTCTATCTCAAACAGTTCAAAAGTTACAAAAAGTGCAGTGACGTGTTTCAGTGCAGTTGAAGGCCCTCTGCAAAACTTGACTGGTCACCTTTCTGTTGCTTTTTGCTATTTGAGCGTTAAACTGAAACTAATGAGGTGTAACCAATGGCCTGAAAGTGTTGTTAAGAGTGGAAATGTCAAAATGAAGTAATACTTTCATAAAATGTGCTGCATTACGCAGCATAATTTGCCTTTTCTTTTGCATAATTTACTCAACCTTGCCACATACTCCTGCCCTCCCCTGCAGCATAGTTCCAGCGGCCTTGCATACTGCACAGCAGTGCAGGCTGCTGTGCAGCATGTTGCGTCATAGATACAGCTTTTTTGTTATTTTAAGCCATGTTGTACAGCAGCCCACGCGGCCAGCAACATGTCAAAAAAAAAATTGCCAAAGCCAACTATATCTCACATAGGCAAAACTTATTGGCTTTGCCAATGCTTATTGAAATTGGACCAGCGCTGCAATGAAAAGTAACTGCTAGGACCCTGAAAAGAAAAAGAAAATATTCTACGTTGGTAGGGTGAGCAACAGAGGAATGGTCGGGGAGACGTCAGCGCAGGGGGAGCAATGATAAGTGGGCAGGGGAGTAACGAAGGAGACTGAGGTGTTAAAAAAAAAATTACAAGGCCAGGAGGGGGAAAACAATGGACGAACTAGGGGGAGGGGAGAAAGAAGCAACACAAACAATGCATAAGTGAGGTGGGAAGTTTGAGAGAGAGAAAGAATGAAAGTATGCGCTTCCATGGAGTGTTTACAGAAAAAAGTAATTCCCTGAATGTGAGCAGCGTTCACTCAATCACATAAGTAAGAACTATGACTATAAACATTCCCATCCCCCTGAACCTCCTCATGGGCGTCATGGACGGCTTAGATGGGTCCCAACCTGACAAGCTCTTCCTAGGCACGGCCACCATGGTGGCCAAGCGGGAAATCGCCACAGTATGGATACAACTTGACCCTCCAAATATTACTAAATGGCGTAAGGGAGTGGATTGGTGCGCAGTGCAGGAGAAGTCACTCTTCGAGGCTAGAGGCTGCCCAACCAAACACACAAGGGTCTGGGGCAAATGGTTGAACCAATTGTGATGTATGTACACCCTGTTTCTTCCCGGATTATGATTGTATATAAGAACACGCTCGCAATAAGAGCGGCAAGTATGTCTGCGCATGACCACGCCGATAATTATTCCACTGTACCAATCGTTTTGATTTACCTGTGCTGTATTGTTCTTTGTTCACTTCAAAAATCAATAAAATTGAGTATCAAAAAATAAACATTCCCATGAGGGTTTATCGGATAAGATGGAAGACAGAATAAAGAAATCACCAGTCTACGTAAACTTTCCCTGAACCATTCATTCCCTGTGGTATCTGCACCACAATCTATGCCTCTGCATCGAAGGCAGTAGTAATTACATGGACAATGACAAGGAGATCACAACCACAAGGACAGCAAGCTAGGCAGCTCACCTTCGGCCATCTGAACGTAATGACTGAAGCGTTCAGTCCATCTAGAATTCCACCCGAGCACAATATCTTGCAGCACATCAGGGAAATGCTAGACTCTAGAGATAAATAAAGGTCAGAAACTATGGTCCCTGTGGCAATGTATTAGCCTCTCCAACATGCCCCCCAAAAAGAGAAAACGTTGGCATCGTTAATAAGCAGGGACTGGACCAGCGACTCTCGCATGCTTAATAGAGGCGTCACTGAGCACAGCGAATAAACTGACCTCCATTAATGCCTGCAGCAAGAGGAATCGTCCAGAGATATTAACACCAGCGTTAGTCAGATCAGTTTAACACAAAATTCGTCATGCTTTGCCTTTACACTGCGCAAAAAAATGATTGTCAAAAGAAATACATGAGCAAAACGTTTTACGGCTCACTATTCCTAGCCTTTTCCCAGCCCCCTTTGCACATGAAACTAGATATGCTAAGTACCTGTTTTTCAAGCAACGAGTTGTAAGCAAGTTAATTGACCATAAAGCGACAATTACAAGGGTAATAAAGAATTGTTCTTACTCGATTTTTATTATTTAAGTTAATTTATTTTTTGTTACTAAACTAACAGTTTCTAGAGTAATATGATCAATTCCAAGATTTAAAAGTTCAAAGCATGTAAATATTTTTTGATAATTGTTAAATGTGACAAACGGGCATACATAGCAAACTGTTTAATAAAACTTGAACTAGCAGCCATTCACTTCTGATCTACCACATAACACATTCATGTTCATTTCCGAACAGGCTATATCCCAAGAAGGAGGGAGAGACGTGATACAGGGTTCGCTCACCTTCCCAAACATCTAACCATACAAGGACAACAGGAGGGAACTGGACGAGCTCAATCTTGGTAACTAAGGGAGCTCTTTGTTTACTGGGTGGGATCCTCGATTTAAAATAGTCTAGTGTCTCCCAAAGGTTAATTTTATTTTCAAAGGGCACCCTGACAGAGTTCAAAACAGGTGGTGATGCACTAAGGAAATTAGTATCCTCTGTATCCTTGGGTCAACATGTTTCAACCATCTGTGTTAACGTCAATCCTCGTCCTGAGAAGACGACGAGAATGCAAAGAAGTAAATCTCCACCAAACAGGGTACTTCCTCTTGACTAAATAAAATGTTTGGTGGAGATGTCCTCGTATTCCTCTGCACATCACCAAAATCGTCTGGAAACGCGCTCTGGGGAGCCTTTTGTTAAGCTGTGGGAAAAGGGGAGAAGACCTTTGCATACTATTAAGGAAAACGATAGAGAGAGATAATACACAATCAACATTACAAACAGACTTGCAGCTGGTGAACAGCTATTAATTACATTAACAATTCGCTTGCACATCCTGCTTAGAGGTTTCAACATAATAATGTATGGCTCCACAAGCAAAAGGTGATCTTGCATTTTTCAATTAAATGGACATCGAACTACCTGCATGTACAAGAGCAACTAGGGTTAGACTGGCCGATAGGGCAATCCGGAAGAGCCCGCTGGGCTGGCCCGAAAGGTCAGTGTTTAAGCCAGTTTTTTGGCTGTTTTATGGCATGGTGGGCCGGATTTTAGTATTCATTTCCCTGATATTATAAAACATTGACTGCAGCAAGCTCACATCCATACAGTCTTCCATAACATGCGAAACACTTATACAGCGTGCCTGAAAAAGTTAAAAACTGCTTCAATTCGCAACCATGGGCCCAATTTTAGCTATCTAATTCAACCTATTTTCTGTCCAAGTCCGACCCGGAGAGGAGCTACCCTTGGTAACAGAAACAAAAATTGCTTTACCTTGAAACTCAAGTCAATGTTGCTTGAAGGACAACTTCCTGCTTCTAGAACTGCCACAAAAATCCCAGAAAACTCAAACCCTTAGCTCTCATGCGGTTCTCATGCTCTTTAATGTTTTGGTAATAAAATAAGTCTGGTTATCTTGCATGTAGTCCCTCATTCAGGAAACAAACACAAAATTACTGTTTCCTTACCCAAACGTTACCAATATAAACACACAAAGTTAAAAAACAGAGGGAGTCGGATTTTAATGGCTACAAAGATGGTCTGCATTCAGAGGAATGTTTGGGACAGGAGGCAGTGAATAATTTAGGTGGTCACCTGTTTCAAGTTCGGATAAGTGGGCTCCTTGCCGTGCCTACTCTCTGTACTGGGTACTGGTCACTGACCTCTAAATCAAGGGTAGGGCCACTGGAATTATGTGACTGTGCAGTGGCAGTGTTTTTCGCATAGTTATGGATTTGCTGTATTTGTCACAATCCACCACCTGCTGCATAATCTGCTAATTTTAACATAAAAATGAGTTTCTAGCTCAAACTGTTCAAAAGATACTGAAAAAGCAACAACACGTGTTCTTTGCAGTGGAGGGCCCTTGGAAAAGGTTGAATGGTCACCTTTCTGTTGCTTATTGCTAAATGCGAGTGTTAAACCGCTACTAATGAGGTGCAACCTATGTCCACCAAAGTGTTAACAAGTGTAAACGTGATAAAATGTGCAGCAGTACGCAGCATAGTCTGCTTTTCATGCTGCATAATTAAGTCAACCCTGGTGCATAATTTGGCCATCTCCTGCCGCATAATTCCAGTGGCAGTCGCCAGGGGCTACATTAACACTTTCCTCAGTCCATCCCATTTAGTGAATCTGTTTATACTCCTCAGCAGCATCTAAGTGCTTCAGTGCCTCGTCGATGTTTTAGGTAGGCTTCATAAATACTGTACCAGGTGATGTACTTTTTGTGCAGGATGCATTATGGACTGCAGCAAGGGTAGCCACCTGGTTAGTTTTCTACCGGCACCACCAGTATTTTAATGTCAGGGTTGGTACAAATATTAGCACAATCACTTAAAGCCATTAATTTTAGCCCTTATTTTTACAACTTCAAACAGGAAATATAAATAGAAAACGCTTACAAAGGTGTTCTAGAGCATAGATAACAATCCCTTACGAATAATTAAGGTAACCAAGGAAGAAAACGAAATGGTTACTTACCAGTAGGAGTAGTTTTGCAGCTTGAAGAATTTTCTGGATTCGCATGCTGTGCATTATTCCACCATCTAGTGGTTGGATCTGGAATTGTGTTTTTTTTCTCTTGTTTTGGTCGCTGTCGACCACCATTTGGTGCCAGGTACGTCCCCTATGTAACGTCAGACTGTATCCTGTGTGGCCTTGGCATAGCATAATTGGATAGCTTGTACTATCCATCTTGCAATAGTTGCTTTTGTGACAGCGGATCCTGTGTTGGTATGTGCATAAGCAACAAACAATTGCTTTGTTTTCCTGATTTGTTCTGTTTTCTGTAAATAATACAGTAAAGACCTCCTTACATCCAGGGTATGGAGGCTTCTCTCTGCTTTAGTCTTTGGATTCTGGAAGAATACTGGCAGGAGAATGTTTTGATTTAAGTGATACTTAGATACCACTTTTGGCAAAAATTGTGGGTTAGTCTTTAAGATTACTTTATCCTTTTGGATTTGTAAGTAGGGTTCTTGTATTGTTAATGCTTGCAGTTCACTTACTCTTCGTAGTGATGTTATAGCAATGAGAAAGGCTGTCTTTAAAGTAATATGTTTGAGGTCCACTGCATGCATGGGCTCAAAGGGTTTTGTCATCAGTTGAGAACGTACTGTATTTAAGCTCCATGTTGGCACAGGGGCAGCTCTTGGTGGAGCTATTCTTTTTGCTCCTTCTAAGAACCTTTTGATGACTGGTCTTGTAAAAAAGCTTTTGCATGATTTTCCTCTTGTATATGCCACTATGGCAGCCAGATGTACTTTATGGCTGGAAAAGTTGATGTTGCTGTCCAAGAGGTAAGTAAGATACGCAATAACGGTTTCTTGTGTATTGATTGAACTAGTGTTGTTAGCGGAGCACCATGTGGTATATCGCTTCCATTTTGCTGTATAGCATTTTCTTGTTGACTCTTTTCTTGCTTCCTTTAGAATTTCCACGGTTCTCAGCAGTAGATTAAGATGTCCAAATTCTATGTATTCAGGCGCCAGGCTGCTAGTTGTAGCGTTGCTGGTGCCGGGAGAAATATTTGGCCCTGTTGCATTGTCAGCAGGTCTTTTTCTGCTTTGATTTTGACCATTTCTCCTTTGGATAGCTCTAGGAGAGTTGAGTACCATGTTTGCCTTGGCCAATGGGGAGCAATGAGGATCATATTTGTTCCTGGTTCCTTTGCTTTTTGTAGCACTCTTTGCATCAGGGGTATTGGTGGAAAGGCGTAAACAAATGTCTGACCAATTGAGTGAAAGCGCATTACCCTTTGACAGGTGGTGTGGAAACCTCGAGGCAAAGCATTGGCATTTCTAGTTCTGCATTGTTGCAAACAGGTCCAACACTGGTGTTCCCCAGATGTTGAATAGATACTGTACTGTTTGTTTCAACTCCCATTCGTGGGAGCAGTTGTTTCGTCTGCTCAGCTGGTCTGCTGTGATGTTGTCTACCCCTGGTAGATGTACGGTCTGTAGATTGATTTTTTGTGGTATCGCCCAATGCCAGATTTCTTGTGCAAGTTTGGCCTTGTTCCACCCTGTTTGTTCAGGTAGAACATTGTTGTTGTATTGTCTGTTTGTATTACGATGGTTTTCCCCTGAATATGTTTCTGGAATGCCTTGAGTGCCAGAAAAACTGTTTATCTCCAAAAAATTGATGTGTTTCGTGGAGTCCTGTTCGCTCCACTGACCATGAACTTTCAGCTGGTTGAAATGTGCTCCCCAACCGTTGAGGGATGCATCCGTGGTGACTGTCACAGATGGAGTTGGGTCCCTGAAAGGTCTCCCCTGTGCAATGTTGTTGGATGACCACCATTGTATCTCTGCTTGCACCCTTTGTGTAACAACCACTAGATCCTCCCAACTTCCTGTGGCTTGTGACCAGCTGTTGTTGAGCCATTCTTGAAATGGGCGCATGTGTAGGCAAGCGTGAGGGTTAAGTGGGATACATGATGCCATCATGCCCATTAGTTTAATTACTTTCCTCACTGTCAGAGACTGTCCTCTCTGGTAGAGGGCTGTTTTGTGATGGATAGCTTGTATCTTGGCGTGTGTGGGATAAGCCTTGGCATTTGCGGTGTTCAGTTTTGCTCCCAGGAAGGTTTTTTCTCTTTCTGGTGTTGTAGATGATTTCTTGTGGTTTATTGAGAAACCCAGGATTTGTAGCGTTTGAATGGTCTTTTGAACATGATTGTGACATGTTTGTTTTGTGCGTCCCCTTATTATCCAGTCGTCTAAGTAGGGGTAGACGTGGATTTTTTTCTCTTCTCATGTGTGCTGCCACTGCGGCTAGACACTTTGTGAACACCCGTGGAGCAGATTTTATGCAGAACGGGAGTACCTAGAATTGGTAGTGTGTTCCGTTGTGCAGGAATCTTAGGTACTTTGTGTCTTTTGTTCATAGGGATATGTAAGTAGGCGTCCTTGAGGTCTATTGTTGCCAAATAATCCCCCTTTTGAATTTGTGGGATTATTTCCTGAAGGGTACACATTTTGAAGTGTTGTGTTAGTATGAACTAGTTTATGAATCTTAAGTCCATGATTGGCCTTAGAGTCTGGTCTTGTTTGGGTACTAGGAAGTATGGAGAGTAGTTTCCTTTGTACCATTCTTGTGTTGGTACCTGTTCTATTGCCTTTTTTAGGCATAGTTCTTTGATTTCTGCGTTTAGCAGTGTTTGTTCTGATCTGTTTAATTTTCTTGTTTTGGGCGGATTTGCAGGTGGTGTCTTTGTGAGCTCTATGCAATATCCGTATTGTACCAAATTTAATATCCAATTGTCTGTTGTGATCCTTTTCCATTGTCTGTGGAAAAGGATATTCTTCCCCCCACTGGTGTCTTGTGTGGGTCCTTTTCTGTGATTGAGTCAGTTAGAGCCATTTCCTCTTCCTCTAGAGGATTGGCCTCTTCCTCTTCCATTCCCTCTTCCTCGAAAGGGCTGCTTCTGTTGCTGTTGCCAACCTTGGTAGCTAGACTGTTGACCCATTTGTTGGTTTGGGTTCTGTCCTTGTGTTTGTTGTGGCATCTGCTGTCCTTGACTAAAGCTGCCTCTACCTGTGGTTTTTCGGTTAGAGAAGCCTCCTCTTTTAAAAGACCCTCTTTGCTGTAGGGCCCCCATTGCCCTTGCTGTTTCATTGTCCTTTATAATTTGCTGAAGGGATTCATCCACTTCCTTGCCAAACAGAGCTTCTCCGTTAAATGGCCTGTTGATGATTGATGTCTGAACTTCTTGTTTAAACCCAGAAATTCTGAGCCAGGCATGCCTTCTGAGGATGGTTCGGGTGCACATTTGCCTGCTTGCAGTATCTGCTGCATCTAGGTCTGATTTTAGGCAGGTGTTAGCCACATTTTTTCCTTCTTGGACAATAGATCTTGCCCTCTTGTCCTCCTCGGGGAGTTTGTTCAGCAAATCTTCTATTTTATCCCACTGTTGGTGGCCATATCTGTTTAACAACGGCATTTGAGTTGGCAATGCGCCACTGTGTTGGAGCTTCTTTTTCCATCCTTCTCCCCACCATATCCATCCTCTTACTTTCTTTCTCTGGTGGAGGCCCGGTGTTGGAGACTGCATTTGCTCTCCTCCTGGCTGTGGTGACAATGATGGAGTCAGGTGTAGTACTTCCCTGTATGTATTTTGGGTCCTTTGAAGAGGGCTTATATTTTTTCTCCACTCTGGGAATTTCCCCTTTGTTTGAAGCTGGTTCTTCAAAGGCTTCTTTGCCTTGATCCAGGATACTAGGCAACATAGGTAGATATGGTGTGCCTTTTGTTGCAGGTGCCAGGGTTTCTAGGAGGAAACGTGTCCCCTTTTTCTTCCTCCAAGGGAACACCAAATTGGTTTGCTGCCCTTTTAATAATGTGATTATAGAAAGCAATGTCATCTGGGAGTGATGCTTTCGAAGGATAGCAGCAGATCTTTTCCTCTGGACTCTCTGTGTCGAGGTCGTTACATGTATCCTCGAAGGTTTCGGAGTTTTCCTCCTCCTCCTGTAGGTCTCCGTATTCCTCTGGATCTTCGCCTCGAGGTTCCGGTGTTGGTGGAGAATCGAAGATACCTTCCTCCTCCCCCTCGGCGTCTTCAGCCTCTTCGGCGTCTACTATTTCCGGTTCGGCAGCCTCTGTCCTAGGGATCCGAAAATCCTTTAGCGAGGCGTCGAATTCCTTTTTCTTTTGTAGGAGCGTAGCCATCTCCTCCTCTAGTCTTCTTTTCTTTTAGACCTCGAGGGCCCTCTCGGCGTCGGAGGCCGGGGACTTTCTTTTCTTCCGGGGCGTCGTCGTTAGTCTTCGGCGGTGTGGTGCCTTTTTTTGCGGGTTTGTCGTCGACCTTTGGCTTTGGTGCCTTTGGCGATTTTCCCTCTTCGGCAACCTTTGGATGGGTTCCTTGGGGTTCTTTTAATCGCGGCTGACCCTCGATCGCCTTTTTGCTCGGCGTCGGGGCTGCCTTGGGCTCCTTATGTTCGTGGTCCTTCGGTTCCGACGGATCTTTATGGTGTCTTACCTTCTCCGTCTTCTTTTTCGACTCTCGCCTTCTTTTCGGCGTTGATCTTTTCGGAGTCCTTTTCTAGGATCTCGACGTCCGATCCTTCGTGTGTCGACTCTGCTGGAGCTCCCTGCTCTTCTTCGTCGCTAAAGAAACCCAGGTCCCTCATGGAAGGTTTCTTCGTTGACTGCGACATTGTGGTGTAGTGGGCCTGTCTTTGGTTTCGGCGTGTCCTGAGCGTCTTTGGCAGGAACGCTGCACAGGCATCACAGTCCTTGTCCTGATGATCATCGGGCAGCAAAGGTTGCACACGTCGTGTGGGTCGCGTTGTGTGTATTTGTGGTGGCACTTGGGGCAGAATTTGAAAGGGGTATTCTCCATGACCCCTACCTCGCAATTTGTGGACCGGAGTGGTCCTTTGGTGTTCAAACGGACACAATGCTCCTGATTTCGGCTACGACGTCGGCTGATCGATAATCCTTCGATGATAATCTGCTTTTGAAGTTTTTCCGGGAAAAACAACAACTTTCTTCGGAGCTTCCCGTCTTGCTTCCAGACCCAACAGCGGAAAAAAGAATCTGAAGATGGCCACCACGCGCGACCTATAGGATACCGTCTGACGTCACCTAGGGGACGTACCTGGCACCAAATGGTGGTCGACAGCGACCAAAACAGGAAGAAAAAAAAACCAAAGACAATTCCGGACCAAACCACTAGATGGCGGAATAATGCACAGCATGTGAATCCAGAAAAGGATTCACGCTGCAAAAGTCATGTTACTAAGGAGTACATTTGATTTTATTTACAGCCCTTTTTTATTATCAAGTCCAGGCTTTTGCAAACTCTCAACAAATGGCTGTCATTTTTCTCCTGAAAAGGTGACAACCCTAACTGCAGCTCCTCCTTGCCAACAGCCCTGTGAATAAACGCTGCCACCTCACAGCTGTCCCTTTGAATGTCTTCTAAAAACAGGACATTTTTTGTTCCATGCCACGCAGATGTGGCCAGACAGACCTTGCAAAAGGCCCCCCGAGCAGCTCCCACCCCATGGCGAATAGTGAAACCGGTGGTGTAAGTTAACCCCTTTGGTGCGTTGGACGGCTGGGAGCCGTGTTCATGTGCGTCAGGCGGCTCCCAGACGTCCGCGCACATGGCACAGGAAATCTCAGGGCACTATCTCAGCGCCCTGAGCACCGAGGCAGACAGGAGAGGTATCATTGGAAAGGGGAGCATCTCCTCTTTCTAATGGTATCCCTCCCTAGTGGATCACTGCTTGGGAATCGCCGCAGGAGGGTGATCCCAAAGCAGGTATCCACCCACTAGACACCAGGGAGGGAGGAGCAGCCCCTTAAACAAAGGCTTTTGCTCCCCCCGCCCCCAACGTTTTATACAAAATTCAGCCTTCACACTAGGCACCAGGGATTTTCTTTACTGTAAGTTTAGGAGTGAGGGCTGCCCAAAATGGACATGCCTATGCCCCCCCCAAAAAACAATGTCAGTCTTTCTGCCCTCCCCAGGAGGCAGATGGGGGGGGGGGGGTGGTATGGGGACAGAAAGCCCAATAGGCACCAGGGGCTAGCGCACTAGGCTCCAGGGATTTTCTTTACTGTAAGTTTAGGAGTGAGAGCTGCACAAGATGGGCATGCCTATGCCCCCCCCCCTCCCCAGGAGGCAGATGGGGGCAATAGCCCCTGATCTGCCCCCGGGTGGGGGAGGGGGGGTGGGTGGAAGAGACAGAAAGCCCAATAGGCACCAGGGGTTATGGGTTTTTTATACATAGGGGTGGGGGCTGCCCAAAATGGGCATGCCAATTCCGCCACCCCCCAAAAAAAATTGCCACTGTCCCTGCCCCCCCCCCCCCCCCCCGAGGCAGATGGGGGCAACAGCTGCTTAGCTTTCCCCCAGGGAGGAGGGGAGAGGACAAAAAGCCCACTAGACAATAGGGATTTTTTTATAATAATAAAAGAGGGATAGGGGCTGCCCACAAAGGGCTTGGCCATTCGCCTACCCTACATAAATGGGACGAAGTCTTTCTGCCACCCCTAGGCAGAAGGTGAGGCAATAGCCCCAGATCTGCCCCCCCCCCACCCAAGGAGGCAGCTAGGTCCCTAGGGGTGGGGGCTGCCCAGAATGGGCATGCAGAATGACTCCACCCCCCATAAAAATGGGCACAGTCTTTCTCCCCCCCCCCCCCCGGGCATGTGGGAGCAATAGCCCTCAATCTGCCGGGTCAGAAAGCCCAGTAGGCACCAGGGACTATTTTTGTTCTTTAGTGTAGGGCTGGGGCTGCCCCAAATGCTCACGCCAATGCCCCCCCCAAAAAATGGCTACAGTCTTTCTGCCCCCCTTAGGGGCATATCGGGGCAATAGCCCCCGATCTGCCCCTCCAGGGGGGGGCAGAAAGCCCACTAGGCACTGACTTTTTTTTTTGCAATGTGCCTAGCTGTTGATATTAGGCCCTAGCGCAGCCGGCACCTAGGAAAACCTAGCAAACATGTACATTTTTTATACCTAGACACCCAGGGGAATCCAGGATGGGGTGACTTGTGTGGCTCTCACCAGGTTCTGTTACTCAGAATCCCTTGCAAACCTCAAACTTTGTAAAAACAAAACACATTATCCTACATTTCTGTGATGGAAGGTTCTGGAATCTGCGGGGAGCCACAAACTTCCACCAACCCAGCATTCGCCCAAGTCTCCCGATAAAAATGGTACCTCACTTGTGTGGTTAGGCCTAGTGCCCGTGACAGAAAACAGCCCAAAACGCAACGTGGACACATCACATTTATTCCAGTAAAAACTGACCCTTTTTTCACAATGTGCCCAGCTGTGGATTTTGGGCCCTAGCTCAGCCGGCACCGAAAGGAACCTAGCAAACTTGTACATTTTTGAAAACTAAACACCAAGGGGAATCCAGGATGTGGTGACTTGTGTGACTCTCACCAGGTTCGGTTTTCCAGAATATCTTGCAAACCTCAAACTTTGTTAAAAAAATAAAAAAACAAAATGTCCTCACATTTTTGTGATGGAAAGTTCTGCCAATAAAAATGGTACCTTACTTGTGTGGGTAGGCAGAGTTTCCCTGACAGCAAATGGCCCAAAACACACTGGAGACTTCAAAATTACCGATCACAAAAAGACTTTGTCACCTGCGTTTTTAGTCCCGGGCTCGGTGGGCATCTAGGGAAACCTATATAGGATTTTATAAGCTAAATTGGATGTTTGCAGGGGATTCTGTGTAGGAAAACATTGGGGATCCACGCAAGTCACACCCCCCAGGTGTCTCGTTTTCAGAAATGTCTGGGATTGGTGGGTTTCCCTAGTTGGCCGCAGAGCCCAGGATCAAAAACGCAGGCGACTTCCTCGCCAAAGAAGGTCTTTTTGTAATCAATAATTTTCAAGTCTCCACAGTACATTTTGGGCCGTTTCCTGTCGAGGGCACTAGGCCTACCCACACAACTGAGGTGCCATTTTTATCGGGAGACTTGGGGGAATGCTGGATGGGTGGAAGTTTGTGGCTCCCTGCAGATTCCACAACTTTCCATCACAGAAATGTGAGGACTTTTTTTTTTTTTTTTTTTTTTTTTAAGTTTGAGGTTTGCAAGGGATTCTGGGTAACAGAACCTGGTGAGAGCCACACAAGTCACCCCATCCTAGACTCCCCTGGATGTATAGTTTAAAAAAATGTAAAATCCACAGCAAGGCACATTGCGAAAAAAGGGTCAGTTTTCACTGGAAAAATGTGATGTGTCCAAGTTGCGTGCTGGGCAGTTTCCTGTCGCAGGCACTAGGCCTACCAACACAAGTGAGGTACCATTTTTATCGGGAGACTTACAGAAACATAGAATAGTAGAACAAGTGTTATTACCAATTGACTTTCTTTGCACTTCTGCCTTCCAAATGTAAGACAAAGTGTAAAAAAGAAGTCATTTTGAAAAATGTCCTCTAATTCACATGCTTGTATGGGTACCCACAATTTCTTGATGTGCAAATTACCACTGCTTCTAAACTGTATATTTTGTTCCCATTTCGGAAATATATACATTTCCTTGATACCTATTTTTCACTCTTTATATTTTACCAAATGAATTGCTATATACCCGGTACATAATGATAAACCATTGCAAAATGCAGCTCAGTTATTGGCTCTGGGTACCTCGGGTTCTTGGTGAACCTACAAGTCCTATATATCCTCCCAAACAGAAGAGTCCAGCGGACGTAACTGTATTTTGCTTTTAAATATCTGCCATACTTAAAAGTTACAGGTTAAAACTTTGGCACAAATGGCAGTTTTTTCCAACTCAATTTCAATATTTTTTTTATTTCAATTGTTAGTTTCTATAGAAAAACCTTCAGGGATCTACACAAATGACACCTTGTTGAATTCAGATTTTTGTCTACTTTTCAGAAATGTATAGGCCTCCGAGATCCATTATTGCTTTCACAACCATTTCTACCACTAACTGGAAAAAGGTTGAAAGCACAAAAACAATAGGAAAAAATAGGCTATGCCCCAGTAAAATTCCAAAACTGTGTAGAAAATTTTGGTTTTCTGACAAAGGTTCCTGAAAGCTGGGAAGACTGATTTTAGCACCACAAATCCTTTTTTTGACACCTTTTTCAGGGGGGGAAAAAAACGCTTTCTTCTGCAGCACTTTTCCCCCATTTTTCCTTAAAAAAAAAACCTAATTTCTTGGTCCCTTCCAAGGGAATCCACAAACCCTGGGTACCTTTAGAATCCTCAAGATGTTAGAAGATAAGGACGCAAATTTGGTGTGGATACCTTATGTGGACAAAATGTTACAGGGGCCTAAGCGCGGACTACCCCAAATAGCCAAAAAAAGGTTTAGCACTGGGGGTATGGCCTAGCAGCGAAGGGGTTAAAGCCGCCTGCTGGGTCCCTAGGTAGCCCCTTGTGTGCTCTGCACGCCCAGACTATTGTGCAGCTTTCTCCCACCACAGGCGTCCGACACCTGATACCCTTCCCAGCTAGGGTGCTTTATCTTTCTCGCAGAGCGTTAAGAGAGAGAAACTGCCTTTCACAGGGATTGTCTTTTAAAATGACGATCTGCTAGCAATAGGCAGGGGCTCTCCTAATGCCTCTAACTATCTGCGCGCTGTCAGATTAATTCTGAGTGTTCAGTTAAGGCTGTGTGCGCGGGGAACATAGGTCCTAACAAATAAAGTTGGGCCTTCACGCATGTAAGCCCATTCATGTTACAAGCTTTATCAAGTTTCAAACAATCAATGATCATAGCTTGATTGAGAAAAGCTTCCGGCCTTGACCAGATTGACAGTCATAACATTAAAGGAGAAATTTTTAAAAGAATCTTCTACATATGCTAGGCCCAGTGTTCCTCATGGCACACAAAGGTAGGTGCACTCGTGGGAACAAGGAGCAACCTTCACAAGAAATAATTTTTGCTAAGCTGTATTTTTGTGCACGATCTTAAGGACCACAGATACCTGCACCATACGAAGATACTGAAATACATCTAGCCTTATATATTTTAATCATCACATCTAAATGGGAAGAACCCAATTTGGCAGAAAACTTGAAGATAGCAGCTATCGATTGTTCAAACCAAGTCCTCCTTGCCTTAACCAGGAGCCACCAAATGCCTTGGTTATCAAAGGGGACCCCAAATATGTAAAAGTTGGTACACATAACAATCTAGTCTTACTAATATAGGAAAGCGTTGGTTTACTGTGCAGCCGGCCACAAACCATAATAAAAGATTTAGGTTTGTTAACTGACAGTCCCAGTTGATCCATAAACAAGGTAAAGTTAGCCAATAACTTTTGCAGCACAACCAGAGTTCGCGATAAGACAGTCATCTGCACATAACAATGCTGGTAGTCGCTTGGTTCCAGACCTCACCACATCAGAAGCGGGCCCCATCGCCCACGAGGGACTATTTGGGGACCCTTTTATACACGAACTGGGCAAGTTCGTGCAGACGTTTAACTCCAGTGACAAGGCACATTCGTCTATAAATGGAACCTTCACGCCCCAGGTTTTCAATGGGGCTGGCAGATCCAGGGGGCGCTCGGCCAGCCACTGGCAACCTTAAACCCCCCTGCAGAGGCCACAGTCCAAGTAGAGGACAATATCAAGATGCCTCAAAAACTAAGAATTATTATCCTACCAGAAGCTACCCCCGACACATGGGGGGGGGGGGTCCCAGAGGCGGTGGTAATCAAGGCTCCTCTCAAGGTGAGTGTTCATCCTTTTCCGCATCAACACATGGGGGCAGGTTAAAAAGGTTTATTCACAATTGGGCGGCTATTACCTCAGATGCTTGAGAGCTCTAAACCGCACAGCGTTTAAACATAGAGGTTGACAGTTCGCCTGCCCAACGAAGGCCCCCTATCCCGTTGGTATTCTCAGCTGCAGTCGCCGAGCTGGTGGACACAGAAGGGGTAGAATTAATGCACAAAGGTGTGATTGTGCAAACCTCCCCTCACCCTGTGGGATTACTCAGCAATCTCTTCCTAGTGGGCAAGAGGTCATGTAGTTTCCACTAGGAACTGCGCATTTGCGGACGACAAACTCTTGATGGTGCCAGACTGATTCCATGCACTCCCGCAGGATGTTGTCCCTTGGACCAGCTAGCTCACAGTGCCACCATTGGCCCCCCCAAACTTAGGCAGGGAGCGACCAGTTCTGGCAACTACACGGCGAGTACTGGATATTTTCCTGGGCTTAGCACCTACCTTGACGAAAGTTTGACTACAGGGGGGTCTCTCCCAATTACTCGCCAATTTTAGCATGGTTTTGATGGAACTTGATAAACGAGTGCGAGTTACTTAGGGGTACCCCCCCTTTGGAAATTACAGATTCCAAGGATATCCTACTCAGGTACAGAGAGTAAATACATAATTTGGGATCCGATTGGTCCTGAAGAATGCCGGTGGGTCCCTACACTGTGGGCACTTTGAACACGGCAGAAACATGTCGACACTTTGGCAGTAAGGAGGGGTGAAGGAACTCTTAAATCTCTCCTATCACCACCATCCTTCACGTTTTTAGACCTAGACGGTGGGTCCAGGAATAAACTGTTGAACACGAGACACCACCGAGCTAGTTTTAACCTTCACTGCACTTTTCTTTCGGTGATCCCAATTCATATTGATATATAATTACTTTTTCATGTTTGTATTGTCTTCCCCTCCCTTTTGCTCCACCCCAGGCGTTGGTCTGCGCAGGGGTGTATTGTAAGCAAGCCCAATGATGAAGCATGTCACAATTTTGTGAGTGAGGGCAGTATTTCTCCACACAGCATGTGTCACCTTTCGATCACTTTTCGCTACTCCTCTGTGTGTGTTACAAACTACTGAACATGACAACCCTGTCTCGTCAAGAATCGTGGTGACGGACCTAGAAATCTTCGTTCAGTCACTCGCGCTCTCTTTCGCTCAGAGAAATGTACAAAGACTACACAAAGGGACGTTCTTCCATATTTATTGAACCGTAGTGATTCTTGTATAGAAAATATGTGCTGCAATGATTGATACACAGAAGCAGACAAAAGTTATGAGTGACAAAACAGTGAACAATACAGCATTATAACGACCTAACGTACTCTTACGATGCAAACCCTAACCAATGTGTCTAGGGTGTGAGTGTATAGTCTGCCAAGAAACGCCCTTCTGGATGATCTAACCCCTTTACCTGGTGGGTAAGAATGTAGGACCCCGTCTTGGTCACAAACTGGACACCCGTCACGGAGATGCCAGTCAGTTGCTAGGCTAAAGCTTCAGCATGTAGGGACCCATCGAAGTCAGCAGAAGCATCTCCTCTGATTGTATTTGGAAACAAGAGGATATATATATATATATATATATATATATATATATATATATATATATATATATATATATATATATATATATATATATATATATATATATATATATATATATATATATATATATATATATATATATATATATATTGTAATTGCATTTATATAGCACTTACTACCCCTGACGAGGCGTCAAAGCGCTTTTCGGCGAGTAGCACGCTACTTCGGGACCCATAGAGGATTAGTGTTGAATTAGTATAGTGAAACATGCAAGTAAATTTTAAGTGGTGGATAGGTTAGTCAGTTATTTGGAAGGATAGCAGAAGGATAGAAGAGGGAAAAAAGCTTTGTATTTATATAGCGCTTGTTACCCCTGATGGGGTGTTGAAGCACGCTACTCCGGAAACCCATAAAGGATTAGTGCTGAATTAGTATGGTGAAATATGAAAGTAATTTGAGTGGTGGGTATTAGTCAGTTATTTGGAGTGAGAAGGGTAGCGGAGGGATAAAAGGGAAGAAAGGTTTGCATTCATGTAGCACCCGTTACCCCTGATGGGTGCTGAAGTGCTTTTCTGGCGAGTAGGACGCTACTCCGGAACCCATAAAGGATTAGTGTTGAAAATTAGTATAGTGAAGTATGAAGTAATTTTAGTGGTGGATATGTTATTCAGTTATTTGGATAGAGAAGGGTAGGTTGCGGGATAGAAGAGGGAAAGAGGTTTGTATTTATATAGCGCTTGCTACCCCTTGATGGGGTTTTGAAGCGCTTTATTGGCGAGTAGCACGCCACTCTGGAACCCATAAGGATTACTGTTGAATTAGTATGGCGAAACATGAAAGTAATTTGAGTGGTGGATATGTTATTCAGTTATTTGGATTGAGAAGGGTTGGGGAGGGGTAGAAAAGGGAAAAAGGTTTGCATTTATATAGCGCTGGTAACCCTGATAGGGTGTTGAAACGCTTCATTGGCGAGTAGCATGCTACTTTGGAACCCATAAAGGATTAGTGGTGAATTAGTATAGTGGAATATGGAAATTGAGAAGTGAACGTGTTAGTCTGTTATTTTGATTGAAAAGGATAGTGGAGGGACAGAAGAGAGATTTTTTTTTTCAGGTCATAGCAGTAGGAGGAGGCTTTTGGATGAGTAAAAAGGGGTTTTTGAGGGGAAGAGTCAGAGGGGAGAGTTTATAAAGGTTTGTTTTGGGGGATCGGTATAGTAAAAAGAGGTGTCAGATGATGCAAGGAGGGTAGAGTAGGAGAGAGTCTAGAAAGGGTTATTTTGGGATCATAGTAGTGGTATGGGATAAATGAGAGAGTTGATGTAGAGGATATATTGATAGATGTATAGGGTGAGAGATAGGGTAGTGCATTGGAAAGTAGTAGAAAGAAGTTTGAGATGAGTCAGAAGGTTGGGCCAGAGGATATATTGAGAGAAGTATAGGCTTAGAAATAGGGTAGTTCATTTGAAATGCTAAATTAGAAGAAAGTGATAAATATATAGATCCATAAGTACATTGAAAGTATATAGATGCATAAAGGAGGTAAGTATATATAGATTAAAGATATTGATAGAGGTATAGGATGAGAAATAGGGTAGTGCATTGGATATGCTTTTTCAGGAGAAAGGTAACAGACACACAGATCCAAGTACATGGAAGGTACATAGATGCACAATGGAAGTAAGTACATGTAGACTAAAGATTTTTTTATTTATTTATAACAATTATTATTCTACATGTTTATACAAAGCAATACACAAAGATAGGTACATATCTATAGTGAAAATAAATGCTTATGTACAGAGGAATATGCTGTAAATTTCTGTTTGCGTATGGTACTTATGTGGGGAAGAGGCAATTCTTGAGTAGTTTTCTGAAGATAAGGTGGTTGTCGGTGGATCTTATGTTGGGGGGTAATGAGTTCCATACTTTGGCTGCTTGAACAGAGAAGGATGTGCCACCCATGGTGTTATATATATATATATATATAGGCAAACCTGACTCGGGCAGTGATTGTGATCAGGCTACCTAATGTTCGTATTCCACAGGTAGCTGCATCGCCATATGGACGTAATAACAAACATTTGTATCATGCATGTGAAGGTCAAGCACATAAGGCTAAGGAAGTGTGATAGCTGTCTTACTAAGTTCTTTTGTGTCAGCAAAGTCTGTGTTTCTTAGAAACTAACCCAAGTGGCGCAAATGTGTGTCAAAAGTCGTTGCGACAAAGGGAATGCAATTTTAGGAAAGAACTGTGTACATGTAAATTGGCATTATTTCCTACCAGGCCTAACTCGGGCACATGATAAAGAGGGATGGCAGCCAGCGGCCGGTCATCAATCTGAAGGAGCTCAACGAGTGGCTGGTTTACCGTCACTTCAAGATGGAGAGTATTCATTCTCTTGAAGGATCTCCTTCAAATCGATGACTGGATGCTGCGCCTCGATCTCAAGGACGCGTATCTGACTATTCTGATATTTGCTCCACACCGACGGTTCCTCCAGTTTCGAAGGCGGGGAAGGACGTTCACATTCACTACTCTCTGTGGACTTCTTTGGGTGCTGCATAGACCATCAATTTCCCAGATATATTTCAGTTGACGACGGGATCCCGAGGCGGCAGCAACGGATACTTTCCTCCAAGACTGGTATCAGGAACAGGGGTATGCTTTTCCCCAGTTTGTGATGATAATGCTCTTCTCGGTTAAAGTACAGAGACAGAATGAGGACTTGGTGTTGGTGACCCCGATTTGGAGGTCACAAGTCTATCTGGTTCAACTGAAACTTTCTTGGGATTCTCCAATCCCTCTACCACTCTTTCTGGATTTCCTCCGGGATCCAGAGAGGAATCGGCACCACTTAGTGTTAGAGGGGGTCTCTCTCTCTTATGGAGAGAAGGATTACAGGGAACACTGGAAAATCCCAGGCCTTTCGAGACACTGCGTCCCTCCTCTCTAAAGCATGGGTTAACAATACCATCAGGCGGTATAGATCGGCGTCGGCTCGATGGTTGGGCTGGTGTCACAGACACCTGGATCCAGTGGAGACGGATGTTGTCCATATTTTGAATTTCTTTGCCTCTTTCACCACAGAGGTCTGGTCTATAGACCCATCAACACTTTCAGGTCAGCGATATAGGTAGGTCATACACCGCTACGTGATCGTCTTGTGGGGGAAAACCCCATGGTGAGGAAACTTCTACAGAGCATCCGCCTAACCCTTCCACTGGAACCGAGATATTCGAAGCTTTGGGACGTCAACAAGGTGACCAATTCTGGTCACGGCAGCCCAAAAAATACCTCTCAAGGAAGGAGTTATCAGACAAACTGGCTACGCTATTATGCCTGGTCTCATGTCGTAGGGGCTTGGACATCAGAGCACTGGACATTATGAATAGAGTATTTACCCGAGATGGGGGTTACTTTCCACATTTCGCGATGTACAAAATGTAATTCACGTGTGGTGTCTTACCCTTCTTTTCCAGATTGCCCAAAGTTGTGTGTAGTGAGGTGTATGAAAAGCTATGAGGCTAAGACAGCGGATACTGCCCCCATGGCGAGAGGCAGCTTTTGATTGCTCTCAGAAAGCTATATAAGGCAGTCTCCTCTCCCACCATTGCTAGATGGGTTATGCATGAAGCCGGTATTGATACCAAACTATTTGGGGCTCACTCTATGATAGGAGCCATGGCTTTGAAGGCATTCTCTTGAAGCCCGCCTGAAAGATATCCCTAATGCAGTGGACTGGTCTTCAGATTCAACCTTTAATAGGTTCTACTTTAAGAACAAAGTCCCGGGCACACGTATTGAGGGTGTAATAGAACAAGGAGTCTCGTATGAGTTCAAAATTGCTTGAGTGGACACCAGAGTGATTATTGAAAGTTATTTAATGAGGCAACAACAAAAGAAAGCAACCAGCCAACACGTGTTTCGTCATGCGGGAATGATCCCGTGACTCATCAGGGCTGGGGAGGATACAAGACATAAAATGAGGGAAATGAAGTGCCACATTGATAATGCATCTAAAAGGAAACACTGAAGGGAAAGGGCAAAACCCAATCAGTGTGGAAACCCTACATACGACAGTGGGCGGGTGACAAAAATTGTGACTGGTGTGGGTGCCGCTATCATGATGGAAAATCACGACAAAAACGCGGGAAAAACACGGTAAACAAATAGAGTGACTCGGTGTAGAAGTGTCAACTGACGTGCGAAAACCGTTGCGGAAGGGAGGGACCCTTACAAACTGCAGAATGATGCAATATAAAACACACCGAAAAAAACACGTCCTAAGAACAACCTTGTCTGGATGGACAGACAGAAAGGGAGGTTTGCATGATAAAGCCTGGAGCTCACTCACCCGCCAAGCGGAGGGGATGGCCACCAGAAAGGCTGTCTTCAGAGTCAGAAGACTAAGAGGACAGTTATGTAGAGGCTCAAAGGGAGCGCACATGAGAAAGGTAAGAACCAAGTTCAAGTCCCACTGAGGCATCACAAACGGAACAGGAGGGAAGAGGTGTGTAATGCCTTTTAGGAACCTGTTAACAACAGGGGACTTGAAAAGGGAGGGCTGATCAGGAAGCCTGAGGAAGGCCGAGATGGCACAAAGATAGCCCTTGATGGTACCCAGGGCAGAACCCTGTTGGGCCAGGGAAAGAAGGAACAGAAGAACCTCAGAAAGAGGGGCAGAGAGGGGATTCACAGCCTTTGCTGTGCACCATGCCACAAACTTGTTCCACCTGCAGGCGTATACCACCTTAGTGGAGGGACGCCTGGCTGCCAGAATCACATCACAAACTTCGGGAGGCAAGTCGAAAGGAATCAACTGCCGCCGCTCAATCTCCACGCAAGCAGGTGGAGGCTGGACAGGTTCGGGTGGAGGACCGTCCCCTGCTGCTGCGACAGAAGATCCTCCCAAAGAGGCAGACGGATCGGGGCATCGACGCTCATACTGAGTAGCTCGGGATACCAAACTCTTCGAGCCCAGTCCGGAGCCACAAGGATGACTTGGGCCCGGTCGCACCGAATCTTCTTCAACACTCTGGGTAGAAGTGGTATAGGCGGAAAGGCGTACAACAGACCGCAACTCCACTCGCGACGAAAAGCGTCACCGAGCGAGTGCCGCCTTGGAAATTCCAACGTGCAGAACTGATGACATTGCGCGTTCTCTTCGGTGGCGAATAGATCTAACCAAGGCTCTCCCCACTGCAGAAAGAGTCATTGCGCCACCTCCGAGTGAAGACGCCATTCGTGATCCATCATGCACCTGCGGCTGAGTTCGTCCACCCTGGCGTTCAGGGAACCTGCCAGGTGTTGAACCATCAGGAACATGCCCTGATGTTCCAGCCATGTCCAGAGGCGCAGAGCCTCCTGACAGAGGGTCCACGACCCCACCCCGCCTTGTTTGTTGCAGTACCACATGGCGGTGGTGTTGTCTGTGAACACCTGCACTACCTTCCCTTTGACAGAGGGAAGGAATGCCTTGAGTGCAAGTCGGATCGCCCGGAGCTCCAGAAGGTTGATATGGAGCCGGGACTCCGCCGGAGACCAGAGGCCTCTGATCTCCGCCTCTCCCATGTGACCGCCCCATCCCAGAAGGGACGCGTCCGTCACAACTGTGTGCTCTGGCTGGGGAAGGGAGAGGGATCTGCCCATGACCCATTGCCGGTTCGAGAGCCACCACTGCAACTGTTTTGCAGTCCCCTCCGAGATCTGGACGTGATCGGACAGGTTGCCCTGGTGCTGGGCCCACTGGAACTTCAGGTCCCACTGCAGAGCCCGCATATGCCATCTGGCATGATCGACCAGCAGGATGCAGGAGGCCATGAGGCCCAGCAGCCTCAGGGTCATCCGTACCGAAACCCAGGATAAAGGCTGAAAGATCGGAATCATAGCCTGAATATCCCGGACTCGCCGTTCGGGAGGATAGGCCCGAAACTGCGTCGTGTCCAGAACTGCCCCGATGAAAAGGAGCTGTGGAGAAGGAATCAGATGAGACTTCGGCACATTGATGGAGAACCCCAGCGAGTGCAGGAGTTCGGCCGTAGTCTGGAGGTGGGAGACGACTGCCTGGGACGAGCCCGCCTTCAGCAGCCAGTCGTCGAGGTAAGGGAAGACTGGAACCCCTGCCCGGCGCAGATGAGCTGCGACCACCGCCATCACTTTCGTGAACACCCGAGGGGCACTTGTAAGGCCAAAGGGGAGCACGGTGAACTGACAATGCTCGAGGCCTACAGTGAACCGCAGGTAACGCCGGTGGGCCGGCAGGACGGGGATGTGAAAATAAGCGTCCTGCAAGTCCAACGCTACCAACCAGTCGCCAGGGTCGAGGGCAGTCAAGACCTGAGCTAGGGTGAGCATCTTGAACTTCTCCTTCCGGAGGAAGCGATTGACGTTCCGGAGGTCCAAGTTAGGACGCATGTCCTCCTTGTCCTTTTTGGGCACCAGAAAGTAGTGGGAGTAGCAACCACGTCCTACTTCTGTGGTCGGAACATGCTCGATGGCCCTCTTGGCCAAGAGGGCCGTGACTTCCTTCTGCAGAAGCACCAAGTGATCCCCTGACATGCGGTGGAATTGAGGTGGCATGGCTGGGGGTGGTCTCGAAGGGGACGGAGTAGCCCCTTCGGACAATGTCCAAGACCCACCTGTCCGAGGTGATGGCACGCCAGTGGTGAAGGTGATGGCGGACCCTGCCCCCTACTGGCGTGCTGTGCACCTGAAAGGAAGGACTAGGAGGGCTTGGAGGCCGCGGACGGGGCGGAGTTGGTGGCCTGACCCGCACGCTGGTTGCCCGACCCGCCACGGCGGGAGCCACGTCCTCGGCCACGCGAAGACGCTTGCTGCGCGGGCCGGTGGCTGGGCAGCGGACGTGACTGGGCGCCCCTTCCGTGGCCACGAAAGGGGCGAAAAGCAGAGGTTAGCGGAGGGCGCACAGCAGAAAGGCCCAGGGACTTGGCAGTAGCCCGTGAGTCCTTAAAAACGCTCCAACGCATGGTCTGCTTTGGAACCAAAAAGACCGACTCCATCAAAGGGCATGTCTATGAGTGTATTCTGGACATCACCCGAGAAACCAGTTGTTCTCAGCCAGGCGTGGCGACGCAGCGCCACCGTCGTTGCAAGCGATCTGCCCAGCGAGTCGGCGGTATCAAGGCCACAACGTATGGTGTACTTTGCCGCATCCCTACCTTCCGCAATGGTGCGGGTAAGCAGTGTCTGGACCTCCTCAGAACACTGGGGCAAAACGGCCGCCACCGAATCCCACAGAGAGTGGGAATATCGGCCCAAAAGGCAAGCGGCGTTGACGGACCGCAAGCCAGCACTGGAGGAAGAAAAGGCATTCTTCCCAAATTGGTCCAGGCGTTTGGATTCCCTATCCGGAGGAGCGGTAGGGAAGGCGGTTTGGGAGGCAGAGGCTTGGACAACCAAGCTCTCGGGGGTGGGATGTTGAGAGATAAACAAGGGGTCGCCCGGAGTAGGGCGATGGCGTCGGGCCACGTTCCTATCCACAGGAGCCCCTGTGGTGGGCTTGGACCAGGTGCCCAAAAGAACGTCAGACAGTGCATCATTAAACGGCAGCAATGGCTCCGAGGAGGTAGCTGCCGGCTGGAAGCTACTTCCGTCAGGAGGTTAGTCTTGACAGCCACAGTAGGCAATTGGAGGTGCAAGGCTCCAGCTGCTCTCACGCAACACCGTTGCGAAATTTGCTTCCTCCTCCGTTGCCACGGAAGGAGGAGACAGCATGCCAGTGTCAGGGGAGGTGTCTAGACCACTGGCATCCCCAAGTTCCTCTGTCCAGTCCTGGTCATAGTCACACTGCTGTGTGAGAGGGTCATCCGACCCCTCCCATCTCTCCTGGTCCTCCTCAGGTTCAAAATATGGAGGAGGAGGGACATCTGGGACCCAAGGTCTCATCGGCGCCGGGGCCGGCGTCGAGCGACGCCGGTCCGGCTCCATGTCCGGAACCGGAGAGAACCGAGGAACGACGCCGCCCGGAGCCCCGGGCGGCGTCAGGAACGGCACCGGGGACATCGGCGCCGGCAGAGGCGTGGTTAGGTCAACCGGCATCGATCGGGGTTGCGGTACCACCGGAGCCGGGATCGAGGCCGGGGCCGGACCCAAGGCTGGCGGGACGGGCGACGCCGGGACCGGAGTCGTTGGCGACGCCGGAGCAACCCCATCAGGGCCCGCGGGGCCCGAAGGCGCACCGGAGGGACCTTGAGGCCCAAAGAGGCGGGCCATGGCCGACAGGAATTCCTGTATTTGGGCCGGAGTCGCCCCCGAACCCGGAAAGGACGGGTAATGCGGGGGCGGCTCCACAGGCACGTCCGGGGCCGCGGGGACGGTGCCGACAGGGGCCTCAGCCGAGTCGCGAGACCTGCGAGGCGAAGTCAGAGCGATGATGCTTTTTAGACTTTTTGTGCTTCGACTTACCCGAGGAGTGCGAAGACTTGGACTCCGACGACCGGCGGGGGCTCCGCGACCGGCCCCTCGACCTCTCACAGGTTCGGGGCTTGGTGCGGCGCAGAGCCGACTGCCGGACCTCGAGGAGCTTTCGAGACCGCTCTCGCAAAGCCTTCGGGTGTAAGGCCCGGCAGTCAGGGCACGACTTCGTGTCGTGGTCTCGGCCGAGACAGTAGAGACACTAAGTGCGGGTCTGTGATCGACCTCATTCGACCACAGACGTCGCATGGCTTGAAGCCGGGCATCCCTACCGACACCTAGGAGTCGAGATGACTCGAAAAGAAAATGAAAAAAATCACCAAAAATTTAGTCAAAAATTGACTAGGGCACTGCTCTTCCCGGATCTGCGCTTACTGGCGCGGAAAAAAGAAGAACTGACGTCAGCGCGCAGGGGCGGCGTCTAAGTAATGCCCGCGACGTCATCCCGGCGATCACGACGCCGCACGACGGACGCGGAGCCGCACGACGCCGCCTACCGACGCGCAAGGGTACTGCTACGCAAAAACTTTCCGGATCCAGCCTGACGCCTGGGGATATTCTAAGGTAAGGAATCTGTCACTAAACGTGTCTCTTGCAGATACACAAGTACACGTCCTACTTTTTACATACCATGCACCCTGCCCTATTGTCTTTCAAGGCCTGTCTTGGGGGTGACAAAGCAGGGCCACTGGAATTATGCAATTCTGCGGCCACATAATTAAGGATTTGCTGAATTTGCCACATGATCCATCATTTGCAGCATAATCTACAGATTTTAACAAAACAAAATGTTGTTTCTATCTCAAACGGATCAGAAGTTACTAGAACCATGGCAGTGTGTGTTTGCACGTTTTGGAAGACCCTCAGCAAAAGTCACCTGGTTATCTTTCAGTTGCTTATTTAAGTGTTTGGTTCTTAAACTCGTACGGAAGTAAAATCTTTGCCTAGACAATTACCACGAGTAAAAATGACAAAATAATGAAGTAATAATAAAAATGTGCAGCATTATGCCACATAACTTGACTTTTCTTGTTGTATAAGGAAAATGCTACTTACCAGTATGCATCTGTTCTTGGCATGTAGAGCTGTAGATCCGTATACTTGTGCATAGATCGCCATCTGGTGTTGGGCTCGGATGTTGCACTTTGTTATTGTAGAAGTCTTTGTAGTCACGAGATAGGTGACTCCTCCTTTGGTTAGTAGTGCGCATGGGCATCGACTCCATCTCCAGATTGTTTTCGCCATATAGGGTGATGATGGAGTTAGTTAGAAAAGAAAAGATGTCCATGTGTAATGCATCTAAGTAAGATAGTACTGCAACAGATATAGGTGTCCGGGTGGGCGTATACGGATCTACAGCTCTACATGCCAAGAACAGATGCATACTGGTAAGTAGCATTTTCCGTTCGAGGCATATGAGCTGTAGATCGTATACTTGTGCATAGACTATACAGCAGTTACCCGGTTAGCGGTGGTTACCTATATGTGTTGCAGTAGTTTGAAAAAGTGTTCTTAGTACAGCCTGGCCCACACTAGCTTGTTGTTTTGCCTGCACATCTACACAGTAGTGTTTTGTGAAAGTGTACGGTGTAGACCATGTTGCGGCTTTGCAAATGTCATCCATGGGGATGTTTCGTAAGAATGCCATGGATGCCCCTAGCTTGTGTGTGGAATGCGCTCTAGGGGGAATGGATAATGTACGCTTTGCTTTTTGGTAGCATATTTGGATGCATTTAACGATACACCTGGCAATTCCAGCTTTTGATATAGGATTGCCCTTATGTGGTGGTGAGAAAGCTATAAAAAGTTGTTTAGTTTTCCTGAAAGTTTTTGTCCTTTCAATGTAGTAAAGAATAGCTCTTTTGACGTCAAGCATATGAAGAGCCCATTCTGCTACTGAGTCTGGTTGAGGAAAAAAGACTGGGAGTTCAACAGACTGGTTAAGGTGAAAAGCCGAAACTACTTTAGGTAAGAATTTAGGGTTTGTCCTAAGAACCACTTTGTTGTGATGTATTTGCAAAAATGGTTCTTGTATGGTTAATGCCTGGAGTTCACTCACTCTTCTGAGAGATGTGATCGCCACAAGGAAAGCTACTTTCCATGTGAGGAACTGTAACTCACATTTATGTAAAGGTTCAAATGGGGGACCCATGAGCCTAGTAAGGACAATGTTTAGATTCCATACTGGAGAGGGTGGAACTCTGGGAGGAATTATCCTTTTAAGGCCTTCCATGAATGCTTTGAAGGCAGGTACCCTAAACAATGACAAGTGTTGTCTGTTTTGTAGGTAAGCTGCTATAGCAGCAAGATGTAATCGTATAGATGTGTATACCAGATTACATTTTTGTAGATGCAGAAGATAACAAATAATGTTTTGAATTGAAGCATCTAGTGGATTGATTGTGTCGCTATTGCAGTAAACTACGAATCTTTTCCATTTAGCTGCATAGCATGCTCTAGTGGTAGGACGTCTAGCCTCTTTAATGACGTTCATGCAGTCTGGTGGGAGATTGAGGTAACCAAACTCTAAGACTTCAGGAGCCAGATCGCTAGGTTCAGTTGAGCTGGATCTGGGTGTCTTCTCTCTCCATGGTTCTGTGTGAGAAGCTTTGGGGAGAGGTGTAACTTTTGGTGTGGAACTACTGAGAGTTCCAGCAGTGTTGTGAACCATGGTTGTCAGGCCCATGTTGGAGCAACTAGGCTCATTGTGAGAGACTGTTTTAGCTTGCGCACCAGTAACGGAATGAGGGGGAGAGGCGGAAAAGCGTACGCAAATCTGCCTGACCAGTTCATCCATATTGCATTGCCTTTGGACAATGGGTGTGGATAGTTACCTGGAGGCGAAGCTTGGGCATTTTGTGTTTAAATGTGTGGCAAACAGATCTATGTCTGGGTGGCCCCACATTTGAAAAAACGGATGAAGAACTTGCGGATGAAGTTCCCATTCGTGAATCTGCTGTTGTTGACGACTGAGCAGATCCGCAATCTGGTTGTGTATCCCAGGTAGATGCTCTAATAACAGGTATATTTTTTGAGGAATGGCCCATCTCCATATGCTTTGTGCTAGGCGTGAAAGCTGCAGAGAGTGTGTCGGTCCCTGTTTTTGTATATAGTACATTGCTGTCATGTTGTCCGTCCGGACGAGTACAGCTTTGCCTACGAGGTGTATCTGAAATGATTTTAGAGCGAGAAATATGGAGAGTAACTCCAGATGATTGATGTGGAGGAGTTTCTGTTGAGGGGTCCACATACCCTGAATGGTATGGTTTAAGAGATGAGCTCCCCAGCCGGTGAGCGATGCGTCTGCTGTTAGCACTATTTGTGGAACCGGGTCCAAGAACGGTCGCCCTTTGGAAAGATTTTGGGTGTTCCACCATTGCAGAGAGCGATATGTGCGGCTGTCCACCAACACCAGATCCGTAAGTTGCCCTTGAGCTTGGTTCCACTGTTGTGCTAGACATTCTTGTAATGGACGCATTTGGAGTCTTGCGTAAGGGACAATTAAGATGCAAGAGGCCATCATCCCCATTAGCTGCATGAACACTCGAGCTGGTAGTGTGTTGTGGCTGAAATTTTGTTATGAGAGCTTGCATACTGGCTATCCTGGCCGGATTGAGGTATGCAAGTGCTTTGGAAGTATCTATTGTTGCACCTAGATACTGTTGGGTGTGGGACAGTTGGAGATGTGACTTGCTCAAGTTTATTGTGAAACCTAAGTTGTGCAGCAGCTGGATTGTGTTGTGTGTTTGTTGTACACAATTGTTGCGTGACTTGGCTTTTATGAGCCAGTCGTCCAGGTAAGGAAACACATGAATGTGTTGTCTTTTTAAGTGGGCTGCTACCACTGCGAGACATTTTGTGAAGACTGGGTGCTGTTGTGACCCCGAATGGAAGGACTTTGAACTGGTAATGTTGATCGTCCACTACGAACCGTAGGTATTTCCTGTGAGCAGGGTGAATAGGAATGTGGAAGTAAGCGTCCTTGAGATCCAGAGTGCCAAGTAAGTCGCCTTGTTGGAGCAGTGGGAGCACCTGTTGGAGAGTGACCATGTGGAAGTGGTCGGATTGTATGTACAGGTTTAACGTTCTGAGGTCCAATATTGGCCTGAGAGTGCCGTCCTTTTTTGGAATGAGGAAATAAAGGGAGTAAACCCCTGTACCTGGATGATGTCGGGGAACCGTTTCTATTGCATGGTTTTGCAAGAGAGAGAGAACCTCCTGCTTTAGAAGCGTGAGATGTTCTGTGGACATTGGATGTTGTCTGGGAGGTATGTGGGGGGGTGGGGGTAGAAGTGAGTTCCAGGCAGTAACCATACTGGATAATTTGTCTGACCCACCTGTCTGTGGTGATGGAATTCCAGACAGGTAGGAACTGCAATAGTCTTCCCCCGACTGGAGTGGAATGGTCTGGGGGGAGTGGAGGGAAGTCACTGTTTTGTGGTGGGGGAGTTGCGGGTGTTAGAACCACGTCCTCTCCCTCTGTTGTTATTGCCTCTGTAAGTCCCTCTAAAGTATCCTTTATTAGGGGAAGTTTGAGTGGGGCTTTTATAAGTGGAGGAGGTGTTTTCTGTGCCAATGGTTTTGGAGGCGCCCCTATAAAAGGAGCGACGAAAGGAACCTCTACTAGTTGTTGCCTGTAGAGCCCCCATAGACTTGGCCGTTTGTGTCCTTTTTCATCTTTTTTTTTTTTTAAGATGTGTCCACAGTAGGTCCAAACAAGTGTTCCTGATCCAAAGGTTGATTGAGGATGGTAGACTGCACCTCCTGCTTAAAACCAGATATGCGTAACCACGCATGTCTACGTAGTAACACACTTGTATTAATTGTGCGAGATGCTGTATCCGCTGCATCCAGGGCACATTTAATAGAGGTATTTGTGATTAACTTTCCCTCTTGGATGAGATCATTTGCCTTGGTTTTATATTGGTCTGGAAGGTGTTGCATGAGCTTTTCAAGCTCATCATAATGGGCCCTGTCATACCTTGCTAGTAAAGCTTGTGAATTAGCAATGCGCCAAAAATTTGCCGCCTGTGACGCAACCCTTTTACCGGATGCGCCTAATAGTTTAGACTCTTTGTCTGGCGGAGGGGCATCGCCTGTGGTTTGGGAATTTGCCCGTTTAAGGGCATTTGCCACTACTAGTGAATCCAGAGGGAGTTGACCCTTAATGTAAGCTGGATCGCTCGGAGCTGGTTTATATTTCTTTTCAATTCTAGGATTGAGCACTCTAGCCCTGACAGGATCTTTAAAGACTTCAGGGGCATGTTTAATTATCCCTTTTAGCATAGGGAGAGTATTTGTTGATTTTTGAGGCTGTGAGAAGGTCTCTAATAAAAAAATCTTCCTCCAAAGGGTCTGAGAGGAGTTGCACCCCATGATATTGTGCAGCTCTATTTATTAGTTGCGCAAACCCTACGTTGTCATCTTGAGGGGATGGCCTAGAGGGATATAGATCTGGCTCAGGTACATCTGGGACATTATAATCAGCCCAAGAGTCATGAGGTGGGATACTGTGGGTGTCATCATCAGTATCATAATTATCATGTGGTGGGTCTATGTCCTCATCCCCATCTCCTATATCCTCATCCTCATTTTGTGGTGTAGGTGAAAGAGGAGGCACTGGAGAGTGTGCTGGAGAGAGTATTATATTTGGAAGCTTTGGCAGAGTCTTTTTTCTTCAAGGGTACCTCAGGTGTCTGAGGTGTCCAATTTCCTCTTTTTAGGTGGTATAGAAGTGACCTGACCGGTAACGGGGTCGATATGGAGTGTTTTTTGTTTAGGATCCGGTGGATCTGGATGAAATAGTTCTTTTGATCCACGGTCTTCTTTCGGCACCGAGGACTTGGGTTCCGAGTGATGCTTTGGTCTGTCATCTTTAGCTTTAGGAGGGGTCTTCGTCTCCTTCTGCTTAGGTGGAGTTTTCGACTCTGAAGTTTAATTCGGCTCCGGAGGTTTTTTCGGATCCGAAGCCTTGGGTTGACTATGTTTCTGTGCCGTAGAGTCCGGTGTCGACGGCACCTTGGGTTTCTGTTTTGGTGCCGAAGATGGTTTCTCGGTACCGTGTCGTGGCTGGCTCGATCCCGAGCTGCCTGAAGGGTTTGTGGACTTCGGAGCCGAGCCTGAAGGCAGGGCTTCTGAAGTATTGTCACGGTGTCGACCCAGACCCGAAGGTGAAGGTGTTACCGGAGCCTTGTGTTTTTTCGGGGCAGGGGCGTCTATGTCAGTACTCGCGCTCCGTTGACCTGGAGTAATTGTCTGGTCTTCCGAGTCCGAATCATCGGCTTCGGAGACGTCGGCTTGTTCATCTACTGTGTCTGGTTCTGGATCGTCGGGGCCTGCATCGAAGATGTTGTCCGGCGCCGAAACGGTTGATCTAGACATTTCGTGACATCGAGCCCGGCGATCACGTATGGATTTCTTGGACCTGAAGGAAGCACAGACCTGGCAGTGTTGACTCTCGTGTTCTGGAGAGAGGCAAAGATTGCAGACCTCGTGGAGATCTGTGTGTGGGAATTTAGCACCACACTTGCATTTTTTGAATGGAGTCCTTTCCATATGCTGGTTTTGATGGCGTCGATCGGCCCAACGGCCCTCATCGACGACCGGACTCGAAGATTTTGTTGGTTTTTGAAATACGCGTCGAGGGAGATCGCGATCGAAACAATACCGTCGAACGGTGAGAGCTTTGCGCGTGGAAGGGGATCGAATACGACACCGACCCGGAGTGCAGCAAATCACATCCGAACCCGATGGCGGAAAAAAACAATCTGGAGATGGAGTCGATGCCCATGCGCACTACTAACCAAAGGAGGAGTCACCTATCTCGTGACTACAAAGACTTCTACAATAACAAAGTGCAAACATCTGAGCCCAACACCAGATGGCGATCTATGCACAAGTATACGATCTACAGCTCATATGCCTCGAACATTTAGTTAACCCTGCCACATAATTTGGTGCTCCTCTGCCACATAATTCCAGAGGCCCGGCTTATAAGTATTAGAAAGGAAGGTTTAGGCCTGGCAAATGGTTTACTTGTGCTGGTTGAATTTGCAGTTTTAGAATAATTGCACACTCAGGCTACAGGGGCAGGCCTGAAAGGACACTTTGTATTGTCACTTTAGTGGTGACACAATAGTTGCTGAAATCCACTAGTGACATTTAACATGTAGGCCCTGGGCACACTGGGTACCATATACTAGGGATTCATAGTTGATATACCAATCAGAGGTTTTAACCAATTCAATAATCATTTAAAGATCAAAGCACTTACACTGCATCAGTGCAAACAAAATGGGGAGAATCATGCAAAAAGAGGAACTTTCTTACAAATACATTCAATATAGCAAACCTATAACTGCATCCAGTTTTTCAAATGTAAAAGATCTCCGCTTACTTCACACATTTATGTATCAGGTGTCAGATAATGTACTAGAATTAAATGTGCCAATTTCAAACTTGCAAAACATTGTTCCCACGTGTCTGCAGTTCTGCACAATCTGAGCATACAATAAGCATTTTTTATTCCTCATGTAATAGTGTATGTTGTTTAACACCACCATTCTGTAAAGCACTTGATACTGTGCTGACCCAGAAAACTAGGCTAAATAGCAAGTACTAGCAAAGCTAATAGGTTCTAGCTAGTACCTAAAGTGCTTGGGAACAGATGGATGGGTTTCTGTGTCTGTTTTGTGGCCTGTTTATAGAGGATAATGAATGTGAAGTTTATAAGGGTAATTCTGAATGGATTGGTGAACACTTGGATGAATGTGCGGATGAGAAGTGTGAGTGTACAGATGGTAAGTCATGCTAGTGGCAGCATGCTATCCTCCGCTCCTGCGACTACCGCTCCATCATTCATCCATCCAGTCACCAACGTTCACCTACTCATAAACCCCCCCCTCCCACCCCCACACCCGCCATCAGCGACTGACATCAATTATTTATCAAACACCATGAAACACAAACAGCAGGAATACTGCTCTATCAGCAACCAGTAAATGTTTTCCCTCTTGTACTCCAAGTCATTCTAATGAGCCATTGATCGACGGCACTGCATGCCTCAATAGGCTTTCCTGGGTTGGTTACCCAGGTACCTCTACTTGACTTGCTTCAACAGCCCACTTGGAACTCATTTCAATTTGCGTCAGTGAACCTTTCCACTATCAACACCTGGCAATGGCCAGTGTTTCTCCTACTTCTTTCCGATCCATCACTTCAAGGTTTGGTGGTGGAGAGTGATTGCACTGCCACCATCATCTTTGAGGCACCCAACTGTGCCCCTATTTCGCACTGCTGTTTGTTTCCAATCACGGCTTACTCTGCCCCCAAATCTCTGGTGATGCTAATTCTTGCAGTCTAGAAAATTTGCCGCAAGCACTTTAACACTTGGGACACCTGTGAAGCGATGGTGGAAAACACACTGCTCTGTGCATCACCTCCCTTCCCTGACGGGGTTGAATAACTGACTCAAGCCCTGAGGCATAACACCTGGGCTACACCAGAAAATGTACCACTGCAGAGAGACTTCTGTCTAGGTAACTAAAAATAGGCAAAGGCACAGGTGGCGTCTGATACCCATAATGGGGACGGGAATTTTGGAAAGCCTTACACTCCAGTGTGATAAAACTTCATTTTACTTAAAAATTATTCTGTGGAGTACCAAAGGTATTTAAGTACATATCACAATTACACATATTTCTGGCTGGTCAGGCTTTTCTCCTGCATGCCACATGCCGCCTCCTCTTTTCTTTTTTACGGAGTTTTATATAGCGCGAACTTGACCCGAAGGTATCGGGTATCAGAGCGATTTACATAGCATCAGTTGCGTTACACGAGGACACATTCATTTTTGTTAGGCACAGGGAGATTAAGTGATTTGCCCAGAATCACAGGATGTTCAGCGTCATTGCCGAGACTCTAACCCGGTTCCCCAGATTCACGGTCGACCGCCCTAGACGTTAGGCCAACTGAGTCTTCTCCAGCGACACAGTGCTTACCCGTCTTGGTTCTCCAGGCAACAGAGCTCGGGTGCTTTTGGGAATCAATCCATCAATCAGGGAATTTTAAGCGCACTACTCACCCGTTAGGGTCTCAAGGCCCTGGGGGTGGGGAGGGGGGGGGGGAAATGCAGCAGAGCTGTTCAGCCGAAAACCCAGGTCGAGAGTCTTCCTGAAGGTGTTCAGGGAGGGGGCGCGTCTGATGCCTGCTGGGAGCTCGTTCCAGTTCTTGGCCGCGATGTAGGAGAAGGATCTTCCCCCTGCTTTGGCTCTGTGGATGCGCGGGGTTTCTGCAAGTACGAGGTTGGCTGATCGGAGGTTTCTTTTGGGTACGTGGAGGGTGACTGTCGTTGAGGTATTTGGGTCCGGTGTTGTGTAGGCATTTGCAGGCGTGGGTGAGGATTTTGAAAGTGATTCTTTTTTTCCACGGGGAGCCAGTGGAGCTTCCGTAGGTGTTGGCTGATGTGCTCGTGTTGAGGGAGTCTGGCGGCGGTGTTCTGTATCATCTGGAGTTTGCGGAGTAGGGACTTGTTTATGCCGGCATAGAGTGCGTTGCCATAGTCCAGCTTGCTGGTGATGAGTGCGTGGGAGACTGTCTTCCTTGACGGGGAGTGGGGGGGAATCAATTTGAACGTCTTATGGAGGATGCAGAGGTTGTTGAAGCAGCTGGAGGCGACGGCATTGTAGTACTTATTAAAATATTGTTTTAACTATATATTTGTTAATTGTAAAAGGAATTACTCTATGTTTTCAATAAGCATCGATTTGCAGTTGGAATGATCATATCTAAGTAATTTAATGGAGCTCTTTTAAATTGCTATGGCAAACGTTGAGAACAATGCAATGTATTAGCATGTTCAATAAAAGATAGAAAGAACTTGACGTGGTAACAACAACCAAGGAAGTCATGGGAAAGAAAACAATTTCAACAATCAGTAGGAGGAAGCCAGGAGCCTGACAAGTAGTGCTCAACTAGTGAGGGAGAAATATGGTAACATTTGTGTGCTGGTGCTCTTGCTGGCGCTACCATGAAACTATGTCTCGCTACCTGCTAACTACCACATACCAATCTAGCCACCAGATGAGGAAGGGTATCACTGTAGGTGTTCTGAGGGACTATGGGTGACACAAAAGAGATGCACAAAAGTTTCAGAAAGGAACTAGCCATACAAAACAACGCAAAATAAAATACTAATCTGTAAAATGATGTAGACTGGTACATAAACTTACTGTAATACTTATATTTCAAATTTTGCATTTGTTTTTCAAAAACAATTTTCTTGCAAAATAGTACACACATTTTGCATTAAACTGATTAAATTATAGTTTAAGTAACTTTACGTTTATGACATGAATGTATTTAAATAGGGGAATCATTTTCCGAATGGCTTAGGCATGCACCAATAGTCCCTTATCAGCTGCTGTTGCTCCTAAAAACAATGTTTCACCAGCAAGTATGATGAAAGCACTCTTCAGAGGTGTGAATAATGGCATGAGGTGAGAGGGCGATACTCCTATGGCCTGATCTAAGAAGTGAATGACAAAGTGTTTAAGGAATGGATTAAGTAGGCTGAAATAAAGTCCTCTCTGTGTACTGTACAATACAGACCTAGTGCTGTTTCAGACATTTAGAAGAAGTGAAATAATGCTAATACAGAAACCACATTACAGGTTACCATTCTTAACAGAGTAAAACAAAGATGAACTAGGTGTGTCAGAAGTGCATGCAAGAGAAGGGTTACAAGAGATATTTGTATGTGAATCCTATGATGACTTTTAGAGCTGCATATGCTTGAACACAAACAGGTATGTGAAAGAACTGGATGTGACAGGGAAAAAAACAGTTCTTGTGACAAAAAGACAAACTTATCAAACTAAGTGCTTCATTGTGCGACCTGGGTCTGTGGTGTCAGAGATGTGCACCAATAAGATGCTAAAGGGCTGACAAGCAGGACCTGGGCTGGTGAGTCCCAACGGATGATAGGCTAAAGCAAATGAAGTAAACCCACACAGGACAAAACTCAAGGTCAAAACCATTAAGGTTTATTTATAATTCACAAATTATTATAGGAAGTAAAATAGTAAGTTTAAATCAGCATCAATATCTCATAGATCAGAGAGAAAATATTTAAGTATATAAGCAGTATGAAAGCAAGGACTGCTCAATATGAAAGCAAGGAAATGTACTGATTGTCCCTGCGTTCTCCTTACGCCGTTCCCGCCGCCGCCTCCGCACCGTGACCCCTCCCCCTGACCGCCCGCTCCCGCCTCCCAGCTGCACGTCCCTCCCCCCTCCCCTACATAATGGCGGCCGCTGCGGGGGAGCGCGAGTAAGACCTCTGACCTCGGTCCGAGGCCCGCACTCTCCCCTGCAGCTCCGCAGTGCCCTGCGCCGACGCCGACATCAGTAGCCCACCTGTCCAGGGTTCGAGACTGCTCTGAGCCTCGCGCCCTCCGGGCTGGTATTGTATTTGCGCTGCCCCCTTGTGTGACCGCTTATTGTGACTCGGCTGTTGTGTGATTGCCTTATTGTATACTCCTGTGTCATTGCCTTTTTATAACTCGTGATTGCCTTATTGTAATTTTTCTTGTACTGATTGTCCCTGCGACCTCCTTACGCCGTTCCCGCCACTGCCTCCGCCCTGTGACCCCTCCCCCCTGACCGCCCCGCTCCCGCCTCCCAGCTGCACGTCCCTCCCCCTCCCCTACATAATGGCGGCAGCGGACGCGCAGCAGGCGCGCCTTTGGCGCGCCCAAGGCAAGCCTGTCTGCACCCGTCCGCGGCCAGCGCCAGGAGCCCTGGATCTCCGAGACCTCGTTGATACAACTCCACCGCCCTCCGCGCACTCAACCCCGGAAGACACACCGACTGCCAAAGATCCTCACCTAACAACACCCAAGGACAGTTGTCCTGCAGACACTGCTGACGATCCTTCACCATCGACCGCACCCCCACGACCGCCGAAGACCCACCGGACGCCCGCACCACCAAAGCCCTGACATGCGTCCTCCTCAACGTGCGCTCCCTGCACAGACATGCCGTAGAGATCTGGGACCTGCTCGACACCCTCTCGCCCGACGTCGCCTTCATCACGGAAACCTAGACCAATGCCACCTCTGGCCCAGACATCGCCACCGCCATCCCCGACGGATACAAGATCCAGAGAAAGGACCGCCCCCACCGCCCAGGAGGAGGACTCGCCATCGCACACAAGACCTCCCTCCGACTCACCACCTCCAGCACATGCGACCCTCACGCCAACACAGAACACCTCCACTTCCAGATCCAGACCAGCACCAGGACCACGCTGCGCGGCACCCTCGCCTACAGACCTCTCCCCGGACCTCACACCCAGTTTGCAACCACCATTGCCGACCTCACCGCACCCCACGCCATCACCTCTACGGACTACATCCTACTCTGAGACCTGAACTTCCACCTCGACAACCGCAGCGACCCAGACTCCACCACCCTCCTTGACAACCTCTCCAACCTCGGACTGAATCAGCTCGTCACCACCCCCACTCACAGAGCAGGACACACCCTCGACCCCATCTTCGCAGGAGGGACAAACATCCACTTCAGCCACACCACGCAGCCCCCGTGGATGGACCACCACTGTGTACACTTCACCTTCAACACCACCTCCGCACCCAAACCAGCACCGCGCCCGCCTCGAAGGAACTGGGGCAAGATCACAGAGGAAGACCTCAACACCACCCTCCTCCTGGACCCCCTCCGCGCCACGACCGACGCCAACGCCACAGCCAAAGAACTTCACTGCTTCATCTCCAGCTGCGCCGACAAGCTCGCACCTCTCCGCCACCCCGGCAAACAACGCCCCCTGATGGCCGCCTGGTTCACCACCGAACTCCAAAAAGCCAGGCGCTCCTGCAGACGCCTCGAGAAAACCTGGCGAAACCGGAAAACCACAGAAGACCTGAACAACCATAGGAGCGCCCTGAAGGAATACCACCATAGCATAAGAGACACCAAGCGGACCTTCATCAAGAACAAGATCCACACCAACGCAGCCAACGTTAATGATCTTTTCAACGTCATACAGCAATTCGCCAAACCCCCGAGCGAAGCCACGGACGTCACACCATCCCAGGAACTCTGCAACAAGCTCAGCGCCTACTTCCATCTGAAAATCAAGGCCCTCTACGACAACTTCAACGAACAGACACCGGACACCACCCCCGCCCCACCATCCACAACGAGCAGACCATCATAACCTGGAACCCCGCCACCACTGAACAAACCATCGCGACCATGAAGAACACCCTCTCAGGAGTCCCCACGGACCCCTGCCCACAGCACATCTACCACAGAGCCGCCGCCGCCATCGCACCCGAACTAGGACGGACCATCAACACCTCCTTCGATTCCGGCATCTTCCCAGACGACTGGAAGAGGGCAGAGGTAAAACTCCTCCTCAAGAAACCCACGGCCGACCCGACGGACCTGAAAAACTACCGGCCCATCTCTCTCCTCCCCTTCGCTGCCAAAGTCACAGAGAGACTCGTAAACGCTCAGCTGACCGCCTTCGTCGAAGAGAACTCTATCCTAGACTCCTCCCAGTCCGGATTCCAAAGCAACCACAGCACCGAGACCGCCCTCCTCGCCGACACAGACGACATCCGCATGCTACTCGACCAGGGCCACACGGCGGCCCTCATCCTACTAGACCTCTCCGCAGCCTTCAACACCGTCTCTCACCGCACCCTCGCAGCCAGACTTCACGACGCTGGGATACGAGGAACCGCCCTCAACTGGATCCAATCCTTTCTCTCTGGCAGAACCCAGAGGATCAGACTTCCGCCCTTCCTCTCTGAACCCACAGAGATCAACTGCGGAGTACCCCAAGGTTCATCGCTCAGCCCCACGCTCTTCAACATATACATGGCCCCACTCGCCATCGTCAGACAGCATCGGCTCAGCATAATATAATACGCCAACGACACCCAGCTCATCCTCGCTCTCACAAAGAACCCCAAAGACACCAGACTCTGCTTCCAGGAAGGAATGAAGGACGTCGCAGCCTGGATGAAAAATAGCTGCCTGAAGCTAAACTCTGAGAAGACCGAGGTCCTCATCCTCGGACCCTCCACCTCCGCCTGGGACATCACCTGGTGGCCCTCCGCCCTCGGGAGTCCACCCACCCCTACAGACCACGCACAGAACCTCGGCATCATCCTTGGCTCCTCCCTCACCATGACCCGCCAGATAAACTCCGTCGCCTCCACCAGTTTTAACTGCCTTCGCATCCTCCGCAAGGTCTTCAAATGGATACCCCCAGAATGCAGAAATACCGTCACCCACGCACTCATAACCAGCAGACTGGACTACAGCAAAGCCCTCTACGCCGGAATCAACAGAACTCTTCTACACAAGCTCCAAACCATCCAAAACGCCACCGCCAGACTCGTCCTCGGGACCCCGCGGCACTAACACATGACCCAGCATCTACGTGACCTCCACTGGCTCCCCGTCGAGAAGAGAATAACTTTCAAACTGCTCACCCACGCCTACAAATCCCTCCACAACATCGGACCCAAATACCTCAACGAGAGAGTCTCCTTCCACGTGCCCAATAGGAACCTCCGCTCCGCCGACCTCACCCTGGCAGTGACCCCCCGCCTCCACAGAAGCAGAACAGGTGGAAGAGCCTTCTCCTACGTAGCAGCCAAGGCCTGGAACGAGCACCCAGCTAACATCAGACGCTCCCCGACCCTGCACACCTTCAGGAAGAATCTCAAGACCTGGCTCTTCGACTGAACCGGAGCTGCACCCCCCCCCCCCCACCCAAGCACTTTGAGACCCTCACGGGTGAGTAGCGCGCTCTATAAAACCCTGATTGATTGATTATTGGAGTACAAAGTCAGGAAGAGGTTCGACATCAAGTCTGTCTCTGGAGATTAGCCAAAAAGCACAGGCAATCAGAAAATTTTAAGTGCAAAGTCAAATTACAGACCAGTCTTCCTTCTCAGAGGAGAGAAACAAGGCGGGCACACATCCAAGAAAAAAGCGCTTTTTATAGATTTTCAAACAGTGAAAGTCACACTCATGACATGGTGTGAAAGGAAATAGTAATGACACCAAATAGATTTTCATAAACACATGATACATTAACTGCAACACTGCTAGAAACACCTTCAGAATGAATAATTAATGCCAACCCTTAACCTAAAAACAAAAGAATGCCAATACTGCTCCCCTTGTAATGCGGGCAATGGAACCTTCACAATCATTCACAGGAACTTGAAAAGTCATTGATTTGTTACAAAAGTGAGTACTATTAGGATACATGTTCTTCCAAAGCTGTGAAGAAATTACAATTCTATGTCAGGACTGGAGGCGAGGATTATGCCTCCTCTCTTCGCTTTATTCAAATAGCAGCACATTAGAAGATTTAACAGGGACTACGTTTCCCATGAACCTTAGGGAAAGGTAGTAAGCAAAACACATGGAAACATCCAATCAAGTCCGGGCAACAGTGTCCAATCAGGGAGCACGCAGGCCCACATAGTCCTCTGTCAATGTCCCTTCGCCCTCTTTCTTCGCTGCTACGCAGCCAGATGAGTACCCTTTCAAGCTTTGTCTCTTGTTTGGTGTAACTTTGCCATTAATTGTACCGAATTTACATTTTATTGTGGTTGAAGTGTACTGTTTGGCAGTTTCTTGCCTTTGTTTGCATTTCCTGACGCGTTTGACAGGACGCGCGTAGTGCTCGTTTTGTTCCATTTGAGGTGGTTGTTTGTTTCAGGCGTTGCATGGCGCGTTCCGTCGCCTTTGGTGTTTTTCTGTTGTAGCGGGACGGGTTTTCCGTTCCTACTTGTTTTTTTCTGCTGGTTTTCAGCTCCGCGTTGAGGACCTCCCACCGCCAGGACGCGTGGGAGGCGGCGGTGAATGTGGCGCGCTGCTTGAACGTTTGTTATTGCAGCTCAAGCCCAGCGTGCGCATTCCTGGAGCCTCTGGCCTGAGGAGAACGCCTGCATCGGGTCTGTAGGCGGTAACGGCTTTCAGATTACACGGCCCACCGCCTGTTTCATTGTTCACGCTCTGTCGCCTCCTTTCAAAATTACGACGGAGCGCAGAGTCAGCATCCTCTCCTTTGAACGCCTTATTTGGGGTCTGTAATTGGCCTAAAGGCCTATTCTGGGGACTTACCCAGGCCAGGTCCCGTGATACAGGGACAGTTGTATCTATTTACACCGTGTGCCAGCATTTCGGTCCCCTGGGGCTAGTACCCCGTTAAATTGCGGAGCTTCCGCGCCCGACTACCGGCTGACACCCAGCCTCCCATACTTTGGCCCACCTCACGGCCCAATTATTATTGCTTTCTACGTACTAACTTCACGTTATGGAGTACTATGATGACTACCAAGAGGAGGAGGATCCTCTGGCTGACCTACCTTGGGGGGGGGGGAAGACGCCTTTTATGAAGCGGTCGACACTTCTATCTATAAGGCGGTTGATGAGGCCATCGCTCCTTTAGAGGACAGGCTCGCCCGCAAGATCGACCAGGCGTTTGATAAGCTATCGCCCCTTAATAATGCTGCCCCTCCAGCCCCGAGGCCCGTGGGCTCAGGAGATCTTGGCGCTCCGCCGCCCAAGGGGCCCCGGCCCTCGGGGGTGGACCTGGATGCTTTTGCAAGACTCAAACAGGCCTTTTTGGACAGTCAGTCTGCCCTACCTGCAGGGACCTCCCCTGCTCGGCCGCCGGTCGCACCTAACCCTGACCCGGCCGCGACAGGGGATCCAGATTCTGATCCAGGCCCTTCCAGACCTTGGCTTCCATCCCTCCCTTACCAGACTAGTCAAAGCACGTCAGACATGCTGGACCCCAACGATATCGTCCACCCCCGCTCCTCGGAGTGGGCCCCAGTTGATAAGGTCGCCACTTACGTTGCTGGGCACATCCGTAGACCACTTGAGGAGGCGGCCCGCAGTTGCCTACGTGCAGAGTGCCCCCAACCATCTTTAGAGGGGAAAGTGGCCCCGACACCAGAAATTGACCCTCGTATGGCCACTTTTCTGCAGAAGTTTATTCGGGATCCTAAAAAAGGGATCAATCGTTCATGGAGGGCCTGTCAGGACAAGCTCCTCGATGCCCTCGGCCCCATTACAAAGATACTAGACATGGCTGAGGAAGCCAAGGAGTCCGGCTCCATCATTTCTCCTGAAATGTTGTCAGGTTGGGCCCAGAGGGCTGTCATATTTTTGGGCAACGCCAATTGTGCCCTTTCCACCGAGCGCCGCCGCTCCCTGCTTATTAAGATCAACCCAAAATTGGGGGATCTGGCGGAGGCGGGTGCCATTGCCCAGGGAGGTCTTTTTGGCGAGCCTTTCGTAAACGAGCTCGGTAAGTTCGTTAATACTTTTACATCGTTGGACAAGGCACAGTCCACGTTCAAAAAAGTTTTTCCTCGTGTTTTTCACGGGCCGGCAGAGGCAGGGCCGGTCGTCAGCCCCACCACAACACTCAAAGAGGCTCCAGACAGTTCCAAGACCAATCCCGCTTCGGGAATTTGTACCCGACCAGAGGTCGCCGCGGCAAGGGTAAAGGATACCGTGGAGGAGCATCTACCTCTAGTCCCGGTGAGTGTTCTCCGTTTTTCCCGATTAAGAATAGGGGGGGCAGCTGGCGAATTTTTCCCAGGCATGGGTGTCCGTCACGCACGATGCATGGGTGCTGCAGACAGTGCAGGGGTTCCATATAGAATACATGGGGAACCCGTTCCAGCGGGTCCCACCCCGTCCCATTCAGTTTTCCTCCCAAGATGCCGCCCTGGTCGACGAGGAGGTCACATCCCTCCTCGACAAGGGCGCCATCTGCCAGTCCGACCCTCACCCCAGGGGGTTCATAAGCAAAAAAATGTGGGTCGACAAGACGGATGGCGGTCGACGCCCTGTTATAAACTTAAGCGAGTTCAACGAATTGCTGGTTTATCGCCATTTCAAAATGGAGGGAATCCACCTCCTCCGGGACGTTCTACGCCCTCAAGATTGGATGGTCCGCTTAGACCTCAAGGACGCGTATCTGGTAATTCCGATCTATCCTCCCCCACAGACGCTTCCTCCAGTTCAAATGGCGTCAACAGACTTAGGAGTTCACAGCTCTCTCTTTCGGACTCTCCTCAGCTCCGTGGTGCTTCACCAAGGTGCTCAAGCCCGTGGTGGAGTTCCTGCGAGCCCTAGGTATCCGGATGATCGTTTATCTGGACGATCTCCTTCTGATGGGTTCTTGCCCCCGTCAGTTGGCCACCCATCTCAGATGGCGGTGGACCTGCTTCAAAGCCTCGGTTTTGTCATCAACGAGCAGAAGTCTGTTACAACCTGCTCAGCCCGTTACTTTTTTGGGGTTCGTCATAGATTCCACCGCGTCTACTCTCAGCCTGCCGGCCAGGAAGGTAGCCAAGATCCGTCACGAGCTGAGACCTGTCCTCTCCAGACAGCAAGTATCCCTCTGGCAGCTAGCTCGGGTAGTGAGCCTCCTGTTGGCTTCCATTCAGGCCATTTTTCCAGGCCCGCTCCACTACCAGGCCCTTCAGCGCCTCAAGGCGTATTTTCTACGCAAGGGTTACCCCTACTCCCACAAAGTCTCCCTGAACAGCGAAGCCCGGGAAGAGATTCAGTGGTGGCTGGACCACCTGGAGGCCTGGAACGGTCGTGCGATTTTCGGTTCCGCGCCAGATCTGGTTATAGAATCAGACGCCAGCAGGCTCGGCTGGGGTGCCAGATGCGGGAACCGCTCTACGGGAGGATTGTGGTCACCCGACGAACAGAAGTTGCATATCAATTGCCTGGAACTTCTGGTGGGTTCCTTTGCAGTCCGTTGCTGGACAAGGGATTCAGTTCAGTCATGTGTCCTTCTCAAGATGGACAACATTTCAGCAGTCCGATATGTCAACCATCTCGGGGGTACAAGATCAAAAGCCCTCTCGGACCTAGTGGCGAGTTTTGGGCAGTATTGCCTGAACAGTCAGATTTCGGTCACAGCAGAGTATCTGCCCGGGCGCGACAACCTGGAAGCAGACTTCCAGTCGCGCCACTTCAGGGATTCCAGTCTTTGGATGCTCGACCGGAGCGTGTTTGCGAGGCTGAACGACCTCTGGGGTCCATTCTCGGTGGACCTGTTCGCGTCCAGGTTGGACCACCAGACTCCTCGATTTTTCAGCTGGAGGCCGGATCCCTTGGCAGTGGCCACGGATGCGTTCCTCCAGGATTGGAGTGTGGAGAAGGGGTACGCCTTTCCCCCCTTCGCGATGATCACGAGATCAACGGCCCAAGTTTGCCGGCAGTCAGCGGACCTAGTCTCAATCACTCCCCTTTGGAGGTTGCAAGTCTGGTTTCCAGTTCTTCTGGAACTTTCCTGGGATTTTCCAATCCTACTCCCCCATTTTCCGTCCTTACTCCTGAGTCCCAACGGAGCTCCGCATCCTCTGGTGTTGGCGAACTCACTGTGGCTCATGGCGTGGCGGATTTCCGGGGCAGATGGGAAGCCCCAGGCCTTTTGCAGGAGGCTGAAACATTCATCTCCAAGGCTTGGGCGGATAGTACTGTCAAAAGGTACAGATCCGCGTGGGGCAGCTGGTACCGTTGGTGTTTGCGATGGGGTTTTGATCCCCTGGTCGCAGACGTTGTGCACGTGGTGAATTTTTGGGCACAACTGGCCTCCAGCGGCATGGCATACAGGTCTATCAACACTTTCTGTTCTGCCATCTCATCGGGTCATGTCCCAGTGAATGGCATGACAATGGGTGAACACCCAATGGTATGCAAGCTGTTGCGTGGCATTCGGCTCTCGCTTCCGCCAGAGCCTCGGTACTATGCTCTTTGGGACGTGAATCAGGTCCTCAATCTGTTTCTATCCTGGCAGCCAAATTGTTTTCTTTCTAGGAAGGAACTCTCTGCAAAATTGGCCATGCTACTCTGCCTCAACTCCTGCAGACGCGTCTCTGATGTTAGAGCTCTGGACATCACCAGCAGGATGTTTACACCCGATGGGGTGACTTTTACTCTTCTCCGTAGGACGAAGTGCCATACCAGGGTAATTTCTTACCCGGAATTCCCGGATTCCCCAAAACTCTGTGTGGTTCGATGCCTCAAGGCAGAAGAGGAAATGACAGAAGAATTCCGCCCCCCTGGTGAGCGCCAACTCCTCATTGCTCTCCGGAAACCTTTTAAGGCGGTTTCCTCCCCGACCATCGCCAAATGGGTTAGATGGGTGATGCAAGAGGCTGGGATTAGTCTCCAGCACTTCGGAGCTCATTCCGCAAGCGGAGCAATGGCTTCTAAAGCATTTGGCTTGGATGCCCACTTGGAGGATATCCTCAATGCGGCAGATTGGTCTTCGGACTCTACGTTCAAGAGATTCTACTTCAAGCCAGTGCTGAATATGGCTCACCTCGTGGTGAGCAAGCTTTAAACTAGCATAATCCTCGCCTCCAGTCCTGACATAGAATGAAAAATTTCCTAGCTAACGTAACGGAAAGTTTCAATTCTATTAAGGACTCGGAGGTGAGGATTATCCCGTCCTAGGTCCCGAGGAGAGACATCCCTCCCCGTACTGCATTAAGTAATTTGTTTCAAGATATAAATGGATGGGATAGTTTTGCTCTGCTTTGATAACTGTCACTTCCGTTGCAGGCTTTAGCAGTTACGGCTCTGTTGGTAGTTGTCCTTGTTTTGGCAGGTTCTGATGCGAACAAACAAGACGCATGAAGAGGTTGCGATGGCTGTCTTCGCGCGACGAAAGAGGGCGAAGGGACATTGACAGAGGACTATGTGGACCTGCGTGCTCCCTGATTGAACACTGTTGCCCGGACTTGTTTGGATGTTTCCATGTGTTTTGCTTACTACCTTTCCCTAAGATTCATGGGAAACGTAGTCCCTGTTAAATCTTCTAATGTGCTGCTATTTGAATAAAGCGAAGAGAGATGGCATAATCCTCGCCTACGAGTCCTTAATAGAATTGAAACTTTCCGTTACGTTAGCTAGGAAATTTTTCATTAATTTCAGCACTGTACCACAGAATAGATGCCATTTTCGATTTTCTGTTAATGGAAAAGAACACCAGCAGGCCATTTAAATGTGAAGAATAAAAAACAATTTCTTCTTTATAATTTTTAAAAGTGCATGTCAGAACAAGCAGGCTGAGGCCCAGTTATGTCAACTCAAGGCCTGGCTAAGCTAACAAACAAATACCAATGAAAATTCATTTTAATTAATAAACCTGCTCTGACAGTGCTTTAAAGAATGTGGTTTAAACCTATGTACGGTATTTTGTTGCAAGAGGGCCATCATATTCTTTGTAGCAAGGTTGCTTGGGACACGTCGCCAAACTCATCAGCTTTTCTAAATCTCCAATAAAAAACCTAATTTTGGCTGGCTGGACTGAAACTCATGCCATGCAGAAGACTGTATATGAGAGCAACAGAGATTTAACTCACACAGCTAGTACCTCTGGGAAAGTGGCATGCAACTAGGGGTGGGCAGAATTCACAGTTTGATTCTGCGGAATTAAATTAAAATTCTGCCAGATTCTACGGAATTCCACGACGGACAGAGTGAGCATTTGACACCATTTTGTTAGAGTAAAATTTACACCACAAAATTTGGATCGGAGGAGGCATAATTAAGAAAATATCACAGACAAATACCACAGGGACCCTTGAATACTCTGCAGTGATTAAAACTTGTAATCACTGCAGAGTATGCAAGCGCAGTTGTTTCTAACTTTAAAAATCACTGCATAAGTTCATAGGAACGGGACCAAGACTGAAAGGCACCTTGACAATCACATGACTTCTCCTGGGTAGAGGAGCAAAGGAAAAATCCCTCTTCGTTTTCTTGTGCTCCTTTGTGGACTTTGACTTACCTGAGGATTTCAGATGTGGGGAAGCTCTTTTGTGTGAGCGGCGTGGAGAGCTGAAGCAGGTCCCCATCCTCTACATCAACTTACATGCTTTCCGTCAGTGCTCGGCGATGTAGACTTTGGCTTCATGATCCCAGGTTGCACTGGTGTCCTCATAACATTTAGAGAAGTGCTACGATCCTAAACACCAATGACACATCATAGGGATCTGTAACAGACATCTGTTTGGGCCAGTCCCTAAAAGGCTTAAACTCTGTGGGTTAAGATGGGGGACAGGTTTCCTTGCACAGTGGAAAAGTATTTGTAGGAAACAACCTAGTCAAACACGTGGAAAAGGTTTAGGAGTAAGCTCCAGAAGAAAGGAATTGGCATCAGTGGGCAGGGGTGGCACTTATAAGAGGCTATGATGGCACTTCCGGGGCGGGACAAAGCAGACACAGAGCCGCATGAGACCATACCATGGTGCGCAGGAGCAATGCCCTGGTAAATCTCCGGATCCAGTCTGAGGCATAGAAATATTTCCAAGGTGAGGAATCTGTGCTTTGAAGTATCCATCAGAAATTAAGAGCTATGCAGCCACAGCATCATGTGAGTGAGTCATTTTAAACGAAATATCCCGTTGCATAAATTCGAGAGTATCTGGGAAGCCTTCCTGCACAGACTTGTTGAAAAGCCAAACACACTGCTAGTGCCAGAGTTAGTATTAAACTTCCTGTAAAGTCTATTGATAAGAGTGTAACATTTTGTTGAGTAACCATGAATATTTCCACGACCCCTATTGAAATTTACAGAAACAAATCTTCAAAGACAGTTCTGTTCAGCTATCTGCAGAGTGTTTGTATCATTAAACTGCTACTTCTATTTGCTATGCTAACCATACTGGATACATAGACAATTTGACCTCCCAACTCTTCAGTGAAAGGTAGATGGCGCTCAGTTTTTATTTCTAGCACTTCGATTTACCGTGTTGCAGTTTAGGGTAGATTGGGACGGAGTAAATTAGGGTGGAGTACATTGGGGTGGGGCTCATTGGGGTGTGGTAAGCTGGATGGGGTAGTTTGGAGTGGGGTGCATTGGGGTAGGTTGGAGAGGGTACACTGGGGTGGGGAAGATTGGAGTGGGGTATATTAGAGTGACGTAGAGTGGGATAAACTGGGTATTGGAGAGCAGATTGGGGTAGACTGGGGTGGGATAGATTGGAGTGGGGTACATTGGGGGCAGGTTGGAATAGACAGGCAGGGTACATTGAGGTCGGTACATTGGGGCAGGTTGGGACACATTGGGGCAGGCTGGAGTACATTGGGGCAGGGTAGATTGGAGTGTAGTGGATTGGGGTAGATTGTGGTGGGCAGATTGCGGTACTGGAAACTGGGGCAGATTGGGGTGAGGTAGATTGGAATAGGGTAGATGGGTAGGATAGGTGGACTACATTGGAGTGGGGTACACTGGAATTGGGTAGATGGGGTAGACTAGAGTTATGTTAAATTATTTATAAAGCGCAGCGAATACCCAAGGGTGTCTTGGCGCTGAAGCAGAAGCAGCGAGAGGGGTGGAAGTGAAATTATTGATTAAAAAGCCAGGTTTTCAGCAGATAGGGAGGGAGCTGATCCAAGATTGAGGGGAAGGAGACTGGATGGTATAGATTGGAGTGGAGTAGGTTGGGGAATGGTAGACTGGAGTGAGGTAAGATGAGGTAGAGTGGAATGGGGTAGATTGGAGTGGGGTAGGTTGAGGTAGATTGAAGTGGGGTAGATTTTAGTGGGGTAGATTGGAGTAACTTGGAGTGGGGTAGATTAGGACAGACTGGTGGAGTAGGTTAGACTGTAGTGGGGTGGGATGGAATGTATGATGATACAACGCGTACCATCACAACGCGGTATGTTACATCACGGTCTTGACAACGCAAGTCGTTACATCGACTTGCGCTGGTGGGCGCTGGACTTGGGAATAGTGTGAATTACTATTCCAACTCCAGTCTACGTACAGTAGGGAAGGTGTTGGAATAGTATTTCACACTATTCCTTAGTCTAGAGCGCCCTCCAGTGCAAGTCGATGTAACGACTTGCGTTGTGAAAACCACGATGTAACCATACCGCGTTGTAATGGTTTCGTGGTAAAGGATGTTTCCCGGTGGGATGTAATGAAGGGGAGCAGTAGCACGGAGAGGAAAGAGGACAAGCAGTGCCATGAAGATGGAGGAGCAGTAGTACGATGAAGAGTGAGAGCAGTGGTGCCATGAGGAAGAAGGAGCATTATTACAATTTAGTACATGTTCCTCTCTATTATCAATAGCTGTGTATGCAATTTGTTTTGAAAAGTGAAAAAAAAAAAAGACTTTTCCAGCCCAGGACACATTTATCCCATTGCAGGTACATGAAAAAAAACAACTATCCAGTTTCAAATGCTTGGGAGCCGTTAAATGTAGGGATTGTGTTAATAAAATGTATTAATTTTGTGTAACTTTTTCGCCTTCACATAAAATCTGTATTGCTCCAGGTGAAAATCTGCAATATTGGCAAATTCTGTTTCACTGCATATCAGCTTCATTTTGTTTTACTAGTCGGTAACTGCAATATCAAGAAAGCATTCCAGGGTTCATTTGCATGCCAATAATGCCATTGGCTCTAATTGTCGATTTAAACTGCTTCCTCCTTTTTGTCTTTTAGCCAAACCAACAATATGCTTGAAAGTTCCCAGATGGTCAATTCTCAACAGAGGTAATACAAAAATTGAAAAAACACTTTTCGCATTCAAGCGGACTAACAATATCCATGACCATGTGATACACACCAGACAGCGACAGACAGAAATAACTAAGAGTGTCACCACTACCTGGGGACGTGCCCTCGTGACTGGATATTATCCTAGCGGACAATGTGATGTAAACCACCTGACAACCACAACTAAAGAGACAGACCTGGGTCTTAGAGAAAAATGAAACTGTTAAAGCACACCAACTGTCATGTCAGACCAAGTATTGTATCTACCTCATTGTCTGCCTATTTGGCCTCAGATACATAGGCATGACCACGAGACCTATCAAGACAATAATAAATGAACACTGCAACAATGTCAGGTGCCACCACCTTACCACCGAGCAAAGCACACACTAGGTCGTGGTCAACCATATTCCGGATGGCATCATGCTAGAAACTATACTTGGTACATATCCACCAGACTCTTTGAGAAAGAACAACGGTGGGTCTTTAGGCTCAAGACTTACGCCAGCAGTCTTAATGATGAGATCCTGTGCAGAGAAATTGGGTAATGTGTGCCTCTAATATCTTGGCTACAAAAGAGAATAAGGAAATGGAACTGTAGTTCTTCAAGACTGAGGGATTTTAACCAACATTGTTTTTAATTTTTTTATTTTTATTTTTTAAGTGGGATGTCTATCGCCTCCTTAAAAGTATGAGTGACAGTGCCCCGACAAAGATAGGTTGAGCAGGGAGATGATCAATGGATCAGGAAAGTGTGAAAAAATAATTTTTGAGATCTGAGGGGGGCAAATATCTTTAGGGGATCCGAATTTGACCGTGGTCATCAATTTAAAAAAAAAAAAATCCTTAGTAATGGCTGGAAAAGCCACAAGTTTTATAGAATTCATATCTTCCAAGGGAATGGCACTGGGTAAAGAGCTGAGGGGAATACTACCGTTTTATCATCAGTATTTTATCGATGAAAGAAAAAAAAAAAAAAAAAAAAGAGTTCAGAACGTCACACAGCTTTTGAGTAGGGACCACCGGAGCATTTCAGCATTCTTGGCTGGAAAGCTCAGTAACAGTATCAAATATTTCTTTGGATTGGTTTACAGAATGTAAAATTTAGTTTGAAAAGTAGGTAGATTTGGCCTCCGGGTAAGCCTTTGGGCGGGCTGTAGCCCACTAACTGTAAACAACATGGCTCAAAGAAATAGCATATGCGCTATCTAGCCGAGACCTAAAAAAGGAGGCATGTAGTAAGGGAGCAGGGAAACAAAGGAAAGAAATACCTCAGGTTGGACAACATGCAGACTTTGATTAATGTTTTTATATATCCAAGAACGACTGCTTTGCCTGCACAGTCATGGAAGATGTCAAGAGTGCAGGTAAACGCTTGCAATGCTATGTTGTATGCCCAAAATGCCGACCTATGTTTGGAAAAACAAAGCTCACAGTCGGACAACCAAGGCAAGCACACAACTATGCTCTAGAAATTATGCCATGTGGAACCGGTCACTGATGCTTCGTAAGCACCCGAAGGACCTCTAGATAATACCTCAGCCTCCACTGTGGCATGGACTAACTTCTTGGAAAGGCAGATCCTGCAGCATCCGCTTTTCTCTCCTAGTGCCCATGCCTTAGTAGTAACCGAGAGATGCTGCATGATACGATCTACTAAGGGGCTCTCCATGAGAGGGTCTACTCAACAGTTACTTGTCCAACTTCCTTTCATATGTTCTCACAATAGTGAGGGTGTTGAGAAGCCTGTTAGGAAGTCCTCTATCTCAATAGATATGGGACGTCCTTAGACCACTGCATGGCTAAACTGGTAGTGGAGTGTGTTGTACCTACTATTTGTCAAAATATAAACTTCTGCTTCTGGAGTAATCAGCAGCCCTTAAAGGGATGCTGTTACACTTTTGCTTAAGAAACTATCCCTGGCTCTTTGATCCTTCCAAACAAGGGTCCGACGTGATATTACTGCACTGACGAAAAGAAGAAGCTGTGACAGGCTGTTTTTCTAGATTCATCTCATTTGCTTGAGCGGGTCCGGCTGTTATCCCTCATCTCTTCTTCCAGCGACCATCCTAGACTATCTTCATGAAGAGTTAGATACCAGAGGAGTCACAATCCAAACTCTTTTGGATCCACTGGCAGCTTTTAACAATATCAACTACACCAAACACCATTCCAGAGTCATAAGGATGCGCGTCAAGGGCTTATGTTTAAACTGGAACCCATCGTTGTTGGACAGGCAAAATTCTGGCTCAGGCGCTCTCTAGTCATTTATTGTCCTCAACAGCTCTCATGGCGTTTTCTGATGGGTTCATTCATTCCCACTCTTTTCAGAATCTACATTGCACCATGGCAAAGGTGATACATTTTTAAGTGTTTGCATACGTTACCTAACATCTTGATCTGGTGGGCTCTCTGTGCCATCAACAATAACTGTTTCAGGGTATGCATGCTGGCTACTGATACCTGGAAATCACCTAAAGCGATCAAAGTGAATTTTAATAAACTGGGTTGCTTACCCTTGCTTCTTTAATTACTTGCATGTCTAATTTCCGATCTCTGTTCTCAGGTTGTATTATGGGATTTATTTTCGACACTTCTCTTACTCCTGGGCCTCCAACAGGCAATGCAGGAGCTACATGCTTTTTAGGTCTCACCTGCAGGCAGCACACACGCGCGCTGTCTGTTGTTTAATGGGGGGGGGGGAAAGCTCTAAAAACGGGCTTTTATCCCGCCCATTATTTACCATTCGGTGGTACCATCATCACTCTTCGATGATGCCTCATAAATCAGCAGTGCCGCCCAGGCATCAGTTCCTGCTTTACTTCCTTTTCTTTCTGTGGAGCATGGACCAAGCACATGTTGGAACCTCTTAATTAGTATCCGCCTGCTGCTGGTGGTGTGATTCAGATACTATTTCACTGCTGCCACCATCTCCTTTATCCCCAACCCATTTGATATCTGCTGTGTGTTCTATTACAGTGTTATATTCCAACTGTTAGAGTGCTTTGGTAACGTGGTAATGCTTCTTAACAAAAATATTCTTTATTGGCTTGTTTCAAGTAGGTCAGATGCAGACATTTTAAATGTGATGATCACTGCCTAGGCTCAGGTAGCACAAACTCGAACCTAACTGTGATGGAGAGCCTCACATGAGCACCAGTTACATTAGACACAGTCACGTCACATTCATTTTTAGGCACGAGGAGATTAAGTGATTTGCCCAGAATCAGAGGATGTTGAGCCAACACCTAGACTCAAACCAGGTTCCCCAGTTCCATAGTCAGCAGCTCTGGCCGAAACATACCAGAGGCCACATTGTGTGACTTGTTTGCGTACCTTTGTTTACAAAGGTAGAGCTATGTTTATAATAATTAGTGCGTCTCATCAACCTGGCTTCCCCAATGACAGTCTGCAGCCCTGGCCGCGACGCCACATCCTCAACCCATTAGCTGCATTCTCCACGGCGAGCATTTACTTGCTAAGGTATCCTGACAGTGATTATCACTCCTTCGGTTTTGCATCAAGTGCAGAGACTTTGAGTCGCCCCCATTCTCTGAATATGTTTTTAGCAGAGGCAAGAGTGTCATCTGATTGTGGTTGATAATTTTGTACCCAGCATTACTAGCAAACGGCAATTAATTAGTTTGGTTTGCAGAATAAAATTAAAGGTCAAATCAAACTTGCTTGCCTTCAATGCATTTTAGTTTCGCCTGCCATGCTTCTTTGGGCTCCTCATCATTGCCAAGCTAGTGTTCTTATATAAGTAAGCGTATGCTTTGCTGCATGTCCTATCAGAACACCTGGTTTATGAATTTTAATTCCTAAGCAAAGAACTGATTTTTGGACACTGACAAAGATGAAGTCTGTTGAGTGTGTTTAGTTAAGCTAAAGAAAAGTCATGAACTATTCAGAATAACTATGTTAATGCAAGTTTATGGGCACCACATGACATGCCTTGTGCTTTACTTACCAACGGCCACATCGTAATGAGTGTGCGCTTGTGCAGAGACTGGTTTGCGTACCTTCGTTTGCAAATAGGAACAACTACGTTTTATAATAATTTATGCACTTTATCACCAGTTGGGTCATGCCCTCTGTTGTGACTAGTGCATACTATATTTTTCATCCGTTAGTGCCCGTTATGAAAGTATCCTAAAATTAGAACATGGTAAAAACGAGCAAGACTTGTTTTTTTACATGCTCAGAGTTAGAATAAAGTTCACAAAATCTATACTGATGAGAAAATGTAATATGTACATCAGCTCCAATCACAACAGATGGCAAAGCCTACCACGAACAGAGACGCAGAACGGATCTGTCTCTTTTTTCCCCAAACATTGTATATAGCACTTACTACCCCCGACGAGGTGTTGAGGCGAGGCATTCCACTTCACTCCATAGAGCTCATGCAGGCGAGACTTCTAGCCAGTCTTCCTATCTGGATTAAGGAAATGCCTTCTCCCTTAATCTGTAAATGATTTACTACTTTGGCACCTTAGAAGCTTGCGTTGGTTTCTAATGACAAAAAAATGTTTTTTCAGTGCTTATACCACTTTCCATGCTCCTCACAGGACACCCCCTCCCCCAATCAATCTAAATTGAAGGGCAATCCATTTCCCCACCTTCTGTATTACTTAAACTGATCTTTTGGTAATGCCTAAAACTTCTCCGCTAGACCTTTGGTGGTTGTTATTCATTGCATCTAGCACCTACAGTGGTGGGAAGAGGAAAGTAAGATTATGATTCTATGGTTTTAAATATTAAGACACTACCTGATCTTGATCTTTCTAATTCCCTAAACCAAAAGACAACATGGCCAAGTTTGCCTTTAATTGGCACTAGGAAACTTGTGGGTCTCAAGAGTGCATTATAAAAGTCTCAAATTCAACCCCACTCTTATGACCGATTCCTTTCCATTCTGAGTGCAGCAGATCCTGTTAGCTCAAGTTCCAAAGCAATAGTCAAGTACAAAGAACTCATTCTGGGTTTCACTTTATATGCAACTCTTGGATCCTTGCATGGGACTTGTCTCTGAAACTCCGAACCTTGACCAACCAGACTAGCCTTAAATTAAGGGAAGTATCCCGATTCCTTAGGAAAGCAAGTCTGCCACACTAGAAAAGGGCACTGGATTAAGCTGCAGTGTTCAGTTTTTCCAAAACCCAGCTAACATAGTGGCAAATTTGTTAAAAGGGTATTCAATTTTCCAACTTCACATGAAGAGATTTGGAGGTACGCAATTCCTAATTATAGCAATTTAAAAATAACACACTTTAGTCTAAATAATAGTGACAGGTATGCTATCATGTAGAGTAAATTAGTTCTAAGAATTAGTATTTTTAAGGTCCAAGTGATGTACTTTCCCCCCCTCTGCACACGAACCATAGCAGGCATGAGGCAGTGGAGCTAACTGGCTCAAAGATGGACGTACATTAGAGCAGCTCCATAGGCTGCACCAAGATTCTGCCAGAATTTGCTGTAAGATGGCCCACTGCACACTGACAGCAACAACACTCAACTTCTCCCATGATCAGGGAGCACCAGGTTGCAATATTAAGTTTCAAAAAAGGGTCCTGCTTGAGGACAAGACGGCTGCTGCACCAGAGAAACATGGAACCCCGAACATTCCGGTGGTGTCTGAGATCCGGCCTAGGAAAGGCTTATGGCATCCCTCCTGGATGCCATATGATGGAGTGGAGTGATCAGTTAGCTGGGGGTGGATCCCCTTGTTCGATCAGGACATCACCTTATCCCTTAAACCAGTGAGAGGCCAGGGGCATGCAGAAGCTGGATGGGGCCTGGGGCAGGCAGAAGCTGGGACTGCTCCTCTCCACGTTCTGTGCGCCTGCCAGTTCTAGCATGTTACCCGTCTGCCCATTAATACCATCAGGCACTTTAAGTTCTGCTGCTGTTCTCCTAAGAGGGTATGGCCCCATGGGGTCTGGATGTCTTCTGATGCCACTGCCAATTAGTGACAGGATGCCTCGCATCTTGATTGGAAAGCACTCCATAACTGAGCAGTGAAACAGGTCTTAAGCAAATCGGAAGCCTTTCCCTGCAGGTGAGTGGTGAATCTGTGGCCCCTGGAGGACAATAGTGGAACCCCGCACCCCCCTGGCAGGTGTGCTTTGCAGGCTTTCTATATCACAGTGACTTCAACTACCTGCACCATTTCACCTGTAGATGTGCTCGGTCACTACCCATTGGCTCCATTTCACGGCAACGCAGCTCTCATCACTGATCCTGGTTATATACTGGGGACAGCTGGTCCTCGAGGGGGTTGTATTCCTGTCCGCTCCTCCTCATGTCACTTTCTATGTGCTGGATGGCCTGCCTTACTCCTAGACCTTGGGTCTTCACTGCGTTCTCACCGCCCCATAACCACATGTAGTGACTGAGTGGGTGAAGACTAACTCTCGAACGGAAAAGAAGCAGCTAGTGTCAATACAAACCAAAAACAAACATTTAAAAAGTAGGACCCACTGCAATAATATTCAAAAAATTGGGGCGCCAATGTCGTCTGCTACTGGCAAAACAGAATCCTTTAAATAACGTTTGGTTAATATACTTGGCTGAGAATCTATTTGTTGTGGAGGGCATATCGGGCAATCCTGGGATCTCAGCCTAGACTATTTAATTATAGAGACTGTGATGATGCTCTACTCAGGGTGTGAGCTCGTGTCTTTTGATACTCTGGATCAGACATTTCTCTTTTCTCAGATTTCACTCTCCAAGTACATGATCATTCTTGTCAGTCAAAAAGAAACTCCAGTCTATGAACATCAAGTACAGTATGCTAGATCCTGCCCTGCTACAAACTGGCCTGGGGAATAGTTTGTGTACGTTTACGGTTCCACAGACGGCAATGAAAGCTCTCGAAAATTCAACCAACTTCCTATAATTCATAGGGTGGTTATGGAGGGGAAGGAATAAGTGCATGAACTCTACAAGAAAATAATTAACCTCTTGACTTTCGACATCATTAAACTTTTGATTCGTCTACAATATTCCTTTGATTGTCTCCCGTTTATAATTACTAGTTAATCCTATAAATGATATTTGAAACCTGTATGCTAGAAGGACTCATTTATGAGTGTTTGGCAATGGAAGTAGGCTAGTAAGACCACCTGCAGTACAACATACCTCTCTGGGCTCCCAGTGGAGCAGGCGGCTAGACACTGCATAGGACCTGGGAGCACGGGGAGCTCATTGGGCAAAACGTTATCTTTGTGCCAAAAGTACTACCCATATGCCACCGCACGCAGGGGCACTGCCTGCCAAACAGGCGGAGGCCACTACTGCATTCTATGGTGGGTTGTAGATCCCATTTTGTTTCATGGCCCCATGTATGCTCTGCATTTTGATCTCTTGGTTTGTGTTATTTATGTATTGGGGATGAACAGCAGGGGACTATATTTCTCTGCTGGTTAGTGATAGTGTGGGTGGGGGGGGGAGATATTGAAAAGGTTGTTGAAAGAGAGTAGACTATACTTCCCAGTATGCTATGCTCTTAAGCTGTGAGCAGCCCCAGAAAGGTACAGCGATTCAAAACTCTATCTGTACATACAGCTAACAAACCTATGATTAGAATGCTGACCTGGAACGTCAGGAGTTTAGAAGTTCATAGAAAGCTGTATAATATGCTGGCATACTTAAGGAGACACTATTGATGTGGCGTTTATTTAAGAGCTGCATCTTTCGCAACCGTCGTCAACCAGATTAATCCATAGGTTCAGGGGGTCTGCTGTACCTCCATTTTAGTACTCACGCTAGGGGAGCTCTGCTCTGGATTAGACAAGCATGTGGGATAAGCTTCATTGATACAGTCAGTTGCCCTGATGGAAGATATGTTGTGACTGTGGACGAGCTTTGGGTAGGCGAATAATTCTGGCTTACTCCTATGGTCCAAATTACAACAAACTGACCTGCAACAAGTGATTGCTCGTTTTTATTTTTAACAGAAATCTAGGTAGGGGATTTTAATTGTGTACTGAATCTCAAACTTAGACTGGTCTCTAGGCTCTACCAGAAGGCAATCCAGGACTGCTTAGGAAATCTGTTGAATAATGGAGCAGGAACAACGAGACATGGGAATCCAGCAGGAAACGCTCTTTTGTTTTACTCTGCAGTGCATGATATGTATTCATATATAGTTTATATACTGCTATTGAGATGTATTGTTCCCTGGACACAGTCCTCTGCCTGCCTCGCACGTACATATTCTGATCACTCCCCAGTGCTTGTGAAACGGATAGTTCAGGATAGATGCAAACCCTGCCCTTCCCCATGCTTTTCATGGATATTCCCAAATGAAGCCTTACTTGACACTGTATTTTTATGTGGGATTGCTACTGCATTTAAGGATTTTGTAAAGTTTTTATCTCAAAATGGTTGAACATTTTGAACCTGTGTGGGAAGCATTCAAGACCTGTATTTGCGGGGTCAGTATAGCTAAACGGATAGTATCCTGAAATCCATATGCAACAGAGCCCGAGTATGAGATAATAAATCTTGAATGAAAAAAGCCTGCATACCATGAGAGTAATTCATTCCAAGTTGAGCAAATTCTATGATATGGCTGACAGAGGCAATGAGATTTTGGGCAAATTTATTGTTGCCAGTGCATATAGAGAGCGGAAACGCCCGGGAAACACCCTTTCTCACCTTTTGCGCCCTAGATGGTTCGATGGGTATGTTACTTACATTCAATCCTCACTTGATGAATCTCTATAGGACTGAATGCATTGCAGAGCAATTCAGCAAATTTAATGAAGATTCACATGCCTCACGAATAGAGACATCACCTATAGACACCAATGATTATTTGGGTGAATGGACCATATCCTGGCTGGAGAATGAACGTAGAGAGAGGCTGCTTCATCCACGTACCCGTGCTGAAATTAAAGATGTCATCAATAGTATGCGCAGTAGTCGTGCCCCTGGCGATGGCCTTGCTATCAACTTCTACCAAGAATATTATGAGATACTTGCCCCTTATGTTGACACTCCTTGACACTGTAGGTGAAAACAGCTATCTTGCGAGAAGCATTAGTAGTTACTGTTCTCAGACATGATAAATATGCAGAGTTATCTTCCTCATACCGATCGCTCTCCCCAATAGATACCAAAATACTGGGCAAGACTCTAGCTAACCGTATTTTTACTTCCATGCAAAGGTTAACACGACCTGAACGGTTGTGCTTTTTTCCCATGTAGATCTACTGCACACAACTTTAGAACGTTTTTCAGTGTGATATCACACTCTACCCCGGACAGCAGTGATTTTTTTTTAATCAATCAAGGGTTGGTGAAGCGCAGCTACTCACCCAAGAGGGTCTCAAGGCGCGGGGGGGCAGTTTCCGGATGTTCACGGCGAATCATCGAAGAGCCAGGTCTTGAGGTCCTTCATGAACTTGGAGAGTGTTGGTGTCAGGTGGAGAGTGTTCCATGCCTTTACCGCGAGGAAGGAGAAGGAACGACCTCCTGTTCTGGTCTTCTTAATGTGCGGCACCGTAGCAAGGGAGAGCTGGGCTGAGCAGAGTGATCTTTGGGGTGCTTGGAACGAGAGGCGGTGGTTCAGGTAGGCAGGTCCGGTGTTGAAGGGCTTTGTGGGCGTGGGAGAGAAGCTTGAAGGTGATTCTCTTTTCGACAGGGAGCCAATGTAGTGTCCGCAGGTGTTGGGTGATGTGGCCGTGACGCAGTAGGTTGAGGACTAGTCTGGCGGAGGCGTTCTGGAGTTTGTGGGTGAGGTTCTTGTTGATCCCGGCATAGAGTGCATTGCCGTAGTCCAGTCTGCTGCTGATGAGGGCGTGGGTGACTGTTTTCCTGTGCTCGAGGGGCATCCATTTGATGGCCTTACGTAGGAGGCAGAGGGTGTGGGAACAGGAGGAGGAGACGGCATTGATTTGGCGGTCCATTTTGAGTTCGGAGTCCAGGATGATTCTGAGGTTGCGTGTGTGGTCAGTGGACGAGGGTGGGCTCCCGAGGGCAGGGGGCCTCCAGGTGTCACTCCAGGCGCTGGGGGCCCATGATGAGTACTTCGGTTTTGTCTGTGTTGAGTTGTAGGCAGCTGTTCTTCATCCATATGGCGACAGCTTCCATTCCTTCTTGAAAGTTGTGTTTGGAGATGTTGGGTTCGTTGGCTAGGGAGAGGATGAGTTGGGTGTCGACTGCGTAGGATACAATGTTGAGTCCGTGGGATCTGATGATGGATGCGAGCAGGCCATGTAGATGTTGAACAGGGTGGGGCTGATGGAGGATCCTTGGGGAACTCCACAGGTGGTCAGTGTGGGATCCGAGACGAAGGGTGGGAGTCTGACTCGCTGCGTTCTGTCAGATAGGAATGAGCGGATCCAGTCAAGGGCCTTGCTCCGGATTCCAGCGTTGTGTAGACTGCGGGCTAGGGTGCGGTGAGAGACTGTCGAAGGCTGCGGAGAGGTCCAGGAGGATGAGGACCACAGTCTCTCCTTTGTCGAGGAGGGAGCGGATGTCGTCTGTTGCGGCAAGGAGGGCTGTTTCGATGCTGTGATTTTTCCTGAATCCGGATTCGGAGAAGGAGCAGAGGAAGTGGTTTTCTTCTATGAAGGAGGTGAGAGGGTTGTTGACTGCTCTTTCGAGGACTTTCGTCAGGTACTGGAGTAGGGAGATCGGGCTGTAGTTTGAGGTCGACGGGGTCCACCGAGGGTTTTTTCAGGAGAGGGTTGATCTCAGCGTATTTTCAGTTTTTGGGGAAGGAGGCGGCCTCGAAGGAGCGGTTGATGATTCGCTGAAGCTCAGGGGTGATGTCAGCGGCTCTATGGTAGATGTGGTTAGGGCAGGGGTCCGTGGGGGCCCCGGAGTGGGTTGACTTCATAATCTTCAGGGCGTCTTCGATGGTGAGGGCGGTCCAGCTGTCAAGCGGAGGCTGCGTTGTGTGGGGAGTGGTGGGAGAAGTTTCCGCGTGTAGGTTGTCGAAGTTGTCATAGATGGGCTTTATTTTGTGATGGAAAAAGGCACTCAGTCTGTCGCAGAGGTCCTGGGAGGGGAGGATGTTGGTTGTCTCGCTGTTGGGTTGGGCAAATTCTTTAATGATGCCAAAGAGTTCTTCGCTGTTTTGTGCGTGGACGGAGAGTCTGTCCTGGAGTGCTTTCTCCCTTGTGCATCTGAAGAGGTTGTGGTGGGCGGCGGTAGCTGCTTTGAAGTTGTCGAGGTCTGCTGAGGTTTTGGAGTTCCTCCATATCTTGACGAGGCGCCTGCAGGTTCGTCTCGATTCTCGGAGTTCTGTGGAGAACCAGCTGGCTCTCTTGGCATGTGGGTTGGTGGTTTTCTTGAGCGGGGCAATGGTGTTGGCGCAGTCGGTGATCCAATTGTGCAGTGTTCGGACGGCGGTGATTGGCTCATCGTCAGTGGTGGTGGGAGCAGAGCTGCTGAGGGAGGCGGTGAGCTGGTCGTCTGAGATCTTGGTCCAATTCCTTCGGTGGAGCTGGTGTGGACGTTAGCGAGAGGTTCGTTTTGAAGGAGAAGTGGATGCAGCGATGGTCCATCTATGGGAGTTCGGAGGTATGGCTGAAGGTGATGGGAGTTTCCTGCTGTTAAGATGGGGTTGAGGGTGTGTCCTGCTGAGTGGGTGGGTTCTGGAACGATCTGTTTGAGTCCGATGTTGAGGAGGTTGTCCAGGAGGGAGGAGGAGTTGGGGGTCTTTAAGGTTGTCATGGTGGAAGCGGAGGTCTCCCAGCAAGGTGTAGTCGGTGGAGTTGATGGCCTGCGGGGTGATGTCAGTGTTGGGGTCGGAGAAAGGTGCGCAGGGTCCAGGGGGTCTGTAGAGGAGTGTTCCTCGGAGGGTGGTGGTCAGGTTGGTCTGGATCTTGAAGTGAAGGTGCTCCATCAGGTCTCTGGGCCCATCGGTGTAGGTGCTCAGTTGGAGGTTGGATTTGTGAGCGATGGCAATGCCTCCTCCGGGGCGGTCCTTACGGGACATCGTGTAGCCTTCGGAGATGGCGATCGCGATGTCGGGTCCTGAGGCGGCGTTCGTCCAGGTTTCAGTGAGGAAGTCGACGTCTGGGGATGTGCCGTCGAGGAGGTCACAGAATTCCGCAGCGTGTCTGTGGAGGGTGCGGACGTTGAGGAGGATGCATTGAAGGTTTAGGGTGCGGTGGAGTTATGGTGGGGGACTTGCGGTGGGTCCTGGGTCTCGGTGAAGGCGAAGGAGTGGCGACAGGTGAAGGGTCCGTGGATGTCGATTGGTGAGGAGAGATTGCAGTTGTCCTTGCCGGTGTTGAGTGCGTAGAGAGCCGAGAAGCTGTAGCGATGGCGGGTCGGGGGACCAAGGTCCCTGGCGCTGGTCGCGGTCGGGCGCAGACGGGCTCGCCTTTGGTGCGCCTTCGGCGATTCCGCTGCGCCGCCATTAAGTAGGGGTCGGGGAGGGCGGGACAGCTTGAAGGCAGGAGCGTGACATGCGGGAGGGGCTGCGGGGCAGCAGCGGCGAAAACGGGAAAAGGGAGCGGTAAAAGGAAACAATGAACAAGGGAAAATGAAAGGAGGCAGAGAAACAAAGGCACAAAAAAAAAAATCAGAGTGCAAAGAAGCAACAAAGGAAGGGACAGGATAGCAAAGGAAAACAGAAGCGGAGATGAGCAGGAAGAGGCACAGGAGCCTCGAACACCAACCTAGTAGCGCTGGGTGCAGGCACTCTACAGTGGAGCTGCGCGAGGGGAAGAGCAATATTCTGACCAAGAGGTCAGAGGTCTTGCTCTTTCAGATGCCGATGAGGCTTTTGCCTTGGCTGAATGGGAGTTTATGTTTAAAAAAAAAGTCATATGCCAGAAAACAGCACTCTGTGGAAATAGAGACTTAATAAAAAGTTGCCTTTCCTGCCAAGTCATATTTCTCCCCAAAACAAACAAGCATTGGCATAGCCAATAGGTCTCGCCTTTGGGGCCTTATAAGTGTTTAGCCAGAGCTATTGACTTTGCCAATGTCTTCAAGCTGTGCTGTAGAGAAGTGTGGCTACTGTGCGGCATGCTGAAAAGTTATAATAAAAAAGTGTCAGAAGCATTTTTGTTACTTTATATATGACCAAGAAGGCATTATGTAAAACTGAACGACCATATTAAAAATTATTTACAATAATAAATTCTCAGTTTTCTTTTGTTCTTGCAATGCTGGCAACTTGTTTCTGCCTATTGCAATGGTTGTTTGTTAAAGCTTTTTTTTTTAGGGGCATAAACAATCGGAAGGTGAAGGTTGGGAACTAGTACCTGTATTATAACCCTAGCTGCGGCCAGATGCTAGGGGAGAATCAACAGATGCCAGATTCCGAGAGCAGGCTGAGGTGGTGCTGAGTGATGCTGAGGTGGTAGTAGTGGTGGTGGTGACTGTTGCGGAGACGATGCTGAGGTGTTGCTGAGTGATGCTGGGGCGGCGCCGAGCGATGCTGGGGCGGCGCCGAGCGATGCTGGGGCGGCGCCGAGCGATGCTGGGGCGGCGCCGAGCGATGCTGGGGCGGCGCCGAGCGATGCTGGGGCGGCGCCGAGCGATGCTGGGGCGGCGCCGAGCGATGCTGGGGCGGCGCCGAGCGATGCTGGGGCGGCGCCGAGCGATGCTGGGGCGGCGCCGAGCGATGCTGGGGCGGCGCCGAGCGATGCTGGGGCGGCGCCGAGCGATGCTGAGGCGGCGCCGAGCGATGCTGGGGCGGCGCCGAGCGATGCTGGGCGGCGCCGAGCGATGCTGGGCGGCGCCGAGCGATGCTGGGCGGCGCCGAGCGATGCTGAGGCGGCGCCCGAGCGATGCTGGGCGGCGCCGAGCGATGCTGGGGCGGCGCCGAGCGATGCTGGGCGGCGCCGAGCGATGCTGGGCGGCGCCGAGCGATGCTGGGGCGGCGCCGAGCGATGCTGGGCGGCGCCGAGCGATGCTGCGGCGGCGCCGAGCGATGCTGCGGCGGCGCCGAGCGATGCTGCGGCGGCGCCGAGCGATGCTGTGATGGCGATGCTGTGGTGGTGCTGAGTCATCCTGTGGTGGCGCGGAGTGATGCTGTGGTGGCGCGGAGTGATGCTGTGGTGGCGCGGAGTGATGCTGTGGTGGCGCGGAGTGATGCTGCTGTGGTTCTGCTGAGTGATGCTGTGGTTCTGCTGAGTGATGCTGTGGTTGTGCGGAGTGATGCTGTGGTGGCGCGGAGTGATGCTGTGGTGGCGCGGAGTGATGCTGTGGTGGCGCGGAGTGATGCTGTGGTGGCGCGGAGTGATGCTGTGTTGGTGCTGAGTGATGCTGCTGTGGTTCTGCTGAGTGATGCTGTGGTTCTGCTGAGTGATGCTGTGGTTCTGCTGAGTGATGCTGTGGTTGTGCTGAGTGATGCTGTGGTTGCACTGAGTGATGCTGTGGTTGCACTGAGTGATGCTGTGGTTGCACTGAGTGATGCTGTGGTTGCACTGAGTGATGCTGTGGTTGCACTGAGTGATGCTGTGGTTGCACTGAGTGATGCTGTGGTTGCACTGAGTGATGCTGTGGTTGCACTGAGTGATGCTGTGGTTGCACTGAGTGATGCTGTGGTTGCACTGAGTGATGCTGTGGTTGCACTGAGTGATGCTGTGGTTGCACTGAGTGATGCTGTGGTTGCACTGAGTGATGCTGTGGTTGCACTGAGTGATGCTGTGGTTGCACTGAGTGATGCTGTGGTTGCACTGAGTGATGCTGTGGTTGCACTGAGTGATGCTGTGGTTGCACTGAGTGATGCTGTGGTTGCACTGAGTGATGCTGTGGTTGCACTGAGTGATGCTGTGGTTGCACTGAGTGATGCTGTGGTTGCACTGAGTGATGCTGTGGTTGCACTGAGTGATGCTGTGGTTGCACTGAGTGATGCTGTGGTTGCACTGAGTGATGCTGTGGTTGCACTGAGTGATGCTGTGGTTGCACTGAGTGATGCTGTGATGGCGTTGAGTGATGCTGTGATGGCGTTGAGTGATGCTGTGATGGCGTTGAGTGATGCTGTGATGGCGTTGAGTGATGCTGTGATGGCGTTGAGTGATGCTGTGATGGCGTTGAGTGATGCTGTGATGGCGTTGAGTGATGCTGTGATGGCGTTGAGACATGTTGTGTTGGTGCGGCGCCGAGCGATGCTGGGGCGGCGCCGAGCGATGCTGGGGCGGCGCCGAGCGATGCTGGGGCGGCGCCGAGCGATGCTGGGGCGGCGCCGAGCGATGCTGGGGCGGCGCCGAGCGATGCTGGGGCGGCGCCGAGCGATGCTGGGGCGGCGCCGAGCGATGCTGGGGCGGCGCCGAGCGATGCTGGGGCGGCGCCGAGCGATGCTGGGGCGGCGCCGAGCGATGCTGCGGCGGCGCCGAGCGATGCTGCGGCGGCGCCGAGCGATGCTGCGGCGGCGCCGAGCGATGCTGTGATGGCGATGCTGTGGTGGTGCCGAGTCATCCTGTGGTGGTGCCGAGTGATGCAGTGTTGGCGCTGAGTGATGCTGTGGTGTAGCTGAGTGATGCTGTGGTGGCGCGGAGTGATGCTGTGGTGGCGCGGAGTGATGCTGTGGTGGCGCGGAGTGATGCTGTGGTGGCGCGGAGTGATGCTGTGGTGGCGCGGAGTGATGTTGTGTTGGTGCTGAGTGATGCTGTTGTGGCGCTGAGTGATGCTGTGGTTCTGCTGAGTGATGCTGTGGTTGTGCTGAGTGATGCTGTGGTTGCGCTGAGTGATGCTGTGGTTGCGCTGAGTGATGCTGTGGTTGCGCTGAGTGATGCTGTGGTTGCGCTGAGTGATGCTGTGGTTGTTGGCGCTGATGCTGTTGTGGCGCGTAGTGATGCTGTGGTGGCGCGGAGTGATGCTGTGGTGGCGCGGAGTGATGCTGCTGTGGTTCTGCTGAGTGATGCTGTGGTTCTGCTGAGTGATGCTGTGGTTCTGCTGAGTGATGCTGTGGTTGTGCTGAGTGATGCTGTGGTTGCACTGAGTGATGCTGTGCTGGCTCTGATTGATGCTGTGCTGGCTCTGATTGATGCTGTGCTGGCTCTGAGTGATGCTGTGCTGGCTCTGAGTGATGCTGTGGTTGCACTGAGTGATGCTGTGGTTGCACTGAGTGATGCTGTGGTTGCACTGAGTGATGCTGTGGTTGCACTGAGTGATGCTGTGGTTGCACTGAGTGATGCTGTGGTTGCACTGAGTGATGCTGTGGTTGCACTGAGTGATGCTGTGGTTGCACTGAGTGATGCTGTGGTTGCACTGAGTGATGCTGTGGTTGCACTGAGTGATGCTGTGGTTGCACTGAGTGATGCTGTGGTTGCACTGAGTGATGCTGTGGTTGCACTGAGTGATGCTGTGGTTGCACTGAGTGATGCTGTGGTTGCACTGAGTGATGCTGTGGTTGCACTGAGTGATGCTGTGGTTGCACTGAGTGATGCTGTGGTTGCACTGAGTGATGCTGTGGTTGCACTGAGTGATGCTGTGGTTGCACTGAGTGATGCTGTGGTTGCACTGAGTGATGCTGTGGTTGCACTGAGTGATGCTGTGGTTGCACTGAGTGATGCTGTGGTTGCACTGAGTGATGCTGTGGTTGCACTGAGTGATGCTGTGGTTGCACTGAGTGATGCTGTGGTTGCACTGAGTGATGCTGTGGTTGCACTGAGTGATGCTGTGGTTGCACTGAGTGATGCTGTGGTTGCACTGAGTGATGCTGTGGTTGCACTGAGTGATGCTGTGGTTGCACTGAGTGATGCTGTGGTTGCACTGAGTGATGCTGTGGTTGCACTGAGTGATGCTGTGATGGCGTTGAGTGATGCTGTGATGGCGTTGAGTGATGCTGTGATGGCGTTGAGTGATGCTGTGATGGCGTTGAGTGATGCTGTGATGGCGTTGAGTGATGCTGTGATGGCGTTGAGTGATGCTGTGATGGCGTTGAGTGATGCTGTGATGGCGTTGAGTGATGCTGTGATGGCGTTGAGTGATGCTGTGATGGCGTTGAGTGATGCTGTGATGGCGTTGAGTGATGCTGTGATGGCGTTGAGTGATGCTGTGCTGGCGTTGAGACATGTTGTGTTGGTGCTGAGTGATGCTGTGCTGGCTCTGATTGATGCTGTGGTTTCACTGAGTGATGCTGTGGTGTTGCCGAGTGAGAGATAGAGTGAAGATATAATGTTCTCGTGCTTGTGGCGGCATCCACCTTGCGGGAGCGAGCAGGGGCGCGCCACAAGCACGAGTGCAGTGCTTGGAAATGAGCAGACTGCGCATGCACGCACCACTCCCGAAAACAGCTGCTGCTTATTAATTAGTGCAGCGCGCGGGGCGCGCACCACTCGCGTGTTTAGCTGCTGCTTGTTTTCTCTCTCCCTTGCCTTTGATCTTCCTCTTTTTCCCGTCTTTGCTACTCTATTCACTTCCTCTCATTTGGCTATGGTTCGCCAGTTGCTTGACTCTCCCCCCTCCTCCTCCTGTGACAGACTGCCCTCTCCTGGATGCTCCCTCGCCTCCTCTCTGCAGGGAGTATGCCTCTCGTCTGACGGGGCACATGGCCATGCGATGCTTGCGATGGGCTGTGTTTGTTTTGGCGGTGACACTCTCACCGGTGCCAGGGTAAGGGGGGGGGGCCAGGGAGTTGGGACTGGGAACCCTTGTTGCGAGCATCTCCATAGCGCGTCTTCCAGTGTATACGTTGTCCCTTGGGTGGTAAATTGAAATAAAAACGTGCATGACACCTTTTACTGCGCTATACTGGGCACCTACCTTAGCCCTTAACATAAAATCGATGTCGTTTACACAGCTAAACTGGAGAACACAGACTTGTAAAACGTGTTTGTGCCTTACAGATGGGTAAGGAATACATTAAAGAAATGTGGTCTATTAATTAACCCTTACTAGACCGCGGCGTAATGATAGCACACCCTTCTCTTTTTCTTACACTGCGCTGGAGGAAGTGGCACGCAGTTTAGCGACCTTGCACAAAACGTTCTAAAGTGCGCGAAAGGATTTCACAAACCCGCGTGCGCTGCACTTCAGGACAGTTTAGCTCAGGCTGGGAGGTTGCTGCTTCAGCCAGGAGCCCTGTAGTCGTTTTATGGGTCTGTGGCACCCACGTGCAGTGAGTGCACTTAAGGGGGGGGGGGGGGCACCCTCCGTCGTGCTCTGCCATCACTGGACAGCCGGACCTTCCCGGGAGCAGCGCTGTCACAGGCACTTAACTCTGCCCCCTTCAAAGGGATACCGCGCCCCCTCCTCTCGGGAGGACGCCATCTGAAAACAAACACGGATTAAAAGTGTGCACAGTAAAGACCCAGTGCCGTACCCATGCACTTTTATTGTCCTGGCACTTAGTGTCTCTTGTCGCCATGTTACCAAGACATGCAGTATATCACACAGCTCACACCGGTGTAAATGGGGAACATCGCAGGGAGACAGCACAGTAATAGGAGGCAGACCCTGGCTGGCTGATCTCTAATGCACCACAGACCCCCTTCCGCTCGCGCATCTCCTCACACCGCGCGCCATAATGACCGGGCAAGTCTGTAGCACATTACACCGACAAGGAGTGTACCTCAGCCAGCGAGAGAGCAACAATCCGGTTAGATATAGCGCCAAAATGCAGCACCTCTACCGTTTCTGAGCGCTGTGAACCACCCGGTTAGATATAGCGCCAAAATGCAGCACCTCTACCGTTTCTGAGCGCTGTGAACAATCCTGTTAGATATAGCGCCAAAATGCAGCACCTCTACCGTGTCCGAGCGCTCTAAACCGTTTTGTTGTACTTAGATTTAATGGCATCGGAAGGATGAATCTGAAATGTAGGGAGGATTCAAACTCATGACTGCTAAGGCACCACGTTTGTGAGCGGTGAGTCTTCAGTTCGCTGAGCCATCCTGACAGCTAGAGGAGGTGTTTACCCCACAGCCCTCCCCAGGAACTCTTAAAGCCCCCTCCCCCCCAGCTGTTTGCAGTTTACTTCCACCCACTATCTGTAGTATGAAAACTCTTGTTGGCAAGTTGCAAGCGATTTATTCTGGTTCTAGTTGCCTGGATATATTTTTGAAGAAATAAAAAGACAAGCAGTCCAATGAAAGAGCTGGAACCAAAAACACAGTTTTCTGCCTGTTCTTCACGATGTAAATACGGGAAATGGGTAAATAGGAAGCTATCCGCCCAGGTCGTTTTATAGCGGCATTTCTTTGTTTCACCAGATTTCCTTAAACCAGTCTGAACTGGTCAACACACTTCTCTATCTGCAGGACCTTCTAGTTGAGACCACAATATGTTATATTACGAGAACTGTGTCCTTGTTAGAACTGGTTACAGTTGGTGTTTTTATTTAACTAACACGTGTCTTCTGTTCTTTCTCATATATAGTCAATTCCTTCTAAAAGCCATACTCTTCTAAGGGATTCTGTAGAAACCATGTGTAACTGGTAATGTGGAATTTACAGCATAGTAATAATAAACTTGTCATTTTATTTACTGTGCCTAAACTTTTAGTTTTATTTACTAAGCCTACACATTTTTTTGCATCATGGCAGAGCGCATCTGACAGGGACATATTGAGGAAGATACAAGTAAAACAAGCAAAAGCGCGCCTCGCGCGGCAGCAGGGGGGCCTGCCGATTCCCTTGCGGGAGCCAGCGGCGATAATGGATACCATATGGCGCTGCCGCTCGCTCCCGCAAGGCAATCGCCACACGTGCACGCGTTGCCATTGAAGGCAATGGAACGCGTGCACGTTTTTGGGGGAAAAAGGGAACCGATGGCTAAAGGTCTCCTCCTATGCAACGCATGCGCGCTGCGTAGGCGAGACCTAAAAAAAGGAATCAGGTTCAGAGTGCAGCGAAATAGTAAGGCCTTAAGCGTCTAAACACCAAGAGAGTATTTTTAGGTCGGTAGTCAGCATTTACAGCCAACATTTTTAGAGTGTATGTACAGCAACGGTAACCAGAGTTAAGCATATCTACAATAAGGCACTATATATGTTCAGAAGTCACAGATAGAGACAATTACATTAGGAAATAATACCCAAAAGGTCATTTGTTTAACACTCATGTTATCTTAGCCAGGAGCTTGGTATGCTTGCCCATCATCCAAACTCCTAAAATTAATGACTTCTTTCTTAGTTGCAGCAAGTAGGTCTTACTCAATTAATACATTTAGTAGCAATGGACTATGGTTTTTCTCATGTGTAATTGCAGTCTTTTTAGAATGTGTGACTTTGACATCTCAAACAAGCATTGGCATAGCCAATAGGTCTCGCCTTTGGGACCTTATAAGTATTTAGCCATACAGCAAATTAGCCTGGGTGCTGCAACACCTACTGTTACTTCACGTGCCACTGATGAACAATCACACACACTCAAGGATGGGCTTCCTTCTGTGCTATTTAACGAAAAAGTGTATTTATTTAACATAGAAGCTTTGACACCAACAGGCACAGCACCCTAGAGCAACCGGAAATTGGATAATTAGGGGCAAGAAAAGAAGTGAGAACCAGCCTGGGTCTCAAATGATCAGGCATTCAAACCCTAACAGTAGCAATTGGCAGGAAATTCCAGTAGCACCTTCAACATCTCTCCAGACCCGCCATACCAGCTTAAAGCTCTTGCCCAAACACCAACAGAATACAGATACCCCCAGTTGCGCAACAATTCGCTTAGAGAGTACCCATGCAACATCAACAACCCCATCCTTGGTGGTGAACCCACCACTGTAAACACACCGCACCAGAACATTAGCTCAAAACTTTCCACAATACCACCTCCCACAAGACACGGCTGAATAAAGGGTGTACAAGTGTAATAGCAGACCTATTTATTCACGCTGGTATTGAAATAAACTTGTGAAACAGCTTCCAAATACTCTACACAAAAACCAGGGTAGCATTAAGAGTGAATGAAGCAAATCTAAGGCTGGAGACATTGAAGGCAGTGTGAAAAACCAGGCATAGCAGGAGCGGTGGTCGCTATTGGCCGCCAAAAGCCATGTGTGTCTGTCTTTGTGAGAGCTTGCAAAGGAATTTATCACACAGGCTCAACTTAACAAAACCAAAGAAAGAGCCGCTTTACAAACAGGTTTGTACGCCTCCACCGAAATGCCAAGAATTCGAGTTACTTTGTACGGACAAAGATGAAAACTATAAAACTGCAGAAATGGGGCTCATGTGTGGCCTCGAAAGAGGGCATTCGCTTCTTTAAGGAAAAAGGGGGTGCCAGAAACTGACTTTTCTTATTACCAGTGAGTTTACAAAAGTGCACTCATGTTACTTCACCCATGCCTCCAGGAAAACACTACCACACAAAAATCTTTTCTTGGTACTGGCATGGTTTGTGTCATGTGTTTTTTATGTCGCACAAGCTGCTGAGGGCAATCCATAGCACCTGTGTACATTAATTGCATCATTGCATCTACTTATGACCTTGCAACCATTTCCAAAATACAAAAAATATGAACCCCTTTCCAAATTTTGGAGGGAGATTTGTAGCAGCACTTATTATATTGCTCAAGTTGTGTTTTAAATAGCAAAAAGAAAAAAACTATCCTTTTAACACAGCTCAGCAGGAAAGTAAAAATATTGCTCTTTCTGCTATTAAATGGCTCTCCAAAACACACCTAGTTGTATGTCAAGTTTTGTTTCCATGCAGAATTGACAAACTGTCCTCATGTGTCTGCCAAAAAGCCACTGACTGGCAGCGTGCTCGCAATAACTCTTTACCTGTGCTGCAGTCCCACCAACCCAAGAGTAATGACATGGGGAACATCTAGCTGTGTTAGCCACTCTCCCGCAGCGATGCATCTGAACACTCCGCATTCCTCCCTGATGTCCAGCTCCTCAAACTCCATGCTGCTGTACTCCCACACACACTAGAGCGAGAACTTCGATAGACAGTAAAATTCCCCCCACTCCTCTACAAGAAAGACGACCCATCACACACAGAATTGCCATCTTTCAATGGTGCTCATGCCCAAAAACAAAACATTGTAGACACGACTTACAATTCACTAACAAAAATGTTTTTAATCAATTATTCTAAAATGTGGAATATTATTTAAGTTGACCACAAAAAGTGTACTATAGAGTCCTACGGTGTATCAATTATTTTGCAACAAAAATAAGTGTTTAAATAAAATGTCTAAATAATTAATTTGTTTTGGAAAGACAGGATAAACGTTTTAGGTTTACGCACTAATTGTTAGTTGTCTGGTAAACAAACTAACAGCAAGAAGCAGCCGTGTGATGGAATAGTATCAGTGACCAAAATAAGAGGGTTTTTTTTCTTTATATGCGCTTTTTTTTTTTTTTTTTTTAAAGCCAGGCGACCTTGTCAAAAGTGTACGTTTTTTTCCATTGCTTGAAACGCCATCGCCCTATTTCTGTTGGTCTTGAAAGTTAACAATTTTCCATTAAAACGGTCGAAACTCTGCTGACAATTAACTTTCAAAAGCCATAGGAGAAAGGCAGACTCTGCGGGGTTATTTAAGGACAACTTATAGAAAATATGTAGTCGGGGAAAGAAAAATAGCAATACCTTTTAGAGGGAAAGGCAAGCCGTTTGGAGGAGGAAGAAGCGGCGCCCTCCCCTCTCTCGCCACAGGCCGAGGAGGATCATGAAGTTTGTGCTTTTTTTTAAAAATACTAAATTCATTGCTTAACACTCAGGCAATAGTGCAGGCGTCAGTACGCGTGAAAAGAGATTCAATACCGGTGCCTGGGTGAAACAGGTTTAACCGGGTGGGCACAGAAGAAAGGAGAAAGGCCCTCCAGGCATGGCATGCACCTCCCAGGAGGTGATAGATGAGAGCGCTATACCGCGAGGAGTCGGGGCGAGCACGCGTGCTTGTGCTGGCATCCACGAGAGCGAGCAGCAGCGCGCAGGCAATCTGTTTCCAATTAGCACGCATGCCGCTGCTCGCTCCCGCAAGGTGGTTGCCAGCACGAGTGAGAGTGCTTGAAAAGTCAAGACCGATCGCTAAAGGCCCTCTCCTGGAGCAGCGCATGCGCGCTGCCTAGGCGAGACCTAAAAAGCAGCTGCTTTGAGTTACTCTGACCCCCAACAAAGCCTTCCCCAAAATAAAACCTGCTGACGTTTCTGAGGAAAATTCTTTAAGTCCATTCTGCTCAAGAAAACCTCTCAGTTGCAAGTGAGGTCTGTTCATTCAAAGGCATATGCTATATGTTGCTCTTACTAGTCAGTCCACCTCACATTTTCCATCATTCCAGGTTTTCTGGATAGATTATTTTCTTGTGGACTTGCGCCAAAATGACCAAATTCCACAGGTGCCAAATCAGAGGCAAATGTTCAGCTCAAGACTACAAAGGTAGATTATATTTTTTTCTAGATCATGTAGATGTGCAGAGCTCAACTAACCACCAAATGTCAAGGAAATATTTTACTTATAGCACAATACTAACGATTGAGAGATTTTCACTCCGTATAATTTAAATGCCATTTCTAAATTTCACTTGGATGTTTATGTTGAGATGTACATTCACTGACCAGTCTTAACTTTCTTTATAAATTAAAACAAGGCATTAAATGACAGAATAGACTTCTCTTAATCGTGCAGTTATGCGCTTAAATATATTTTCTCAAAAATGAGCAATACATGGTTAAGCGTTCTATATAAAAATGAGTGTTTGTACTGCACAGAAAGTATCCCATCACAAAAACTACCGGAAAATTAAGAAAAACAAAGATTATTCAAATGCTGTGTTCTTAAACAGCTTACTTCAAATGCTATTTTCTTCAGATCTTTTCGATGGTAAGCTGTCAACCTGCTCAGTAAAGGAGTGAAACAGTCACTGACGGGGGTTTAGTGCCAATAGATTAATCTAATTAACACCAAGAAGAGCAATCAACCTGCAATGCTAAAAACAATGCACATGTATACCAAGGCATCACAATGTATAGCCTTCTCACAACCATGAGTGACTCAAGTGTGAGTGACCCACGCTTAAATACGAGTCACGAAGGAACGGAGGGTGGGCAGAACATCTGTATACCTGCATCCAACAGGAAACATTAGGCAGAAAAACTATCATGCCTGCAACATGGTGCAGATACATCGAGTAGGTGGGTATCGCCTAGCTCATAGTAAAGATGCTTAGCAATAAAAAAAACTCACAACTAGGCACTATCCTGTATACCCACCATTAGACACAGCTCATATATTACACATTGTTTGGCAACAAGGAGCCCAATAGCACACACAAAAAACACAAACAAATGTGCACAATTACTGACGCTGTACTTAGGAGTTCAGAGCCACATGGATGCAACTGGTTCTTTGAAGGCCATATAAGGGATTCTTTTATTAACAATCATCCAGAACAATGCACATCCACCCAACACAGCTCAGAGGCACCAAACAGCGGGACCTCAGATCTCACAGTAGCACTTCATAAACAATACACCTCTCCGAAGACAATATACTACAGCAGGGGTCGCCAACCATTTCTGTAATAAGAGCTACTTATGTTCAGTATAAATCGTCCTGAGCTACTAATATTAGTGTTGTAATAGCGAGCAAGTCATGCAAAATTAAAGTAGTGGCCACCCCATGCAAGATTACGGACAGTGATCACCTCAGTGCATCAGGCAGGGTTGCCAAACGTTACGTAAAAAGGCTTTTTTCAATTTGGAATTCTTCTACATGGGTAATATACGACAGCTATAGCTGCAATGATCAAGGCAGCAAGGTAAGATTAGCAATATTGTATGATTTATCACCGAATAACAGTCACCATACCTTAGATTACAGGTCAGAGGTGAATGATGATAGCGGATAGGTACATGTCTACTACAACCCACAGTGGAAATGTGGAAACGTGAATTCAGAAAAGATTCACACTGCAAAAGAATGATTATGTTAGAAGACTATCAAAAAACTGTTTGAAAAATTGGGCCAAGGAATATGGGGGGCTAAAACTAGGGATACTCAAAAAAAAAAAAAAAAAAAAAAAATCACACAGAAATTGTTGTTTAAGAGCGCTATAAAACCTACTGCACAAAATTACACCTCACCAGGTTGAAAGTGAGAGCTAAGTGCAAATAAAAAGGCTTAGAGATTTGGTGCAAATGGGGCAATAGTTTTTAAATACTTCTACATTTTTATAAATTGTTGTATCTGTCTGGAGCCCAGAAGTAGAGAGAGATACGGAGACCGTAATTTGAGATCAATCTTGAATGTCATAAGCAGTCGGAAAAGAGAAGTATGTTTTGTTCTGGGAGCCTTTACCATTTTTGAGAACTAGACAGGTTTGTTCTGGAAAAAAATGCATTGTGTGTGTAAAAATAGCACTCCACTAAGCCAGTGGAGTGACTACTGCAGGCCTAAACGCGATGGAAACAGTAATTGATATTTTTAAAAAGTTTAAATTATAATGTTGAGTTTGAAAAACTAGTCCCATGATTGGAGGATGGGTTGCACTGGTCGAGAACGACTGACTGCACATATTTTTAGGACTGCAGTCACACTTACAGTACCAAATATGACTTGTGAAAAACCACCAATCACCGGAAAAAACCACCTTAATTTAAAGAATGTTCTGATTAAATTACAGAAACAAAAAAACCCTCAGAAGTAAGCCAGCTATGGCTGCCACTGGGCCCATAATATGCTTTCAGTCAAAACAGGGGAATACATTTGGACAGGGAAGAAGCGAAATGGTAAAATATGGACCATTTCAGAGTTGATCAATTTAATAAAATACCCAGTGAGGGGCAATTCTCCTACCAGTCAATACCTGCACTAGGGTGGAAACTAACCTGTTCTTTTTAAGATGGCAACATATTGTGAATTAAAACTGTTACTGTACTAAGTGTCTGGGGTATCTTTTTATCATCACTACGAGAAGCCTTTAACCTATAAACTAAGGTCAGTATTTTTCATGTGACATTGACACACATTAAGATATAGAGTGTGACAGAGACAGAGCACAACTCCTTTATAAGTAAGGCTCCCTATTTTCCGTTTTTACTGATTTTTACTGATTTATGCAGACAGAAAACCATTCATTTTCTTGTCTGTATTTATTTATAATTGTGGATAAAAACGGAAACTGGGGGCTTTTTGGGCGATTCTAAATACACTTTGCCATGATTGCCAGGCCAATAACTCAGTGGATTGATAGGTAAGGGGGTAAAAAAGAAAGGAATTTAAGTAAAGAGGCTTAAACAGCAGTACTGATACTGAAATGTGCATATTTTCTTATAAGTGCATTGATTTATCTTCTGCAGGTGTTCATATCACTGAAACCTGGCAGGCATTCGAGCATGACTGCATATTTATTGGTTAAATAAACGTGGAAATATACCCGTTTCAACGTTATTTTTTTTCACAAGACCTATAATAAATGTGGTTAAATACAGACAAAAATGTCAAAAAAATAAATACCATAAAACCGGGAGCCCTATTTATAAGATAGAACTAGATGCCTTTGGAAAGGACAGTAGTCAAATTCCACCAGTAGATAGGCTGATTCCTTGAGATTCAAAATTAGAACAGTAACTAGGTTTTGCATGCCACGGTTCTGCATTTGCAACAGATATTTGGACTAAATGTCATTTTAGGCTATAAAGCTTTGAAGATGTAAACAGACCGAAAGGTCCACAACAGTAAAGGGCAAAAATAGTACAAATACGAAGCTCAATAATTTTGGTGATACCTGCATTTCATATTACACAAAATCAATGCCGGTGAACAAAATATTTGGACATCAAATTAGAACAATCAGTTTCTACTGAACATCTGGTTGCAGGAAGGATGTAGCAAACACAAGGAGATTATGGACTGAGCGCTGAAACTTCTCAGACACTCGCCCCCAATCATAGATCTGGGTTGAATCCATCATCGTGCTTTAGCTCACTTCGCCACCCCGTTTCAGACCCAGCCATATGCAAATCAGTTTTGACCCTGTTCCTTATAGGAACAGCCCAGCCTTCCCTGGACCGGAAACAAGCATCCCGGGACCGGTTTCAGGTTAACACCCCTCATCAGCCAGGCTAGCTTGAATGCAGTGGCAAAGTGAGAAAGGGACACACGTCTGGGGAAAACCCTGGCAACTTAGGGCAAACAAAGCAAACACATGGATGGATCTATACAACTGTGACTGAGCATGGAAACCTAAGCGGCCATAGTGTGTCAACACGTGAATTAAGGATCACATAAATATATAGAAAGGCTGGCAGGGATACTAACTTTACACGAGAGTGGTAAAATAGGGTCTGCATCCTGATCGAGAGAAAGTGCCAGGAAAAATAAAAGCAATTGGCATCTATGTATTGTACCATCATATTCAGACTCTAGAGATTATGTAGAAGTAATATTGTATGCAAAACTGAAATATTAGGTGATCAAAAAAGCATCAAAGCTTCACTCGCAAACAGAGAGATCAAAAGAACACTGTGTGAGGCAAGGCAAAATTAATTGAGAAAACGGAGAGAGAAAAAAAACACGAAGCTAGAGTTCACATTTTCCTCCTTGTACCAGACTGTGAGAAGAGAGAGCAACAAAATTCTGGTTACACAGCTTTAATCAGACACACTTAGTCCGGTGTTCTTCTCCGAGAGCTCGCTTTTCCCTCACAGTAACTCTGTTTTACTCTTGGCATTATGCTGTCTAAACCACATGCAATCTATATTCAAATGAAATAAACACATTTTTACGAGTAATATTTCAACTGGGCGACAAAAACTTTAAATAAACAGAGTACTTCAATGCAAAATCAGCCACCCAGGTCATCGCGAGAGGGCAACAAAATGTTTGTGGGTGGACTAAAACAAGCAAAGACAATAGCTCATGCTTTTCTGAACTTCTGGCTTTACCATGCTTTTGGGGTGATGTTAAATATTCTTGAAAAGAAAAACACATTTTGCTGAAGTAGTGCAGCACTGATAAAAAAAATTCTGATGATACTAACACCCTAATTAGTAAGCATCCACCAAGATTGCACACACCACTCTGATCCATGTATGATAAAAAATATACTTAACAAATGCACTTTTTTGAAAGTGGAACATCCTGGCAGCTAAGACTAGCTGCGGGGTCTCCTAATTCTTTTTTTACTGCGATGGAGCAAAGAGGAGTTGGTGGGATTTAAGCAACAGGAGGATCAATAGATAGGGGAGGGTGAGAGTTTATAAAAATATGAAGAATTACAAGGAGTAGGACGAAATGGAAAGAGAAGGGAAGAGGGAGCACACAGAGCGCTTGGATTGCGGAGACGGTTGGAAGAAAAAGTAGCACACAAGGAAAAGACAGCAAGTGGGAGAGGAGGGGACAACCTGAATTGTTCAGAGAGCGGAGTGCATATCTGTTAGGGAGGAAACTGCAGATGAGGAAGACATCCTGAACACACATGCACTTTTGTGGAGTGCTTAAAGAAAAAGGAAAGTAGTTCCCTAAATTTAAGCAGTGGAAGGCTACACGTCAGTCAGTCAAAAGAACACTAACGAGGTTATGCTCCACTGAAGCAAATCAGTCAATTTAGAAGGAAATGAGAATAAAACAAATCAAAGGAAGCAAAGGGTGGGCTCCAAGCCAACTAAATGTATGGGCTAGTCCATTCATTCAGTAATTGGAAAGTTAAAGATAGTTAATAAAGTAAATCATCACGGCACATGGATCCCCGGTCAGAATAGACATTTTATGTTACAGAAAAATCTGTTAGATTTCATCAATACTTTTTTTTAAATCCTGAATTCTGAAACCCACTACATTGATTCAAAGATTTGCAGTAAAATGTTTACTCTTTTCCACATATATTTAGTTTTATTTTTTTGGGCCACTAATGCCCGCTGGCAAAAAATTTCAAAAGCGTAGGACTGATTTTACTCATGTATTGCAACGTAGACCTCATCACTGCAGTAACAACTAGGTACTACACAGATAATTACTAAGTTAACGGACAACTAAAAGACTCTTACAGGTTAATTCTTAAGTATGCATATATGCAATCATAAAAGAAAATTGTAATGTGGAGGCAAAACAGAAGCATTGACTGATCTATCAAAAGGTACGTAAAAAACTGGTTTTCTGTTCAAGTAAACTAATAAAATGCAATACTAGAACTCCACTTTTATAAAAGATTTATAAAAAACTTCTCGCATTAGTGTTCCAATTTTGCTTAAAATTAAATCTCATTTTATTAAAAAATAAATGAAGACTTACTTAAAACTGCTAAACACTATGGGCCCGATTATGACTTGTGGTGCAGTGGGAGCGGGCGGTACACCACAGAAACGCTCCTGCTGCGCCAAAGCCGTAATCGGGCCGCCCGCCAGATTAGGTGCTTCCTCCTGTTTGGCTGACTTTTTTGGGCGTTGCCTCTAAAAATGGGCCCAGCAATAGGAACTCCAAAAGTCTTAGCCCGTGCCGTGCAGAAACTGGTGTGCATGCAAACAGGGGGGGGGGCACATGTTGTGCCCCCTTGTGCGCATCCACATGTCCTGAGGCACCAGGGGGCACCGTAGGGCCCCCTTTGTTTCCTCTCCATCACGGTTTTCATGGCGGTGGAACCGCGATGAAAATCTTGGCCGACAGGAAACTCGTAATATGCTTGGACCACTGCAGTCCCGCCAAGCATGTTGCGGCCTCAGGACCGCCGCATGGGACTGCCCCTGCCACGCCACCACGGGCCTGGCCGTCCTCGGACGGCCAGACTCGTAATCTGGCTCTATATGTCAACCAATGGAATGAAGCATAAATAGACACTTTTCAAAGAAAATGAACTTGAGAACAAAAGAATTACTTGCTTTAAAAAAAGTTTCTACTATAAAAAAAGGCCATCAAAAAAGGGAACAGCGTAGAAAGATATTCAGATCACATAACGTATCTCACACACTGTTGAAGTACAGAAGGAGGGCGATTAGATATTGAAAACAAAAGATATAAAAGAAAGTTTAAATGGCATGTACTATCTCCAGCACTAGGGTTAGTATCACAAAACTGGGCAAAAATCTCTTGCAGGGCACTGAATTATAAATCTGTGTAATTCATTACAAATGTCATTTATTGATATGATTAACCACAAAGTAAGCTCCCGCTTACTTGTTTCCATCCAGTTTCCCACCTTGGTTGGTTCCGCTTTATTTCAAAATAAAGCAATCTCTCTATGTAAAGCACCTCAACAGTAAAATGTTATCTGTTAGTAGTGCCAAAAGTTCCCCTAGGCCTAGGGTGTGAACAAGTCCTCTACAAATATGCCTGTGTGTATATATAAAAGCAGTGCATGGCAGAGGAGCAAGTTTTAGTTAGCTCTACTAACAATAATTGGTGAATTTCTGTTTTTTTTTTATATCAAAACGTTAATGTAGTCACCGACATTCACTTAACTATAACATTGGTTTTTTCCAGTAAATTTCTAGTTTTTTTTTTTTTTTAAACAAAGTAATATTTTATTACCATGTGTCAAACCAACCACCCTCAGTGCATGGCCGGGGGTTGGCCACAGGACCTTATTAAGCCTTGGGGATGAGGTCCCTGTGGTCATTCCTGGCTCAGGAAGGGGCCCATGCGGCCCCTTACCCATTTTCAGCAATTTCAGGCCTGGGGCTTTTAAAGGCTCAGGGAGGGAGGCCACGCGGTCCACTTCCCATTTTTATAAATTTTGGCATGGAATGTAGTCACGGCTGCGGCCTGAAGCAGCAGTGGGGCGGGGGAAATCAGTTTTAAAAAATACTTACCTCCTGGCGGGCCAACTGCCCGGCCGCCGCAGCCGCTCCTGCACTTCCTGGGAGAATCAGGAAGCAGCAGGGCTCCCACGCTCCCTGCAGCCTGTCACAACGCTGCAATGCTGGAATTTTCTTCATGCAGGCTGTAATGCAGCCTGCATCGAGAACAGGGAAAGTGCGCATGACTGTTTTGGGCTGCCTGAGAGGGCCGTCCAAACAGTCATTGCGCACTTAGTGTTTTACCACTCTTCCCCCTCCTCTGCAACCCCACCCCCCCACGCAAGCTGCGGCAGCAGGAGGACAAAATAAAATGACATCGTTATCATTTTATTTTTTCTCCATTCTTTTGCTGCTTTATGGCAGTGGGGCGACGCTACTCCGCCTTAGCGGAGGAGACGCCACTGCTGGAATGGGCTCCCCGGGGCCTCTGGAGGCTTGGGGAGGAGTGTGCCCCGGCCTCCTTATATGCACATTCTGCCCCTGGGGTGGACTCCTTAGGGCCTACAATGGCTCTGTGTTTGGGGCCATACCCCCCCCCCCTTATTGAATACGGTCCCAGGGTGGGCTGCCCGGGGTCTATAAATAATACGTGCGAGATCACCATTTTTTGCTGATTATTTTGGGGTTTTGGCCCCATGGTGGTGTCTCTCTGGCCCCCACCCATGGAGCCTAGGGGGGTCCCTGCCCTGCCCCCTTATAGCCAATCAGAGCGCTCTCCGTGGGAGCGAGATGGCCCAATCAGAATGCTCTATTTTTAAACTGGCGCTCCCACAAGTCTCTCGAGCCTCTCGTAAACCCAAACGTCCAGATACCTCTTTTTTTTACTATTAATTTTAAAAAAAATTACTCAATCGATTTACACCAAATAACAACAAGCATTTACAATGCAATAGGTCTCGCAATGCCATTATTTTGAGCTATTGGCATTGTAAATGACATTGTTTTTTTTTTACCCCCTTCATGAAATATTAAGCAAATGCTGTAATGCAAAATGGCAATAGCTAACTTTTTTGTAACTGTGAAATCTATTGGATTGCATTTGTGCTAGTGTGAGTTATCGGTATTGTAAATGGTACTGGCTTTTATTAATGTGATATTTTTTTACAACATAAATATAATGCCTTTAAAATGTTAATACCCACCCATTTTGGAATAAGGACTGAGTGGATATTACATATACCATGCATTGTGTAATAAGTACTTTGAGTGGATATTACATATAGGGGTTGAAGGGTCGTATTTCCTGTCGCTACTTTCCACTCCTTCCCTTGGCCCCTCAGAAGCAAGGAGGGGGCTGTTTTAGGGGTTAAGGTGGGAAGGTCAAGGATGTGCCAATTCACTACCCCTGGCATTGTGAAGAAGTTCATTCGTTAAAAGGAGCATCAGCAGAAATCAAAGGACACCAGTGGACAAATAAAGTGTTAAATGGCAACAAACCAGAATCCCTCATACAAATTGAATTTTCACTAAGCTAGGCCTTCTGCAGATCATGATATGAGTTTCTTACAAATGCCACCAGAATAATACAATACGTCCAACATTGCTCAGCTACTCGCAAGCGAACTGTGATTAGTACAGCTTTGCCTCCTATGAACACACTCCAAATGGCCAAATTCGAAGTTAAAACCCACGAGTCAATAAACTAACCTTCACACACATTCTGCTATCTATGGACGTGTGCTCCTGTTCTCCGCAAAGACGCTAAACAATTAGGGAAAACATGGACCGTTGTCCTGATTTGAGAGGGAAGACTTTTCTCAGTCCATTCAGACTATTTTGTGTATGGGGCATCAAACTCTGCCTGTCTTTCTGCGCTCATCTCATGACAGCGAACCTGCGATGGTACCCAAACTCTGGTCACCAACACATACAAGTGCTTCACAAAAGGTCCACACAGGCCGTTAATCATTGTTTAGGATGACTCCGCGACAGTGTCCGCGCCGCCCTAACGATCATCATTTACTGCGACGGCATATGACCCGTTTGTGAATACTGTACACTTGTGATGGACCAGCTACAGTCCCCACCGCCACCATCTCCACCCCTTTACTTTCGTTGAACCACAGGCCCAGTTCGTCATATACAGACGAGACCCCACGACAGTGCGCATGCCTTGTCTGTGATTTACATGCACGGTGCATAGCCCTGTTAGTCACACCCCTTGTTCATAATCCACCAGGAAGCCTCCGGTGCGAGCGCCACGTTCGTCACCATTTCTAGAGCGCTGTGCCTCTCCTCGCTTGTATACAGTGGACAACAGGAACACTGCAAAGCTGAACCAATCACAGTGCAGAGAAGCCCAGCTATACCTCGCAGTGAGCGAATCGCCACCAAGCCATAGGTGGCAAATATAAGGGGTGTTTTAGAGAGCACCTCGCTAACTAAACTACACAAGCCACTTTCACCACAGGTCCCGAGACAGCGCTTCTTGGAATCCCTCTTAGAGGGGTCCGCGGCCAAGCAGGATGAGGGACAACAGTGACATATCCCAATGTAGGAGTATGGACGAGGCCTGTGGTTAGAGGGTGGGCGGTGCTGCCCCATGGAGTCCATCTGGTGACAGGCGCCCCATGGAGTCCATCTGGTGACAGGCGCCACATAGAATCTATGGATATAGCCATTATAACCCGGGGGTCCTTCTCAACTCGAATAATACTGCCCCAAATGAATACCACGTCGCTGTGCATGCCGGGGATACTAACGGAAGGTGTGATTGCACTGTTGACACTTGTACGAGCCCAATGCAGCGATCACTGAATGCATAAACACACATATTCGGAGCCACTCTCTCAAAAGTGTGTGGTGAGAGCCATGAACCCACTATCGAACGTAAACATTGCGAGGTTTCTGAGACCATGACAAAGCTGGCAAGGGAGGCTGCGGACTCTGATAGCGAAGGATTGACACCCCACCCCCTCCTTTACTATCAGTCCAATTGTGAAGGAACCGAGCGAGGGGAAGGCATTACAGCACCTCCGGCATTAGGCTCGGGGGCTCGAGGTGACGGGCAATGCCTCACCAACGTACTGTGAATCCCAGTCAGGGGCCTTAGACAGCCCCACTTCCTCATTGAGAATCTGCACGCCCACAGCCCCTGCCTGTAATCTTAGTTGACAACACGATTCACGGACTGCGGGAAGATCAGTGGATGCATGTTCATGCTGCCCGCTACTGTGGACGTTTTCCAATTTTTTTATTCGACAAACGATATCTGTCCGTCATCCTGTGGTCCAAGAAAGATGCATGCTGTAGACAGTCTTACGGTCTTACATGACTGACAAATTAGTATAACAAGCTGTCGCCATTACGCAAACAGCAGCGTGTTTATTTTTGCATCGCGCTTTCACTTTAATAAAAGGAAACATGATCCGCCACTACACGCCCCCAAAGATATGAAATAGCTTCACGACAGCCGTGAAGCAGACGATCCAGTCCTGATGGGCCGGACGAAAAGGGGAAAGGGCGGCAACAAAAAAGGCTCAGTTCCAATCCGAGGCCAGCGTTTTAAATAAACGATGACGCCAGCCAATTAAATTGAGGGGCAGGGCTTCAAGTCCCCTTCTGAAAACCCCTCATCAACAATATATCTCGCAGAGCGAGCAGCGCATGCGCGCTGCAACACTAGGCGAGACCTAAAAAGGACAATCTGCATACCAAGGTCTAGCTTCCTGCCAAATTTGACTTAATTCCGTTCAGCAGTTTTTGCTGTAGCCTTCTTTAGAAAACTATAGAAAAAACATGAGGATTCTGTGCTTTAGTACCCCCCCTTTTTTTTCCGCCCCATCTTGACAAATCACCCCGAAACTTTCCTCGCACAAACTAGTCAAAAAGTAGCGCTTTTTTGGAAAGCTTTGCGGAGATTCAAACGAAGCCAAAGTTACTAGCAACACAAAAAACGCTCTCTCGATATATATATATATATATATATATATATATATACACATACATACATACATACATACACACACAAATATATATATCTTTTTTTTTCCAGGAGTAAACAGGCTACATTCAGGAAACTGTTTAGTATTTCTTCTCTTTTAATGTAATACGTGCGGACGTTCTCTTTAAAAACGTTTCATTTTGTGACCACACCCATCAGTGAGCAGGGCTCAAGTTAACGAGCCGAAACGCGTTGGGTCTGTAACTTGCTTGTATGAAAAAACAAAAGAACATTTTGCCGAACACCAGTTCTCTCTCTAGAAACTCGAGCCCTGCTCACTGATGGACGTGGTCACAATAGAAGACATTTTTAAAGAGAACGTCCACACGTGTTAAATTAAAAGAAATAATAAACAATTTCCTGAATGTAGCCTGTTTACTCCTGAAAAAAAATCTATATCCCCTTAATATCATAACATAATTACCAAGCCAAATAGCTATACATTAACCATAAAAAGTGCACATTTTTTTTCCAATATAAGACTGGGATGGTAACAGCATGTGTACGAGTTCGCACATTGTCATTCACAAAAACGATATCTACACATACAAGAAAAGATAGTGTATCTTCTGCCATATATCACAAATTTCCAATTAGTACCTTGTTTTCAGCACAAACTCAATATCTGCCATTTATCTCATTGTCAGAGTTCAAGTGGGCATAGGATACTAAACAAGCATGCATGGAAGGAGTAGGAGGATGTTGGGAAACAAATTCGAAAATCTGAAGAAAGATTCATGCAGAGAAACACAGGTGAATGTGTTAAAAGTTGACGGACACAATTGACTATGAAAGCAGCCTAGTGCTTACATTCATCAAAAAATTTGATTATGCTATGACTACAGAGAGAACACATACAACTATGAAAACAGAAGATGGGGAGATATCAGGAGGCAGCTCTATAATAAGCTCAGATATGGAATCAGATCCTACAAAAGAAATGACAAGTGTGAGAGGGAACCCTAGCACAGGACGGACGTATTTAAACTAATAGAGGGTGCTGTAGCAAGAACGACTAGCAGCACCCAGAAAAACAAAAACAAGAGATGGAGACGACAAAAGGAAGAGGAACCAAAAGAAGAGGCTAATCAATTAGATACAGGGCCAAGCCCCAGTTAGACAATACTGCCATACTTTTAACAGAAAAAGAGTTAACAGAAGAAGAAATGGAGGAGCTCAATCTTGGCCTCTCTTTCTGCCAAGCAATGGATTTTAATTATACTCAATACAGAAAAGACCTCTTCAGCTTTGTTCATAACCTGAAATTAATTAAAGCACATTCGGTAACAAGAAACAAAAAGGAAAACATTGATAGGATGGGTTCTACGACTGACAAATTGCCATGGACTATAGATGATGATGGACTATGCGATGTATATGACCTAGATGGAAATAACTAAGCGTAGAATATAGATATGGAAAGAGACACAAAAGAAATTATTAGGACCCTGAATGGAATGGGCCTCAAGACAGACCTAAGCAGCCGAACAGAGTCTAAGCCCAAATCAGGATCTGTCTGAACACTACCTCGGGATGTGACAGATGTGTTCCATGAAGTAACATACAAACAGCTCAAGTGTTTAGGGAAACAAACCTACAAAAACTGAAGAAAACAATGGAACATGACTTGGTTCCAACTAAAGATTCTATGATAACTTGGGGCAAGAGATGATGGTCATCAAACCATCGGACAAGGATACTTTGGGGCAAAAATTTGTATGTAGAGGAAGCTCAACAACAATTAGGAGATAACTTATCTATCACTTGGTAGCACCTGTTATCACAAGGGAGTTATTACAAAGTACCAGGATATGCTGGCTACCTGGAAAAATGAGGGGGATCTTTGAACTTGACTATCAATTTCTTAAGAAGGATAGGCCAGTTATCCCCACTTTTTAGCTACTTCCGAAGGTACATAAAAACAAGGAGAAACCACCTGTTCTGCCAACAGTTTTTGCAATTGGAGGTCTTTTGGAAAGGACCTCCATCTATATAGATCACTTTTTATTTTCATTTGTAGAAGCTTTACCATCATATCTGCATGACAGTAGGGACCTTCTGAGAAAGATCAATCACCTCCCTTGGGACAGTAGGGACCTTCTGAGAAAGATCAATCATCTCCCTTGGGAGCCAACCTATATATTGGTAAATTAGATGTGTACAATCTCCTTACACAAGCATCAGGCATAATGATGGGTTGAAATGCGGTGGAGCATTACCAAAGAGATAGACCTTTGACCTTGTCTGAACGAATAGAATGTTCATAGGTATGATTAGGTTCTGCCTAGAAGAGAACAAGTTTTTGTTTAACAATGTCATCTACAAACAGATTCAAGGGATAGCCATGGACACCTGTTTCGCCCCCAGCTATGCTAATTTAGTTATGGGCTGGTGGGAGGAACAGATGTCCGTGGACCGCAAGATGGAGAAGTTTCTGGGGAAAGTGGACATGTGACTCCATTATATAGATTATCTTTTCATGATTTGAGATGGAACAAGTGAGGAGCCATATGATTTTTTTAATTTTTTTTAAATGAATATGATTTGAACTTAAGATTTGTGATGACGGTTAATCAAATGAAAATGTATTTTCTTGAAACTTGTGTAGAAGTAGAACAAGCATTTGCAATGCAATAGGTTTCGCATTAACAAGAGTTTAAGCTATTGGCAATGCAATAGCTTAAACTCTCGCAAATGCGAGACCTATTGCGTCGCAAATATTTGTTTTTTTTTTTTTTACAAGCGCCCATGCAGCACTTTCACATTCATGAAGGCTGCACCCCTTTCTTTAGACGAGATGTGTCTAAAGAAAGCTGTGTGTCCGACATTAAAGTGAAACCGCAGCATGGGGGCTTTGACAAAAAAAAGCATCGGTTTGTCAAGTTGACAAACAGATTTTTTGGGGGTAAAAGCACCTATGCCGTGCTTTCACTTTAATGTCAAGACACACAATTGATGGACGGAATGCAGAACAAATCAAAACATTCACCCCCAGTCAATAGATCTGGGTTCAATCCATCATTATTTTGCCCTCCATGCCACTCCAGTTTAGACCTGGCCATATGAAAATCAGTCTTGACCATGTGCCTCATGGGAACAGTCCAGCCCGAACTGCCAAGCCAGGTCCTCCCTGGACCGGAAACAAGCATCCTAGGACCAGTTTCAGGGTTTCAGCCAGGATAGCTTGAAAAACGATGGATTTAGGCCTAGATCTCTGTACTGGGGTGAATGTATGACATTGTTCTGCATTCTGTCCTTCAATTGTTCTTTTTGCATTGTTCACTTTAATGTCGGCCGCGTACCTTTCTTTAGACGCGGTTTGTGTAACGAAAGGGACACGGCCTCTATGAACGTGAAAGCGCTGCATGGGCGCTAGTAAACAAAAATAAATAAACAAGTACGGCCACTAAATGCGGACCGGACTGCTAAAATAAATTTTAAAGCGCAGCCGCTATAGTTAAAGCGGATCGCCATTTTTAAAAATTAAAATAAAAGCGGGCTGCGAGGTAGTGCGTGGAATAGGGGAAGAGCATTAAATAAAATAGTGCTCACCGACTTATAAAGCAGACCATGTAACAACACCAATAAAAGGTCCAGTCGTTATGGGAGGTAACAAATGCAGACATGGTGGTAACAAGGAGGGACCAACAAGCATAATAACAACTCGGAAGCCAGCGTTTACGAAGGACAAGGACACAAGCCAATTAAAAATATGGACGTAGAGTGGGCGGGGCTTCAAAGCCATACTCCACTACTGCCTGCTTCGCAGCAGCGCATGCACTGCCCAGGCTCGACCTAAAAAGGAAAGCTGTTAGCCTCACTCTTCAGGGAATACAGTATTACATGCCCTCAGTAGCCATCCGATCCAAATGAAGTAGAGCAATCCCTATGGAGAACTTGTGAGGTTGAAAATAAACTGCAGCACGAATGAGAAATTCTTGAGGAGATTTAGAGCTAGGGGTTACCAAGAGAATATTCTGAAAGCAGTTGAGAGGATCGAGCCAATTGATAGGGAAAAACTACTTTACGGGAACTGGGGCATCAGGAGATATACCCCCAGTAGAAGGGAAAGAAAACACCAATAAAGGCAGGGTCATTATGACATTTATTAACTATTTCAGAAAGGTGGTGAATACTCTGACAAAGAGCTGGGTAATCTTAAAGAGTGAACAAACCATTGATATATGCATATAGGGGAAAGACCCAGCATCACATACCGTAGAAGTACCAATAATAGGAACATGCTAGTTCGAAGTCATTTCTAAACTGAAGTGCAGAGATCATCCTTAGGGAAACACCCCATGGGTTTCTTTCCATGTAACTGCTGCAAAGCCTGTAGATCTAGCCCGAATAAAACATCTTATGATGTCCTGTTTCAGAAAAAACCTTATGAGATTAGGAAGTTTATCTCCTGCAAAACAGACCATGTTATATACTGTGTAGAGTGCCCTTGTCCCAAAAGATACATTGGCATTACAATCTTTCAGGTTAAAAAGTGCACCTTAGAGCATACAAGAGCCATCACGAAGAATGGTGTAAACTAACCTGTGGCACAACACTTTCAAGAGAAACATACAGGAGATTGGACACTCATGAAATACTAGGGTTTGGATATGGTTAAGAAACATCAAGATTGGAATCTGAGTATATTATCAATCTGAAAACAGTAGACTCCGAAGGACTCAATGGGAGTTAAGAATTGTCAGTACACTTGGATATGTGATGAGGCCAAATTTTAATAGGTGCTCTCCTTCAAATGAACCCCCTAGCCACTGATGACAGATGGGTCTGTGTTGAAATGAAAATCTTTCTTAACTCCTTTTTATTATTTTGAATCATTTATTTATCCTCCGCTCTTTTTCCCTTACCTAGATGATAAGGTTCCCCATGGTTGATAGGATGCAATTGAAACAAGGGTACTAGGGCTCTAACAATGAGCTAAATGGCAGATATTGAGTTTGTTTGTGCTGAAAACAATGTACCACTTTGAAAATGAGCAAATGTGCTAACTCATACACATGCCGCTACCATCCCAGTCAGATATTGGTAAAAAAATGATCGATATGTTTTATGATTAATATATAGCTATTCAGATTGTAAATATATTATATTAAGAGGATAAATAATTTTTTCAGGAGGAAACAAAAAACTACATTTAGGAAATTGCAAAGTATTTCCTCCCTTTTTATGTGAAACGTGCACTCTCTTTTAAAAAAAAAAGTTTCCTTTTGTGACTACAGCTCGCAGTGACAAACCGAAACTCGCGGGGTCCATAATCAGCCATAAATGATAAATCAAAAGAACACTTTGTTGAACACCAGTTCTGGCCTGCAGTGTTCAATTCTTCTTTGGATGGGGCAAGTTGCCCGTTTCCCGCACGCCGCGGCACCCCGTAGGGGATGGTAGCAAGCTAACAGATTTTACAGTGGCTGTATATATATATATATATATATACACACACATATATATATATATATATATATACACACACATATATATACACACACATACACCCACATTTTTAGAATTAGAAAATAGAAATTCAAAGAAGCTGCCAACTTTTTTTTTTTTTTTAATTGGGATTTTTGCATAATGAAAAGAAACAGTCTGGTCTGGACTTACTGAATTATGACAGTTTGTGTTACAAAGCTCAAAATAAAAACAGTTGTGATTTCCAAAGAGAACTTAAGCATTACATACAACTCCTATCTAGCCCGTTTCAGCACAAATTAGACTAATGTTGCATCAACATGATGTTTAGGAAGGCTTCCAGAATAGAAACTCAATTGGCAAAAGTCAATGGATGCCACAAGTTATGCATCATAGCAGAAAACCATTAAATGATGTTTGGAGATTCCACTTCAAGTATAGCGTTCCTTTCTAGAGATGAGGCGCTATTCAAACATACATTTCTTAAATGTATCCGTCCCTTGTCGAAGACCACCAATATTCACCTATCTCATCAAACTTTGCAACAAAGTGGAGCAGATACCAATTCTGGGAAAGGTCTACCCAAGAGAAGATTGACATTGGTTGTATTCCAAAACACATATTATATATGTAGTCATATACTTTCCAAATACGTTAAAAACAGTTTTAGAAATTAGAGTATGATTACCTCTCCGGAGGTGGGCATACACAGCTAAACACAATGAACGTAGCAACAGAAGATCCAAATTCCCTCCATGGCTGTTGCCAGTTACTGGATATCAACAATGTTAATAGTAACAAATGTAACAAAAACTGTGATTCTTAAAACATTATCAGTCTGTTTGCAGAAAATATTAAGCATGATAGATGAACAAGCAAAATGATAATTCAGAAAGATTAATAAATCCTCAGGCTACACTCTGGCTAAGATAAATGTACTTTTTCAAAGACACTAGATGAAAGAGACTTAAAAAATCGTTTCATTTAAGAGAAGCGTAACTCAATATTACATTAAACATCTTGTGGTTCCAAGATGGAACTAGTGGTTCCAAGATGGCTGCCGAGTAGGAGCTATCTGCTGGAGCTCCCGGGTTTGGGGATTACCGAAATCGGTAGTTATCCCCTGGATTACCCAGCCATCCGAATACAACGGAAATAATACTGTAAGCTTGTTACCGTCTACTGCGATCTTTGAAGACCCGTCGAGCCCGCTCTGGGTCCATCTCTCCGCTCTTCGCCTGAACTGAGCCACCCGATCCTGGCTTGATGATTCTACTGGTGGGCTTGCCATCCCGGACTCGAGGTGACCTCCGGTGATATGAAACTTCCCTCTCTGCTGACTCTGGGATCCAGGCCGTCCGGAATCCGCCCCACAGTCGTGGACGATCCCAGCTGGGTCTTGATTGGGAACATAAAACGATCCCAGCTGGGCAGGATCGTTGATGATTGAAGGAGATCCGACGTCTTGCTCCCCACTGCCATCCGTGATCGGGTTTTTCAGGAGTCCGCACTGCAGACGGTGTCCAGTGTCGTTTCCTCCTCCGCCTAAGCACTTTGAGGTGGCATCGTCCGGACAGCGATTGCTCCGCTCCACTGCGTCCTGAATCTCACTGGAAGCGTGAGCGTTTGTCCCTGGCTGGGCCCAAAATGGCGACCTTCCCGGCCACCGACCGCCTGGGCTGGTAACTCCCGCTGACTCTCCTTTCCTGGTGAGCCTTTTGAACTCGCCCCGCTACCGGAACTTCTTGACTGGACCGGCGACTTTCCCGGCCACCGACCGCCCGGGCTGGGAACTCCCGCTGGCTCTCCTTTTCCTGGTGAGCCATTGAACTCGCCCCGCTACCGGAACTTCTTGACGGGACCGGCACATTCAGAGCGCCCTGCTTTGTGTCCTCGTTGCCCACTACACAGGACCTACATCGGAGGCCCACACTCCCAGACGCTTTGACTCGGATCTTCCCCGCCACCGGGTACGTTGTGCCTTTGACCGCAGCTTCTCCCTTTGGAGCAAGCGCTCCTCAGTACTGCCAATGATGTAGCCCTTGACGACGATTGTCCCGGCCCCCGCATGCAGCGGCTTGGAACTCCCGCTGGTTTTCCACTCTCCAAGAGGGGCCGTGCGGCCTGGCTTGCCGCCGGAGCTCCTGGTGACTGGGTCTGATTACGGCCCTTTACCCCATCCGGCCACTTCAGCGGACCGAGACTTGACGTCGCCACCCCCCCCTGAAACCCCAACCCAATTTTCAGCACACCACGAGACACGTCTCTCCATTTCTCTTGATCTCCCCATTAGATAGGCACACCTCACTCCGCCACGAGGGAGGACCCTGTTGGTGATTGTCTCGGTCCACCTCTGCTGCGACCCTCAGTTTCGCCGTCCCGCTGTTGCGCCCTCCGCTTGGTTGTCTCCCCCACCTGAAACCCCGGTGGCCACTATTCTATGTTTTCTTAATGCTCAGCCCCACAAGATGGGGAAGATCCTCACGATCTCGCACTTTTAAATGGCGAACTTATACCCCGGCAATTTTAAATCCTGTTACGTTGGCCTCAACTGTTACGTGATCCTATCCTATGCTAAGATTCACCTCAAACTACCGCTTGACTCTCCGGACTTGGCCTTATCTACTCCTTGCGGCCACACGACATTTCCCGTCCTATACTCTGAAACAAAGTATCTAAGCCCCCTGATGGCAATGTATTGACCCCCGCAGAGAGGCTGCTTTCTTTTGACTTTTCTGCCGAAGTAAATGGATGCCTCTTCCTGGGCTGTGAGACCCCTCCCGTATTTCAACCCCTAGCAGCCACAGGACTCCCTCTTAAGTGCTCAATTGAACTCCCTTAGAGAGACTGCTGCAGTTCGCATCCCATATTCCTACCCCCAACAGTCACTGGACTCACTGGACCTTTTCTTACACCTGGTGGACACACCGAACTACCCCGTTCAGATTCCACAATATTCGGTGACTATGATATATTATATTGTCTGCTGCTTGACAATTCTGCACAGTGGTATAATTTGATGCTCAGCTAAACTCTTGAGTCCTATTGTATGGTAATCTGTTGCTGTTAACTCCCAAATCACCCTTTGAATGTATTCTCTGTTTCTTATTATTTGAGAGAAGAAAAAAAAAAAAGAAAAAATCCCTGCGGAGACTCACTTGGAAATTGACCTGATTTACTGCACCAGACATCTCTCCTTTTGTAATCATATCACTTGTTACCTCTTTTTGTATTTTTTATTTGCACAATTGTCACTTTTTCATCATGTAATGTAAGCGCTTGCATTTTAGATTATCCTCACTTGTACTTTTCTCCCCTTACTTCTACCCCTACATTCCCTTTCCAACTCTGAACTTCCTCGCCCATTTAGACATTCCAAGCCCTCGCTAGCTTTGTTGCTGTCTTCTACTGATCCGCGCGTACTTGCCGATTGTTTTATCCACTTGCTTGCAAACTTTGCTATTGGTATATTGATCTGTTCCATTTGTGCCTACTACCTATATATCTGATTTGCTCCACGCTGTCAATATAATTTTGATCTATTTGATCTGCTCCTTTTTCTGTCGATTTATAATTCCTCGCCTGTCTACCCTGTTCCTTGTCTAACCCCCTTACTTCTGCCCCCCTCTCCCAGTGCCCCCCTGGCTCACAATCCTCATCTCCTATTCTACCCACCATTTTCTTAACCTCCCTCTCCCCACTCTCTCTTCCTCGCACGTCTACCCAACATGCCCCCTCACAGCATTGACCAACACCCCCAGGACCCTACTCTCTCCAAACATGGCCCCAACTCATGGATCATTCTCTACCCCCCCAATCTCTCCAAACATGCCAAGAAAAACTTCAAACATAAACTCCTTATCCGTAACCCTGAAACACTCATTGTTGATAACTACCTCAGCCTCACCTCCCCCATTATAACCAATTACATCTTTTACTCCAAACGTCCTTCCAAATGGAAAAGCATCTTCCTACAACACCTCCCAATCTCTAAATCAATCACAATACCATATGGATTCAAAATATCCACCACTCCCTCCCCAGCCTTTCTTGGTGATATTGATATCTCCATCTTCAAAACAGGTAACATCCTCATACAAGCCACGGTATCACACCTTTCCATCTTCGAACACCACTTCAGCATTATGTCTCTCCGCCTTGACCACTCAGCGCCTAACACTCCTTCTCTCCTACTGAATAACACCCCTCCAACCTCTCCCTCCCCCTTCCCCCTCACCTCACCTCCACCCGCAACCATCCAGTTAACACCAACCCCCAACAATCGACTTCACCATCACCCTCCCTGGTCCTCACTACTGTAAAGAGCATCCCCCAACCAACATTACCTACTTCTCATCCCCCTCTAATTTTCCTCTCTCCACCTAACACCCGGAACTCACACTCCTCGGACCCCTCCACTAAAAACGGTTGCCCCCAATACCTAACATCTACTTATCATTCCCTCCCACAACCCCACCTCGGCCTGACCCCACAATCTCTCCCCCCTACCCAACTACTCACGTACCCCACCGCCCTTGCCTCTCAATCCCCTAACACAACTCCTCACCCCCCTCCTCCTACCCATCCCGTACACCCTCTTCTCCTCCCCATCCCCCCTATCCTGCTCCTTCAGGCCCTCTTAACTCCGCCTCCCATTCCTTTATCCCAACCCCTGATAAATACTCAACCCCTCGACCCCAATATATCTACTCTCCACTCACTCTACCCCCTTTTATCCTCTTTGACCACATCTCCTGAAGTTCTCAACCTCATGTCTAACCTAGCCCAACCCTTCACACCTTACAGCACCGACACCACTCACTCCACACCCACCACCCTATCTCCCCCCACACCTCAGTCCACCCTCCGCAACCAACCCAGACCACTCCCTACCCCTAGCTCATTCCCTTTCCCCCGCCCCGTCAATACCTCCCCTTACCCCACTTGCCCCGAACCTACACAACAGTGAACTCTACTTATCTAAATTGAGTACTGAACCCCTCCCATCCAACAGCCCAGTCACCCCTCACGCCACTCCCTCTACCCTAACTCCCCCCTGATTTTTCCCTACCCCCGCCCACGCCCCTTCAGTACCCCCCTCCACCGCAATTGACACGAGCCTACATAACACAAAATTTGACCTATCCAATTTGATTCCCGAACCCCTCACACCTAACAGCCCCGTCATCCCACACTCACTTCCCTATCTCCCCCCACACATCAATCCACCCTCCATAACTAACCCAGACCACCCCCCCTCGATACCTCCGCTCACCTTAATTGCCCAGAGCCTACACAACATCGAACTTGACCTATCTAATTTGATTACTAAATTCTCCAAACTCAGGAAAGACTATCTCCCACAGCTCCAGAACCCTCTCTCACCATAAAATCCCTACCCAGCCCTGCCCAAAAATCCCCCCCAAAAATTCCCCTCGAAAATCCCCGACACCAAACACAATCATTGGAGATCGACTCCTCTCCGCTGCCGTATACATAGACCTCACCGAACCTCGAACCATCTCTCCCCGTCCGATCTCTCCGACCTATGCAACTCTTACCTTCCTAGCTTACCAACCTCCAATTCTCCACTCCCCTACTCCCACATCTCTGTTATCTTAGGGACTAATAGAATCCCCTCCTCCCCCACCTCCCCCAGACCACCGCCTCAACTCACGTCGATCCACACTTGCACACCCACCATATGCAACCCCACACCACTTACATGTGTGCTTGTCAACTGTCGCTCCGCAGTCCAACATGCCACGGAAATTTCGGAAACTATCCTGAGTGAATCCATTGACATTGCATTCCTCACAGAAACCTGGCTCAAAGTCCACTCAACGAGCATACTTTACCTACTCTCCCCCCCGGGATACTCTATTCTGAGAAAAGATAGACCTGACAGAGTTGGGGGTGGTCTAGCCATTATCTTTAAAAATGAACTTCAACTATCCCTTGTCAATAATTCTGGCTACTCTTCCTGCGAATACCTAGAAGTTGAACTGAAAACCCAAAATTCCCACCCAATTCGTCTACACAACATCTATCGACCTCCGGGCCCCCCCCAGCCCTTCATCGAGGACTTATCTGAGCTCCTGACACAATTCTCGTTATCCAACTCAAAAAATATCTTTCTTGGGGATCTCAACCTCCATTGGAACGATACTGATGATCCCACTATCTCCCTCCTTACCAATCTACTTGAGATAAATGAACTCAAACAACTATGCCTGTCCCCGACACACCAAAGGAGCCATCCTAGACGCTATTCTTTCCAACGAAGATCTGGCCTCCGTGACCAATATCGTCCCCATTGACTGGTCCGACCATCACCTCATACTGTTCACCATTGCTACCAAAGCAAACCCCTCCCCCCCCCCCAACCCCAAAATTAACAGACCCAAGAAACTGACCAGAAATCTAAAACATATCCCCCCGGGTGTTCTTGAGTCTAAACTTCCAAGCCCAACTTCTTCTCATTCCCCCTCACAAAATGCCAATGAGCTCACCGAACACTTTAACAATACTGTCACTGGTATTCTTGACCAACTAGCCCCGCCCAAACTCAAAAACCAAAGAACCACCCCCTCCAACTCCTGGTTTAATACCGAGCTCAATAACGAAAGACGGTCACTCAGACTGTCGGAAAGAACCTGGAGACACCATCCCTCTCCCGCCCATCTTGCACTCCTCAGACATGCTAGATCCATGTACAAAAACACATCTTCAAGGAAAAGGCCTCCTTCTTCCGCACTCAACTTGATCATGCCAAAAACAGACCTAGGGAACTCTTCAAAATCATTCGTAACCAAACTTCCCCCGCACCTCCAAATCTGACCGCCTCCTCAGCCAGATGTGAAGAAATCTCCCACTTCTTCTCAGAAAAAATAACCAAAATTGATCAATCCTTCCACTCCACACAGCTCCCCTCCAACTCCCAACCCGTCCTCACCTCAAATGCCTACCCCACATCCCCTCGACCAACTGACCCTGCTATCTCTCCGGAAACCAACTCCCCTAACTCACAATTAAAGAACAATGCCTCCTTGCTCAACTTCCTCCCCGTGACCGAGCTAGAAGTCCTTAAAATAATTGGTAATCTTAAATCGTCCTCCCACACAAAAGACCCCTTACCCTCTAACCTTGTCCCTGCCCTTAAGCACATCATCACCCCATACTGGACCACAATCATCAACACCTCTCTCTCCACTGGCTGTGTCCCCACCTCCCTTCAACTTGGACAAATCTCTCCCATAATCAAAAACCCCAATGCCGACCCCAATGACCTAAACAATCTCCGCCCCATCACTAACCTCCCACTTCTCTCAAAAGTCCTTGAAAAATGTGTCCTACTACAACTAGACAAACACATCGAAAACTTCAACCTACTTGATACCTTTCAATCAGGTTTCAGGAAAGGCTGCAGCACCGAAACGGCAATGCTCAATGTCATCGATGACATCCACCACTCACTTGATAATGGCGAGTCCTGCCTTCTTATCCTCCTTGATCTCTCCGCAGCGTTCGATACAGTCAACCATGTAGCCCTACTCAATGTGCTTAGGACCCGTTTCGGCCTCAATGATACCGCCTACAAATGGTTCGTCTCCTACCTACAACACCGAACTCAGCAAATCAAAATTCAAAACTGTCTCTCTAACCCCACTCCTGTCTCCCTTGGAGTCCCACAAGGGTCTATTCTCTCTCCCGCCCTCTTTAACCTCTTTATGGAACCCCTCACCCTCATTCTTAAACAAGCAGGCATCAACTACCACCTCTACGCCGACGACACCCAAATCTATTACAAGATTAAAACTCATGCCGACATCTTACACCTGAACACCCTCACCAAAATTCAGACCTGGTTCCACTCCAATCATCTCAAACTTAACCCTAATAAAACTGAAATCATTCTCTTCTCCCCTAAAAACAGCCCTCTCCCCGTTCAATCATGGATCTCTGACCTCAACGCACTTAACTGCTCACTCACCTTGTCCAACTCCGTCAAATCTCTTGGTATCTCTATCGACAACACACTAACCCTTAACGTCCACATCAAAAACTCTGCTAAAGGAGCCCTCCTCACTCTCCGTCACCTCAAGAAAATCAAACCCTTTATACCCACAGATGATTTTAAACTTGTAGTTCAGTCACTTGTTCTTTCACGTATTGATTATGGTAACGCCATCCTCAACGGAATCCCCAAGGTCCACCTTACTCCAATCAAAGCTGTGCTCAAGCTTGCTGCCAGGCTCATTACAGACTGCAAACGCTTCGATCACATATCCCCGGCTCTCAAATCTCTTAAATGGCTCCCTATTGAAGGCAGATCTGCATATAAAACTGCCTGCATTACTCATAAAGCCCTCCACCAAAACACTCCACAGTACCTCTCCAAGAAACTCATCATTGCGGGCACCAGACGACCCCTGAGAAGCACCAACTCCCTCCTACTTATACCACCACTGCATAAAAGAAAGCCACACAATCGCGCTCCTTCTCTGGGAACGCCCCTATCATCTGGAATGCCCTCCCAAAAAACCTGCGCTGCAACCCCTCCTATTTCAGCTTCAAAAAAAGACCTAAAAATCCACCTCCTCAATTATTATTGGGGATCCTAACCTGTGACCTCCACTCGATCTCCAATCTCACCATGTTATATTAGTTCAGTAATATCTGTCCATTTCATGAACATCATCGGCCTAATTACTTGATATGTATAGCTTCTGCCCATGTTTTATCTATTTGATTCATTTATCTGTTTGTTTTGTTTATCTACTTGATTTGTATATTTCACATGTTATCATTATCTTTTATCCGCTTACACGCCATGTTTGACCCAATTATCACTAGGGGTCCTAACCTGCGACCTGCAACTGATCCCCAATCACCATGTTACATTTTTGTTCAGTATTATCTGTCCATCCCCCGAACATCATATACCTAGTTACTTGAAGTGTACAGCTCTTGCACCTGTATCTTCTTTTTGTTTTTGTATATTTCACACGTTGTTTCTTTATCTCTTCATATATTTGTATGCCATATTTGCGTTATATTATCCTCTCATGTAAAGCGCTCTGATACCTCTGGGTCAAGCCAGCGCTATATAAAACTTTCAAAATAAATAAACATCTTTAAAAAGAATATATTTCTGCTTACTTAAATTGTGGTAAATTCTTATGCAGCTCCAAGCCAGCAATCATGAAGTAGCCGAGCCAGACACTTATGGATCTTCAGTGCTAGAGTCAACAGATGGGTAACTCACAGAAATTAAAGATACCTAAAAAAAAATAACAAATAAATTTTTGATTAAGACAAGCAGGAAACAGCGCATCTGAAAAAACACAGATCACAGGAGTGGCCCATAGAGTTTAGCGAAGACACTGCAGACACGGAACACTACACCATGTGAGGCAGGAAAAAAACAAACCCAAGCAATTAATACCCCTTGGTAGAAATCAAGGGGTCTAAATTGTCTGTGATCAGCATGCCATTGGGGAAACTGTGCTACAGGTGATTACATGGTGTTTTGCCACTAACAGAAATTACAATCATCAAAACAATATATAGATTACAGATGCACTATAGTTCATCTGTAGTTTTGTTTAAGCCCCACCAAAACCAATGGGAAGGGAATAGTTATGTGGGAAATGCCCTCAGTTTCATCCAACTGATATAGATAAACCAAAAGTGGAGGGTGGCTTCCAAAACAAGCAGTCACTAGTCAGCTGCTGCACTCAGACCAAACTTATATCCATGAACCATCGACACAAGCTGATTCATTTTAAATTCATACGTCGAGCGTACATTACACCGGCTAAGCTCCATAGAATAGATCATAGTCGCTCGAGCTGCTGCTCCAAATGCCAGCACCCTGGGGCTGATTTTATACATTTGACATGGACGTGCCATAAGGTGGCCGCATATTGGCGCGATATTTTTCAAACACTATCCACTATGATACAGTCTCAAGTCGAGCCCACTCCATTAATGGCGCTGTTGGGTTATGTCCGTGAGCTCCCAAAAGCAGCGCGGGGATACATGGCCATGGCGCTTCTGCTAGCAAAAAGAGAGCTAGCTATACGCTGGGGAAGTAAGCGAATCCCGGGTAGAAAAGCTTGGATTAAGAGCCTGATGTATTGTGACACCAACAGCGAGCTCTACGCCAGCCTGCAACCGGCTGCATCTAGACCCCGGGATATTTGGCAGCCTTTAAGGGCATACTTATTGACAATTGACGAGGAGGAGGTGGAACAGGAGCTGCGGGGAACACCAGCACCGCATTAACATACGAGCTGCTGCATTGGTCACATAAACATATGTCCGGTGTGGGATTGTAATTGAGCAACTTTCTTTTTTGTAAATAGGTTGCACGGATGTAATGCTACTATACAGTGGTATAATAACCTATGGTATGTATATACAACACCGAAATGCGTAGGTGAAGGAATGTACTATGTTACAATGTGATGCATATTTCTATGTGTAAAATCTAAAAATAAAGTATTAAAAAAAAAAACTAGCAGTCACTATGCCCGCTCCTTAGTGCTCACCAGGCATAGTAAGTGCATGTGTTCTTATAGAACCCTCACCCACATGCTAGGAACTGATGAAGCATGCCACATGATTAGCGTGCGAGTAAGGGTCCTTTAAGAACTGTGCCTGGTGAGCACTAAAGGAGCAGGGCATAGTTATGTTTAAGCTGCTTACTTCAGTCCGATTCCTACTAATAGTAGCTCCATTTGAGGAATCTGTACAAATACATTTCCAAAAGATTATCTAGCCACAGTTGCAAGCCAATCACATTTGATGCAGACTTGGGTGGAAAGTTAGTTCTATCTTAGAGCACAATCTGAGATTTATCTATGCTTTCTTAGCCGAAAGACAAACTCTTGGTACATCTCAAAAATCATGTTTCGTGTAAATCTATTCAGTGGTTTCTAAGAAATTCAAAGAGTAAACACTGCTAACTGGTTTAAACGTGCAAACTTTACAATAATCTACATCACCAGGTTAACATGTCAAGGATCCTTATCTAGGTCAAACTTTTATTAATCAACCTAACCATTAGAAAACTATGCTTTCTACAAACTAATCACAGATAACCATGCACCAACCAAAAGACAATATACAACAGACTAATGGAAACCCAAAAATAGGGCCATAATAATGGTACACGGTTCTACATAAATGAGAATTGCATTTTAGTTTTTGTAAGGAATATGACCATAATTTTAAACACAAAATTGTATTATGAATTTAAGGACTTGCAGGGGAAAAAACTCAAAACGTACTATATTGATTTGTCCATGCTATATTATTAGTGCAGTTAGCAGATTAGGATCACTTTGAATTAAGTCTATCCATATTTTTTCAGAAAATAGTGCATTCAGAACATCTGACCTACTACAACTTTTAAACAACACACCATGTTCTTCTTAAACCTGTGTTAAGTGTCACTGACAGCAGTATCTGAAAAAGCTTTTGATTTGTCGTACCCTGGCATGTGACCGGGATTTTAATGCAAATCACGATCAATCTAATTTTTGGTTTTGGGAATTCATGCCTGCATATTAGCATAGTGCCTGGGGTTGGTTTTAATTATTTTTAGTTCAGCAAAAGGAGAGATTTGTATACCTGGGAGTGACTTTATCAGTCTATGTCTTTGTCATGGTACCTATTTTCCATCTCTCTAAAGTGTGATGTAGCTAGTGTTCGACAGAAGAGTTCCAACATTGTCAGTTGTTGGGGGCAGGTATTCCAGAGAACAAGCAGACCACATAGATCTGTACATCATACGCGTGACTGTAATAATCCACAATTCAAGATAATTTACAGACTCTAGTCATCTTTATAAGTGGGCCATGTTCAACAATTACTGTTCTGCAACCTAAGCATTTTATAAGAAAAGCCTCTTTCAGTAGTATTGGAAAATTATTGATAAACATTAAACACTGCTGCCTAGTGACCCCACGTCATGAGCAAGAACTTTAATTACACCAGACTTTTTAACTAACATTTTTCCACAGGAAGTAACTTCTAGTTTTGATAATCTGATAGCAAATATGGGCCTATACGTAGGGCTGCTGCAATTATCTGATTCTGCGTTTTTTTTTTAGCATGATTTTATATTTGCCATATTTACTGCATAATCCACCACCAGCTGCATCTCCATATTTGAACAAAAAAATATTTTCTAGCTCTAACGGATCAACAGTTACGAATAATGTTGCAACGTGACTGTACATAGTGTAAGACTCTTTGCAAGGGTTAACTGGTTATCTTTCAGTAGCTTATTTCTGCATTTGTTTGTTAAGCTGGTACTAGTGTGATATATTTGCCTAGACTGTATTACCTTGTGTAAAAGTTACAAAATAATTAAGTAATACTAACAAAATGTTGCACGTTTGCCTTCTCTTGCAGCATAAATTGGTGCTCCCCAGACGCATAATTCCACTAGCCCTAAGTCACTTAATAGAAAGTGCTGTCAAGCAAAAAGAGAGAACCGACTCAAGGTGACACATGACATTTTTTAAGTGTCCCTTTAAAGGTTTAGGGTACAGTGGCTTAAAACGCATGCTGTTGCCGTCACATGCCCGCCATAACAAAGCTGAAAATATAAATACGTAAAGTATGCAACAAGAGTCCAACATATTGAATAGCAGCCTCTGTAAAAGAAAGATAAGTCTTCGTGGAATAACTACAAATGTTAATAAAATGGGGGGGGGGAAAGACTAGCAGTCCACTATTCGTAAAAAAAGAAAAAAAACATGCAACGGACAGAATTGGACTTCCTCGCTCACGGATTAACCAAACCATATTTCATAACAAACTTTAAAGTGAAACGTTCGGAAAACCTAGGTTTTCTTCAAACATTTCCATAATGTCGCTGTTTTTCAAGGGCCAAAACTTAATGGTGAGTCGCAAAAGAAATTGTGGCCGATATTTAACTTTCAACTGCAGCAAACTAGATGGATCGTGGGCTTGGATTGCTACACGAACATGGCAATTTTACTTACAATAGGAGTGGGCAGAAACTGTAAACATGTTCGTGCTGAAAACTGATGCATTACACTTTCAAAGAGAAGCCTCTTAAATGGAGTGAAAACTAAGGTTAACATTATTCAAGTTATAAGCTAATGGTGTTATGAACAAGTTCATCCTATGTGATAAAAGAAGGTGGCAGCGAGGAAACACCAAATAAAGACTGAATGGCAAAAGAAAGTGTGGTCTGTAGAGTGGATTTATACGAGAATGCAACCCGGATTTTAGAAAATACAGAATTGTGTAAACTGGTTGTAATGACAATGGGGTACGCTTAAGCTCCAAGAGACTGCTGCGCCTCAGGTATTAGATGCTGTGTGGTTCAGAGGTTGGCAAGGGACCACGGTATGGCAAAAGTTGGTTGATGAAAAACAGACTGCATGAGGGGAGGGAAACGTGAGAATCTTTAGAACGGAATTAGGGATAATCTGAGCGAGTTTGGTATCCTTCCACATGGTGCATTTTATTAATATTTAGTGAGCTGCAGCAACACATACTTGGCAGCTCGCCGGTGTGAAGTCTAGGGCACACAGCACACGTGCGGCCGCTCTCTCGGCTCCACTTCCTCTGGCACCGCTCTCAAGAGCGCATCGCTGCTGGCGGAACTGAGAGCCTCCTGGCCGCAGGGCCTTCTCTCACGGCCGGCCAAGCCCCCACAACACAAAAGCTCCCGAACCTCAAACAAGGAGACGCTCCACGGCACCCAGCACTTGTCGCGCTTCCGGGTGCGTGGCGTCGCTCAGTCTGATACGCACAGGCACTTCCGGTCCTGAGCGTCCCCGCGCGAAATGTGAAACCAATCAAGATTTAAAGGAGTAGCCTGGCTGCCGACATAGAAAGGGGACGAGAAAGAAAAGTAGATGCTAGTTCAACAGAAGCCATGTGGGTCAAGGTTGGAAGGTTAGTATTTTTTCCACATCTATGACGGCACCACTCTGGGGCTTTGTCTGACCTCGGAGCGTGGATACACACCCTTAGACGGGGAGGCGCTCGGACAACGCCTGGCTGCCGGCTCCTGCGGAGTAAACAGCGTATTCTATTGTCACTGTTAGTGCCTGGTGCTATCACAGCGTTGCTGCTTTCAATGAATATGCGTGTCCCTCATTTCCTCTCCGCGAACTTCACGACGCAGGAGCTCAGGTCGCTGCTGTCGCTAAGATTATCGGCCATTAATGAAACAATGACCCGCCCGGTCTCTAGTGTTCCGCCGCAAACAAGCCAACATTAGATGAACATAACCAATTACTGAATTCAGACCATCTGTCTAGTTTGCTAGCTTGGTGTTGTTAGATTTTCAGTGCACATTCGCTATGATCTAACTGGCAGAAACGTGGGGGTCACAAATAAGCTTTTTAAAATAATGGCTCTCTCACAAGTTAAACTGTGTTTAATTGGACGACTTCAGCGGTAAACTCTGAACCTATAGGGCATGCAATGCACCGAGGAATTTCTTTGTAATCGCCATATCCTATAGGATACCAAATTGAAAATTAAATGAGCAAAAGACTACAATGGCAAAAACTAGGAGAAATTAGCAAACATATCGTCATTTAGTGTGCAGTGCATGGGAAACTTACTTTTTTTTTAATACATGACATTTGCTCAGCTTTTGAAAACGTTATACATTTTTATTAAAGTTAAAACTGCTCTATAAACGCTAACAATTCAAGTTTGTTCAAATAAAGTGCACCGATTTTATATGGGATAGTTCTACCTCTTTAACCAAAACAAACTATGGTCACCATTATACAACTAGTGGTCTCCTAACGTAGATAAGAGTTGGCCTGTTTGGTGCTAAGCCTGTACAGATCACAATGTGCTGCCTGGAAATTCATTATATTGTTTATCTGAAAGTCAACCCTTTTCAGTGCTAGATATGTCATATTTGACAACAGCCGTGACCCAAAAAGGTAGAATCTTTCAGGTCTCAAAAACCAGGGATTGTCATTATTAGAATATCACAAAAATATGACGACATGTAACCGTTGACCAATTCATCACTTTGCAAGAAATGTGTAAAGAATAAAAGGGCACATCGCAGCTTTTCTTTTTTCAAAACAAAAGCCAAATCTTTTGCCTGTCAGCGCTTTCTTTACAAATAAATGCAGTATTTGTACAGATAAAAAAAAAAAAAAAAAAAAACCTACCCAAACTCGCATCTTTTGCTTCGGAGAAGGGAAATAGCCATTTGAAGGCGGTGTTCATGTTGTGCTTTGCTGTTTAGCCGGTACCTTTAAATCGATTGCTTCTAAAATGTTTAATTTAGTCAGTCAGCAAATCGTGTCCTGGGGAAAGGGGCACAACGGTCGGAGTCTTGGATGATTTCAGATTGTTGTTTGAAAACAACACTTTTCGATGGCAGTACAAGACAGCTGACAAATTTCACTTATTAGCTGTTGCCTTGTTTCACCGCAGCAACTGGGACACATCAGCTGCTTCTTCTGTTTCAAGCAATATTTATTTACACTTTATTTTGCAGAACTCTCGAAACTTGAGAGACAGGCCAATCTCCTTACCAGTCAGAGTGGTGGGTCTGTCTTCTGCCAGGGAGAGTATTCTGCAGAAGGACAAACCTGCAGGTGCTCTCTGGCGTGAGGCACCTCTTCACATCACACCCCCCCCCCCCACACACACTTTCGCCGGTTTCACTTAGAACAGGAGCGTGGAGAACAGCTTAATTTTAGGCCTTTTTCCACACTAATGGTCAAAGTGCATAACACAAACTCCACATCATCTCATACGCGGACGACATCCAACTCATACTTTACCTCACAGAAGACCAGGCCACCACCAGATGCAACTTTCAGAACGTCATGACCAATATCGCCGACTGGATGAAATCCAGCTGCCTGAAACTAAACCCAGACAAGACGGAAGTCCTCATCTTCAGAAAAAACACCTCCCCATGGGATGGCACATGGTAGCCGACAGCATTCGGACCCTCACCTACTCCCAGCAACCACGCCCGCAACCTCGGCATCATCCTAGACCGCTATCTATCCATGAAGCGTCAGGTCAACACAGTAGCCTCCTCCTGCTTCCGCATGCTTCAAAGCATTTTCAGGTGGATCCCTGTCAGCACCAGGAAAACGGTGACTCCAGCCCCTGTCACTAGCAGACTGGACTACGGGAATGCACTTAATACCGGAACCAAGAGAAAATATATCGTTCCTAGGTAATAGAAAAACAAATCACAATGACTGTGATAATCAATGAAAAGACAATGAGGACAGAAGGTGACAAAATATAGATAAAAACTGATTGTTTATTTAGTTAATATTCATATATATGAAACAGAATCAAAAATTTATTCCAAAATTACATCTAATCCCATACACAAAATATCTGAAAAAAATCTTATCTGTGACCAATCAGGCTCTGAATACTGGGAGTCTCACTGAGAAAGAATTTGATTATCTAAATTTCTCAAATAATAAAACATCATGTATCTATGGTATTCCAAAGATACATAAAAATGAGAAAGATCCTCCGTATCGTCCAATAGTTTCAACAATTGGAACAGTCACAGAACCCTTATCAAAGTTCATAGATAAGATATTAAGACCGTTTATACCCAAAATTAGATCTTATATTAAAGATACAGGAGAGATGATAAATAAAGTAGAACATTTACCATTCAATCCCCATACTGACATCTTAGTGACTCTCGATGTAGAGTCACTATATAGTAATATACCACAGCAAGAGGCCTTAGAAGCCTCTGAATGGTTAATTGAAGAATATCAGATCCCCTGTACCAAATCTTTTTTATTGCAATGCCTATACATAGTTTTGACTGAAAACATTTTTGAATTTGGATCACAATTATTTCGCCAAATAAAAGGCGTGAGTATGGGTGCTTCGGTAGCACCTTCAATAGCCAATATATACATGGCTTTATTTGAAGCAAAACATATCTTTAATGAAGTGGCACCTTTCTGTGAATCAGTTTCCCATTGGTCCAGATATATAGATGATATTTTCTTTATCTGGACCAATGGGGAAGATAGCCTTCTGGAGTTCCTACAGTGGCTCAATTTGGCAGATACCAATCTTAAATTTGTGGCACATACTAGTGTACAGCAGGTGGAATTTTTGGACATTTTGATTAAACATCACTTAGGTAAATTAGAGGTTGACTTATTTATCAAACCCACAGCAAGAAACACCCTATTACACTATAAAAGTTACCATCCGCGTGCTCAAAAAGATAGTATACCATTCTCACAATTTTTGAGAGTACGACGTAACTGCACTAACATAGCAGATTACGATGCCCAAGCAACCATAATGAAGGCTAAGTTCCTAGAAAGGGGCTACCCCCACCGGCTAGTGAGGCAATCATTTAAACGCGCTAGATTTTATGACAGGGATCAGCTTCTTAGAAATACCAACAATGCCAAAAAATCCCAACTGGTCTGTGTCATCAAACATTCCACTTTGAACAATAAATTAAAACAAATTATAAATACCAATTGGCATATTTTAAATAGTGATCCTGAACAAAAAAATAAGATGGCAAAACCTCTGTTTGCGCATCGTCGCAATAAAAACATCAGAGATAAGATTGTACATTCACGATTTAAATCCATGAACCCTACTTCGAGTTTTATTCAGAAAACTATTCATGGTGCTACACCCATTAGAGGTACCATTAAATGTTCTACCTGTAAATCATGTCCTACCGTGATGACAGGTGACATCTTTAAATTCAATGGGTTTGTCATACAAGCCCAACAGCTATGGAACTGTAAGACTCAAAATGTCATATATCTGATTTTGTGCCCCTGTCAATTGGGTTATGTAGGGGAAACTTCCAGAGCAATCCAAACTAGGCTTACAGAACACCGTTCTGCTATTAGAACAAAGAAACTCGTAGCACCTTTAGTTAAACATTACATGGATTTTCATCACAAACCGGACGAAATGCGGTGGCGCATTTTAGAAAAGATCAGATTACCAGACGAGAAAGGTGGATTGGCAATCCGTTAAAAAAAAGAGAGGTTTATTGGATATTTTCTCTTAACACTTATAAATGTGGATTAAACAGCGACATACCTTGGGAAAATGCCATTGTTTAATCCTCACATATTATATTATGGAATTCTGTCCTTAAGTTTAATTTATTTTATCTGAACTGTAAACCTATGGTTCAGTCTATGAAATCGACTTAGAAATTAGTTAGTGCTTTCTTTGTTATCACCACTGTGTAATATTCCCTGAATATCAGAATATGTTCAATATTCTGCATGGGTTAGTTCACAATACCTAATGCATTTATGTTAAGTTTCCTATTATATAATCGGTAGAGGAGATCCTGTTATATTACTACTGCTATTTCCAATCATGATACAAGTTAGCTTTTGTTTATTTTTTACTTACGACCATTGATGCTACCGTTACACATCTTTATAACATTAAACTAAGATGGTATTTTTTCATAGATAGTTCACGATAAGATATTAAATTAGGAAGTACCTTCTCATTTTACAGCTCGACATCACATGACCGGAATATGTTTCCCGCATCTGTCAGTGACTAGGAGAACCTGTAATGACCATTAGTGTGAACTTCCGATTAGGACAGAGGTTAGCGTTTCAGTTACCTCCGGTTGCCCACACTGTCTAAGCTTCGGAGAGAGATCGCTTTTTTCATTGGTCAACTCTAGGTATGAACCGATATCAGGAAGCGCTCTTTGTATTCGCTAGTCTAACATCACATGACCGGAACGGGCATTCGATTCCTGTGTTTAAATTGCCGATTTTTGACGAGCGTTATTTAGAAGCGAATCTCGCTCGACAGAACGCCAGACGTTTTTCGCGCGGCGGCATCCCTATACAAGTAAGTTGTCCTCTAGCTAGTAGCTTTTTCTTCGAGATTTAATCTTCCTCATTGCTTTCATGGTATAGGGTTGCCCCCTTCTTTGAATATTCATTTGTCCGTTTGCTTTTTCTTGTAGAACTGGCAACTCATAGGATCACTGTATATACAAGTAGGTTATATTTTTTGCCTTTTATCGTGTTACTAGTTTGATTTACACTTTGTCTGCAGTCGGTATATTTAGATTTACGACACTATTATTATGTTTTTCTTAGGACGTGACCATTGTCAGTATTGATATAAAGTAAGGTCCGCTCTATTTCCTTCATCTTACAAAATTAGTTTTATCTACATCGCTAACCAATATCCCAAGAGTATCGTCGTGTACGTTTACATTTTAGTGCTTACATCGGTTCCTATACGTTTTATTTATCGGTAAGCACTATATATTTGTTATGATCATAAAATAGTTCCAAATAGAACTAGATACTAAATACGATATATAATGCGCTTGATGCATGTATACCGGTATATTTGGAAATACCCTAATAATTTTGTATTATATACGTTATTGCAGATGTTTCATCGCATAACACAATAACGAGTGACCAAGCCTCGTCTATTTTTGTTGAGCCGCATTAGTTCTCAAGTAAGCCCACATTCCATTTCTATTGGAAATTGGTTTTGGGAGTAGCTTTACTGCACTTTATTTATTCTTATTCTATTTTCTTTCATGCACTTTATTTCTTCATTCAGTTTTTTAATTAAATTAGTCTACATGGGCACTCTGGTCTTTGTTCTAATTCCTTGTAGTTATAATTGAAGGCACTTATAAATGTATCACTACTACCACTATTGCAAATATTGTTGAAATTATGACAATGAAGGTTCAGTCATGTTTTTATTAATTTTAGGTTGTTGTGGCTTTTCCTGACGAAGGCGCTACGTGCGCCGAAACGCGCGTCGAAGATTTATCTGTTGCCACTTCGGAATTTTTATATGTACTTTGTATTTTATTAAATTTGATGTATATTTTATGAATGTATCAGAGTACATGAATGTATGTTATCTATAATTTGTTTTTTATTGAAAATATTTTTTTGATTCTTTTTCATATATATGAATATTAACTAAATAAACAATCACAGTTTTTATCTATATTTTGTCACCTTCTGTCCTCATTGTCTTTTCATTGATTATCACAGTCATTGTGATTTGTTTTTCTATTACCTAGGAACGATTTATTTTCTCTTGGCTGTTTACCCTGTCCTAGGAATAGTATATTTATATATACAGGGGGTCCTTGATATCTACATACTTAATACCGGAACCACCACCCACTTCCTCAGACGACTACAGACCATACAGAACACCGCAGCCAAACTCATTCTTGACCTCCCCTAACGGACCAGCATCACCCCCTTTCTCGGAAGCCTCCACTGGCTTCTCGTCTTGAAGAGATTCCAGTTCAAACTGCTGACCCTCGCCTACAAAGCCCTCCACAACGCTGGACCCTCTTACATCAACCACCACCTGACCTTCCACCAACTGACCAAAGAATTCCAATCCGCCTCCCTTGTTCCACCACATCTGATGAAGCTGCTGTGGGGGTCATTCCTTCTCCTACCTCGCCGTAAAGTCATGGAACAACCTATCCTCCCCACCTCCGGACCTCCCTCACCAGCTTCAGAAGGGGACTCAAGATCTGGCTCTTCGACTGAGGCTTACCATACCCCAGCCCCTGGATATGCCCCCGGAGTGACAAGCCGCACTTTACAAATACTGATTGAATAAAAAAAGTATGGGAACTATGATTGAGTGCAATGGGGTGGGGGTCAGACAAATAGCTAGAACTAAATATTCAGTAACTATTATCATCTTCGTATCTACATACAGTATATCATGCACACACATTAAATTAAATGCAACTTAAATTCATCTTTGGGAAATATATTAGTCTGGTAGAAAGTTGTTAGTTAATGGGATTACTTTAGATGTTTGACTACACCTGGAGGGTCACTGATTTGAATCCTGGTTGGTGCACCGGGTAACAGCGACATGTATTTAGAATGCTATGAGGTCAAAGTCTGTGACAGAAAGCACTATGGATATGTAAGTCAATAGTTTAAATAAGCATTGGTAAAGCCATGGATTTGTTTTTATGATTCCACAGTTGTGCCTTCTGAAAACACCCATCCTCACTCCCACAGACACTAACCTCGCAGCTACCACACCCAAGCAACTTCATTTTGGGACTGTAGTACCTGCCTGCATTCTCCTGTTTGAGGGCTGCTATCAGCTTATTCGCCCATCTCATTGCAGGATTTGAGGTAGTCTTCTGTTCACTGCTACGCTGCATCTGAGGCTTATCTGCGGCACAGCTGATATGCGTTGTGACAGGTCCTCCAGGCTCCAAAGACACCAACGCCTCTGCATGCCCTGCTTCTGCGCATCTCATACCTTAAGACGACACAGCTACTTGCAGCACAGAAAGAATCACATAATGAACTACAATAGAGTTATCCCTGTATACTCCATTATTAGAATTGCCTTGGACAAAGAGAAAGGAAACCCACTGTTCTCTGGAATGCAAAAAACATTTTTTTTCTTGAATGTCACCCAGTAAAACAGAGGACCCAAGCTTTAAAAGGATAGTGGAACTGCCAAATACAGCATATCTTTTAGAGCTGAAAGGAATACATCAACGGGAGCAGGCAGTCTGGCACAGCCTAAAGAAACTCCCCCCTTAAATATGATTTTATTTTTTTTAGTTCCTAAGCAAAGTCCTAGATTCGAAAGATTTTTATGCTGGATGTAAAACTTGATGCAGTGTCTGGTCTTGCTGCTTAAGTGACACAGAAAGAAAGGAGAGCATGGCGGGTAACTTCATAAATTATCAGCCTCATTTTGGGTAGCATGGGAACATTGAGATCTGGCTCAATTAGTCTGTCTGTAAGGTCTATAACAAAAATGCCATCATGTGCGGGAACCCATTGTAGGGAGCAGGGGTCAAAGTGAGCAGGATCTGAGGGGCACAAAGTTTTTTAAGTTAAGAAAAACAGTTCCTCATCTTTTTGTCAAAAAAGACAACTGTTCCGGGAAGGTTAATTCGAAAGCTGAAATGCTTCAGCGGAAGTGTAAGGCAGGGAGTGAGTGTCCTGTGAAACCAAGAGATGGCCAGACGGCTAAACAAGCCTTCTTGCCAGGGTGCAGGCTTACTGAAATATATGTAGGGGTCAACCTGCAAATGTAAGGCTGCTTGGAAGCCGGTATTGGCTTTAATTAACAATCACTTGAAGCTTCCTGATGACACAGATTTCTTGTTTTTGAATGGTACTGCATTATGAGCTGTGAACTGTGTTTTGAAAAGACCGGTATGAAAAAAAAATCACTACATGCATCTGGGTATTACTAACATTTATATTTTGGAAGCATGTTATTTATCTTAAACCATTTTGTAGCAGCCAATCATATAATGTGTGTAATGAAAGTTTAAAAAAATGACTTGCATAGTCACAGTGCTTTCTGTCACAGACTGAGACCTCGTAGAACTAAACATACAGTCACTATTCTTGACTGCACCAACCAGTTTTCAATTTTGTTGCTTTCTGATTACATACACAGACCTCTGCAGTGAATTAACTAATATAGGTTTCATAATGTACAATAGTGCACTTCCACTAATTATCTGAGCTTTAATGTATTTTTCATTGAATGTGCATTACTTTAAATGTAGTTACCTGAAGGTGAAAGACCCAAAAAAGTTACAGAACATTTTGGTTTTTTAGCATTGCATTTGAACCAGTCCACTCACTCACCCTGCCCCATTGCGTGCAGCATCACAGTTCCCATACTTTTTAGGTCGAGCCTAGCGCAGCGCGCATGCGCTGCTCTAGGAGAGGGCCTCTTGGAATCACTCCAGACTTCCAAGAGACTTCTTCGTGTGGGTCGGCCTCCTCCCACACATTCCATTGGCCTTTGCGTGTGGCTTTCAATAATGAAAGCACGCAAATGGCCAAAGACGGGTGCATGTCCCGCCTTTCCTCTAAACTTTCACTCCCAAGGCCTAGGGGTCTCTGGAGCGAGCAGCGGCACGCATTGTGCCAGCTGCATTCCTCCTTTATCGTTGTCTTGGCTCATGTTACTAATTAAACAAAGCACGGTCACTTTCACGGCCGCGCTTGTTTAAACTTTGTTTTTCTCCCTCTTTGATGCTTTGAACTCCTGCCAGTTCAAAAGGCCCCTTTAAAAAAATAAACACAAAAACATTTAATGTTAGGGTAGGCGCCTTCATGTAGTCATTTTGCCTCATATCGCTTCTAAACTTTTGATGCAACTATTGTTCTCCAGCAGTATGTACACACTATTAAGGGTTTGGGGACTGATATTAAAATCCCAACGCCAATTTTTGTAATTATGTTTTTGCATTAGTGGACCGGCCGCCTTTTTCTTAATAGACCAACATTTAAGTTTAAAATTGTGAGGTACCAAGGTGTCTTCGTTTAACAGGGCTATACTCCTCAACTCTGACATGTGACAGTAAGCTTACAGTCTATTTCCTTTTCAAAACTTCTGAAATATATGAGAGAGCAAGAATGGCTCGGCCTCGCGATAAGAGCTATGGCAATTCCAACAAAATGATGACTGCATCAACGTTCACATACTCACGGGTCTTTTGATCAATCCCATGGTCGTTTCCAAATTAACATGGGGTGTAGCGCCCTCTAATCCACCTCTCTTTGATCTCTGGGTCCATGAAGAAGTTGGATATTAAACTTGACATTCTCTCTTTTGTATGGCAATGCCTAGGGAGAGGCGCCAGTGCATAAACTTTGTGACCTCTGATTATAATTAATGTTACAGGAGACAATGTACAATGCTTAATTAATTGTGACCTCTGATTGTGATTAACGCTACAGTAGCCATGCTTTAATTTAGTGCTGGTTCTCATTTTGAAGAATTATTAATGTTTTATTTGGGATTTTTGTAAAGCACCACATAACAAATTGCAGTGGCTTCTGAACGTTGTGGGAGATATATATGAAGATGGTGACTGGAGCATTGCATTGGGTAGACTAAAATATGCAGTAATAATACAAACTGCAAGGTGGCTGGGTTAAATTCTGGTGCACGCCTATGTGTACAGTATAAAGTAATAGAAATATATCTAAGTGCGGTGCTCAAAAAGGAAATGTGGCCACCATAACAGCCTTTAAGGTTCAACGCAGGCCGCATGCGAGGCAAGGAGGCACCGTGCATAGCTCTTATTGCCCAGCCTCTTATGGCGTTTTCACATAATACCACTCAGTGCCACACAATTACACGCCACATTTACACTCTACTCAATGCAACATAAAAACACTCCACATAATACCACTCAGTGCCACATAATTACACACCACGTAATTACTCTATTCAATGCAACATAAATACACTCCACATAATACCACTCAGTGCCACATAATCACACGTCACAATTACTCTACTCAATGCAACATATACACTCCACATAATACCACTCAGTGCCACATAATTACACACCACATAATTACTCTACTCAATGCAACATAAATACACTCCACATAATACCACTCAGTGCCACATAATTACACACCACATAATTACTCTACTGAATGCAACATGCACTCCACATAATACCACTCAGTGGCACATAATTACACGCCACATATTTACTCTACTCAATGCAACATAAATACACTCCACATAATACCACTCAGTACCACATAATTACACACCACGTAATTACACTGTACTCAAAGCAACATAAATACACTCCACATAATACCACTCAGTACCACATAATCACACGTCACAATTACACTGTATTCAATGCAACATAAATACACTCCACATACCACTCAGTGCCACATAATTACATGCCACATAATTGCACTCTACTCAATGCAACATAAATATACTCCACATAAATGCACTCTATGCCACATACCACCAATCAACAAATGCACTCCACACCATGACACAATTTCATTAAGCATAATTTCACTCAACACCACAGTTCCAGGCCACACAATTCAACTCCACACATTTCCAATACACACCACATAATTACACACCAAACAACATATTTCAACTCCACAATGTACCTCCAATCCACACCATATAGTGGCACCACCTGAGCACCAAACATCATTCACCACCACCATTTTGCATCAGCGCACCCCCTAAACATCACCTAATCATCACTTCAGTCTGCCCTCAGAATCTGGCATCTGTTGATTCTCCCCTAGTGTCGGTCCGCTGCTCCTGTTCTAATTAAATTACTGTTTCCAACCTCCACTCCCCCATTATTTATGTCCCGCTCCCCCATAACAAAAAAAATTATAACAAACAAGCATGAGAACAGGCAGGAAGGAGTTGCCAGCAGTGCAAGTACAAAAAAACTAGAAGACATTTTTTATGTTAAAATCTTTTTTCAATCAGGTTGTTCAGTTGTATATAATGTCATCTTGGTTTGTATAAAGGTAACAAAAATGCTTAACACTTTTTATTACAACTTTTCAATATGATGCACAGCAGCCACAATGCTCTACAACATAGCCAAAAGTTCTGGCTAAACACATAAGGTCCCAAAGGCGTCGAGACCTATTGGCTATGCCAATGCTTGTTTTTTAATGCACTTCGACCACTGGTAGGAAACAGGTCATGGGCACAGCTACAGTCACTGCTAGTAAAATGAGGTGGCAGTTTTGGGACTATCATAAAACTATGCCGGACAAGAAAATTGCATAATGCCATCTTGGGAATTTTAAATTGTCAAAATGGAATTAATTTCCTAGGCAGGTAAACGGGGAAGCTTGTGGGTGAGCAGGTGAAAGCTGTGGACTGGAGACACCAAATAAAAGGTAGTTCAGAGATATGCTTCCCCCTATCCAATGCCACATCAGGTGTCCTGTAAAGGGGCAAGCTGGTCTGTGAGAACAAAACGTGCAAGCGATAACATCTAAGGGGCTCAGCTCTCCTGTCGCTCATGCACATTAACAGTAGGGATGAGCGGCATGAGGAGGCTCCAATACTGGGCCCCTCTCACCCTGAGATAAACATGCATCCCTGGAACTAACTATTAGCACCCTTCTATGACCGCCTACCTCTTTCATAGTGATTTGACGAATAGAGGACACTCATGCCTAGGAGCATACATAAATCTAATGCGCCAATGAAGGTGAAATATGCAGATAAAAAGGCAATACACCAGACAGCAGGAGTCACAGTTAAACACCAAAAACTGTAATGTGGGCTGATCCGGAATGTAACAGACAATAATAAGTGGGTGAAGGTTGCTGACCTACTGCTTATGTGTGTATTGATGGTATACACTTTGGCAGGCAATGAAAGCTGTCGCTAGCCAGACCAAAAGAATGGTCAATTTGAAGCTCTTGGTTGAGGTATTTGTATTCACCTTAAAGAGTCCATTTTTGCATCACATTAATAATAAAAAAAAAAAACAAGCATTTACAATTGAATATGTCTCGCATTAACGAGAGTTTAGGCTGTTGGCAATGCAATAGCTTAAACTCTCGCAAATGTGAGACCTATTGTATTGCAAATATTTGTTTTACTAGCACCCATGAAGGCCACATTCATGAAGGCAGCGCCCCTTTCTTTAGACAAGCTGCATCTAAAGAAAGGGTGTGTCCGACAAAGTGACACTGCGGCATGGGGGCTTTCACAAAAAAGAAGCATCTGTTTGTCAAGTTGACAAACGGATGGTTTTTGTTTTTTGGGTAAAATCGCCCATGCGGCGCTTTCACTTTAATGTCGGCCGCGTACCTTTCTTTAGACGCGGTTTGTGTAAAGAAAAAAGGCCTGACTTCTATGAATGGGAAAGTACTGCATGGGCGCTAGTAAAACAAAACGAAATAAATAAATCAGCACGGCCGCTAAATGCAGACCGCTCTGCTAAAATAAATAAATACATTTAAAAAAATGCAGCCGCTATAGTAAAAGCAGACCGCTTTTAAAATTAAAATAAAAGGGGGCAGCGTGCTGCGAGTAGTGGGTGGAATAGGAGGAGAGCATTAAATAAAATAGTGCTCACTGACTTATAAAGCAGACCATGTAAGAACGCCAGTAAAAGGTCCAGTCGTTCTGGGAGGTAACAAATGCAGACAAGGCGGTACCAAGGAGGGACTAACAAACCTAATAACGACTCGGAAGTCAGCGTTTACGAAGGACAATGACAAGCCAATTAAAAATATAGGCGGGGCTTGAAAGTCATACTCCACTACTGCAGCAGCGCATGCGCTACCCAGGCTCGACCTAAAAAGAGTGGAGTCCACACCATTTTGATTGCACACTCCACATGGACTTGTTGGATAAATGAAAAAAATAGTGGGAGCCAGTACAGGATGGCTGCTTAGCTAGTAAATATACATTTGATTTAGTACAACAAAAGCAAAATCAGTTGAAGTAATTTTCATCATAAGTAAATAAGAAAGCCAGTTAGACTCACTATAAACACCTGAAAAGGATAAGAGGCATATGAGGTCTATTATTTTACAATTTAGTTTTTACTTGCGAGCATTGCATTTAGGCTAAAACAAGTTTAAAGGACTCATTAAGAGTCATGGACAGCCAGACTCGCAGGGGCGCGGCAGTGGCGGTCTTCCTATCGGCTTATTACGACCAGGGCGGTCGGGCCGCTCTGGGACCACTGCAGCTGCCAGGGATCAGAGCTTCCTGGCGGTGGCGTGGCAGTCCTGAGGCCGCAAAATGCTTGGCGGGCCGCTGCAGCCCGCAAAGCATATTAAGAGTTTCCTCATCGCCAGACTTTTCGCCATGAAAAGTCTGGCGGTGAGGAAACAAAGGGGGCCTTAAAGTGCCCCTTTGTGCCTCTGCATCATGGGGTGCATGCAGGGGGGGGATATGTTGTGCCCCCCAGTGTGCATGCACCCCAGTACCTGCATGGCATGAATTGCAGCAGTCCATGCAGTGCAGGTACGGATTTTGACGTTCCCATTGCAGTGGCTATTTCATAGGCAACGCTGTGGAAACGCCAAAGAACCGTCCGCCAGACTGGAGAAACTCCTAATCTGGCGAGCAGTTCAACCACATGTCTGGCAGTGTGGGCCGGTCCCGCTCCTGCACCGCCAAACTCGTAATGAGGCCCTAAGTATGCACTGGCAATCACTAAATCATACCCTATGACAATCAAACAGTCGTGGAAAAAAAGCTTTACAAGGCATCTTGGTCAAAAGGAAATGATGTAAAGAAGTAAAATCTAATGCAGATTCTCTAAGCTGGGTAAAAGAGCATAACTTTTTCCTTAAATTTGTTTTTTGTAGAATGCTGCCTTGAAGCAACTGTTGTAACCGTGTCTCATGGAAAGCTAGACATATCAATAACCTTCAGCCGTTGCGTATCAGTTTCCTTTTGATGTCAGGAACAATGTAATAAAGGAGTTAAGTCTGAAAAGAGGGTGATCGTATTTCAATTCTCTTCTAGTACTCCTAGTGTAAAGATTTGCTTATGGGTTAGCAAAGAATAATGATAGGAGGTAGTAATTAAAAGCTGCAGATTTCTAAGGTTCACTTCAACTCTGTGAAAACAAAGGTTTGTCGTCAATGATGGCATTTATTTCTACAACTCTAAGCAGATGGGTTTTTTTTCTCGTTTATTAGTATTTTCTAGATGTTGCCTGACAACAAGAGTGACGTCATTGTGTTTTATAGTAAAGCACACACAAAGGTAAACTTAGAAGACAATATATAGATCAACACTGGGTGTAAGATACAGAAGCAATAGAGTTACGGGTTTTTGCCCCATGAGATTATATTGGTTGCGTTATTGGACTGCATAAGCTAGTGTGTGGAGTGGCCTAGTTTTGTCATCACATGGATAACCGTTACATAATTATTTAGTAACATAAAAAGCCTAGTCCCCGAGCACAACTGGGCATAACACAGTTCGCCCAGCTAAAAAGTGGTAAGATTTTTTAAATGTTCTTTTTAAGGTATTTGTTGTTTTTACATATTGCTCTCTCTGTGGAAAGACTGAAGCTAGTGGAATATGCCAAGGTGAACAAGGATAGATGGGAGTTTTTTTTTTGAGGCTTGGATAAAACGTGTTTCCTGAACCAAATGTGGCTGTCTGGGTCCTTCAAGTTAAGGAGAACTGAGCCCCTGCTATTATGAAAGATCGCAGTAGAATAAGGCCGATCTGTGTTTACAGTTTACAGCAGTGGTTCCCAATCTGTGCGCCGTGGCACCCCGGTGCGCCGTCAAAACTAGCCAGGGGCGCCGCGCACCAAGCACACAGTTTGGGACCCACTGGCGCGGTGAAAGACATGCATCTCCTCCGAGGACCGTTTTCGTGCAGTCCTCTTTCTATTTCTATGATCGCGAGCGTGTTGAAATAGCTTGTGGTCATTTCAAACTGAAGTTTTTCATGTGTTGGAGGCACGCCGGGCTTCGCTACAGTACAGGATGAGTGTTCTGAGGCACAGAGGCCTCTTACAGTTCTTGTCCTTTCCCTGCTGGTTGTGTGTTGAAACAAGATTTTAATTTTGTACACATGTTTCTTAATCCAGTGCTCATGATAGTGTCAGGCAAGGTGTCACACACGAGAAACATGAATGCCACTTATGGGTGCCCTAAAAACATGGAAATGTCACTCATGTGCACACTGAAAACTTGGCTGTTAAGCCAACTACATCCCATTCTGCTGAGGTGAGCTGGATAATCCCATTACACTAAACAGCTTGCCTAAGAAGCGTGCTCTCTGTTTTTCATTTCTAGTTTCTAAACCTCTCATTGCACTTTATGTACTAATCCCCATATTGTCCCCGTGTATATTTGGGGTGTGTGGTAGTGCCTTTTCTCTACCATATTAGCATCATGGCACATTCAGAAGACTCTCGCTTGGAGGAAGTTGAACCATAGCGTTTACCTTCTCCATGCTCTTCTAGGATTTCTAAAACACTAGACTGCATCGTACAAACACTGACCATGTTGGGTGTGGACAAAGGGACCAGTATCCTCTGTGGAAGGGGAATTCTTTGACTCATACTCACGGTTAGAGCTAAATTAAATTGTGATGGTCTAGTCATATGATTATAATACCTTCAATGGCTTCATTCCAATTATTTTCAGGGAGAAAAATTGAATTACTCCTGAGGCCGGGCTTACATCCCCCACCCGCAAAAAAAAGTAACATTGTGGGGAGCCGCGGCCGATGGCCAATAGGTCAAGGGAGCCACGGGTTGAAAAAGTTTGGGAACCACTGGTTTACAGCATTGCTGCCGTGCTGGTGCTAATGAAGAGATTCAATGCAGGAGCTGAACATTTGTGCACTATTAATGAAGTTAACAAGAATTGGAAATGCCAATAGATGTGGCTTATAACGAGAGTGCCTCTTCCATCACTGGTGTGTTCAAGGACTTAGTAAGTCATCACAGGTGCACTCTGCCACTCATCCCATTCACACACCAATCGATTCATTCTTGCATTCACCCACTTACCGATCCAAAATTAAACAGACACAAACTCAACAAATATGTAAGATATGCAAGCTAAATTAAAAGAAGAAAAGTAGAAAGAAAACAACCTGCTGACTAAACAAGGCAGCATATTCTTGAAATAAAAATACAATTATACATAGCAGTGAGCAAATGCCTTGCAATGGTATTGTACACTTTGTATAATTGTCTTTCAGTTCTAACATGACTGCCACGTTTAGAAGCAATAATACACTATTCTTAATACCATTCCAGGTTGACTACTCGATAAATATTGCACTGGACAGATCGAACTGTACTATATATAATGTTTCATATTTGTGCAGATCTAAGATGTCCACCTTAATGCTTAAAAGTGTAGCAGAGTGAAGGACTGGACGCAGAGAAAATACCAATGTAGCCGCACAGAACAGAATCGTGCATATTATGTTGTCTAGTGTCCCCTTAAAAGGGTCCCAAGTTAGGAGGAAGAAACCACAAAGGATGAAACTGCTGTTTTGGCAATCTGTAACTAGTGCTTAAATTGTAAAAGAAAGTATGCCAGTGCCCAGGACTCTGCTCAGAAGCTCACCGCCAGTGCAACTGAATGTTGGCGCGCCAAACACCAAAGCAGAGTAGTCCTGAATCCACCTCATGCCTCTTTAATTCACTATCAGACACCCCCATCCTGTTCATCTCACACTTGCAGGTTCCTGCATTCTTCTGTTGCAACAGTTTTTATGTTTTTCTCTTCCTCCGTGTTTCTGTTTTGTGTTTTCCCTCTCATATTTTCTGATGCAGAAAAATAAGTGCCGGTCATCAAAAAAATGAGGTCTGGTGGCCACCTCCGGATCAAATTAAGCACTACTCTTAAATCTTGATTGGAGATGAAGGTAGCACTGGAGTAATGAGCAAGGCATCAAACACCTCCTGAAATCAGGAAGGAGATAAGAGCCAGACAAATCTAGAAGTAGATTCCAGAAGAACAATTCAAACTGCTAAAAGCAAACGGAAAATATTGCAACAGTAAATAAGGGAATGAATGCATTGCAATTCATCTTCTTCTCAAGGTGGCTTCCTTTGTATATGCTTCAGACAGAAACTGACATGATAGAAAGACTCTGCTTCATCTTGGTTAGGGAAACTTAGACATCCTCCTACAGATAAACTACCATCTTAGAAAAGGCTGCTTATAAGGTGTGATCACTTCTCTTTCCAGACACACTAAGCATTTGTTGAATAATCGAAGCAGCCTAGGTTTGACACTCATGCTGCATTGTTTTCTGAAGCCATGCTGCGACCCTTCTTGTCCCGCGCTTGACTCCTGAAAAACCCCTTTGGGTCACCAGGAGTGGGAAGCATTTGAACAATACAGGTGGCCAGAACACCCAGCCATGAACTGAATACATTTATTAGCTTGCCTATAGGCAGCACATGTAATGCTACTTCTTAATCTGAGTGCAAATGGTGTCTAGTAAGCTCTTTGTGCAATTCTCGTCACAGATTTAGGTGGCAGCCTTATTGCATTGACAAAACAATAATACAGTATGGATAATACCATTCCAAGTTTGCTCCACAGAATTCAGCACACAGTAGATCAAAAGAGCCGTAGCACTGTATGGGGACCTGCACGATAAAAAAAACAAGCACAGGCAGAGCCAACAAGTCTGGCATTGTCTGCCACATTCATCTGTGTCAATGCTTGGTCTGTTTTGCCATGGTTTTGTAAACTGTTAATGTTCGGGAGGCAGTGTGGCCCGTGCCAATTAAAAAAAATGCCTAAAAGCAAAAAAAAAATGTTTTTGGGTTCTCAAATAGCACATACTGGTATGAGTGCGCCTGGCACCAAAGGGAACTCGTTTTTGTGAGGCTGTTCTTGTGAAGTACAGAATGCCATCACTCACAGTGAGGAAAGCCCAAGGCGAAAGTGGGCAGACCCACTGGCCCATGCTCTAAGCGGTAGTGGGTCAAAGAAAAATGTGAAGGAGAAAATAACAAGTCCCTATAAGAATATTATACATAAAACTATAATGAAATCAATTGGTCTTGGCTAACTCCAAACATAAATTAAAAAAATAAAGAAAGAAATAAAAGGTGACATATAAAACAAACCGCTAGCACTGAAGCATGTTCATTTTCGGGCATATGTACAAATGTGAACAGGCAAAGAGCCATTGCAGTGGAATAGAACTAATAGCTAAAATGGACTGACCCATTGCACCATGCTGCATAGGCAGAAGCAGAATGCAAATGATACTCAAACCGACCAATGAAAGACTATAGCTGACATAAACCCCCCCACATACATTTATGTGCATATATATTTGTAAACATATTTTTTATGAATTTGATTACCAGAGACTGATAGGCAACTAAATTCTTAAAGCCTTTCTGTGAGAAACCAGGGCTTTTTGCAGTGTCCTCCCACTTTTTGACCCCATTTTGACTACTAAATGCTGGGTTTCGGACTCCCACTGTGCCCTGGGCTCTGCTAACCAGACCCAAGGCCTGTGCTCTTTGTAAAATGTAAATGGTAATTAGGCATAATTATAATTGGTACTGACACCCTACCAGTCCCTAGTATATGGTAGAGCATGTAGGTTTGGAGGCCCAGTAGATTTAATGCACTTAAGTGTGCACTGCTGTGTTGACTACTGTCCTTTTAAAATAATACTATGTCCAAATTCGACATTGGAATTAAAGGTACTTACAAAGTCTTAAACTACCTTATTTTTACATAAAGGTCTACTCTAGGTACCCCAAGAGTAGGGTGCCATGTTAAAGTAAGCAGGGGTGTTATAAAATATGTTCTATAAGCCCTGGTGATGGAAAGAAACTGCCAATTTCATTTTCCCCATTGTAGTGCATTAGCTCTATAGGCTAACACGGAAAGGCTTTATTAAAACTTAATAAAGTCTAACTATTGACAGGAGTGAGCTAAAAGAATACTTCCAAGTATAAAACAGATAGTTGAAATAAATCCAGCAACTTACCAAGGTTAGATTTATTACAACTATTACAGAAAATAAGTTATAGAACTTGTTTTTCTGATGTGCCTGAATTCAGCCCTGTAGCAGCCTCTTCTGATTGGCAAACCTTTGACAGGCTTAACCAAGCACTCTTGATTAGGTGTGAAGTGGCCTGGTCTAAGAGAAAGGAGACATCTGGTGGGAGGAGATCTGCTGCTGCTGCAGAGCAAAGGCAGGAAGGGGGCTGGGTAGTCAAACTGGTCTTTAAATGGAGGAAGACAGTGAAGACAGGAACCAGGCCCACCCCTATTTCCTGCACCCCCAGCCACATGGGAGCCCCTGTAATTGAATTAGCGGAGGGGATGGAAGGGGCGTGTTAGGGAAAGTTAGCCACACCTTCAGCTCCAGGACAAGTTTTCTCCATTTTGATTTTTATGGAACAGTGCTTTCGGGGACAAGAATTTGCCACACTTTAGGGGAAGGGGATCATTAAGGGTGGCACCCTGCACCCTATTGGTCAGGAGTGCCCTCCTGATATCCAGCCCAGAAGCCTGGATAAATATGGGAGAGCTGCCCAGCAATTCAGATCCCTGCCTGGAAGAAACGAGGAGGGCTGCCCGGCTGAACCCTTGGCCTGCACCAAGGGTCCTGAACTCAGAAGGACTGCACTTGCTGCACACTTTGGCCTTGTATTGGTGTTTTGGACACTTCGAGAGCCCAAAATGACCTTCTGGAAGAAGATACAGAAGTTCAGACTCATTTGGAGAATCTTTGTGAAAAAGTTCCGTAAGTTGACTAACCAGTTGTCGAGAGTCAAGCCACCGACGTCGAACTGCGACCCGGTCTGAAATTCAGGTTCGTCCCACTGAACGCTCGAGTGCTCCAAAACCTCACACTGAAGCAAGTCGCCGACTCGCAAGCCTACCTGACAAGGAATCTCGCTCAACGACTAGTGAAAAAGCTCCCAAAAAGTTGGAAGGTAAAAACGCTCACTGTATCTGATCCACACTCCATCGCAGTCCGCCTGAAACTCGACCAGATGTCCCAAGTTGGCGCTTTTAGGCACTAGAAAGTATTCTTAAAAAATTCATATCTCCGGTTACCTACATTGGATATTTGTTGTTTTGGTACCATTTTAATCATAAAATTATTTTCTATTTTTATAAATCGGTGTAGGATTTTTTTTGTATGTTGTGTCTTACTTATTTAATGTATTGGTGTTTTTAAATGCTTTACACACCTGTCTCCTAAGTTAAGCATGTCTGCTCGCAGCCAAGAACCAAGGTTTGCACAAGAATTAATTTATTTAGAACTTGACAGAACCTTATTTGTGATTGTGGTGTTTTTACTAGTTGTAGGTACCAACCTGCACCTACTAATAAACCACTTTCTAACACTTCCTAAGACTGTTTATCAAGATTTATCATAGAGCAAATCTTCTACCCTGTCGGGTTTGTCAAAAGAAGTTGTGACACAAATGTCCCCCTGCATGGTAAATGAAGTGCACTCACACCCTGAGTTACCAAACTGCAAGCAAATCTGTTATCGGGTTTATTGTGATCACAATAACTTCATCAGTGGTTCAACACAGCCTGCACAAACAGTTAAAGATGGCACTTAACTCTGTACCAAAAAACAGAGAAATGCTTGCTATAGCGCGGAAAACATACAAAGCTACCATCATAGCCTGGAAGGCCGAACTCAGAACTGTCTCTAGGAGAAATCCCAGCCCGCAACTCAAGAACAGCTGAAATAGATCTTTTCTCGTTGTAAACCTTGGTGTATGTGTGGAGTGGTAAGTGTGGAGTGGTATGAGTGGATGGTATGAAAGGTTGTGTTTTTTGGTGCATAAATGAGTGGATTGAAGGATGGAGGAGTAAATAATCATATGTACAAGCTTTTGTAAAAATGTGTCTTATAAAAGCTGTTAATAGAAAGTATGTGTACATTTTGCAAAAATGTTTCTGTGGACATGTGATTAAAACAGCATTGAAGTATATATGTACCAATGAAAAAAGTAGCTATAAAAATAAAAAACTAACAAAATGCAAAAAGTATGTAAATGTGTTAATTACTGTGCTGTTTGAACTAGACTGTGGTCAGAACACTAGGCACTTTGAGTCACAGTAGAAGAAATGCAGGTCACGTGGGAATATTGTGCACAATTTCCGAACTCAGAACTTAGGCCTGGTCTGATTTGCTGGCTTCTAGGGGCTCTAGGGACATGAGGCAATGCTGGGAGGCTCTGTACAGTTATTCTCAGAATTGTCTAATGCAGATTGTTTGATCCCAGTGTCGTCATGGGTTACAAACTTCTTGCGAGTTTTTAATTCCTTAAATAGGAATGATTATGCACAAGAAATGGGGCTCCACACGAGGAGAGATAGAGTGCAACTCCAGCTTAGCCAGTCCATCACGGAGAAGTAGACCGCCATCAACCAAAGCATGCGCAGGAAAGCCCCAGGGCCGGATGATGTCACAGTGGACTTGTTTAAAGACTATCTCGAACTTTGGGCCCCTATGCTCACCGATGTAGTTGGAGCCGTTATTATAGGACCATTTTCCTCAACTTGGAAAGATGCTATTATGGTACCGATCTTCAAAAACGGTGATAGATCTAACCCAGCCTGTTATAGGCCAATTTCCTTACTCGATTCTACAGTTAAGATCTTGGGTAGGATCCTATTGACACGACTGAGGGTTGGGCTATCTCAAAAAACATTCTCTCAGAAACCCGATATGGCTTTACACAAGGAATGGGCACGGTCGAGCAGTGTTTGAACTCATCGCAGGAAAGTACACCGAGTCCATCAAAGACTTTTTACATCTAGCATTCATGGACTTGTGTGCTTTCAACTCGGCCAGTCGGTCCAAGTTGTGGGATATTCGCGATAATCTGAGGGTGGAAGAACCCTTGGTTACTCTCCTTCTGTAACTGCATTGGAACACCTAGATCCATTTTGGTCCCGGAGGAGAATGCATACCATCTGTATATTAAACCCAAGGGATTCAGCAGGGCTGTATCTTGGCCCTGTTTTGGTTTCTCATTTTTATAAACGACTTAGAAGCCCACTAGCTCCAGAAGAAATTGGATTTCCTGAGGGCAGTCACCAGTTTTCTCCCTTCTCTCGTCTACACAGATAATGCCATCCTGTTAACAAGGACTGCACTCACTTTTCAGAAAGCCTTGATGGTTTTGTGGAATTTATGTCATCCCTACATTTGAAAATCAACATCCAGATGTTATTTATAACGGTTTGCAGTCCAAAAAACCCTAAATCCAAAGCTTTTTTAATTCAGGGAGTCATAGTTACCAAAGTAGAGAGTTTCTGTTACCTGGAACTCCCAATTTAATTGTAATTTAAACGGGATTCCTTGTTGGCGTTGAGGATGCAACAAACAAATAGAGCCATGCAAGCAATTTTCTGATTTGCGGCCATATTAGGTCACAGACCAGTGAGGGAAATTATTTCTTTATGTAGAGCTAAGTGCCTTTCAATTACAGCATGCAGAGCTGGAGTCTAGGGGTATTGCGATTGCACCACTTCACTTTGGAGAGAACAGCTTCCTTCAAATACTTTTGATGATCCCGCTGGGAGCACCAACCTTTTTCTGCCATTCGGAAGTGGGAATACATTTTGTAGCGGATACTCTGGGCGTGGCTCTATTACTACTAAAGTAAACAATTTGGCAAACATAGGAATTAGAATTTTCTAAATGTTGCCTCCAAGATTGTCTGGCGCTAGACAACGCTGAGTTTATACCCTGGCTTTGTTACGAAAAGCGCACCTTTAGCAGGCTGGGAGAAATTGAGCTTTTCAACAACCCTACTACAATTCCCAGCACAGCTCGATCCCAAATAGTGTCAGTTTATTTTGAGCAGGCGCAGCTTAAGTGTAGGCAACAAGCCACGCGGCTTACCTCTCTGGCAAATTATCATGATATAGCACTTATCCATGAGTTGAAATTTTACCTTCTCCATATAGAAAAGACCCAATACAGGTTGTATTTAACTATGCTCTGTTTGGGGACATTGCGTTTTCTTCTAGCTTTCCCACGTCAAGGGGGATGGTTTGAGAATCTCCCTTTTTGCCCATGTGATAACACTTCTAGACAAAGCACATTGCACCTTCTGCTTTTTGTGCACTTTATAAACCAGTAAGATCGAGATTTTTACTCCCACTCCTGCACTTGCGCAATTTTAATTCACATCAGGAAGGTTTTAGATTTTTATTGGATTTCGATTGGCCAGAGATTTGTCATGCTGTTATTAGTGGGTCACTATATCTTAGGAAGAGATACAGTTAATTGAGCAGGATTGAAGGGCTGGACTTTGGGTTATTTTAATATTATGGATGTACCTTTTTAATGAACCGTTTTTATTTGTTTCTTTTATTAAATCAATTGTATGTGCTTTATGTCTGTATTTTGCTCTTTTTATGGATTTTTAAGTTGAATAAAGTTTTATGACTAACTGATCAAAAACTGTACTTGAAGAAATCAATATGTAGGTCAGACAAGCCCCTCTCTCAGCAGTGCTTTTTAAAGCTTTTTTCCTAATCACATAATTAGACAACAGCTGTACTGTCAAGCCAGACCTAAACATTTAACGTTTGTCATGCAAATTCACATGCCCGTACCTTAAACTTGCACTTTGATTTTTATATTGAAAACCCTTGACAAAAGGGAGTTCTTCAGTTACTACAGGTAAATGTTATAATTTCACATCTTAAATTATGATGTAAAGGTGAGATCCTAAAGTGTACCACTTTCACAGAGATGATGGCTCTATATGTGTAGATGGAACTGTTGTGATCCTCGGAGTGATTTTCATACCTTGCAAAGAATCAGAAATAGCCAGGTCAAATTAATTTGACACATGTTCTCTTGTTCCCTCCCCCCTAAGACTTTGCTTGGTGCTAACGTGTGTTTACTAATGGTCTCCAATAAAATAATACAACCAGGCCACCCAGAAAGCTCTTTAGTGCTTACAACATGTGATGCAAGCACTTGTCACACTAATTTGTTGTCAGGGCTGGCACCAGCTGTTGGAACACAACCATCAGGAGTTGAGGTCATCTCATCTGTCACTGGTATCCTAAGCTCTGAAAACTACCCAAGTGCACACCTTCCACATCTGACTCACAGGGTTAACGAATGCAAGAAGTCAAAAGCTTCTGAGGAAGGTAGTGTCTGGTGCAAGATCTCAGAACCGAGTAGTCCAACAACAGACACAATAACGTATTGTCCAGCCCAGTGACTATGTTAGTAAAAAAGAAATATCTTTAATATCACAGCAAAAAATGTTAAGGAATTCATTAGGCGCTCAGTTACTAGGCTGCAATCTAATTTACAGTTTACACCCACCACGGTGTCCTCATCTCATGCTATAAAGTTTTCCCACTGTGACTTACACAAAAGTGCAGGCATAGGCATAGAACAGGTACTGTTCAATAGTGATTACTTCACAGGATAATTCATAGATCGGTTCAAACATTTCTTGCTAAAAGCAATCACACGGGCCCCAGTGTTCTCATGGCAGATTTACTTCTGCATGATCAGTTTAGTCGCTCACTTTTAGGCCTTACTTCACGGACTCACAGAGATGCAGCTTGTGGAGTGCTTGATGGCGCACTCATCAGACCTTCAAATTTAGCGTCAGCTCAAGTAGAGTGGAAATGCAGTTGTGGTCTATCTCTGGACTCTGACAGCGAAGCAGTGCTGCTTGGCGGGTGCTAGTCTTTGGCAGTTGCGGCCTCCAGACCGGTTTCAGACAGGCACTAGTATTCAGCAGCTGCTATCATTGGTCAATCTTTAGGTGGGTGCTTATTTGCAGCAGTTGCAAACACAGTGCCAAGAATAGGGCTTCAGCAATGACAACAGCACCTCCACCAGTTACACCAATTTTGAGCAGCAGCCACAACAATCCTTTGGGCATGCTCCAGCAGTGGCGGACGTCAATGTTGTTTTCAGGGTTTATGTCTTTATGTGGTCCCCATTGAGAACTACACTGGAAAACTGTAAGACCCCTCACAATAAAGGTCAGCTGCTGCTTAGTCCTGGCCCCTCAATGTACCTCCATAAAAAAATTGTTGTTCAGAGATATTCATTTTTGATTTGTGTTTTTGTATCATTCGAGAAGTAGTTTGGCTTGGGTAGACATTGCTAATCCGTGCCCAATTTTTCTGGACAAAATTTTAAAAAATGGTGGATGTTTTGCAGTGATGATGTAATATTTCAGGAACCATGAGACCTATATACTTGATTTTGGTGTCAAAACATACGTTTTGGGGGTCAAATAGTGTTATAGAGACAGAAAACAAATCCTCCAAAAAAAACCTTTTTTTGGGGCAGTTTTATATAGCACAAACTCGACCCGAAGGAATCGTAGCGCTTTACATGTGCACCATTCCCCCATTTTCCAAAATGGTTGGCTCTATAATGATGTGTTTTAGCTATCATATTGGTAATTAATTTTAATATTGTTTTTGTTTCAGGTTTTCCGTCGATTCAAATTCGCAATCATGAGCGAAGCAGGTGGTAGCAGAGGATCTTTACCTCCTGACAGTGTTGCTAACTACAAAATCTGAGGACTCCTTCAACAAAGAAAAATGTGTCATGCCAAACTAATCCGAAAGAAAAGCTAATAACTGCAGCTGGACAGAAGAGATGCTGCAGAAATACGGCAAGACTAAGTTCACAAAAGATTGATAGTATACAATAGAAAAAAGCCTGGAAAATGTTTGTCAAAAAATAGCAGAAACCAGTTAACAACAAGAATCTGAGTCTTCTGAGAAAACGACGACAACCAAACCCAATGCCCATCCACTTAGAAGATCGATGGCTACCCCTCGTCCACCTCCAACAACTGATCAGAAAGCAGAGGATCTTTAATGTGTTATCTGTGGTTTAGCCGGAACAAGAGCCAAAGGTATTGACGAAAGAACAAGGTATATGAGTCTCTAAGGGGAAACGTTTTTTATCTGCAGCTAGTTTCTTCTGAAATGAAGTTTTCAGACAAGTAGCTGATTTAAACAGCAAGGTGAATGTATTTGCAGCAAATTTCTATGCCCAATTAACTGCATGAATACATACATTCAAAAATATTAATGTACAATAAGCTCCCAGCAGCAACGTAACCACCAGCCTTCAGTTAAGTTTGCACTCTTTGAAAAAGCAAATTAAGTTTTAAAGCCACTCGAGTGCTGGCTATGGGTTCACACTCAGCAGATCAGACAAATAATGGGCAACATTAATGAAACTCTATTCATCCATAATAATGAAATTAGGATTTTTCTGGTGAGGATGTACAATTTCAGAATTCATTTTCGTCAGTCTAACAAAAAGAATGAGCAACTTATGGTGTTCTTAGTTGATTTGACTCCTGAAGGTCTGGCTTCCAAAATAAGATCACAGGATGCAGTAAAATCAGCAGCAACCATTTTAAGAAACGCCCTGAAAGATTTAGAACTTAATGTCAAATTTTGTGATGCCCCAGAGCTCCGCAAATCATTGGCGTCAACAAGAATACCTGATGTTGTCTAAACATTTTTTACTTCAATGTTTAATATTAGCAAACCAAAACTGTTACAAACCAAAGTTCTTGAGTTCGGAACAGGAGCCGACACCTTTGAGGATGGCTTTGAAGATATAAGCGAAAAAGTGAAAGACAATCCCATGAACTGACAGGTTTATGTTGTGCAAATGTACTGTCTTTTCCAAATTATGTTTTATGGACTACATCACAGCAAAAAAAAAAAAAAAGACTCCCCTACTCATGATGACTGCCCACCCAAGCTATGACAAGTGCAAAAGTAGAGAGCTAATCACTTCAATGAATAGGATTGGTGTATCAACAAGTTATAATGATACAGTACGGAGCAGGAACTTGTTACCAGCTCATGCTGTAAAATCTTGCGACTCCGACAGCACACCACTTCCAAGTAACTTTACCAGGAAAGGATTTACAATTGCTGCTCTTGATAATTTTGATTTTGAAGACAGCTCTTCTTTGTCTGGAACATCCAGCACAGATAATACTGCCATGGTGCTTTTTCAAGACTGTACCAATGAAGTAACTGTTGAAAAACAAGCTGTGTCAGCTGTAGGCGTAAACAAATGAAGCTGCAAACTTATAACCCAACTACCTTGCCAACGTGTGCAAAATCACTACAAGCCATCAACATGTCCCAGTCAACTCAAAATTTTTAAAATGTGGCTTAGAACATGGATCTTCTTCTACCTGATGCTGCGGTCCACAAAGCTGATTTAACTGAATTTATCATATTGCTTATTCAGTGTGGACTGAAAGATGAAGAAAAGCCAGTTCCTCTGTGGGCTACAATTCATGCTCTGATCTCCCAGAATACCGCACCACTGTAAAAGGTTGGGTTTTGCTGGTAATACCATCTTTAGTCACAAACTATGCAACAGTTTACAGAGCTCTAAAACATTTTCAAAATGTGCACGCTCAGCTTGAAGACCAGCCTATACTGGCAATTTTCTGCAATGGTGTTTTCTGCATTGTAGCTAACATTTGTATGAGCAATCCAGTAGAATTTGATGATCTTTATCCAAGGATGGCCATTTTCCACATGACAAAAATTGTGTTGCATAACTATCTCAGTGGATGTAGTGTAGACAATGCACTTATTGAGGCTGAAATCTTTGGAATCAAAACTGTCCCATCAGTACTGAGCAGAACTCATTTATGTTAGTTTGTTACAAGGTATGCTCATCATATCTGAGGCTAACAGAAACATTGCGTTGGAATGTTTTCTGGAACAAGAATGAAAAATTAGGATTTGCATATCTTATCTCAGAAGTGAACAAGGCACAGGGTGCACTTCATTCAAAAGATATAATGCAAAGCCAAACAATGTTCAATAAACTCAGTTCATAATCAGGAAACCTGAAAACCAAGTTCGTAGAGTTTGTCAAAGAATATGAAGAAAAATCTGAACTTTGCAAGAACTCGGAAAATGTTTTACACATGATAGTTCTAGTGAAAAACTTGGTACATGCTGATCGGGAAAGACACGTGAAGACTGGGGAGTCACGGATTACTGTGTTTCGTGAATTCTATTGCATAATCTACCTGAGATATGTGTCCTGGTATTTGGAAAGAGTGAAGAAGCTAGAGGTGGAAAAACCATACCTCTACAGAAAATCCATCCAAAAACATTTTGTGGTGAAAGAGAGGGAATGTTCAATGCTGTGGCTCCAGATATGAAACTGGAACAGACGATCCAGATATCACAGAAAAGCTTTAAGGGAATTGTTGGTCAGACACTTAAAAGTGAATATGTTGCTCAATGGCAGCTAATTTACCAAGAAGTCCTTTCTATTTGCAATGTTTTCAGAGAGATGACAAATTCAAAATTAATGGACCATTGTGAAACTGTTCCTCACCACGAACTTGTTGGAAAGAAAGGGGAAAGTGATAATAAACATATTGACATCCTTCTTCATTTCATGCAACAGCAAGGGAACCCCTTTGAAATGACTGAGCCTGCGCTCCTACACACCTTCCTGACCAAACAATATGTGGATAATGGTATAAAGACACGTTTACTTGATATCCTGGAACATGGATCGAAACTGTAAGCAGAACTGAAGCAGAAAAGATTTGTATTGAAAGAGAAAAAGCTGTTTGACATAATCACTAAAGCTAAACTTCCACGCTTTAATTACCATAGTAAGAGTTTTATCCAACCAACCAGCCACTACAAAACAGGTTACAAAAAAAGAACTTTCGCAAGCACATTGATGGATTTAGCAAAAGAAAGGGGCGAATTTATGAAGGACATTCTGTTGCATGAACGTCTTCGAAAAAATGTGTTATTTGACAGGGATGCTGCAACCAAACCAGTGAAGCACAAACTCATGCAAGAGGTCGAAAACAATTTTCACTTGAAGAATTTCAATTCGAAAAGGTGTCCTCATTGATAACTGCTATTGTTGTGGACTATGTCACAATTGCGAATGGTCATGATTTCATCTATGCAAAACTTCGAGAGGTCGTTCAGACTGTTCTACAGATATCAAAGTCAGTGTGCACCTTTCAAGACCTACACATTATCTTTGACAGTTATCTTGAACTATCTGTCAAAGAATGTGAGAGAATCAGATGAATGCCTACAAGTGGAACAATTGACCTTGGCTGCATCAAAAATTCAGCACCTATACCTGTGCAACTTGATACATTTTAGTCATCAACATTGAACAAGATGAACTTGGAGATGTTAACTCACCAAAACATTGCTGATGCTTTAGAGAACACTGAATTTCCAATTATTGCAAGTGGGAGGATTGTCAATGAGGAGTTGGTGCCTGTAGAGATCTATTCAAAAGGTACGGGCCATACTGTTTAAGAACTTAACAGCAATTTGGAGGAAGCTGACCTTCGTCTTGTGCCACATGTTGAGTGGGCTGTTTGAAATGGTTCCAATCGAGTCACTGTAGTGTCAAATGACACAGATATTATTGTGCTACTTAGATTTGTTGCAATGTTCATAAGACAAGGATTGTCAGAGTTATGGATACGTTATGGAACAGACGAGAAAGGACACTTAATCCCGCTTTATATTCTGTACAAGAAACTTGACCCAGAGATGCCTAGTGTTCTTATCAAAGCACATATTCTTACGGGTGATGACACTACGAGCAAAATTGGAACAAAGCTTGGTGCTTTAACTGCTGAACCTGCAAAGGTTCTAAAAGAATTTGTTGACACAGAAGAAGAATGTGACTTTAAAGAAGTAGAAAAATGCCTTGTAAATATGTGGAAAACAAGTTCTGACTGTCACACTTGATGATCTTCAGTACAGTGAGTTCAAGAGATCAGTCCCGCTAAGTGACCTTCCACCAACGTCATATTCTTTGCGTGGGCACATTAAAAGAGCATTCTACTTGGTCAGAATATGTGTAAATGTTTTGGATCATGCATATTTAAAGATCCATGTGAATTTGGTTGGGAAGATATTGATGGTGTGCTAAAACCTACAAAATATTTAAAGCCTCTACCCATAGAGCTTGCATGTACATGTAGTTGCAAAACCTGTGCTACAAAAATATGTCCCTGTCGATATGCTCTTCTCAAATATTAAACATTCTGCAAATCTACCACGAGCGATATGGAAAACAAATAAATACAGTGAACTATGAAAATGTGCCAAACAGGAGTGATAAACATGATTTGTTTTCATATTCAGATAATAAACATTGTTTGGTGTACACATAAAAGGATTAACAACTATTATTTGTTATATTTATATATATATATATATATATATATATGTCTCTTCTCCTTTTATAGCCTCCATTTTGGAAAATGGCGGAGGAGTTGCTCTGAGGAGTTGTTTTCTGTCTCTTTAAGACTACTTGACCCCCAAAACCTATGTTTTGCCACCAAAACGAAGTATATGGGTCTCATGGTTCCTGAAATATTACAACATCACTGCAACACATCCGCCATTTAAAAAAATTCGGCCAGGATCAGTGTTAAGAACAAAACGACAATCATGAACATTCTGCGCCATCTTGTCTGATGAAAGTTCCTACGTGCACATAAACTACAGTCATTCTGATTGACCACAGCCATTTTGTACTCTGTTGGTCACCTTCATTTCACCCTGTCCTCTAGCAGCCTTCTGACTCTCTGACCAAACCTGATATGTGTGCTGGGGGCTATAAACTATTTCCACGACAAACATCAACATCACCTGCTGCCTCAAACTCGTCTTTCCTCTCATCCCTGCACAAACAGGTTACAAATACCAAACAGACTCTTGCAAGCATGGTTTATTGCACTGCACACAGCAAGACTTGTTTTTGCCAACAATGGGACCTGTTTTTATCAACAGAACGGACTCTTAGATCTGGCCGGTCTCACTTGTGTTTAGACCCTGAAGCAAGGTCAAGCTGCAATTAAATTGTCTGTTTTTGACCTGGGCGGGAGGAGAGTTAATGTTGGGCTTGTGTAACCATGTTGATGAAACAATGTTGGGCTTGTGTAACCATGCTAATGAAACAATGTCGGGCTTGTGTGACAACCTGCCCGGGGCGGAGACTCCAAGCTTGTAACCATGATAAATGAAACAAATACATTGTGTAAAACCTGTATAAAAGGAAGAGCCAAAAGCATTGCCAGTAGAACACCTCCCTGAAGACATCCTGGTGTCAGCAGTTGACGTGGTCTCCTCTAAGAGTAATAAACCTTTTTCTTGCCTTCCAGCTTCCAGCGCCTGCCTCGTTATTTTAGATAACAGAATCCAAAGTGGATTAAAGGTGACCTTGCACCGGGCAGCATTGGGGATCTCAGGAGACTCGCTGCTTTTCACAAATTGGCGACCCAACGGGGGGCCCATCAGAGACACGTGGGTCCAGTAGAGAGGTCCTAACGACGGAGTGAACGACTAAATGATTGGAGTGCACCTGCCTGAAAGAGACCCTCGTCTGGCTGCCAATCGACTGAACTTCACCGGTTCCGAACAGACCTCTCTCGAGTGACCAGCGGTCCTGACTGGGGCCTTACAGGAACGCCGCATTGATTGTTGGAGTAAGAGGACAACCAGGCGCTGGAAGGGGAATATGAAGAACTGTCCATACGGTCCGGGTAAGGTCGTGAGAAAACATGACTTAAATTGATTGATTGATAGAAATACTAGTATTCCTTTTTGAGTTATTTGAGACATTCCCTGCTTGCAAACAACGTAGAATAGGAATATTCTCTCTTTGCAGACAGCGAAGGACAGGTAGTGCAGACTTTTGTCTAACATTAATTGAGATATTCATTTTGACCGCTAAATACGTCATGCCTGTTTTCTCTAGATTGTTTGATTGTTTTGGACCGGACCGTTTGTTAGAGGTCAGTCATCCGGCACCGCCGGAAGGCACCCCTAACAAGGACATGTACGTGAAATATGGATTAGCCACCGTAGCTTATAGCAAACTATGGCATAAGTACACTAGGAAGGACCGGGTAAATCAGTGGCCACTGACGGGATATTTCGATCCCGCTAAAATAGAAACGTTAGAATTAGCTCTCCACAAAAAGAAAGCTAGACCAGCCATGTTTGATAGTTTTGGTTTATGGCGAAAAGAGGCAGCTCAACGAAAGAAAAGAGACGAAGCTAGACAAGATAAAGAAACGCGAAAATCAGCTTACCAAGCCTGTAAAAAGTTAGAAGAAGAACTAAAAGGAAAGGAAATCGATAAAAAGGAACAGGAATCAAAAATATCAGGTCAATGCCCTGTTAGAACGCCCTTAACTCTTTACCCCGAGTTACCAGCAAAACAGGGGGTAGATGATGATTTATTGTTAGGTCCCCCAATGATATACATGCCACCCCCTTATGCCCCTACTCATCCCATAGTACAACGCCAGGACCACCAAAGTATAGCCGGAGATGGCACGATCGCCTCAGTCTCCACCGCCTCTGCTCCCACCGAGTCACCCACACCAAATGCCTCATCAAAGGATACAGTAGTAGAGGTAGGATCAAAAGAAAAAGGAGCGCCCAGGGTCCCGCGATTAAGTAAAAATGAGCGAGCAGGCATTGATAAAGTAGTTAAATCCCTCATAGATAGGAAGGAGACAGAAGAGCATGTAACTGACATATGCAACTCCTATGTTGAAAACCGCAAACGATACTTTATTGTACGTCTCTGTTACCACACCCTTACTGCATATGAAGAGAAGAACGAAGACGTAGGGCCCGAGCGATTAGTGGCTCTCTACAGGAAGGTAGACATCGGAGATGAAGGCGACAACGATGTTGCAGAACTATTTTCATCCACACTAGAAGTATTGCGTCACCTCATAGAACAAGGACAGATAGATAGGGACAGGACAACTAAGGTAGCAGGACCCCCAGTGGAAAAAACAGATAGCATGATGCCAATAAAAGAAGCTGCCCCTTACTGGGTACCTCCTAGAGGACAAGGGACTAATGACGATATAAACCATCAAGACGCTAGAGGAAGGGTGGTCTACAATTGGGTGTATCAGCCATGGGACAGACAGGACATCCTGACCTTCCGTAAATCTTTGCCGGATTTACGAAAGAACCCCACCGCCTTTTACACCGAGCTAGGTACCGCTCTGACACTTGCCGACATAAACTTGTTCTTCGGGTTATGTTTGCCAGCAGATGTGTGGAAACAGGTTAGGAAAGTAGACCATACCGAACTGTTTGGTCATACCTGGGAACAACTCGACACACTAGATAAACAGCGGAACCCTGGTCAAAAACCAGTTAAAGCAATATTAGACCTCCCTGACAAAATAGTGCAGAAAGTGAAAACGCTGATCCCAGAGAAAAAGATAGACTGGTCCATAGTAACCGCATGCCGCCAGAAACCACAAGAGGACGTCTCAGAGTACTTCTCCAGATTTGAAACTGTGTTCTCTGATTACAGTGGACAAGACATGTCCACCGCAACCGGACACCACTTATTTGTGCAGAACTACGTCAAAGGATTACTGCCAGATGTATCCCAGAAACTACAAGCCAGCGAAAGTAGTTGGGCAGCATCTAAACCGACGGCCATTCTCCAAATGGCCCAGTACTACGAGCATCAGAGAAACGAAAATGACAGGGCTACAGAAAGGAAAAAGAAGGACTTGAAGGAAAGGGTAATGATAGCACAACTCCAGGGGGCGAATACAGGAAAGGAGCAATATAGGGGAGGAAACCAGCAGAATACCCCTAGAGTACAGCCACCTAGGAACAATCCATCTACATCATATGTAGGACGCCAAGACCTAGGACAGGATCAATGTGCATTTTGCAAAAAATATGGACACTGGAAATCCCAATGCCCGGCTTTGTTAGGAGCTGCTAGGGGCAGAGGGGCGAGGGAAATAGCAAGTGGACAGAAAGGAAGAGGAAGTGGAAGAGGGTACGCGAGTGAAGCAAGCGAGGACAGGCCAGGAAGAATGAACGCATTTGACCATCCCAGACAGAATCAGTACCAACAGACAGATTATGACAATACGTACGACTTTGCATAGGACAGCCAGGGGCAAGGAAGGGATCCAGTCGAGCTCTGCGTTGATCAGCAAGGCCCTTATGTTACCGCTGAGGTCCTGGGCACAAGGTCGCCATTTTTGGTAGACACAGGAGCAACACGTAGTGCACTATCCAAACGACTGATTCCAAGGGCACCCTTGTCAGGCTCACATGTGACCTCAATAGGATTTGACGGTACGCCCTCCACCAACGCTTTGTCCCGACCCATTCCTTTTAATCTTGACAGCAATGGCGTCGAAACGACATTCCTCCTCTCATCTAACACCCCAGACGCCATTATGGGCCTCGACCTTTTGAAACACTTCCATGCGACTATCAGATGCTCACCAGACGGAGTGCGTGTCATCCTGTATGACAACCCCCAACGCCATAGAGAGAACCCTTTTCAGCACATGTTTTCCATCTCTGAGACTGACACAGCCCTACTGGACACTTTGCCATCACACTTATGGGCTAGGGCTGATTCAGACGTAGGACGAATGATGATTGACCCAGTACACGTAACAATACGACAGGACGCAACCCTACCGAAGGTACCGCAGTACAAAATATCGCCAGAGGGTGAGAAAGCACTAACAGAGATCATACACTCTTTGGTAGAGGCAGGGGTGGTAGAGGAAGTAGTGAGCAACATTTGTAACAGTCCCATACTACCGATTGTAAAGAGACAGGGAGAGGGAAAAGCCTACCGCTTCATCATTGACCTGCGGGAGGTAAACAAAATCGTAGTACCACAATACCCAGTAGTTTCCGACATCACGACAATTTTGACTTTAATCCCCTCCACTGCCACCACCTTCACTGTGATCGACCTCAAGAACGCCTTCTTTTCCATACCTATACACGACAGCCGCTATCTTTTTGGATTTACCCTAAATTCCCGTTCGTATAGATTTTGTAGAGCACCTCAGGGGTACACTGAGAGTCCAAGTATCTATAGCCAGGCGCTTAAAAGACAGTTGGACGCCATACAATTGCCAGATGGAGTGGCACTAATACAATATGTAGACGACATCCTTCTAGCAGCAGACACCATACCAATAGCCGTCACAGCCACCATCAAACTACTCCATTTCCTTGCTGAGAATGGTCACAAGGTCTCCCGAAAGAAACTGCAGTTCTGTAAATCACAAGTGACCTATTTGGGTCACCTTTTATCAAAAGAAGGGAGAAAACTCACGCCTGACAGGATCCAGACAATTCTAGGCACCCCTGTCCCCAAAAATCAGAAGCAAGTCCGCTCTTTGATAGGCCTCACCTCGTTTTGCAGACAGTGGTTACCGAACTTTAGCCTCATTGTCAAACCCCTTCTCTCCCTCCTAGCTAAGGACATCCCCTCACCTCTCCCCTGGACCCCCGAATGCCAGACAGCCTTTAAAGAACTACGCAATACCCTTTGCTCAGCACCAGTCCTAGGAACCCCAGATTACTCCAAACCATTCTTCCTCTACACACACGAAAGGGAGGGATGTGCATTGTCTGTCCTAACACAATCAATTGGTCACAAACAACGCCCTTGTGCATATTTTTCTGCCACCCTCGATCCAGTAGCCAGAGCACTGCCAGCGTGCCTGCGCGCAGTGGCAGCTGCAGCAGTATCAATACGCCAGAGCGAAGAAATAGTGCTCTCCAATCCAGTCACTGTTTTAGTACCCCATGCAGTCGACACACTACTGAACCAGACCAAAACCCAACACTTGACTAGCGCCCGTCTGACAGGATATGAGTTGACCCTGCTAGCACCGCACATTACCCTAAAGCGATGCACCACCCTCAATCCAGCCACGCTGTTACCCCTACCCGAGAACGATCCTAACGTGGCTCCACTACACGACTGTGTGACACTAACCGATGAACAAACAAAAAGTAGAGTAGACCTCAGAGACACCGCCTTTCTAGAGCCAGATGGAGAACTATGGGTGGATGGTTCGTGCATCAAACTCCCCGACGGCACCACCTCAGCTGCATACGCTGTCACCACAGCCCGAACCATTCTAGAAACAGCCCGTATTGCCCAACGTTCCGCCCAGGCAGCAGAACTCATTGCCCTCACACGAGCATGTATTTTAGCAGCTGGCACGACAGTTAACATATACACCGACAGCCAATACGCCTTCGGGGTGGTTCACCATTTCGGGATTCTATGGAAAGAAAGAGGGTTCCTGACTTCACACGGTACACCCATCCTGCATGGAGATTTAGTCTCCGCCTTGACGGAAGCAGTCCTCCTCCCCAAAAAGCTAGCAGTGATAAAATGCCAAGCACATAGGAAAGTGACAGATCTCATTGGACAGGGAAATGCGCTAGCAGACGTTACTGCCCGAGCTACGGCAGAAGACAGAACTATGACACGAATGTATGTGACCAGGTCACAAGCTGAACAATGGACTGATGCTAGGACCACTGTAAGGGACATACAGACTACAGGCACACAAGACGAATTGACCGAGTGGGAAAAGGTGGGACTAAAAGACGAGGAAGATTGCTGGAGAACTAAAGACGGAAATAAATGGCTGTTACCCAATGCCTACCTCATCCCCATATTGACCATGGCACATTTACCAGCACACATAGGCTCCACCCCCATGATTGAACTAATCACAAGAGTATGGCATAATGTCAAGATAACAATCTGCAAAGCGCCTAGTACAACAATGTATAGTATGCCTACAACACAACCCAGGGAAAGGGACAGTAGTACCACGGGGAGGGTTTGGAGTCCCTGATCACCCCTTTGAAGTCCTTCAAATGGATTACATCCAACTAGAGAGATGCCATGGTCTAAAATATGTCCTGGTGGTTGTGTGCGCTTTTAGCAAATGGGTGGAGGCATATCCCACCCGCGACAATACTGCCATAGCCACTGCAAAAGTATTGTTGAAAGAATTCTTCCCCGGTACGGCCTTTGCAGAATTTTATGGAGCGACAACGGCCCACACTTCGTAGCCGAAGTGATACAGAACATACTGAAAGGGTTGGGGGTAAAACAAAAATTCCATGCCGTCTTCCACCCCCAATCAGCGGGCCTCGTAGAGAGACACAATGCAAAATTGAAACTAAAGCTAGCCAAAATAGTTGCCACAACCGGGTTGAAATGGCCCGACGCCCTTCCATTGGCATTGCTATCAATGCGCTCCACCCCGACCAAACACAGACTGACCCCGTATGAAGTGGTCTTTGGCAGGCCTATGAACATTTGGGCGGCACCAAGACCCACTTCCATTAACGATGTCCCGAACATATTAATGTCAGACTATCTGCATAAATTGACAAACAAGCTAACAATTATCCACCAACAGGTGCAGCAAGCCTTGCCTGACGTATCCAGGGGCCCAGGACATGTGATAAAGCCTGGGGACTTCATCCTAGTTCGCAACTTCCAAAGAACGAAGAATCTGGAGCCCAGGTGGACGGGCCCCTGGCAAGTCTTGATCACCACTCGAACTGCCCTCCGAGTGGAAGGAAAAAGAAATTGGCTGCACGCCCACCACTGCAAGAAAGTCCCTCCAACGCTGGCAACCTGTGAAGAGGTGGAGGTGCAAGAGGAAGTACTCGCAAAAGACCGACCAGCTCTGAGTTGCTACCCACAAGAAGACACCCTCCAACTGTCTGAATTTCCCGACCCCACTGTGCCATCCAAGGAAGGGTACAACCTAAGATCGACAAAAAGGGGAGCTCCAACAACCAGGCCACTAACTGAGTCAGAGTCTCAGATCGGTAGCACAGCCAAACAACGCTACCAAGAAAAACACCAGACAAAAGTCTGTGGTCCTAACAGTTGGTGAGCTCCTCGAAGATGATGGAAGAAACGGAACACCTGCAAAGCCACTGCAAAGACACCAAGACTTTTGAACTGCACAGTACAAAGACAATTGCACTTGTAGCTGCATTTCTCACCTGCCTCCTACTAATGGTCACACTCTGGATCATTGAAGAGAATGCACCTGCATACAGAACATTGTCACCAACCATGCAACCAATCACAAAGAAAGAACACTACCTGGTATCACTACCGCCACATCTCCGAGAACGACGCAAAGAATTCTGGAATAATTCTTTCGTACAGATGCTGCACCAGCACAATCTTGCCACCAATGCCACTAACTGTTGGGTCTGTGGGCTGCTACCACATGCCACTGAACATTCCATCCCTTTCATCCCTTCACCCTTTTCTGTTCATGGATCTTGCCTTGCCTGGATGATGCTCCTACAAGAAAGTTACAAAGACAATGCCACTTCCGATGGGACAATCGCTCAGTTCTACAACGAGTTCTGGCTAAACCAAACAGGAAGAACAGCAGCTCCCTTTGCCCTCACACCTCCAATACGACATTCCCAATGAATGTCCCCTCCAAAGAACGAGTGGAAATACAAGTGTTCAATAATCCTGTCAGAGCCACATTTTCCTACCTGAAGAAAAGAACTGCTGCAACACTGACTGTGGCCCTATCTGTGGTGAACGTCTCTGGCCTTGTATGCATTGAAGGCCGTGGGACTAAGAATGTGGGTCACAGCACTTGTAACATTGTAAGGACTTTGAACACTGCCAACCCTCCAGCATTTGTTGCATCACCCAATATGTACTTTGTCTGTGGAACCAAAGCCTACACCTGGCTCCCAAGAAACTGGGGGGCACGTGCTACATCGCTTTTGTTTTGCCACCGACCTACACAGCCCCTGCAGAGCATCATCGAGAAAAGCGTTCTAAAGACACTGATCAAGCAGACTCTGCCGCATCACAGTTCGTTGACGCAGCAAAAGGGCTCGTCCCGCTATGGGGTCCGATGGCAAACAGCCGAGCCATCAGACATCTGTCTCAAGCGGTAGAAACCGCCCTGAACGTCACAGCTGGCATCCTCACCAACAACACTGCCGAGCTTCAAGCGGTCCGTCTGGTGGCCCTACAAAACCGCATGGTCCTGGACGTGGTACTAGCGGATCGTGGAGGAGCATGTCGCATCATTGGTGCCAGTTGCTGCATATACATCCCTGATAATTCACCCTCTGTCTATGAAGCAATCGAACATCTCCACAGACTGTCTTCAGAAATTCACCAAGGATCAGAGACTTGGACAATTGGAAGTTGGCTTTGGGGCATCTTGAAGGACTGGGGTTGGAAAATATCAATGTTTCTCTTGGTCCCAGTATTGGCAATATGTGGTTGCTGTTTGGGTGTACACCGTATACCACCTTTGTGTTCTCTTTGCATAAGTGCCTTGCGCCCTAAGAATATGGACACTCAGTTAACAAAAATGAGAGTAATGTATGAACAAGAAATACAGGACATTATGGAGATCGAAATAGACTGACAAGATGGCTAGTTATGTTCAAAGGGGCGACTGTTAAGAACAAAACGACAATCATGAACATTCTGCGCCATCTTGTCTGATGAAAGTTCCTACGTGCACATAAACTACAGTCATTCTGATTGACCACAGCCATTTTGTACTCTGTTGGTCACCTTCATTTCACCCTGTCCTCTAGCAGCCTTCTGACTCTCTGACCAAACCTGATATGTGTGCTGGGGGCTATAAACTATTTCCACGACAAACATCAACATCACCTGCTGCCTCAAACTCGTCTTTCCTCTCATCCCTGCACAAACAGGTTACAAATACCAAACAGACTCTTGCAAGCATGGTTTATTGCACTGCACACAGCAAGACTTGTTTTTGCCAACAATGGGACCTGTTTTTATCAACAGAACGGACTCTTAGATCTGGCCGGTCTCACTTGTGTTTAGACCCTGAAGCAAGGTCCAGCTGCAATTAAATTGTCTGTTTTTGACCTGGGCGGGAGGAGAGTTAATGTTGGGCTTGTGTAACCATGCTGATGAAACAATGTCGGGCTTGTGTGACAACCTGCCCGGGGCGGAGACTCCAAGCTTGTAACCATGCTAAATGAAACAAATACATTGTGTAAAACCTGTATAAAAGGAAGAGCCAAAAGCATTGCCAGTAGAACACCTCCCTGAAGACATCCTGGTGTCAGCAGTTGACGTGGTCTCCTCTAAGAGTAATAAACCTTTTTCTTGCCTTCCAGCTTCCAGCGCCTGCCTCGTTATTTTAGATAACAGAATCCAAAGTGGATTAAAGGTGACCTTGCGCCGGGCAGCATTGGGGATCTCAGGAGACTCGCTGCTTTTCACATCAGCAATGTCTACCCAAGCTAAAGTGCTTCTCTAATGATTCAAAAACACAAATCAAAAATAAAAATCTCTGGACAACAATTTTTTTACGGCAGTATATCAGGGGGCTGGGATTAGACAGCTGCTAGCTGCTTCTGAGAGCTCATCACACCGGCAACACAGCTGGGCTTCTCATCGTTGACAGTCTCCTCCTGCACAGACAGGTATTCTCCTTCCCTTTGTGAGCAAGGCAGGCATCTAGGCACAAGGCAGAGCCTAAGCCTATGCAAAGTGATGGCTTTCCCAGCAGGCGGTACAGAGGCTGGCTCAAAGCAGAAATATAAAAAATAAGGGCATACTATAATGTAAGATACCAGCACCTTGCTGTCACAAGCCTTCCTGAAGGAACAATCAGGGAAAGTCAAAATAGTAGGCATTGCGTTTGAACCTCCCCATCTTTAAAAGCAGAATCGTCTGCTTACTCACCTCAGCTCCCCTGACATGCACCAAATGGCTTCACTTTTTGGGTCACCACGCCTCAGTCACAGAAATGCAGCTAATATCCTTCCACTGTCTAGGAAATCTGCATCCACCCTCCAGCTTGTGCCAAGCTAAACCAGGGGCCATCCAAAATGAATCAGATTGCTCCTAGCACTCAAGACTCTTACCATACCCAAACTCTGGATACTGGGCATGTGCTGCACATCCTTCCTACATACATGATCTTGGTCCCCTCACATTTGGCCAAGGCAGAGATGATTTGGCATATGAATATAGCCTCTGTTAGGAAGTTGTCCACTGCTGACCATCGGTCTCGATGTAGCAGTTGGATCCTATCAAATGGCGTGGCAGACAGTATGGTATAATGCATAAAGCAAATGGCCTTGTTGGACAACAGAGTTTTTAGTTACGTCTCTGTCATTTGTGGGCATGGAAATGCATTTTTTTTGTGTGCAGAGAAATGTCAATTATTCGGCCAAGGATACATGTTTCTTTTATCATGGTTGTCTAAACATCTTTTTTTTCTGTCTTCTTCGGCAATGGCAGAAGTTGTTCAGTTGGATTTTTCCACTGCAGTTTCCAGTGCACTTTTAGAATGTGATCATGAATTCTGCTTGCTCTTTAAATGCAATATGAAGGAATCCAATATAATTTCTGAAACTTTATCTTTTTTGATTAGGAAAAAGTTAGCTATTTTTGTAGAGTTGCCAGATTGGAAATACAGTGGAAACATTGTGCCTATAGTGAAGGAATTGTTTTCCTAAGAAGCTTTCTAAAACCTATCGTCGAAGTCCCCCTGCTGGGTTGTTCCTTTCTTATAGTTTTTATTCTTCCAAGTCTTTGAGAATGATAATTAGTTTCTCATCTTCTTTCTCCCTTTTTGACGAGTCAAGAATGAATGTAATCACCAGCACATTGTTTTTCATCACAATCTCCATTATTAACTCGGTCCTTAGGATTCACATAATTAAGTTTGGCAAGGAAACTATCCCAGGCTTTCAAAATTTCCCCGTGTCCATTTTACGTTAGTTAATTTTTCTGTTCCTTTTGTTCCTAAAAATATAGGCTCTGGGCATATTTTCTTGCATTCTCAATTTATCTTCAATTTTTTCATTAAACTGTTTTTTTTTTTGTAACTTGAATGTTTTCTTTTTTGATATGTAAATGACATTTTTTAACCTCTTCTTTCTATGCACTTACAGTGGCCGAAAGGTTTTAACTTGACAATGCACTGGAGTAAAAATCAACTACTTCAGATTCATGAAAAATGGGCAGACCAAACTATTCAGGAAAACGCTACCAAGATTTCTGATTGGTGACTCTTCCTCCAAGTACACTAGAAGAGACCGGGCCAACAGGCAAAACAACCTAACATCTTCCTGCCCTCTAGCATCACAAATCTGCTTTTTCCCCCCCAAGAGCACTGCCACATGAACCGCAACATCAGGCCACAAAGACCATGGCTCGTACACTTCATACCTAGAATATCCATGTTGGAACCCACAAAACAATCCATAGATCTACAGACCAAGACATGCTCAGAAGATAAGAAGATATAAAAGTTATGGCAATTCTAAAATAATTATAACAATTTAAAATAGGGTACAGATACAATTGAAGTAAATGAATTGGATGCACAGATTGGTGTCATCCAATCATGTTCACATGGGACCATCCATCTGAGGGTATCCAGCAAATTAAGGCCAGCTGCTGCTTAGGTAAACTTGAGTCTAGACCACATCTGTGGCACCTACAGGGAGACAATTATTATTTAAGTCTACAGAAAGAGTGCTAATGACAGTGCTAGCCTATGCAAGGGAGATATTTAATCTGTTGCTCAAAATTGTGGAGACTGTTAACGAGAACTGATGCGGCTACAACTGCTGGAAGGAATACCACACTGTGCGACTCAATGCAAGGACGATGCCATGGATCGTCAATGCATAGAAAGCTGTTCTGGATCTAAAGATATATATGTTTTCAAGGTTGTGTAAAAAAATCTAAAAGGCGCTAAATGGAAGAGTATTTGGCTGGATAAGCAGGACCCAGGGCTAGATAAAATGGAGCAGTCATTTATTGAAGTAACCTTTAAAACAATGAAACAAAGATTTCAATGCAGTACTTAAAGGAAATAGCAACCTCGGAAACAATGACAAATGGTTTTAAAAAGCATGTGAAATCCAACAGAAGCACTAGAAAGTGTATTTTCAAAAGCAGAGTGGTGCAGGGCAGGCAAGTTGCATAGTACTGGACATAACACAAGACAAAATAGGACAGCCTGTCAAACACGAAAATAAAATATTAGTATTAGGAAGAAGTGCAAATGTGGCCTTCTAAAACAATCAAAGCTCAAATAGAAATGTAAGAGGAGATATAGGAGGTTCTGAAATACACCTATCCTGAAAATGCTTTTTTTAAAACTTTTCACAAATTACATGTACAACTGGAAGAGTGAAGTCAATTTGTTGAAAAATGAACTGGAACGAGCGAGACGAAAAGTAAGTAGAAAAAGAAATAAAGACAGCATACCTCCTAGGGCAGTGAAAGAGCAGACAAATGAGTTAAATAATTTGCTGGGAAAAAAGGAGGCATTATGAAGGACACTTGGAAACGATTTATAGCAGTCCGAAAACTCTGGATCAGATTTTTCTTTTTCCCAGTTGTGTAGATTTCCATTTTTAAGTGGTGCACAAAAATCACCACTTATGCATGGACATTACGCAAAGTTTAGATTTCCATGCACCCACTGACTACTCATGCAGTCTCCGGGAGCTCTCTCTACTATCCTTATTGTAGATGAGTTCTGATGTCTCTAGTCACCTGTAATAAGAAAATGACAAAGCGGCTCAAATGTAATAGCCCATTACAGTTAAGAAGTGATATCCTAATGCCTTCGAACAGAGCCAGCAGCCACGGTGAAAGGCAGGTCAGGGAGCATCATTACAGCTGAGGTTTATGCACTGAAAATGAGAACTGGCTTTTCGTTTTTATGATCTAGTTCTGTAAAATGATCAGTGATCAGGAGAAAGACATTCAGGGCAATATATTTATTTTTTACACATAAATCATTAGAGGAAAGAATTAATTCCTCTGCGTGCTACAACTCATTCTGAGATGCTAACCTTTCTAAAATCGGTTTTACATTAAATTCCAATTTGTTTTGGCAACAATTCATTGACAACACTGGTGTGTTTCATTTTGCACTACAGATTTTACTCCATTCTTCGTGTCTGTAACCATACGCTCTCCTTCATATGAGGGAGCAGGAACCCAAGAATTTTTGCATTTTTTGGGAAGGGTGATGGTGTGACTATATATTACAAGGAGTAAAATACCATCTGTCTGTCATACGTTAAAAGGATATTGCAAGGCACCTCAGAGTTCCATGACCTTATAGAGAAATAATGTCCTAATAATGTACAGCAGTGGGCACTTTATCCAATACATAATATAATCCTGAATATTGTCCTGTTTTTTAAATTACAACTTTTCACTTATGGAATCGATTTTTTATATTACATTGTACATTTACTAAATGTACTACATATACTTTTGTTTACTAAAATGCTTCAATAAAAACATTTAACAACAAGCATCTGCAATGCAATAGGTCTTGCATTTAAGCGAGTTTGAGCTAATGGCATTATAAATGACAATGCCTTTTATTTATGTTTTGGTTTTTAAAACATAAATAAAAGGCATTGTCATTTACAATGCCAATAGCTTAAACTCTCGCAAATGTGAGACCTATTGCATTCCAAATGCTTGAAGGCATTGCTGTGTTGCCCCCTTCTGTCTCCCATGGCCCCTGAAGAGCTCCCCGTTTGCTACGAGTTAAACAAACAAGCTGGTGGTCACAACTGCGCACGAGAGACCCTCCTGCAGTAAGAGAAACTCATTAAAGAAAATAGTGCTTACAGACTAAAGAAGACGTACCGTGTAACAACCGAAGTAAAAGGGCCAGTCCTCATGGGAGGTTTCAAATGAAGACAAGGCGGTACTAACGAGGGACTAACAGGCCTAATAACAAATCGTAAGCCAGAATTTACGAAGGACAATGACAAAAGCCAAAGACAAATATGGGCGGAGACTGGGCTGGGCTTCAAGTACATACTCCAATACAGCATGGCTCGCAGAGCAGTGCATGCGCTGCCCAGGCACGACCTAAAAAAATGATCAGCCTGCTAAAAACTCACCATACTAAAATATATTTCACATTTTTATTATCCATATGCAAGTGAAAATATCCATAGACACTGGTATTGTGACTCAAAAGCTGCCATTTGTTCTCAGTGTGGAAGTTTTCTGAATCTTGCTGATAAAGGATAAGCATAGTTCGACTTCACAAAATCAAAAATGGAAGGAGGATGGCCTGAATTCATTGTTAGCATAGAGAGGAAGGCTGTCTGTTTACCTGAAAGCCATATGGTTATTGTCTTTCCACAATAGGACAATGTCACACAAAATAGATTCAGTAGGGCATTTTGACTGTGACAAGGAAATAGATTGCAGGAGATTGATAAGTATGGTCTTCCAAAGATGTTGGCACTGTTCCCAATGTTATGAGCTCTGTCAGGAAACTGCTAGGGCGTGAGAGAAAATGCAGTGGTGAATGAGTACAAAGGGCCTATGCTTCCCAGTGCCTCCTTTATACTTACTGCCGGCATTGGTTCTACCAGTTCAAAGAATACGTCAAGAGAGGACTACAAAATTAAACAAAGACACTGGCAGTGGTGTTACCAATTTATTTGAATTTAAGAACACCTACACAACAAAAGAAAAGCCAGCAATGAACCAAGTAGTTAATTTGTGGCGAACAAACCCATGTCAAGCGAGTAGGGAGGACAAGGGAACGTGCTTTGGAAGACTTTTAACTAGCTGGGAGAAAAGGACCCTGGTTTACTGCTCGAATCATTTCTCATGCCTTACCCAGAGAATATGATGCAAGATGTGCACAAAAACACAAGGACTTCTACCACCACAGCCTGCCAGAAAAGAACATGAGAGAAACTATAAACTTTTAAATACCTCAGGTCTATAAAACAGTAGAGAAGGAGGTGATCATAGTTCATCCAAGGTATATGTTTACAAGAAAAAAATTAAGTGTTCTCTTTGCAATGTTAGGCTGCACATATCTTGTTTTCTGATCCTCCTAAGGTAAATAATCTGGTAGAAACACAATGAGAAAGTATTTTCTTACTTTCAAATTCACACCATCTACATTTCATGTGAGTTAGGGCACCATTTTAAGTCGAACATACCAGACAATATAGCTGCCTGGTTTACTTAAGACTTCTTGGGGACATTCTGAAAGCTGACCTATGCATGCATTTTGCCCATGGCTTACCATTGGCTTTGTGGTTTGTAACACACATTTACTTGCTTTCTATTTGTTGACTTTATTTCTTGTTCTAGGCTGTCCGTCTTAATCCCTCCGAGTAGAAATGCCTGTTCAGGCCTCGAAAATCATTAAAATGTTACTAAATCTGCAGGAACTAGTGACTTAAACAATCTACTCAACCTAACTGTAATGCTCTTGTCCCACAAACTGGTTTCAAATGATCCTGGGCAAATATATTTTAATTCACTGAGCCGCCATTTATTTCATTATCACTTATGATAGCACCTTCAAATATGAAAGTTCAGCATGTCTGCTATACAAAAAACTCATTTGTTTGCTTTAATAGACTAAACTTTTGCATCATATATAATACAAATCTAGCCACATATAGGCTAGGATACACATGCTCCAGATTTGTCTCGTAGTTCATCAACAGCATTTTCATAAGAGCGGGGGCATGCATGTTTCTCAAATGATGTTCAAAACCTATCACTTTTAATAAATAAATAAGTAAATATTGAGGTGGTAGAACACTATCATTTGCAACCAGCAGATTTGACATTCAAATGGCCACAATTTCCCACTAGCATGCTGTTTTACTGATAAAACTATATAGTGTACAAACAATAATATTTGGAAATCGAGATTCTTTAAATATTTGCACATCACCAAGTAAAGTGTTCTGATTTATTTGGTTCCTATTTAAATTTCTGTTGCGTCACACTTCTGAATTACAAAAAAATATCCTTTCTTAATTCCTGAAATATTTGTACTACTCATTTACAAGCTATTTTAATGATGTGTTTGAAAAATATAAAATGAAATCTTACAGCCTTTTGTTTCACCATGATTGTCAGACAGCTCACTTGACAAAAACTTCTACCTGTAGTAAGAGAAAGAAAAATAAACTCCATTTTCCAAGCAGCAAAAAGACAAACTGACATTTAACCTCTTTCCTCGAATAGACAGCAAATGTGTCATGAGAAAAACAAGATTTAAAGGCATATTTATTGCTCACTCACTTTCTGAATGAACAAAACACCTGTTCCTTGCCAGATTATGTTCATTCGCTGGACTAGAAGGTGCTAAAAATAGCTCAACATGATGAATCTGACTCACCATTGCGAGTGGGCGAGTAGATTGCTCGAGGCCTGACTGTTTACAGTATTCAACAATAAGTACTCGCTTTCTGTAAACAGGCCCTTAAATTTTGATCTAATCTTATCACATTTGCTGTGCATTCAATGACAGAGGTCAAATGTCAAGCTCTGTCTTCCGAGGAAGAGTGGTGTTTATATTTCTTTCTCTAATTTCAAAGTGAGAGTATTTATCTGACAACCTTGGGGTGTGGATAGAAAAGTCATTTTATTTCTAGCAACCAACAACATTTAAATGTCTGTTAATGAACTGTGCAAATATCTCAGAATATAGCAGGATTAGGAAAGCACAAATGAAGCACATTCTTTTGTAATTCTGAAGTGTGCTCGAAACAAATATTTCAATACGATCAAAACAAATCAATACACTAGATAATGCTATTTCCACACTGTCGTTTATGCCCTGTATAGTTTTATCAGTAAAACTGTCTGTGCAAAAGTAATGGTCATTTCAATAGAAAATTAGGCCTGATCGGAGTTTGCAGAGTTCCGTGCAACTCTGCTGCGTTAAGTGGAGTTCCGCAGGAGGCTGAGTGCATTACATTGCGCTGTTCATGCTGATTTTTAGCGCTGGGTGTTTGTCCCGCGCTGTAAAATAATCACAAATGGAATCACGCACAGCGCAAGAGGGCGCTTCTTCTTTCTGCTGCTCAAATAGATGTTCTACTTGAGCGGGAGCTTCTCAACGCGAACAGAAGGTTTCTCAACACGATCGGTAGCGACCATCCACAACCGCCCACGTTGAGAAATCTCGCCGGGAGGTGGTCCGGAGTAAGATTTTCCTTACTCGCCAACGTTAAGTCTCCAAGAATGGTAAAATTAGTATATTGCAATAGATGGGGCGCCAAAGCTTCCCCTAAGGTGGTTAGGAAAGAGGGTTCTGAGCCTGGTGCACGATATATCAGTCCTCCCGCAAAAGATTGTGATTAACTAACCTGGAAGCACAATCCCAAACTCTCTGCTCATTTTAGGGAGTTTATATCAAAAGTACTACATTGGAATGTTTTGCGAAAAATTATAGCCAGACTACCTCTACGGACTTCTGGTGTATCACGTCTAACAATAGTGTACCCTTGATGAAGAGCTGAAAAGATGTCCCGGTTTCACCAAGGTTTGAGCCAGGATTCCGTAACAAAAAGAATGTCAAATTAGAAATCGTTAATTAAGTCAAAGACTTCTTGTGCGCGTTTACTAAAATAACCAGTATTTATAATCCCACAGGAAAGGGTTGTTTGACTAACTATAGGAGTAAAGAATGTATCAGAAAGAAGCTCTGGAGAGAGGCCACATTCGTTTTTACAGAGCATACAGGATACTGGGCCCTTTAAACAAGTAGGGTCCCATGCCTGCCTACAATGAGGAACTTTATTCTTAAGACCTGTAAAAAACTAACTGAAAGCAACTTGCGTGGAGTACAACCAGCAGAGTGCCTGGTGCTGGCCGCGGCACGGGCGCAGACGAGCTTGCCTTAGGTGAGCCAGTGACGCGTCCCCGCGGCAGGCCTACACATAAAGGTAATTGACTAAGGCCCAGCCTCCCAAACACTTCTGTAAGCACAACTAGACCTACAACCTTCCCAAGGTCTGAAGGGTCTTGGTAAAACAGGACAAAATTCCCACCACACCGTAATGCAAATACCCCAACCTATAAAACAATTGAATAAAAAAAATGTGTTTCTATTCCACAGTCAAGTTTAAAAAGTGGCAATTCCTAAGTGCCTAATAACGGAATAAAAAATGATTTAGCAGCAATTTTAGCAACCAAGTTTCAGAGTTAAAAAAGAAGTATATTTTTCATGCAATAAAAATTCAAGAATATAGAGAGCATGCGATAGAGTGCAGCCTCATCCGTTTGTGATCTAGAATGACCAGTGAGGAAAGATGGAGCTGAATCCGGGGCTTTGTATTTCTTTTCCAGACAAGGTATCACAGCTGGAACGGTAGCAGGTGTCTTCATTAATTTCTGACCTTTTAACCAGACATAATCAAGAATGAGTATGGATTTAACGTATTTCTGAGGTTGCTCTTTAAAGTCATAAAGAAACATTGTTGAGCCAGAAAGATCATTGGTAGGTTGAATTCCTTGGCAGGTCTTTCAAATCAACGAATTAAATTTAGAGATGTCATCTGTAGAATCTTGGGGGTATTGACCCATTGTTTCCACTTGGGACAAAAACAATCTCGACCATTATCATCCCTTCCATCACCATCTGATGATAGCTCACCTTCCCCTCCATCTAGATCAGAATATGTAAGAACCATTAGAGTAAACATCATCCATGTCTTCTGCATGGACTGATCCCCTTGGCGTTGGAGAAGAAGATAGGGGTGATGGCTGCCTGGGAGGTGAAACTGGTAAAGAAACAGGTTGGGGAGGCAGGAGGATGGGCGCAGCAGGTAACCACATGTTAGAATTATTAGTTGTTTCCTGCAGTAATAACTTAGTAAAAGTATCTATCATTTCTTGCAAAGTTGATAAGAAGGCCATTGGCACTTGGACCACATCTGGCTCTCTATAATATCTATGTGGTTTCAGCCCTAAATCCATTCGAGTACTTTTAGACTTCTACTCCTCCTAACACACACATTCAATGTAGAACTCATCGTCCATTGCATCCGCTTCAAAATCTGGGACATATCTCACATACAATTGCGTTGGAAGGACCCTGGCAGTGAGGCATAATCACTAGCCTCTTCTTCTTGATCTAACTGTAATAATTGTACTGGAGGCACATCCATCACCCTTAAAGTTGGAAAAACATTTTCTCCCATGTTTCTATTGACTGCGTGATTCCCAACAGTGATGCAGTTGACGGTATAGCCGTCGTCGAGGCTTGACATCGACAGTATAGTTGTTGAAGGAATGTTCTACCGTGTCGTTGTTGAAGATGTAGTTCAAGTCCACGACAGTCTCATCATAGAGGAGCTTTCCTTTGAAGACTTTTTTTTTGTCACAGATGAGTCTCTGTAGCGCTTAGACTCTGGTTTGTCAGCAGAGGCGGAGGCTGCAAGCGCTGTACCAAATAAATCATGCTCAGGAAAGTGTAAAAGTCTCCTCTTGTGCACTGCCTTCATGAAAGTACTGGGGGGGGGGGGCACTTCTCACAGAATCTTCCCCTGAAGAGGTGGCATCTCCTTTAGATGGAGGAAAATTCTCTTTATTCATAAGAAATAATGCTTACCTCCTTTCTCTGTCCTTAAGAGTCTCAGTGGAGAAAGACTTGAAGATCTTGCATTCCGCTGACTTATGCTCAGGATAAAGACAATAAATACACTGAGGGTGTGGGTCGTCAGTGTAAATACTTTTGCTGCCACAAGAGAAACCGGTTTTAAAGAGAGATATCTTCTCTTTGTGAGCCATGGTGACCGTTGCTTGTCAGGCCAAAAGATTTCCCTGATCCAGAATTTGTAACAATCTCCTCTTAAAACAACTCACAGAACAGTAGTGTTGAAGATAGGGCTGGCTCAAATCCAGGGTAGGCCAAAATGGAAACAATTGCAGGTTCACTGAAAGGTTAAAGCAGAGCTCTGTCAGGGGGCTCCCTCTCACACAACGTGTGGTGGTAAACTGAGTTATGGTGCCCTCTAGGGAGAGTACGAGTGCTTAAACTACCACCCCATTGGCTGGTTTGGGTTGTTTTAATTGAGGTGGATGGGTTACTAAACTATACTATGTTGTTTCAGGCCTATGGCCATTTTACATTATATACTGCATGTTGAATATTTTTACACTGTATACTGCTATTTTAATGTACTGGGGATTCCCAGCCTGACAACGCGGATTGATTCAAGCATGTGAATATATAAAAGAGTCAATGTTGGAGAAGAGCTAATCTTTATATTCAAGTCCCATCAGCAACACTGTCCTGCAAAGGAAAAAAGAGTGCAGATGCCAACTTCTCCAACCCGCTATTATTTCTTGTCACTGGCAACCAATAGTTATTGTATAATTTATGACTGCTCAGAAGCCTTTTAATGAGCTTGGCACCAATCAAATACACAACGAGGCCTCTCCAACAGTCGTTATGGATTAAACTAGGATCATCAAAAAACCTTTTGTGCTGAATGTGGGTCAAACGCCCTGCACTGTAAACAGCCGCACTGCAGGCCCCGTCATGAATATTGAGGGCATGAATAAAAACACTGGACTGTGGGGGAGCGCAGTTATTGCCTTCTAGGTAATCTGAAAACTTTTACCAGGGCTGCCAACACACACAAAGATCCAAAAGGGCCCATCTCCATGTGAAATTTTCAGGCAAACGTGACTACGTAGTTGAGTTCCATTAGTGCTTAATTTGAGTCTGTGGTTGCCGGTAGGGTACACCCGCACTTTATTTTTCAGGATCCACATTCATTTTTCTGCTTCAGACTTTGACACAGATCAAGAGAGAGAGCAAAACAAACAAATCGGAAAGACAGAAGAGGAAGGGTCAAAACCATCACAAAGGCAGAAAGCAGTAACCTGCAGGAGTGTCTGATAGTGTAGATGTCTGAGGTCAATTAACGGCTACGCAGCTTTGGTTTTGGGCCCGCCGACGGTTTACTTGCACTGGCGATTGGCGTCTGAGCTGAGCTTCGGGCACCAGCACTCATTCTTTTTACAAATTAAGCACCGAGTTCCATTTAGGTTAATTGTTTGTTTATGCCATCTGAAAAACTGAAAATATGGTGTGGGACCGGGCCTCCTGTGCCTGCAGTCTACACACCACTATAAAAGGCAGAAGTTGTTGCTGTGCTTCACAGTTGTAACAAATGTAAATATCACAAGACCAGCAGGCTGCCATTTCTTGCATTTTCCTGAAAGCATGGTTAAAAAAAGTGCTTTAAATGGGCCGGTACTCACCGGTACTGAGTACCGGCACTTTTTATTTTTATCCTCCTGAGTACATGCACTTTTTCATTGCCAAAGAGCGTACCGGTACTCATGACTGGTAGGCTCAGTGGTACTCGTGCTGCTGAGGATGAGGCTGTCTGAACGCCACAATCAGCCAAAGCGCCACTGTAGCCCTGTGCCGAGCCGCTGCTGAATCATTCAGCAGCGGCTCATTTACATTTTGTTAGTGTGGCAGGTGTAGCAAGCTCAGTGTCACACTATGAGTGACAGGTTCCGATCAGACCCTGCATGTAAATCACAGGTGTGAAATTGTGCAGGCACTGAAAGTCTAGGCAACTGGCTGAGAGTCTAAAAGAAGAAAGCCGTGGGAGGTAAGAATTGCAAACAACGTTTTTAATTCTGTTGAGAGCCTTTTGTGCCAGTGAATGTTTGCTTTTGTGTGTGAGAGCGGAAGCGACAGAGAGAGCATGGGGACATTATCTGAAGGTATTTTAAAGAAAATGTGAGGAATGTTTTGTGTTTGCATGTCTACTTGGTCTTGTGCCTGTGTGAGAGCTGGCGTTCATGGGCAAGAGAATGTATGAATGTTGTACCTAATACAAATCAATAAGAACTGAAGCTGCAAATATAAATTTAAAAAACGCAGAAACTAAAGCATAACACATTGTTTGGCCTTCATTTAATTTTTTTGTAAGGAGTTAACCACTTTATGTTCATACATTTATCATGTGTTTTGGTGTGTGCTGAAACTGCTGTAACTCATTATTTTTGCTAATCCGAAGTCTCAGGTGGCTGACCATTAACTCAATAGTGCTAATAGTGATATTGCTGGGAGCGAGTGGCTGCACTGAAGGTTAAGAGGCTCCTTCTTTTTTTTTTTTGAATGGGTGGGGGCTCTTCCCAGCAGGTATTCACATCCTCCATATCACTGTGTAAAGAAGGATTAGGCCCTGAAAGGCATTCTTTCACATTTTATTCAAAGTGCGTAGCTACATCCTCTTGGAACAGTTTGGTCCACCCCTGCAGGGTGCTTTCAAATTCAACAACCAGAGAACCAGGGATGCATTTTTACTCAATTTTAATAAACTCACTCATTATGTCATGAGGATACATATGCGACTACATCTGGTGCAAAAATAGCTTATTTTATCACACTATCTATGCTTGGTATACAATGACGGCCTGAAATAATCCACGTTCATATATAATGTCTATAGAAAGTCACTGGATAGAAAATGTGTACAAACAGTAATTATAATATCTCTCTATTTGGAGTTAACCTTGGAAGAATAAAGGCTCTCTTCAAATAGAGCAGAGTTGTGCTCATAATCAAAGTGGCGCTTTTCACCATTTAATGAGATGTACAGACAATTCCTTGCACATAATGTTGGTGTATTAAAAGCACCTATCTCGATACACTGTGCATGCCCAGTCCATCTAAATACACAGAGTTAGGCCAAGGTCACACAGCGTTGAGGCTGTATCACAAAGCGCAGACCTGGTATTACAAAGCACAGCCCCATTCTGAAACTACACTCATTCAATATACATCAATGGTCCAAACTTCACAAATCATCTCACCAACGCCCAATATCCCAAAGTCCTGGGGTCACATATGCTGGCCTACAACATTGTGCGGGCCCAACATCACCCACAGGGATTTGTGCACAGTTCTTAATCTGTCAAATTGATTCTGGGGATCCTTTGGCATGGTCTGGTGTGGTCCGTCCCCATACACACAGTAAACTGCATAAATATGCCCAGTGTGTTTAAGAGATAGTGAGGATGGAGCCATTCAAATGAGGACCACTTGAAAACTGTGGTGCAGATGGGGGCGGTGCCTAGAACTGTACAGATATTACCTAGTGTACAGGTATTACCAAATGAAAATGAAAAATTTGGCAAAGCAGTGACGTCAGTGTGTGTGTTGTAGCTGTTCTGTAGGAACTGCCCCTGCAATCCCCTTCCATGGTAGTAACGATAGGTGGAAGGACCATGACACTTAATACAGAGGTCATTGTTTGCATGGTAATATATGGGGAATACTTGGGAATAGTTTTAGAGAGGACCTACATTTCAATAAAATGTTATTTTCCAGTTAGCTTTCATCAGAATGAAAGGAAAATTATGAGAACGTTAAAACAAAAGTTTAAGCTAAAAATCTCTCACCTACATCATGAGTTTTGCCATTCGGAAACGGGTACTGCTCTCCCTTGTCTTTTCATAGGCTGTGCCTCAATGGGTAACAAAGCCCTGGGAAAGAACTGAAAAAACTGAGCTAAGATCAGACAGGACTGAGCCAACACCTCACAGCACTGGAACAAGATATCATCCAGCATTGGCCAATATCACATCAATGGCTCAAGATCAGGCCTGGATGGCTTAAGATCACTCAGTGCTGAACCAGGAACACACTGGCCAAAGATCACACACCGTGAGTCAAGGTCACACACTACTGAACCAATATCAGACACTGCTTGGCCAAAATCGACTAGTTGATGGCCCAAGAACAGGCAATGTTGGATCAACATCACACACAGCTTAGGCAGGATCACATACTGGTGATAAAAAGAACAATCAAAATCATGCACAAGTGAGTCAAGGTCTCAAAGCACTGAGTCAATCCCACATAGTGCTGGCTCAGTCTTTCCTATTGCTGACCCAATCTTACTCAACACAAGCGCAAGAGCATACATCTCTGGCTTAACAACGCACAATGCTGCCACAGAGTCAAACTCTGCTGGTCCATGATCAAACAGCGAGGGCCCAAAATCAAACAGTACTTGGCCTTGGTCATGACACTACTAATATCACACTGAGCAGATCATTATGCATATTTCTAAAGCTCGTAAATTTGTACTGGAAATCCTGTGTCATAGAAATCTTAGTCCAAACATAACGTCCCTTTAAACGCAATGGGCGGCTTACACAGTTGAAAGGGGCATAGTAGGAGACAGGTTATTAATTGTCTACATATGCCATGCCCACATGTGCAGAGGGAATTTGCACATGCAGGAAATTTGAGAGTATTGATAAGTGTAATTCAAGGGCAAAATGATTACTTGACAGATGGCAGTAGTGTCTTTATATAATCATGCCCCACCCTCAGCTCCACCCCTTGCCCCGCCCCCTAGCTCAATTTGATGAGTACCTGCACTTATTTTTTCCCATTTAAAGCACTGGTTAAAACAATGTTTGAACGTCTTATTTCATGGATGCTGTCCTCTGCATTCACTTTAACTTCAGAACTACCGACAAATGAGAGGGAAAAAATATGTGCAGATTTGACCGTAAATAAAGTGGAAGTTTGTAGGCTGTTTCAAAAATGCAACTTTCAATGTTTGTGCTTTTTACGAGCACAACTGCCACAGGCCCCAACGAATCGTACCCATGGTCACTAGAATTACGATGCAGAGAAGGACTAAATTATACGGCAAGAAAAGGCATATTATGAGGGATAGTGCGGCACACTTTGTGGCAGTATCACTTCACTAATTTGAATTTTTACACATGTTAACACTGTGTAAGCACGGGTTTCACTTCATTAGTATCAGTTTACACCTAAAAACAGCAATCAGCAACTGAAAGGTGACCTGCCACTGCATGGCAAAGTTCCTTCTCTTCCGCAGCAAAGGTGTGGAAGTGTTCTTAGTAACTTTTGATCCTTTTGAGCTAGAAACTAAGGGCCAGATGTAGGTGGCGAAATACCGGTCGGTAACGCCGAAATTCGGAGAATTTCAGCGTTACCGACCGGTATTTGGCTGAGTGCAATGTAGGTGAGTTCATACCTACATGCAAAATAAGGAATCGCAAAATAGCGATTCCTTATTTTGCTCTTGCATTTAAGGAATCGGAAATACCGATTCCTTAAATGCAATGTACGTAGCACTAAAAATAGTGCACTTGAGCCTTAAGGAATCGCTAATTACCACCAACTTCAGGTTGGTGGTAAGTAGCGATTTCCTTTACAAAAGCACTTTTTTGCTTTTTCAAATGTGCCATGTGGCACACATCCATGCCCTTAGGGCATGTATGTGCGCCACATGTGCACACATGCACATTTCAGGGGTGCAACAGGGTGTCCTTTGGACACCCTGGCACCCTTGAAATACCTCCGTTATTAGCGATTCGGTAATACCGAATCGCTAATAATGAATATCTTCCCATTCATTCCTATGGGCCTCCTAGCCCATAGGAATGAATGGCCAGGTATTCCTTAATAACGAATCTCAATTACCGATTCGTTATTAAGGAATGTTAAGGAATCGCTAATATTTTAGCGATTCCTACCTACATTCCATTTAGCGAGTCCTTAATAGCGATTCGGTAAAAATCGCTATTAAGGACTCGCTAAATTGAAGTTACCTACATCTGGCCCTAAATGCTTTGAATTAAAATCTGGAAAACAAAGCCAAAAATTATTAATTATGTGCCAAGTGCAGCGAATTTATTATTATGTGGAAAGTGCTGCAGCCTCAGAATCGTATAAATCCAGACGCCCTCACCATAACCAGTAATTGGTTTTTAAACAGTGATTAGTTCAATATATTTTAGATTTTTTTACACACTGTAAATAGGAGATGTTTCTATAATCTAATTCAATGGTTCCCAATTTATCAACATCAGAATGATGCAAAGATGACTTCCCAGGATTTCAAATCTGTGACTAGCAAGTCAGAACAGATGTCATCAGCGAGTGTTTAATACAGGTAAGTCCAGGAGGTCCAGATTCATACCAGGGTGTTAGGATATCTACCAAACTCTACTTTAGCATGGAATGATTTTAAATGGAAATAAATGTACCTAATCAGTGGTTACTCATAGAGCCTTGGTTGAGCATCTTACCTACTGGTGCCACTCAAAAACTGAGATTCTGACACAAGTGGTTGTTCGGAGCCCGGGGGAGGGGTGGGGGGTGGCGGTGATAGTCTCTCGGTCTATATACAATCACGTACTATCCAACTCCAAACTGGGCATATTCCATCATGAAGCTTTTCAGCTAGTGTACTAGCTAGCAATCCTAGGCAGCTAGATTTACTGCCTGCAAATCCAAACAGACCCCTCCCACTAAAGAACAAACCTCTTCAAGGAGCCATCCATTATGGGGAAATACAGTTCTCTTTACCCTGTCCTGCGTCTCGAACAATCAACAACTGCCATTGTTGCGTTGTTTGATGGCATCTGCTGGGGTTTTGAGATCTGTTGTAAAATCGATCAGAGAATGGCCCTTTCAATAGGCAACATTCCAGCTATAGTCCACTTCAATGAGTGTTATTGAATAAAGGAACAGCAATTAAGCACGTAACTGAAATTCAAGATCTAGTTTGGTCCCAAAGGTAAGATTTGTTGGAACTCACCTAAACCTGCAGATGCCATACTCCCCTTTAGTCCCTCCAAGTTTGTGTACATCAAGGGGACAAAACGAATATTGTGGGAGTTGGAGTAGCCCTCATCTATGTGAATACACTAAATATGACTAAGTATCACAGTCCTACCTAAGATTTGAATCCTTACATATATACCCAGCTATGTCCCCAAAGGAAACCTCAGTCTGACTGATAAGTTAGAAGCTCTCTAGTCATAACCAACACATACCAAATACTACATAATAAGACATCTTGGACTGTATCATTTCAATTGGTATTGAATTATCATGCTGCACTATATTTGGTAACTTAAATATATGGGTAGACAACAAAAAGGACACTTTAGGCTAATAATTACACTAAGGATTAACAAACGTGGGACTCGTACTATTTTCTCATACCCTGACGCATGTTAAAGAACGCACAATGGATTTTTTTTATTCCAATCGTAACTTGGTCAGTAATACAAGTACAGCAATACCCATCACCTGGTATGATAATTATTTGAAAAGCTTTTTGCTGGAGTACAAATTAACTTGGTTTACAACAAAATCGAAATCAGCTATCACCAGAGGCTCAAACTTCAACTTATCAATCTATTTGTTTCCACCGATCAGGGAAATGACGTCCTATGTAGATTCATGGATACGTGAGAAAGCATTTAGTAATTATAGATCTTCCTTTCAAGGTCTTCTAGACACATCACCCTCACTTGTAAATCCAGAATTCAGTCCTACAATGTTCAACAGTTCATCCTGAAGTTAGAACAAGGGTGCAAGACAGCCAAACAAAAATGGCATACATCGTACCTACTAGAAGTTAGACTTCCATATAACCAACTACTGGGGCATTACAAAGATGTCAAGCTGTACTGGGACTCCTTAATAGAACAAGCTACTTGGACAACTAGATCTATACTTCAGCTTGTGTTAAGTGCCTGCCAATCCTAACAATTTCAACCAGAAATACTAATATGGCAAATCATGTTTGATATTTAAGTACTTACTCAGTTAATAAATATTCCAACATAAAGTAAGGTTTCAACCAATTTTTTTCTTGTCCCTCGACACACTTTTACATCGCCCAAGCTTTCACAGTTTTCTGGACCCACCAATGAGATCCCTTAGCCTCTGACACATTTTTTTTTATAGATTCTCTTGTACATAGCCACCCATCACATGGTTCCCTTCATTTCAGTCAACTGAGCAGGTCATCTGATTTTTCCGTCAGTCGATAATTGATGTTGCACTTTTATGTACTCCCCTCTAATCCATCTTTCAGCACGGCAACCACCATGATGATATTAAACCATGTCATTAGAATGACATATGGTTTTCATGATGTTGTCTTGCTTTTAGAAGGATCCGTTCATGCTTTTCCGAGTTCGGCTAGCTTTCCCAATGGCCTCTGTCAGGCAAACTAAAACACACAAGCACAGTCTGAAAATCTCTATAGATATTTGGTTCCAAATCCTAAAGGTAAGGTGAGTAAATCTTGGGTGTACAGCTTCCCCTATAGCCATAGCTAGTTTTGGAACTCGATTTTTAAATAGTGGAACACAATACAATTTTAGAAACATGATCAAGTCCTGGCTTTTTCCATATTAATCAATAGTCCCTTCATTTGTGCTGGCCTATGTAGCTCCAAGAAGCCCTCAAGTGTAAACACAGCGTTATAAATCCAATATTCGATAGACTGGAGAGAACAACTGTCTGCATTGGCAGCATTCATCAGTAGGTAAAGTTTGGTCACCTTCTGACCCGCCCATGAATCCTTAAAGCAGATTCTACTTAACAGTAGGACTAAACTGAGAACATGCAACAAAACAAGTTCCTTCTCATGGCACCTCCAGACTCTGTGTTACAACCCAGGTACACATTGCATATTTCCAGGAGTTTTTGTTTGGTCAGTTTTTGCAATGTGAACCCTGATGAAAATTGTCCAGGTAAATACTTAATATGCTTTTTGCAAAGCATTGAATGGGGAATTACGCAAGGCATGTGCACGGTTTTCCTCATTCCAGCCAGTGTAAGGCACAATGGGATGTAAATTAGCCTCCTGATAAATACCAATCACCGCACGATCTGTATTGACCAGATGCACAATTTGTACCTGAAAGGTTGCACAATTTGTTGCCCTCCACAAATAGTCTAAATTAATTACTAAAATTAATTTGTTTCAGGTTGCAACAAGTGTTTGTTCATATTTTTAATATGGTGGTTGATACTTTTGGGCATCAGATGTTCTATGTCAGTATAGCAGCAACTTTACTTTTTAGTCTTCTGAACGATCATTATGTAGAGAAATAATACATATTATATATAAAATCCTCCTGCAGCGTGTTAAATGTTTATGTATAAAACTTATGTCACGTGGCAATACAAATCGTAATTTACTTGTTGTTATATGTTCTACACAAATCAAACAATATCCTGCCGACTTGCTTGCAGATGTATGAAAGGAAGACCGGGGATGAACATAAGACATCTGAGAACGTACGACTAAACAAGGAGAACAATGAAAAAAAAACATGCGGTGTAAAAAGAGAAGTGGTTCATATAGTATTAAAGGGAAAATAGTAGAGAACAATCGAATGTAATGTGTTGAATGAATCACACCTCAGGTTTCCTTGGGGTCAGTAGCAATCGGACACCAGTCTAAGCCAACCTATCCATTACACGGGAGCCACAACCAACAAAAATCAGTCTGAAACACAAAGCACAGCCTCCAGCGTCGTGTCAGCCAGCGGGAAAAGTAGGCCGAGTAATGTAAATTTGACCTAATGAGGTCACAGAGTCATTTTGTCAATTTCTCCATGCTCCACACCACATGCAACCTAACCCTGGCAATGCTTGTGCAAAAGAGCCCTCTTAGATCTTTTTCTAGTGCTCTTGATATGAACCATAAAGTGTTATGTTAGAGCGAGGGGCGGGGGAGAGGGGGTGAGGGGTGATAGGCTGGTTTGAGAATTTTTTTCCAGGTCTGCTTTTGGTTCCCTGTCCGGCCACTCAGAGAACCAGGCCACTATGTTCAAGAAGATCTTTTCCAGAAATGTTGTTTGCAGCTATTTCTCTTATCTTATGCTTAACATCCGGTTCACTAAGTTTGTCACAAGAGCAGCAAAAAGGCTCTTGCAGTGGGAGTGCCAGTAATCAAATCTTCACCACATTGCACCGGGTCGCTTTCCACTTAATACGCAGTTAACTGTCATCTTCTCGAGCTGGGTGTTCAAGATGGCGACGTGAGCGGACGTGTTGTCAGCTCGCTCCGTCGCGACCACCGAAAATATCCTGAAACTGGCCGCTGCCGACCAGTCAATGATCTTTGAAGCTGCTGCGGAGCGCACCGGGAGAGCCCCGTGACTAATTGGAGGCTCATCCGCGATAGCTGTGGCCGCGGGGAAGCCGGGCGACGAGGAGGTGGCGGCCCTTCCCCCACGGAGCCTCAGAAGAGAACGCGACTGCCTAGAGACGTCAGAGTTGTCGCCACCTGCTCCCCCCGCTGATGTTGTGCTGCATCGTGATCATCGCGGCTGTGGGAGCGGACGCACGAGGCGGAGCGCGGCTCACTAGAGCCTTCTGCGCTCCCATTAACGCTTCCGGAGTATTTCTACTCCACGTCGGGGACCGGGCCGTGGACGCGGACGCAGGTAGTCCGCCCGTCCCCCCCTTCTTCCTGGGTCTGCCTTGAATCTTGCGGCTCCCGCTGCCAATAATGTCCGGGGGCTCCCACCTGCTGTAATCTTGGCCTCACTACTCACGCCGCCTTGGAGGCGGATGGGCCGCTAGTGTCCTGCCTGCTACTGGGCCTGTCCAGATCCTAGCACTGACTGGGGGCACCCACCTGGCATAACCTCGGCCTCATCATTTAGCATTGAAGTGGCCTGTGATCTCCCCATCGATACCAGGACTGAACGCTACCCAGGGTGCCCCTCGTGTGGCTGCTGGCGCCGAGCAACAGTTATTGCGCCATATCATGATAATATCGTGATAAGTCTTCGCCGTGGCTGCGAGTGGGCCCCTGCCCCGTACATCCAAGGCGCACTTTGGTACCGTTGGTATCTAACGGCGACGACGTTTGGGGGCTAGTTATTCACCTGTGGGCCCTTCACCCCTCCAACTCCCACTCGAAGTCTTTTCAAATTGCTCTTTGATGGCCTGTGACTCACTTAAGGGGGCTGTGTATCTCACAGGCGCAACTCCCTTGGCTTGTGCACTCCGTAGCGCCTTCCAGCCCTGCATCAGATTGGCAACAGCTCCCCATCACCTCCTGTGCAGGTGGCGCACTCATTCATAGCATTGTCATCGGCGCTCTCTGGCCGATTGAAGCGCGAGGCCTTGCGTTTCTCCCCTCACCTAGCTGCGCCACGCAATTGCCACCATTGCTTGGTGTCCTGGTCCGGATACTGCGCCTGTGGCGGAGGCAGAGACTGACGACTTCCCCCCTCTATCCGGGGGTTCATCTAGCGCAGGGACACGCATGCTGGTCCCGATTCGCCATTGCCCCCACTCTCCCTGGAACCTACGAAGTACCATTGCCACCAGGATGGGCAAGACTAAACCAGACAAGCAGCAGCCGCTGACTGCAGACCCACAGGGTCCCTCGTCTGGTGCCACGGGTGCCGCCCTGCCACTGGCGGGTCAGCTTGCACCACAGGACAACCTCTCGCACCGCCTGGACGAACTCATGGCGGCGGTGCTGGACATTAAATCCACCCTGGTTCCTAAAATCGATAAGCTATGTGCAGAGTTCAGCTTTCTGCGTGAAGACCATAAAAAGCTGAAGGATAGGGTGGCAGATGTGGAATCTACGATGGCAACAGTAAGACCTTCAGTGTCCTCCACGGCAGCCCAAATTAAGACATTGCAGGAGGAGGTGAACTACCTCAGAGATCGGGTCCACGATCATGAAGGCAGATCGCGTTGAAATAACGTGTGCCTGGTGGGCCTGCCGGAACGCGTTGAGGGACAAAATATGGAGCTATATTTAGAGGCCTGGTTCTCAGACACGATACTTCAGGGCAAACACTCCAAGTTTTTCTCCTTGGAGCGAGCTCATAGGGTCCCGGGGGGTTCTCACCGTCCAGGTACTCCTCCTAGGCCAGTGGTCGCACGCCTCTTTAATTATCGCGACAGGGACCATATTTTACAGGTTACAAGGGCCCGTGGGTAGTCGAGAATGCGGAGGTGCACATATACCCAGACTACACGCTGGCAGTACAACACCGTAGGGCATCCTTTATGGACGTTAAACGCTGCCTCCGAGAGCACGAGATAAAATATGCACTACAATACCCGGCCACACTGCGCATACAGCATAAAGGCAGTACAGTTTTTTGTCGATCACCGGAAGATAAGAAAGGAGCGAGGGACCCCTTAAACAAAAACAGGGGAATAGGGTGCTACTGGACAGTAGAAAGGGTTATCCCTTGGCAGAGAGTTAAATGAGATCGCTTAGTGCAATGCTTACGTGCACACAAAACAGGATTTTTTATCATGTCACCCCTGCGTTACACCAACTCACCACAACTAATAAAGCCCATATGGTAGAGCCTAATGGTTACATAAATGACAAATGTATTTAAGAATAAAAAATATTTTATTATATTTTAAAACATCCAATAAATCACTTTATCATAAAAAACCATACATATCACAAAAGTACAAATAGAAAATTCATATACATATAACATTCATTACACCAACACAGATACTAGAGAGAAACACAAAGACAATACACTTTGTCATAAAAAAATTTTTTTTTTAAAGTCACATCTCAAAGGAACACTTCTCTCGCTTCGCCTGGATATACTGTATTGTCTTTTGTCTGCAGGATAAGCTTGTTCCACAGATTATGCAACAACAGCGTTGACGCGTTTCGATGGCTTAATTATTTTTCCATCTTTTTCAAGACAACATTTAGCTCTCTTATTGGCACTGTATGGTTACCATAAAAACAAATCCTTATTTCATTTGGATTTTTTCTTCTGTATCGGTCTGCAATGCATAGTATCAGCCCTCGGTCCCCCACATCTGTTAGAATCGGGAAATTTTCCTCTCGCTCAGGAATTCCTTTTTTTTCAATATATTTCCTTTTTGAAATCGTTCTTTCTCGATTTCTGCCGTTAAAATCTGTATGTTGCTTTTATATTGCCGGCCTGGATTCCGTATGTTCTTTTTTTATTTAAAATCTTGAGCGCTAATGAGCTTAAAACTCCCTTTTCTTTGTGGGCACTTGCGGCGTCACTTCTTCCGGGACTGATGGAAGTTCCTCTCGTCTACGCAACTCGGGGAAAACTCCTCACCTCTACGATACGGTAACCATACAGTGCCAATAAGAGAGAGCTAAATGTTGTCTTGAAAAAGATGGAAAAAATAATTAAGCCATCGAAACGCGTCGACGCTGTTGTTGCATAATCTGTGGAACAAGCTTATCCTGCAGACAAAAGACAATACAGTATATCCAGGAGAAGCGAGAGAAGTGTTCCTTTGAGATGTGCTTTTGTTTTTTTATGACAAACTGTATTGTCTTTGTGTTTCTCTCTAGTATCTGTGTTGGTGTAATGAATGTTATATGTATATGAATTTTATATTTGTACTTTTGTGATATGTATGGTTTTTTATGATACAGTGATTTATGGGATGTTTTAAAATATAATAAAATATTTTTTATTCTTAAATACATTTATGTCATTTATGTAACCATTAGGCTCTACCATATGGGCTTTATTAGTTGTGGTGAGTTGGTGTAACGCAGAGGTGACATGATAAAAAATCCTGTTTTGTGTGCACGTAAGCATTGCACTAAGCGATCTCATTGAACTCTCTGCCAAGGGATAATCCTTTCTACCGATCACCGGAAGATGCCTGGAACTGGGCGGAACAAAATGGAGTGGTGACGGCTCCGAAACTCAAAGAGGGCTCCCGCCAGCAGTGGAAGCAGGTTACACACCGCGGACGCTGAAACCAGCTTCGCGGACAACGCCCCGCCAAGGCCCAAACAGTACAGGAACAAGAGAAAGCAATCAAACATGTCGAAAAACTTGGGGCCGCTGCTTCCCCTCCCCGATCGGACTCGGAGGCAGGGACTTCTTCGGAGCAGGAATATTCCATATCGGATTCACAGCAACAACTGATGCAGGGCGATGGCCCTGACCTGATGCCACAGACTTCTAATGAACTGGGTTAGCTACATATGAAACTGTGCCTCATCGTGTCCGGCTCATGCAGGCTGGTGAAACATTGTCTTTTAAGCAGGAGATGACTGTTAATTGAGGTCTGTAGGTCTCTGGCGCTTTTCTGATCGGCTGTCCCAAGAACATTCTTTTATGGTGGTCAGAAGAAGACGACGGCGAGTCCCAGCGAGTATCCGTACGCCCCACATACGATAAGTGACTGTTATAGTCCTATCTTGAGTTATGTATCTTGTAATTTTGTTTTTCTTTCCTTTGTTTTCTTAATTTATTATGGTTGCATATAAGTGCATATGGCCTCTTGCCCATTGGCAATTCGGCCTGAGAGAGGGGTGGGGGAGGGAGGGGGGGGGGGAGGGTTGGTTTATAGTACACCACAAGATGTCTGTCCATTGTCTACACCCGCTGTTTGTGCTAGAATGCAGAATTACCCTGCATGGATTGCTTTATTACCTGTTGTATGTGGGGAATGCAAGTATATTGTTTCTTACTCTTACTGTAATAGATGCATGAAAATAAGTATCTATTGTTGACCTGGAATGTGCGCGGGCTGGCGGGTTGTGTCAAGAGACAAAGTTTACCAGTACTTGCGCAGACACAAGATCACTATAGCTCTCTTCCAAGAGACTCATTTAACGCACCAATCCCTGCAGTCGCTTAGTAAAAGATGGAGAGGCACGGTAATAGGCACGACTTATTCGGGTTACGCTAGGGGGGCTTTAATTTGGGTGGCACCGGGCACTCCATTACAGGTAATGCACACACGCATTGACCCTCAGGGCCGTTATGCAATATTGGAAGGCTCTTTAGACGGCCACCCACTGACTGTAGTCTCATTATATGCGCCTAACTCAGGGCAGTCCGCTTTTCTGCAGTCACTAACCCCGGCACTCTTCAGGGACCCTTCGGTGCCCACTTATTGGGGGGTGACTACAATGGTACTCCAGACCTGCTTCTTGATCGCTCCCACCCTCCCCTCCCCGGAGCACAGGCTGTTGGACTTGCACATACTATGACTGCTTGGGCCTCGCGGATGCAACTGTTTGATGGGTGGCGCGCAAAACCTCCTATAGCTCGGGTATACTCACACTATTCTACTCTCCACGATCTGTATACGCGTATAGACGCCATTTATTGCACGGAAGCGGCGCTGGCACATGTAGAGTGTGCTGAATATTTAGCTCGTACGACCTCGGACCACAGTCCCCTGCAGATTCAACTGTCTTGGGGCGCGTCAAGGCTCAGCGTGCCGACTTGGCGACTCCCTTTGGAAGCACTTCGAGACCCGGCTCTGAGTGCTACTATCTCGCAATCCATAACCACATACTTCCAGATAATGAAGGGACGGCCACACATGCCGGCATTGAATGGGATGCCCTGAAGGTCGTCCTTCGTGGGCAGGTCATACAGGCGGTGTACGGCACTCGTATGACATTAACCAGGGAAATTTAAGGGCTAGAGGCTGACATGCTACACAAAGCGCGCATGGCCCCTTCAGACCCCCACATATTACCAGCGCTTTCTAAAACCAGACTAGCACATAAGGAAGCACTGGATAAATTGTGTGCTTTAGATTATAAACAGTACTCTGCGAGACGGCATGCGGAAGGTGATAAAGCAGGCAAGATGCTTGCTTGGTTGTTGAGGAGTAATCTTACGCAACCACCGATCACTGCAATCTATTCTCTGGACGGCACCCTAGTCAATACACAAGAACAGATCAATGTTTCCTTCTATAATTACTATGTGTCCCTATGTGAAAAGCAGCGAGTCTCCTGGGATCCCCAATGCTGCCCGGCGCAAAGTCACCTTTAATCCACTTTGGATTCACTATCTAAAATAACGAGGCAGGCGCTGGAAGCTGGAAGGCAAGAAAAAGGTTTATTACTCTTAGAGGAGACCACGTCAACTGCTGACACCAGGATGTCTTCAGGGAGGTGTTCTACTGGCAATGCTTCTGACTCTTCCTTTTATACAGTTTTACACAATGTATTTGTTTCTTTTATCATGGTTACAAGCTTGGAGTCTCCGCCCCGGGCAGGTTGTCACACAAGCCTGACATTGTTTTATCAACATGGTTACACAAGCCCAACATTAACTCTCCTCCCACCCAGGTCAAAAACAGACAATTTAATTGCAGCTGGACCTTGCTTCAGGGTCTAAAAACGAGTGAGACCGGCCAGATCTAAGAGTCCGTTCTGTTGATAAGAACAGGTCCCATTGTTGGCAAAAACCAGTCTTTTGGTATTTGTAACCCGTTTGTGCAGGGATGAGAGGAAAGACGAGTTTGAGGCAGCAGGTGATGTTGATGTTTGTCGTGGAAATAGTTTATAGCCCCCAGCACACATATCAGGTTTGGTCAGAGAGTCAGAAGGCTGCTAGAGGACAGGGTGAAATGAAGGTGACCAACAGAGTACAAAATGGCTGTGGTAAATCAGAATGACTGTAGTTTATGTGCACGTAGGAACTTTCATCAGACAAGATGGCGCAGAATGTTCATGATTGTGTTTTGTTCTTAACAGTCGCCCTTTGAACATAACTAGCCATCTTGTCAGTCTATTTCGATCTCCATAATGTCCTGTATTTCTTGTTCATACATTACTCTCATTTTTGTTAACTGAGTGTCCATAGTCTTAGGGCGCAAGGCACTTATGCAAAGAGAACACAAAGGTGGTATACAGTGTACACCCAAACAGCAACCACATATTGCCAATACTGGGACCAAGAGAAACATTGATATTTTCCAACCCCAGTCCTTCAAGATGCCCCAAAGCCAACTTCCAATTGTCCAAGTCTCTGATCCTTGATGAATTTCTGAAGACAGTCTGTGGAGATGTTCGATTGCTTCATAGACAGAGGGTGAATTATCAGGGATGTATATGCAGCAACTGGCACCAATGATGCGACATGCTCCTCCACCATCCGCTAGTACCACGTCCAGGACCATGCGGTTTTGTAGGGCCACCAGACGGACCGCTTGAAGCTCGGCAGTGTTGTTGGTGAGGATGCCAGCTGTGACGTTCAGGGCGGTTTCTACCGCTTGAGACAGATGTCTGATGGCTCGGCTGTTTGCCATCGGACCCCATAGCGGGACGAGCCCTTTTGCTGCGTCAACGAACTGTGATGCGGCAGAGTCTGCTTGATCAGTGTCTTTAGAACGCTTTTCTCGATGATGCTCTGCAGGGGCTGTGTAGGTCGGTGGCAAAACAAAGGCGATGTAGCACGTGCCCCCCCAGTTTCTTGGGAGCCAGGTGTAGGCTTTGGTTCCACAGACAAAGTACATATTGGGTGATGCAACAAATGCTGGAGGATTGGCAGTGTTCAAAGTCCTTACAATGTTACAAGTGCTGTGACCCACATTCTTAGTCCCACGGCCTTCAATGCATACAAGGCCAGAGACGTTCACCACAGATAGGGCCACAGTCAGTGTTGCAGCAGTTCTTTTCTTCAGGTAGGAAAATGTGGCTCTGACAGGATTATTGAACACTTGTATTTCCACTCGTTCTTTGGAGGGGACATTCATTGGGAATGTCGTATTGGAGGTGTGAGGGCAAAAGGGAGCTGCTGTTCTTCCTGTTTGGTTTAGCCAGAACTCGTTGTAGAACTGAGCGATTGTCCCATCGGAAGTGGCATTGTCTTTGTAACTTTCTTGTAGGAGCATCATCCAGGCAAGGCAAGATCCATGAACAGAAAAGGGTGAAGGGATGAAAGGGATGGAATGTTCAGTGGCATGTGGTAGCAGCCCACAGACCCAACAGTTAGTGGCATTGGTGGCAAGATTGTGCTGGTGCAGCATCTGTACGAAAGAATTATTCCAGAATTCTTTGCGTCGTTCTCGGAGATGTGGCGGTAGTGATACCAGGTAGTGTTCTTTCTTTGTGATTGGTTGCATGGTTGGTGACAATGTTCTGTATGCAGGTGCATTCTCTTCAATGATCCAGAGTGTGACCATTAGCAGGAGGCAGGTGAGAAATGCAGCTACAAGTGCAATTGTCTTTGTACTGTGCAGTTCAAAAGTCTTGGTGTCTTTGCGGTGGCTTTGCAGGTGTTCCGTTTCTTCCATCATCTTCGAGGAGCTCACCAACTGTTAGGACCACAGACTTTTGTCTGGTGTCTTTCCTGGTAGCGTCGCTTGGCTGTGCTACCGATCTGAGACTCTGACTCAGTTAGTGGCCTGGTTGTTGGAGCTCCCCTTTTCGTCGATCTTAGGTTGTACCCTTCCTTGGATGGCACCGTGGGGTCGGGAAATTCAGACAGTTGGAGGGTGTCTTCTTGTGGGTAGCAACTCAGAGCTGGTCGGTCTTTTGCGAGTACTTCCTCTTGCACCTCCACCTCTTCACAGGTTGCCAGCGTTGGAGGGACTTTCTTGCAGTGGTGGGCGTGCAGCCAATTTTTTTTTTCCTTCCACTCGGAGGGCAGTTCGAGTGGTGATCAAGACTTGCCAGGGGCCCGTCCACCTGGGCTCCAGATTCTTCGTTCTTTGGAAGTTGCGAACTAGGATGAAGTCCCCAGGCTTTATCACATGTCCTGGGCCCCTGGATATGTCAGGCAAGGCTTGCTGCACCTGTTGGTGGATAATTGTTAGCTCGTTTGTCAATTTATGCAGATAGTCTGACATTAATATGTTCGGGACATCGTTAATGGAGGTGGGTCTTGGTGCCGCCCAAATGTTCATAGGCCTGCCGAAGACCACTTCATACGGGGTCAGTCTGTGTTTGGTCGGGGTGGAGCGCATTGATAGCAATGCCAATGGAAGGGCGTCGGGCCATTTCCAACCCGGTTGTGGCAACTATTTTGGCTAGCTTTAGTTTCAATGTTGCATTGTGTCTCTCTACCAGGCCCGCTGATTGGGGGTGGAAGACGGCATGGAATTTTTGTTTTACCCCAACCCTTTCAGTATGTTCTGTATCACTTCGGCTACGAAGTGTGGGCCGTTGTCGCTCCATAAAATTCTGCAAAGGCCGTACCGGGGAAGAATTCTTTCAACAATACTTTTGCAGTGGCTATGGCAGTATTGTCGTGGGTGGGATATGCCTCTACCCATTTGCTAAAAGCGCACACAACCACCAGGACATATTTTAGACCATGGCATCTCTCTAGTTGGATGTAATCCATTTGAAGGACTTCAAAGGGGTGATCAGGGACTCCAAACCCTCCCCGTGGTACTACTGTCCCTTTCCCTGGGTTGTGTTGTAGGCATACTATACATTGTTGTACTAGGCGCTTTGCAGATTCTGTTATCTTGACATTATGCCATACTCTTGTGATTAGTTCAATCATGGGGGTGGAGCCTATGTGTGCTGGTAAATGTGCCATGGTCAATATGGGGATGAGGTAGGCATTGGGTAACAGCCATTTATTTCCGTCTTTAGTTCTCCAGCAATTTTCCTTGTCTTTTAGTCCCACCTTTTCCCACTCGGTCAATTCGTCTTGTGTGCCTGTAGTCTGTATGTCCCTTACAGTGGTCCTAGCATCAGTCCATTGTTCAGCTTGTGACCTGGTCACATACATTCGTGTCATGGTTCTGTCTTCTGCTGTGGCTCGGGCAGTAACGTCTGCTAGCGCATTTCCCTGTCCAATGAGATCTGTCACTTTCCTATGTGCTTGGCATTTTATCACTGCTAGCTTTTTGGGGAGGAGGACTGCTTCCATCAAGGCGGAGACTAAATCTCCATGCAGGATGGGTGTACCGTGTGAAGTCAGGAACCCTCTTTCTTTCCATAGAATCCCGAAATGGTGAACCACCCCGAAGGCGTATTGGCTGTCGGTGTATATGTTAACTGTCGTGCCAGCTGCTAAAATACATGCTCGTGTGAGGGCAATGAGTTCTGCTGCCTGGGCGGAACGTTGGGCAATACGGGCTGTTTCTAGAATGGTTCGGGCTGTGGTGACAGCGTATGCAGCTGAGGTGGTGCCGTCGGGGAGTTTGATGCACGAACCATCCACCCATAGTTCTCCATCTGGCTCTAGAAAGGCGGTGTCTCGGAGGTCTACTCTACTTTTTGTTTGTTCATCGGTTAGTGTCACACAGTCGTGTAGTGGAGCCACGTTAGAATCGTTCTCGGGTAGGGGTAACAGTGTGGCTGGATTGAGGGTGGTGCATCGCTTTAGGGTAATGTGCGGTGCTAGCAGGGTCAACTCATATCCTGTCAGTCGGGCGCAAGTCAAGTGTTGGGTTTTGGTCTGGTTCAGTAGTGTGTCGACTGCATGGGGTACTAAAACAGTGACTGGATTGGAGAGCACTATTCCTTCGCTCTGGCGTATTGATACCGCTGCAGCTGCCACAGCGCGCAGGCACGCTGGCAGTGCTCTGGCTACTGGATCGAGGGTGGCAGAAAAATATGCACAAGGGCGTTGTTTGTGACCAATTGATTGTGTTAGGACAGACAATGCACATCCCTCCCTTTCGTGTGTGTAGAGGAAGAATGGTTTGGAGTAATCTGGGGTTCCTAGGACTGGTGCTGAGCAAAGGGTATTGCGTAGTTCTTTAAAGGCTGTCTGGCATTCGGGGGTCCAGGGGAGAGGTGAGGGGATGTCCTTAGCTAGGAGGGAGAGAAGGGGTTTGACAATGAGGCTAAAGTTCGGTAACCACTGTCTGCAAAACGAGGTGAGGCCTATCAAAGAGCGGACTTGCTTCTGATTTTTGGGGACAGGGGTGTCTAGAATTGTCTGGATCCTGTCAGGCGTGAGTTTTCTCCCTTCTTTTGATAAAAGGTGACCCAAATAGGTCACTTGTGATTTACAGAACTGCAGTTTCTTTCGGGAGACCTTGTGACCATTCTCAGCAAGGAAATGGAGTAGTTTGATGGTGGCTGTGACGGCTATTGGTATGGTGTCTGCTGCTAGAAGGATGTCGTCTACATATTGTATTAGTGCCACTCCATCTGGCAATTGTATGGCGTCCAACTGTCTTTTAAGCGCCTGGCTATAGATACTTGGGCTCTCAGTGTACCCCTGAGGTGCTCTACAAAATCTATACGAACGGGAATTTAGGGTAAATCCAAAAAGACAGCGGCTGTCCTCGTGTATAGGTATGGAAAAGAAGGCGTTCTTGAGGTCGATCACAGTGAAGGTGGTGGCAGTGGAGGGGATTAAAGTCAAAATTGTCGTGATGTCGGAAACTACTGGGTATTGTGGTACTACGATTTTGTTTACCTCCCGCAGGTCAATGATGAAGCGGTAGGCTTTCCCATCTCCCTGTCTCTTTACAATCGGTAGTATGGGACTGTTACAAATGTTGCTCACTACTTCCTCTACCACCCCTGCCTCTACCAAAGAGTGTATGATCTCTGTTAGTGCTTTCTCACCCTCTGGCGATATTTTGTACTGCGGTACCTTCGGTAGGGTTGCGTCCTGTCGTATTGTTACGTGTACTGGGTCAATCATCATTCGTCCTACGTCTGAATCAGCCCTAGCCCATAAGTGTGATGGCAAAGTGTCCAGTAGGGCTGTGTCAGTCTCAGAGATGGAAAACATGTGCTGAAAAGGGTTCTCTCTATGGCGTTGGGGGTTGTCATACAGGATGACACGCACTCCGTCTGGTGAGCATCTGATAGTCGCATGGAAGTGTTTCAAAAGGTCGAGGCCCATAATGGCGTCTGGGGTGTTAGATGAGAGGAGGAATGTCGTTTCGACGCCATTGCTGTCAAGATTAAAAGGAATGGGTCGGGACAAAGCGTTGGTGGAGGGCGACCGTCAAATCCTATTGAGGTCACATGTGAGCCTGACAAGGGTGCCCTTGGAATCAGTCGTTTGGATAGTGCACTACGTGTTGCTCCTGTGTCTACCAAAAATGGCGACCTTGTGCCCAGGACCTCAGCGGTAACATAAGGGCCTTGCTGATCAACGCAGAGCTCGACTGGATCCCTCCCTTGCCCCTGGCTGTCCTATGCAAAGTCGTACGTATTGTCATAATCTGTCTGTTGGTACTGATTCCGTCTGGGATGGTCAAATGCGTTCACTCTTCCTGGCCTTTCCTCGCTTGCTTCACTCGCGTACCCTCTCCCACGTCCTCTTCCTCTCTGTCCACTTGCTATTTCCCTCGCCCCTCTGCCCCTAGCAGCTCCTAACAAAGCCGGGCATTGGGATTTCCAGTGTCCATATTTTTTGCAAAATGCACATTGATCCTGTCCTAGGTCTTGGCGTCCTACATATGATGTAGATGGATTGTTCCTAGGTGGCTGTACTCTAGGGTTATTCTGCTGGTTTCCTCCCCTATATTGCTCCCCTCCTGTATTCGCCCCCTGGAGTTGTGCTATCCTTACCCTTTCCTTCAAGTCCTTCTTTTTCCTTTCTGTAGCCCTGTCATTTTCGTTTCTCTGATGCTCGTAATACTGGGCCATTTGGAGAATGGCCGTCGGTTTAGATGCTGCCCAACTACTTTCGCTGGCTTGTAGTTTCTGGGATACATCTGGCAGTAATCCTTTGACGTAGTTCTGCACAAATAAGTGGTGTCCGGTTGCGGTGGACATGTCTTCTCCACTGTAATCAGAGAACACAGTTTCAAATCTGGAGAAGTACTCTGAGACGTCCTCTTGTGGTTTCTGGCGGCATGCGGTTACTATGGACCAGTCTATCTTTTTCTCTGGGATCAGCGTTTTCACTTTCTGCACTATTTTGTCAGGGAGGTCTAATATTGCTTTAACTGGTTTTTGACCAGGGTTCCGCTGTTTATCTAGTGTGTCGAGTTGTTCCCAGGTATAACCAAACAGTTCGGTATGGTTTACTTTCTTAACCTGTTTCCACACATCTGCTGGCAAACATAACCCGAAGAACAAGTCTATGTCGGCAAGTGTCATTATTGTTGATCCCAGAGCGGTACCTAGCTCGGTGTAAAAGGCGGTGGGGTTCTTTCGTAAATCCGGCAAAGATTTACGGAAGGTCAGGATGTCCTGTCTGTCCCATGGCTGATACACCCAATTGTAGACCACCCTTCCTCTAGCGTCTTGATGGTTTATATCGTCATTAGTCCCTTGTCCTCTAGGAGGTACCCAGTAAGGGGCAGCTTCTTTTATTGGCATCATGCTATCTGTTTTTTCCACTGGGGGTCCTGCTACCTTAGTTGTCCTGTCCCTATCTATCGGTCCTTGTTCTATGAGGTGACGCAATACTTCTAGTGTGGATGAAAATAGTTCTGCAACATCGTTGTCGCCTTCATCTCCGATGTCTACCTTCCTGTAGAGAGCCACTAATCGCTCGGGCCCTATGTTTTGGTACTTCTCTTCATATGCAGTAAGGGTGTGGTAACAGAGACGTACAATAAAGTATCGTTTGCGGTTTTCAACATAGGAGTCGCATATGTCTGTTACGTGTTCTTCTGTTTCTTTCCTATCTATGAGGGTTTTAACTATTTTATCAATGCCTGCTCGCTCATTTTTACTTAATCGCGGGACCCTGGGCGCTCCTATTTCCTTGGTTCCTACCTCTACTACTGCCTCCTTTGATGAGGCATTTGGTGTGGGTGGCTCGCTGGGAGCAGAGGTGGTGGAGACTGAGGCGATCGTGCCATCTCCAGCTATACTTTGGGGGTCCTGGCGTTGTACTACGGGATGAGTAGGGGCATAAGGGGGTGGCATGTATATCATTGGGGGACCTAACAATAAATCATCATCTACCCCCTGTTTTGCTGGTAACTCGGGGTAAAGAGTTAAGGGCGTTCTAACAGGGCATTGACCTGATATTTTTGATTCCTGTTCCTTTTTATCGATTTCCTTTTCTTTTAGTTCTTCTTCTAACTTTTTACAGGCTTGGTAAGCTGATTTTCGTGTTTCTTTATCTTGTCTAGCTTCGTCTCTTTTCTTTCGTTGAGCTGCTTCTTTTCGCCATAAACCAAAACTATCAAACATGGCTGGTCTAGCTTTCTTTTGTGGAGAGCTAATTCTAACGTTTATTTTAGCGGGATCGAAAGATCCCGTCAGTGGCCACTGATTTACCCGGTCCTTCCTAGTGTACTTATGCCATAGTTTGCTATAAGCTACGGTGGCTAATCCATATTTCACGTACATGTCCTTGTTAGGGGGCCTTCCGGCGGTGCCGGATGACTGACCTCTAACAAACGGCCCGGTCCAAAACAATCAAACAATCTAGAGAAAACAGGCATGACGTATTTAGCGGTCAAAATGAATATCTCAATTAATGTTAGACAAAAGTCTGCACTACCTGTCCTTCGCTGTCTGCAAAGAGAGAATATTCCTATTCTACGTTGTTTGCAAGCAGGGAATGTCTCAAATAACTCAAAAAGGAATACTAGTATTTCTATCAATCAATCAATTTAAGTCATGTTTTCTCACGACCTTACCCGGACCGTATGGACAGTTCTTCGTATTCCCCTTCCAGCGCCTGGTTGTCCTCTTACTCCAACAATCAATGCGGCGTTCCTGTAAGGCCCCAGTCAGGACCGCAGGTCACTCGAGAGAGGTCCGTTCGGAACCGGTGAAGTTCAGTCGATTGGCAGCCAGACGAGGGTCTCTTTCAGGCAGGTGCACTCCAATCATTTAGTTGTTCACTCCGTCGTTAGGACCTCTCTACTGGACCCACGTGTCTCTGATGGGCCCCCGTTGGGTCGCCAATTTGTGAAAAGCAGCGAGTCTCCTGGGATCCCCAATGCTGCCCGGCGCAAAGTCACCTTTAATCCACTTTGGATTCACTATCTAAAATAACGAGGCAGGCGCTGGAAGCTGGAAGGCAAGAAAAAGGTTTATTACTCTTAGAGGAGACCACGTCAACTGCTGACACCAGGATGTCTTCAGGGAGGTGTTCTACTGGCAATGCTTCTGACTCTTCCTTTTATACAGTTTTACACAATGTATTTGTTTCTTTTATCATGGTTACAAGCTTGGAGTCTCCGCCCGGGCAGGTTGTCACACAAGCTGACATTGTTTTATCAACATGGTTTCACAAGCCCAACATTAACTCTCCTCCCACCCAGGTCAAAAACAGACAATTTAATTGCAGCTGGACCTTGCTTCAGGGTCTAAAAACGAGTGAGACCGGCCAGATCTAAGAGTCCGTTCTGTTGATAAGAACAGGTCCCATTGTTGGCAAAAACCAGTCTTGCTGTGTGTAGTGCAATAAACCATGTTTGCAAGAGTCTGTTTGGTATTTGTAACCCGTTTGTGCAGGGATGAGAGGAAAGACGAGTTTGAGGCAGCAGGTGATGTTGATGTTTGTCGTGGAAATAGTTTATAGCCCCCAGCACACATATCAGGTTTGGTCAGAGAGTCAGAAGGCTGCTAGAGGACAGGGTGAAATGAAGGTGACCAACAGAGTACAAAATGGCTGTGGTAAATCAGAATGACTGTAGTTTATGTGCACGTAGGAACTTTCATCAGACAAGATGGCGCAGAATGTTCATGATTGTGTTTTGTTCTTAACACCTATACAAGGCTCCAGCCACGGGCGACTCTCAGGCAATACACCTGTTTTTAGAACAGGCGGTCCTCGCATAAGTGACGCAGGATCAATACACTGTTTCGGAGGCTCCATTTACAGTGTCCGAAATTTCGGACACTATCGAACAATTAGCCAGAGGCAAAACCCCTGGAATGGAAGGTTGGCCCGCGGAATTCTATGCTACTCACTCCGCCCAGTTGGCTCCACGGTTGCTCACCGTATACCAAGAAACCTTTGACAGCGGCATACTGCCCCCCCTCTTTCCGCGAGGCTGTCCTAGAGGGCCTCACAAAACCTAGCCGAGACCCTCTCCTCATGAGCTCATACCAACCTTCGTCCCTCCTTACGTCAGACTGTAAGATTCTGGGTAAAATGCTGGCCAATAGGCTGCCCCCTTATTGGTCCATACGGACCAGAACGGGTTTGTCCCGGGCAGGAGCACGGGGTTGAACCTCCGGTGCCTGTTCAAACTCCTAGAGTGGGCCCAAACGGTGCCTGGGCAACACTGGGTAGCGGCCCTAGATATAGAAAAGGCCTTTGACACCTTGGGGTGGGACTACTTGCAGGCGGTACTGGTTCGATTCGGCATAGGCCCCAAATTACTACGGTGGGTGAAGATATTATATACCAACCCGAGTGCCCGCATGAAGACAGGCCGCGTCATCTCGCCACCCTTTGATATTGAGCGCGGCACCAGACAAGGCTGCCCACTCTCACCCATTCGGTTTGCCTTGGCCATGGAGCCCTTGGCATGTGTGCTTTGCAGTCATGTTATAGAATGGGGCATCTGTGTGCACACACAGTGGCACATAGTGTCCCTTTACGCAGACGATGCACTGATCTATTTGTCCAATCAGGATGGGGCGCTCCGAGGCCTAGTTGAGCTCTTAGACACCCATGCGCAGATGTCGGGCTTGAGGGTCAACTGGGACAAATCTGTCCTATTCCCGATGTCACCCATCCCACTTGCACATAGGCAACGACAACCCCATGCCACACTTACCAGAGCATATGATACATTTAAATATTTGGGTGTTCAGGTCTATCACTCTCCGTCTGATCTGTTGGATGGTAATCTGGGGAAGGCGATCACTAGTGCCAGAGCGTCTATCTCGTTCTGGACCGCCCTTCAATTATCTCCTATGGGTCGGATAGCTATATCCAAAATGCTCCTCCTCCCTAGGCTCCTATATCACTTTGCTGTTCTCCCCTATAGACCGCCTCCGAAACTGTTTCACGATTTACGTTCCTTGTTGGTGTCATTGATATGGGGCCATTCCAGGGCGAGGGTAGCGCTCTCAAAGCTCTATCTACCTATATCTGAGGGAGGACTGGGCGCGCCTAATTACGAGTTATATTATGCAGCCGCTCAGCTCCAATGGCCCATGCGCTGGCTCTCTAAGAAGAACCTAACGGAACTTGATCCCTGGGCAATGACGCTATCAAGGTCAGATCTGATTGAGTGGCTCTCGGGCACTCGAACTCAGCTTCAAAGGAGAGAGGGCTGCACTTTGCTACGGGCGGCTCGTAGCGTCTGGCTACATTATGTGGCATCCAGGCGCCGCCCTCCCCTATATGCCCCAGACCTTCCCATTGAGACGGCTCCAGGTACCTACACTCGTCTGCGGCGCCCGGAACTGGCTGACTGGCAGGCAGCCGGACTGACCACGTCGGGAGATTTATTTGTCGACTCTGCTTTGTGTGATTTTGACACACTGAGAGACGATTACAGAGTGGCACCCGGAACGTTTCTTCTCTATGCAACACTTACGCAGCGGGCAATGCAAACCTGGGGGGACATAAGTGTGACTCCGCCGACTTCTGAAGCCCTGCAGACACTGCTGTCGCATGGAGCAGGCAGGAAAGCTATCACGGCTATATACAACTCGCTGAGAATGGACACAGCTCCCTCTACGAGAATACTGGACAGCGGCACTCTCTACTGTCATCACTGATAAGCAATGGCAACAATGCATTGGAAACCCCAAGACCATTTCAACGAATGCCCGTCTGAAATTCACGCAATTTAATTATTTACACCACACGCACTTAACTCCGCATAGACTGGCGCGTATGTATCCAACCTCCACGGACATTTGTCCCAGGTGTCGGGTCGAGGGTGCGGACTTCCTACACATGGTCTGGTCTTGCCCCCGCATTATAATATACTGGGGGAAGGTCTCTGATGTATTGTCAGCGGCAACGGGAACCACGATTCCAATTCAGGGGGCGCACTTTATACTAGGCATTACTAGAAGAAAAGCAAGTCATAAAAACCTTAATAAATTCATTGACCTGGCGATGGTTCTGGCCAAACGTTCCTTGGCCATGGCATGGAAGTCCCCAACGGGCCCATCCATTAGACATTGGCTGCTCGCACTTCGGCGTGCACTGGTGGCCGAACACGTTACGTTGAGGTCTCGGCCTCCGCGGCCAGCGGCTCGGTCACTGCCTGTGGATTGGCAACACTATGTGACTACCATAGAAGCTAGTCTGCGGGATGCAACTGACCAGGAGGGATACGTTGGCGGCGCCGACACTACGCCTGGCTAACATTCCCTAGATCCCTCCCATAGCTATGCTAGGACACGCCTATAGACAAAGAGCTGGGTCATATACACGTGGGAGGAGCACTCATACATTACAGTCCCCCACCTCCCTCCCCGATCACATACACCCACATGCAATGCAACACCCACTTTGCATAACCCCTTCATTACGCTGCTTATACAGTGGCGTCTACAACAGCAGGACTTTGATAGCTTACACTCTGCATAGCCGACATACACAGCGGGACCGTACTTGTGATACTTATAGGACAGACACATTAAGACAGTGGTATTAAGTTTAATAGTTTATTTCCTTTATGTTATGTATGGACATTGCTTTGTACAGTATCATAAGCTGTTAATCTCTGAAGTGAATTATTGTTGTCATTGCCGGATAGTAATGTCATACATAGCGTTTGCTCCCCCCACCTAGTGGACATAATGCGAATGGGGATGTACAATAATTTACACTTACTATGTCATAATGACAGCTGTATGATGTGTTGAGTATAAAATGAATAAAAATTATTCACAAAAAAAAACCTGTCACCTTCTCTCTGGGCCAATTTGTTAGCGGCCCTGCGTGGACTATTGGCTGCTCATTCCACTGCATGGCTCCGCGTTTCGTTGTGCCTCTAGAGTTTTTTCCTCCTCTATGCAGGGACTATCCTCCTTTTAAATAGAGCCCCAAAGTGGGTGGATTTGATAGTCAGACTTTTTAATGGACTAGTGTCTCGCCCATTTCTTTTTTTGCGCTTTAACGGAAAAGATCTTTTTTAGTAACAAAGCTACTTTGTGTCCCTGTTGGCACACACTTCTTATATAAAACGCATGCTATTAGGACAATCATGTAAAATTAAACCTGGTGCCCTCTTGGCTTTATGTAATTATGTGCCGTCAAATACTTTAACTTTTGTAATTACCTAATCTCTTTTCATATCATTTTATCATCAGAGTGGTTTTCTATTGTAAAGATTTTAATGAATCGAACAAAGTTTTTTCCAGCATCTATTTCTCTTAGCACCCTGGAATGGACCGTTGGGATGTAGGCAGCCGTCAATCACATTACTTCTTTTGCAGGCTATGACTCAAACAAAGCTCATAATTCAATGCATTTCTAGTGTCTGGAACAGGCTAAGACTGTCTCCTCCTTGTAAATCCATTTTTGTGCGTCCTTTTCAGACATATTGAACTAAGATGTTGTATACTGTCTGAACTTTACATCACAAGTTATAAGTAAGGCATCTATAAGTAATGATCAAGAGTCGAGGGCATATATAAGATTAAGAGAAGAATCTGTGTTCTCGCAAGAGTGGAGAGTGGGATGAAGCTTTTTATTAAGCCATCTCGGATTCTCCAACACTACCTTGCTGGGAACCCCTAGATTTATCAAAATGAATCAAGATAGCTGCAGCTTTTTTGCAATGGGATCCACCCAAAATAACTCTTCAGCGAGATTCTGTGCAGAACTGGACCTCTAAAATTTAGAAAAATACAATAGTCCTTTGTTTTCAAATATATAGTTCTCGCTCAGCAACTATTCACAGTACATTTGTTGCAACTCTCCTCCCTACACTCACGTCCACCCATTCTGCTGCACGCTCGAGTGGCCAATCCGACCGAGTTGTATAGTCAAACAACTGTTGTACAGCTCATACTCCTGCTCTAGTCTAGCAACGACTCAATGCTTCCTAAGTTCAGCAGGCAGCTGTGGCCTTCACCAAAAGTCATACTTGGCCCCAGATAGAGCCAGGTATTAGAACCAATTCTAATCCTCACCAGTGACAAAGTTTCCACAGTAGAAGGGTTTTTTTCTCTTCCCAACGTAAAGTTATTCTCATGAATACTCTGATTACTACCCTTAGTTTGGGAAGTTTTCAGCATGGGGATTTTTACATTAAAATGGGGACTTCATCACCCTTTTATATTTCTGTTGAGAGAAATAAGATTGCCAACATTCATCCGGTTTCAGTGTTGCCAGAAAAATGTTTCAAAGTCAACCCACAAAAACTTCAACATTCATTGTTAGGGTCAAATAGAATTGAGAATATTCATTATTCTTTATTTTGGTTTGAAAAAACCCCATAAAAGATGCATAATAACAGTTCATACATATTGATTAATAAAGACAATTAAAATGAAGCATTCCATTGGTGCCGCCTTAGACAAATGCAGATGCTAAAATATTTACATTTAGAATAAAAACCGGCAATCGATATATCAAGTAAAATATGAAAAAAATGCTACGCTTACAGTCCAATATAATTAAAGCATTGAAGAGAATATAAACTCCAGGTTGGGTTGGGAAGATGCAAATACTAGAAGGGTACATGTAAAGGAATAGAGCTTTCTCTCATAAAAATCTGAACAGTGACAAAAGTGCAAATGCTTTGAAAGTGCCTATAAGCGACCTTGAGCAACACGTAACATACAGTCCAATATAATAAAACATTGAAAAAAAAATTGAAATCCTGGTTGGGTTAGGAAAATGCAAATACTAAAAGGGTACATGTAAATGAATAAAGCTTTCTCTCATATAAACTGAGCAGCGACCAAAGTGCAAGTGCTTCAAAAGTGCTTATAAGCGACCCTTAGCAGCACGTGGCATACACAGCAATACGTTCTGCCCAATCTCTGGACAGTTCTAAGGTGCAGATGCAGGAAGGTGCATATTAAAGATTAAAATAACACAAAGTTCAGAACATTAAAATTTCAAACCTTTTTTTCCTCTTAATATAGCCACAGCGAACAAACAATTTTCTGGGCAGTGTCAGTTTTTAGTATTCTTTTCGCCTCAAAACAAGACCTAGTTCCCAAATTCCGACAGATGGGTTTGATCCATTTTTGCCTTGGCATGGCATATGCTGGGCAAAAGAATAATAAGTGTAAATCATTTTCTTGTGCATTGGATTGACAAAGTGCACAACAATCCTCATTATTCTCACCTGCACTTCGACCCCATTTCGCTGTGTTGGAGTTGATTTGCAAAACACCATAGCGAAATTTCATGTACAAAGATTTTGCCAATTGGCGCTGCACTTCATCCAGATATTGCTAAAAAAAACGGGGTTGGTTTTATAAGAAGGAACTAAGACGGTATTCTACCAGGATCTGGGCTATGGGAAACACTACTTTGTATATACGCCCAAAAAGCAGTTGTCAATGTTTTTTTGGAGGCTGATGTCAGTAGGGTAGGTGCTTCCCAGAAATTCTTCAACACAATTTTACAAAACCATGAGTGCACATGCTTAAACCACTGGAGGCTAGTACCTTGGTCAAACCTTAAAATCTCTTCTAGCACTTCTTTATAACTTGCTAGTTCTGTTGTGGTCCACAGTCGCACCCAGAACAACAATGGTCTCAGTGTAGCCTGGTGGTCAATGCGTTTATGTTCAAATCCATAACAATAGGAATAACGGGTGTGCGCACAGGTAGGCGTAGCAACTTCCTAAAAAACGTAGGGGCATATGCATCAAAAAAGCGTTTTGCGAGTCTCAAATAGCGATTCTTAACAAATCGCTATTTGAGATTCGCAAAATGCAATGTATGTAGGTTTCTCAATATTAATTGCGATTCCTACAAATTCCTTAATAGTGAATCGCAAATTGCGATTCACTATTAAGGAATACCTTCCCATTCATTCCTATGGGCCTAGAGGCCCATAGGAATGAATGGGAAGACATTCGCAATTTGCGAGTACCCAATAGGTACTCGCAAATTGCGAATGCAATTTCAAGGGTGCAAGGGTGCCAAAAGGACACCCTGTTGCACCCCTGAAAAAAAGCATGTGTGCACATGTGGCGCACATACATGCCCTAAGGGCATGTATGTGCACCACATGGCACTTTGAAAAATGCAAAAAGTGCATTTTTCATGAAATCGCAAATTACCACCAACTTGAAGTTGGTGGTAATTTGCGAATCCTTAAGGACAGATCGCAAAATTTGGCTGCTTTCAGAATTGCATTTAAGGAATCGCAATTTGCGCTTCCTTAAATGCATTCGCAAAATAGGGAATCGCAAATTTTGCAATTCCTTATTTTGCGATGGCCTTTTGGGATGATACATCCCAAAAGGCTTTTTCCCGTTCGCAAACGGGCCGATTCTGCGAAGATGCTCTTTGCCGGGCAATGGGTCAGCTCACATTTATCACTAGGGTAACACTTGTTACTGTCCTCAAATGTTTCATTTCTGACCACTTTTCTACCCCCTAATTCCGGAGTCTTCGGAATGAAGGATTTTATGGGGGGGGTGTTTGGGAAAAGACATCAATGGGATTATGTAATACGTGGGTTTACGAGAAACGGTATTATCCTGGTGAGAATGAGGATTTATTTCAGGACCCATAGGATGATCTGGGGTATGTGTTTCGGGTGACTCTCTGCCCAAGAGATGTTTTACCTGGTCGGCAAGGTCTAAAATTAGCATTTTGAGTGATTTGACTTCAGCCCTAAGGTCATTAATGATCACAATTGTGTCCATCCCTACTGGAGTAGCCACTCCTAACTGGACCTCGTTTCTATGGTTAGTAAGTTCATGCTCCTCATGGATAATACTTAGACTTGGTGGACATGATACCATCTCTACTTCAACTACCCTCCCCAAATTATTGTCAGTTAGATCTTGTAAGGGAGAGAACCTATTGGTCAGGGGGATGTTGATAGAATTATTAGTGGTATCAATAACGCCAGTGTCCACAGCTGTTGGATTACTGTCATCCATGGTCGAGGGGGAATTAAGAATCCCTGATTCAACATCTTCGGAAACCGCTACAGGTTGCGTAACACTACTGTGACTGGGGGGCTTGTTCCTTGCACTCCTTGTGATGCATTTGGGAAAGATAGAGGTAATTCGTACAGCGAGTTTGGAATTTGAACTATGGGGAGGAGAAGTCTCAACTAAAGAATGTGGGTTACCTATGGGAGCTGGAATAAGTTCAGGAGCTAAAATACATTGGCACTCCTCCAATAGATCATCAATGCGATCTAACACACAGTTGTTAGCTGCTGATCTACAGGCAACTTTTGTTCTGCTAGCTTTCAAACTGAGACCATCTGTCTTCCCAGCCCCCTCACTTGCAGTGGACTTCCTTTTCCCCATTCTGCCAGCAATAAGATATCCCAAGGAAGAAGACAATTGAAACTCAAAACAGTAATTTTTAGGCACAATGACAAACTTTGCACAGTGCAATAAGTATTTAGTAATCTATATATAGAAGCGACGTAGCGACATAGCACATCAGGTGCAATAACAAGGTAAGGATGAGCGGAAGGGGGGTTAAGGAACATTGTTCAGAACTCACAATTTGTGTCTAGGCAGACGAGGGTTCCAATAAGTCCGACTAAGTTAATGCAAAGCCAAGAGATATGGCCCAGCCCAGCCTTGTCCTGACGCGGTTGGGCCCGCCCTTGGCCCGGGCACGCCCGCGCGCGTCCCGCACTGCGGGAAGCCCCGGGCGCGGATAACTGTCGTGGGCGCCTTCTGGCGCTAAGGTTCCTGGGGTTTGGAGTCCCCCGACGTGGCGTGGCAGAGGTAGCGGTAAGGAACGGGCTCCCGCGCTGCGGGAAGCCCCGGCCGCTCTTATGCGCCTCCGGGCGCGTAGAACTGTCGTGTGGAAAAGTATGTCTGTTGTCTTGCCATTAGCTCAGCCATTTTGCGCTTCATCCTCCATTGCGACCTCTCTACAGGGGTCACGAATGCTCTGTGGCTTCACATCTTGATTCACCTCACCTCTGCACTGCCACCAACGCCCTGTTCCTGATCTGACCTGACGTACCGCCACCTGCCTGAACTCATGCTAAACCAGCCGAGCAGGACTGTCCGTGCCTTTGTTTGCCACAATCTGACTGAACTCTTGCTAACCCCAGTTGAACAGGACTGTTCACCTGCGCTTACTGTCCTCACCCTGCCCTTCGCCCTACAGGGTTTTACAGCTACCATCTTCAGACTTATCAGATTGTCCTCTGCTTGTTGTGTAATTATGAGTTTCACCTACCCCTGCAGGGGCCCAACGGTGACCATCTGCTAACTTATCAGATTGACCTCTGCCTGTATAATTATGGTGTTCATTGTTTTACTATACACGTCTCCCTTTGTATAATTATGGTGTTCGTTTTCTGTATACATCCCCCCTTTTCATAACCATGGTGTTCTTTCTTTACTATACACGCCTGGGGTGGGGATGAAGGGTATATAAGACGTGGAACCAAAGTGCTTGGCAGATTGCCTCCTCAGACAAGCTGCGGGTGTCTGTTGCTGATGCTCTCTCTACATCTCATGAGATTGTAATAAATATCCTTTCTCTCGGCGCTCCAGTGTTGTCTCAGTTTGTATCCCGGACCCGTGGACTAAGGGTGGACCCTGCACCTTTGGGTGGTCTTCCAAGGAGACCCCCAAATCCACAATTGGCGCCCAAACGTGAGGCCCCATCAGTGACGCGGCTACCCGGTCGAAGGGTCCCTACGAGGAAGTTTGAACGGACGGTGGTGGAGTATACCTACGCGAAAGAGACCCTCGTCTTCGTAGCCACCACCCGACCTTCGCTGCATCTGAAAAGACCCCCGCAAGTGGCACCGGTCCTGACTGGAGCCCCCGATAGACTTGGACGAGCTTTGCAGTAAAGAGACCGCCTGGAGAACGAGACAAAGGATTCTGGTAGGATCGCCAGTGGGCGATACCTTTTGTTTGTTTGGTTATCTGTTTTTTTTTTTTTTAATTTCTTCACTCTTTGCAAAAAGTGAAGGTAAACGGGTAATGTGGACTTTTTGTCCGGCTTAGAAACTTGTGGAGACGCTTGGTAAAATAACATAGAAAAGCATGCCCGTGTGTAGTAAACTTGCACAATGGTTTTGTTGTTGCACATCTCGATCAAGGGTGCTGGAGGATAGTCAGCCGAGCTCCTCCGGAAGGTACCCCTAGTAAGGACATGTACATAAAGTACGGTATTTCTCCCATAATGTATAACTCATTGTGGCATAAATACACGTCTAAGGATACAGAGACTCAATGGCCTATGTACGGCTCTTTCGAACCCCAGAAGCTTGAGGCCGTAGAGGCACAACTTCATAGGAGGAGGTCCCGACAAGCAATGTTTGATGCCTTGGGTCAGTGGAAAAAGGAAGGGACAGAGGGTGAGAAGGGCTCAGGCTAGATTACAGAAAGAGGCTCGGAAAAGTGATAAACAGGCATTAGAGGAATTGCGACGTGAAAAGGTTGCTTCAAACATCACGTGTGCAGATAGGGAATACAGGTTAAATATGTCCGGTCAATACTCTGTACGTTATGCTCCCTTGTCACGAACGGACCCCCAGGAGGAGGAGTTTCTCCTCCAACCATTGCCACCACCGTACCATGTCGCTCCCCATCCTATCCCACAGCCGGCCGGTGAGAATGCACCACCCCTAACGCCCAACCTCCACCTCCCGACCACACTGCCCCTCCTGCTCCATCTGATCCAGATTTAGCCCCTCTGTTCGATCACACACACTCCGCATTACACCTACAGAGAAACAGGCTCTGAATGATCTCGCTCGCACCTGCCTGAAGGATCTTTCCACATCAAACCAGATCCGTGCGATCTATGAAGCCTATGCACCACCCTGCAAGGGCTACTTCCTACAGCAATTTGCTCATGAAATACTTCTCTTTATGAGAAACGCCACGGAGTAACACCAGCAGGCCATATTACAGAATTGTATCGTAAGTTGACAGAGGGACGAGGAAGTGCTGAGGAAAGCCACAGCTTGTTAGCATTTACACTACAAATGATGGAAAGTTTGAGGAGAGACCAGGAGGAAGAGGAAAAAGAACCAGTAGTGGAGGGTGCGATGGGAGGTCATATGGCACCGATAAGGGAAGCTGCTCCAGTTTTTGTCCCTGCTCGAGGACAGGGTACTGCTGAGGGATTAGATAGTCCGGATGCGAAGAGCAGGACGTTATATAATTGGGTGTACACTCCGTGGCTTCGAGCTGACATCTTAGCTTTTAAAAAGGACTTACCCGACCCCCGGAAGAATCCTATTGGATTCTACGAAGGATTGGACACGGTTTTTGCCACCTACACCATGACCTTAACAGACATAGATCAATTTTTTGGGCTAATACTGCCGCCAGACATCTGGAGACCAATAAGGAAAATAGACGATCAGACCGTATTCGGTCACAAGTGGGAAGATTTAGTAACAATGGATAAGGATAGAAAACCAGGGGAAAGGCCAGCGGAAGCTATTTTAGCACTACCAGGTCGCATAGTAACAAAGCTGAAGGCCACCATTCCGGCCAGAAAGGTTGACTGGACAATTATTACTGCGTGTAAGCAAAAGTCTGAGGAAACAACGTCTGACTACTTCTCTCGACTCAGCCAGGTGTTTGTTGACTATAGTGGACAGGACACGACGACTGAGACAGGCCGACACTTACTAGTTCAGACTTTTGTTAAGGGATTGTTGCTACCGATCTCCACTAGGTTACAGAGTAGCGAAAGCACGTGGCCTGCGGCAACACCAGCGCAGATCCTGAATATGGCCCAATATTACGAACATCTGCAAAATAAAATAGAGGAGGAAAAAGACAGAAAAAGAAAAGACCTAAAAGAAAAGGTGATCTTTCCCAGATAAGCACGGGAGGGGGAGGAAACGGTAGGGGCCAACAGAACAATTATATGCCTGCGGCTGCTAGAATACACCAGCCCCCACATCAACTGTCCCAGGACCAGTGTGCATATTGTAAAGAAACAGGCCACTGGCGTGCAGATTGTCCACTTTTGCATCGAAATACCATAGGGAGAGGGCGAGGAGCACCTAGAGGAAGAGGGAGAGGTCCTGCGCCACCTTTACGGACAGCGTCCAAACGTCTTTGATAATTCCAGGCAGGATGTTACCTAAGATTTTACCACTGATCAGTACCCCGACAACGAGTATGCATGAGATAGCCAGGGACAGGGGAAGGAACCAGTAGAACTTCTTGTCGATCAAACAGGTCCCTATGTCACAGCTAAGGTGGTTGGTACGCAGGGCAAATTTTTGGTTGACACCGGGCCTCTAGAAGTGCCCTATCAAAAGAACTGATTCCTAGGGCACCCCTGTCCGGCTTATCGATCACCTCCATAGGATTTGACGGCACACCCTCTACTAATCCCCTTTCTACTAAGGTACCCGTGGACATACAAGGGAACACAGCGATGGCCTCTTTTCTGCTCTCCCCAAATTGCCCAGATAACCTGATGGGCATTGATCTGTTAAAACACTACAGAGCCACCATTCGCTGTTCTCCCCAAAATGTCCGAGTCATATTGTTTGACAATGATTGCCCCATCGGTTATGAATCACGTTTTTATTGTCTCACTAATTCCGAACAGCAGGATTTGTCCCAATTACCAGCTACCCTGTGGGCTGTCACGGACACCGATGTGGGGAGATTGTCATGGACCCTGTCCAAATAACAGTAAAACAAAATGCACCTCTTCCCCACCTACCTCAGTATAAGATTTCTGCAGAAGGAGAAAAGGCCCTCATGACTATAGTACAGGATATGATTACATCAGGGGTAGTTGAGGAAGTCCAGTCCAACATTTGCAATAGTCCTATCCTTCCAGTCCTGAAACACACGTCCACCTCTGAGAAAATATACCGTTTCGTCATTGACCTTCGCGCGATCAACAAAATAGTGGTCCCGCAATATCCTGTGGTCTGACATAACAACTACATTAACAATGATCCCTTCAACTGCTACCACCTTTACCGTGATAGACCTCAAGAATGCCTTTTTCTCCATACCAATACATCCTGATTCACGCTACCTTTTTGGTTTCACCATAAGAAACAGATCATACAGATTCTGCCGGGCTCCACAAGGGTACACCGAGAGTCCGAGCATATACAGCCAAGCCCTTAAACAACAGCTCGACCAGATACAGTTACCACCCGGCACTGTCCTCATTCAGTATGTCGATGACATTCTTTTGGCTGCGGACACTCCGTCCCTGGCCCGCACCGCATCACTTACTACTTTACACTTTCTGGCGTCACAGGGCCATAAGGTGTCCAAGAATAAGTTACAGTATTGTAGACAGCAGGTGACCTACCTCGGACATCTGCTGTCTAAGGAGGGACGTACACTCACACCTGACCGCATCCAGACAATACTACGCCTTTCTTCTCCTACTACCCAAAGAGATGTTCGTGCACTAATTGGCCTCACTTCTTTTTGTCGTCAATGGATTCCAAATTTTTCCCTCATAGTTAAGCCACTCCTTGCTTTACTTACAAAAGACACACCCACACCCCTCCCTTGGACACATGAACACGACCAAGCCTTTGAAGACTTACGCCACGCTCTTTGTTCTGCACCAGTACTGGGCACACCTGACTACTCTAAACCCTTCTGCCTCTACACCCATGAACGCTCAGGATGCGCTCTCTCGGTCTTGACCCAAATTCACGGCACCAAACAACGCCCGTGCGCCTACTTTTTGGCCACTCTAGACCCTGTGGCCCGAGGTCTGCCCTCTTGTCTTAAAGCGGCTGCGGCCGTCTCTATTCGACAAAGTGAGGGAATTGTTTTAGGATCTAAACTGACGGTGTTAGTTCCCCACGCAGTCAACATACTACTAAACCAGACAAAGACACAACACCTCACTAGTGCACGACTGACAGGATACGAACTTACGTTGTTAGCACCCCACATCACATTAAAGCGCTGTACGACCTTGAACCCCGCCACACTCCTGCCCACACCAGATTCAGACACCACAGACACTCCACATGACTGCCTCTTCCAAACAGAAGAACAGACTAAGGGGCGGGTAGATTTGAAAGACATCCCTCTGACGGAACAAGATGGGCAATTATGGGTGGACGGGTCCTGTATTAAACTATCAGATGGTACCACATCTGCTGCCTATGCCGTCACTACTACCAACACCATTGTTGAAACTGCACGCAGAAATCGGCCCAGGCAGCAGAGCTTATAGCTCTCACCCTCGCTTGTATCCTTAGCCAGAGTCTAGCTGTCACCATTTACACCGACAGCCAATATGCCTTTGGAGTAGCACACAGTTTTGGTATCCTCTGGAAAGAGAGAGGATTCTTGACGTCACATGGTACGCCCATCCGGCATGGTGACTTAGTAACTGCATTACTACAAGCCTTGACACTGCCCCGAACACTAGCTATTGTAAAATGCAATGCCCACAAGAAAATCACAGACGAAATAGGACTGGGAAATGCCTTAGCTGATGAGACAGCCCGAGCCACTGCACAAGAAAGAACACATACCGCCATGTACATAATAAAATCCCAAGCAGAGAAGTGGCGTGACGTTAGACAACAGATCAGGGACATCCAGTCTACTGCCACTCCTGGAGAACTTCAACAATGGGAAAAGGAGGGCATGCTTGACGAGGAGAATTGTTGGCGGTCCAAGGACACAAAATTATGGAAATTGCCAAATGCCTATCTCCTCCCATTGTTGAACATGACTCATTTACCAGCCCATACCAATGCTGCCACCATAACTAAAATCTTACAGGAGGTGTGGGATAACAACCAACTCCGGTCTACCGCCACAAGGCTGGTACAGCAATGTTTAGTATGTCTCCGTTACAATGTAGGAAAAGGGACCCGGGTACCACGAGCTGGGTTTGCCATCCCCACGGCACCCTTCGAGGTCTTACAGATGGATTATATCCAGATGGAACGGTGCAACAACCTTAAATATGTCCTAGTGGTTGTTTGCGCGTTCAGCAAATGGGTGGAAGCCTACCCGGTCAAAGACAACACTGCCCTAACAACCGCCAAGATGTTGTTGAAAGAATTCTTTCCCCGCTATGGCCTTTGCCGGGTACTCTGGAGTGACAGCGGGAGCCACTTCATTGGAGAGGTAGTCAAACACATATTAGCTGGACTAGGGGTCAAGCAAAAATTCCACGCAGTCTTTCACCCCCAGTCAGCAGGCCTGGTGGAAAGATACAATGCCACCATCAAATCAAAACTAGCCAAAATAGTGGAGACTACGGGGCTTAGATGGCCTGACGCATTGCCACTGGCTCTTCTATCAATAAGATCTGTCCCGCATTCTCGCACCTCCTTGACCCCATACGAGGGGGTTTTTGGACGCCCAATGAACATTTGGGGCGCGCCCCCTGCTACCACCTTGTCGGATTCTCCTTGTGAAATGCTGAGCGACTACTTGTCTGTACTTACACAAACTTTGTCTTCTATTAATCAGCAGGTTCAGGAAGCGTTGCCGGACCGATCCACGGGGCCAGGACACACCATCCGGCCAGGCGACTACATCCTGGTGAAGAACTTTGCTCGGAAGCAAACGTTGGAGCCCCGGTGGAAAGGTCCTCTGCTAGTCCTCCTGACGACCCGAACAGCCCTACGAGTGGAAGGCAAGAAATTGTGGGTGCATGCAGTTCATTGCCGGAAGGTCCCCAGCATCACACAGACTGACCCAACTCTGTCTGCCTACAAGGAAGTACTGGCACACGACCGCCCAGTGTATGGCCTCCAAGAACCAGAGCTCGAACTGTTCAAAGACCACACTGTGCCAGCCAAAGGAAGATACAGCCTCCGTCCTCGCATGACCTCTGGGGCTCCAGCGACTGGACAGGAGGGCTGAGCCAAAAGTCGCAGGGCGGTAGTACAGTCTGGTGGGGTGGATCGATACTCCTTATAGTGGGGTATTGAGAAGCCTAGCCAGTGAAGCAACCACCAGCTACCGGCGACGCGTAGGGCTCAGTCTCTCTCTCTGACAGCTGTAGAGCCCAAAAGAAGATTGACTATGCCTAAAAACGCAGACCAGAAGAAGGCATTTCATAACAGACTGTATAATCGAAGGTCAATAGTGCTAACAGTATTTCTCTGCCTCACGATCATTCTTACCATCATCTTCTGGATTATAGAGGAAAAAGCGCCGGCAAAAGGTACCATATTGCCGACTGATGCCACACCTACTGAACACTCGCAGGTGTCCTTGCCCCCTTATCTCCAACACAGAAGACAAGACTTTTGGAACAACACTTTTATTCAAATGTTGCATCAACATAATATGGTCCTGAACAAAACGAACTGTTGGGTCTGTGGTCTTCTGCCTCAATCCACGGAAAACCCAATATCGCTTTTTCCTTACCCCTACTCTGTACATGCCTCTTGCCTTGCCTGGATGATGCTCATCATGGATGCCCAGCAGACTAGCAACATCGCTGATACCATTCTCCAGCAATTCCGGGACGAATTATGGTGGAACAAGACGGGCAACACCATCAACCCTTTCTGTCCAACTAACAGTCCCATGAAAATATCGGAAGATGAGCAAGAGGAAATGCTGATCTTCAACACCACTGACCGTCTTCGCTTTTCTAGCTTCAAAAGAAGGCCCCCGCCAAGCGAACATTGCCCCTATCCGTTGTTCGCATTCCTGGACTTATATGCATCAAAGGCTTAGGTACTGAGTACGTTGGGGACAGCTCTTGTGCCATAACAGCAACTCTGAACATGACATTTCCACCACCGCTTGTTGCTTCCCCAAACACTTATTTTGTGTGTGGGACAAAAGCATACACCTGGCTTCGCAAAAAATGGGGAGGCACATGTTATATAGCGTTTCTCCTTCCTCCTGCCATTGCTCCTCCTCTTCATCATCGCGTCCGCCGCAGCAACGAAGTGGTCGACCAAGCAGACACTACCTCTCAACTGTTCCTGGATGCCATGAAAGGCATCCTTCCTTTCTGGGGACCGATGGAAAACAACAGAGACATTCGCCACCTCATCAGGGTCATGGAAGCAACTGTCAACATCACAGCTGGTATTCTGGCCAACAACACAGCGGAGCTCCAAGCGGTACGCCTCGTTTTACAAAACCGCATGGTCCTTGACGTCATCCTTGCTGACCGCGGAGGAGCGTGCCGCATCATCGGTACCAGCTGCTGTGTGTACATCCCAGATCATTCCTCATCTGTCTATGAGGCTATTTCCACGCTTCATCGAATCACCTCTGATCTTCATCAAGATACCGGCTCATGGTACCTTGGCCTCTGGTTGTGGCAACTTCTACTGACTTGGGGGTGGAAAGTCCTAATGATCGTCCTGATACCTCTTGTATTGATTTTCTTTTGCTGTCTTTGCATTCAATGTGGTCCCCCACTTTGCGGCCTCTGCGCAAGTGCTATCAAGCCAGTCCCTATAAATTCTCATGTCGAGAACAATAAAATAATGATTGAACGTGAGATACAGCTATTGATGGACATTGCACTTGACTAAAAATTATTTCGCTTATGGCAAAAGGAGGGACTGTGGAAAAGTATGTCTGTTGTCTTGCCATTAGCTCAGCCATTTTGCGCTTCATCCTCCATTGCGACCTCTCTACAGGGGTCACGAATGCTCTGTGGCTTCACATCTTGATTCACCTCACCTCTGCACTGCCACCAACGCCCTGTTCCTGATCTGACCTGACGTACCGCCACCTGCCTGAACTCATGCTAAACCAGCCGAGCAGGACTGTCTGTGCCTTTGTTTGCCACAATCTGACTGAACTCTTGCTAACCCCAGTTGAACAGGACTGTTCACCTGCGCTTACTGTCCTCACCCTGCCCTTCGCCCTACAGGGTTTGACAGCTACCATCTTCAGACTTATCAGATTGTCCTCTGCTTGTTGTGTAATTATGAGTTTCACCTACCCCTGCAGGGGCCCAACAGTGACCATCTGCTAACTTATCAGATTGACCTCTGCCTGTATAATTATGGTGTTCATTGTTTTACTATACACGTTTCCCTTTGTATAATTATGGTGTTCATTGTTTTACTATACACGTCTCCCTTTGTATAATTATGGTGTTCGTTTTCTGTATACATCCCCCTTTTCATAACCATGGTGTTCTTTCTTTACTATACACGCCTGGGGTGGGGATGAAGGGTATATAAGACGTGGAACCAAAGTGCTTGGCAGATTGCCTCCTCAGACAAGCTGCGGGTGTCTGTTGCTGATGCTCTCTCTACATCTCATGAGAGTGTAATAAATATCCTTTCTCTCGGCGCTCCAGTGTTGGTCTCAGTATGTATCCCGGACCCGTGGACTAAGGGTGGACCCTGCACCTTTGGGTGGTCTTCCAAGGAGACCCCCAAATCCACAGTCGTGGGTGCCTCCTGGCGCTAAGGTTCCTGGGGATTGGAGTCCCCCGACGTGGCGTGGCAACGTGGCAGAGGTAGTGGTAAGGAACGGGCTCCCGTGCTGCGGGAAGCCCCGGCCGCTCTTATGCGCCTCCGGGCGCGGAGAACTGTCGTGGGCGCCTCTTGGCGCTAAGGTTCCTGGGGATTGGAGTCCCCCAACGTGGCGTGGCAACAGTAAGAATATAATATTGAAACTAAAAGGAAATATTTTCAGTTTGCAGGGAAAAAATTTAAAGCGTAGTAAACGTAGGAAAATCAAATTTGCAACAACAAATTTGAACACGCCTACACAGAGGCTCTTCATAGCCTCCTGGCAGCTCATCAGGTGGAAGAACACAACTGCAGTCAATAAATTCTAAGCAAAGAATTCTAATGGTCAGGTTGGAGACGAGGTGTACTTGCAACATGGTCTGGACGACTAGCCCCAGAATCCAGAACAAATTGTACAGTAATCAGAAATTAACCTAAGACATGCACAGAGAAAACCCACACCAGCACGGGGAAATTAATCCTATCAACTGAGTAATAGGAAAGGAGATTCTTCTACCGCAATTATTCATCCATTTAATATTTAAAGAGCGCACATACAGGAAGAAGGCTTCAAGGTGCTAAAGCCGACATGATTGAAGCCAACAAGAGCAACAGAGCCAACCAACTGTAACATAACAGATACAGTGAATTTCTAAAAGCAAGGTGGTTCGCGAACTTCTCAGTTCCAAAGTCAGACTGTTACATAGTTTTGGCGCCAGGTAATGATAAAAGCAACAACCCATCCAAGTCCTTTCGAACTTGGGGACATGCAGCACAGCAAATTGCCCAAGACATGCGCACATGGCATATGTTGTCAATAAACACTGCCACAAAAAAAGATGTCTGTCTTCTAATCAAGATCAAGAAAGAGCATGCGTGACATCCATTGGATCCACTTGCAATAGGTCGCATAAGGTTATCAACTACTATAGTAAGAGTCGGGAGAGGAGACAAACTAATGAATGGCAGTGAGAATGAGAAGTCTCTTCAGTGTGGTGTGTGGACCATAACCCACGAAGATTCTTCAGTTGACTAGTAGGAAAAGCATTACTCTTTCCCTCATTAGGCATCGTTAACCTGCTACATAAATGATTCGTACTACCCCGTGGATCACATAATGTTGACTATGAACAATGCTTAATGATTGCACATTTGCAAGTTTACGAATTAAGAAATGTCATGCTATAATGGGGACTTTTCCTTTCCGGAAAGTCTGAAATACTGCAAGCCAAAATGTACCAACAAACAAATAAAAATTATAAATACCACTTGTTGGACTTGGCATTTAAAAAACTAGTGCATGACAGAGCAATCTTTTAATACAATAGAGAACATTATTGGCTCTTCGTGAAAGACTCACCAGCCTCCAGTCATGGAATCCCTTACGCATACTGTTGCTGGAAGTGCCCAATAAAATGTTCAAGGAGTCTAGTTGGGACAATCAATGGTGGAAGTGTTGTTCCATTGGAGCAGGCAGGAAATGTTGCTACTGGGAGTGTAGTAGAATGGCCTCGACCCTTGACTCACTCTTATCGAGCACCATTAAATGTTGCTGCCAGTCAAGGTACTCCCTACTACCAACGCGGAGGTTCCCACTCTGTTCCGGCTCACACTACCATGAAAAATGTTGATCTCTCGAAGATAAGGAGACTGAAAGAATCTAAAAGCTGGAGGTAAGTAAGCAGGAGGAGATGCTGTGATAGGAAGATGAAGGTGCCAGGCTTTCAGAAAGAAGAAAATATGAAAAAAAGGTTAAACCAATTATTAGTAATTTCAGAACCGCAGGATTTAACTTGTGGTATTCAGTCGACATTTGACGTTTACATTTTCCTGTATCTCTGTTGGCAACATTTCTATCAAGCCTACGTAACACCGTTAAAAAAATTCTCCTAAAGGATAAACTAACTGATAACAATGAACAGTCCATATCTGGATACCTCAGAGTTTGTGGTTTTATTTCTTCAATTGTAGTCCATAAAAACCACCATTTATTCCAGCTATGACACTGCATGTACAATTTAGCCATGAGATTCTAATTTCCTGACCAGAAGGAGCCAATCAAACCATATGATGTCAATAAAACTTTGCACTGCCTTATGAACTTTACATTCAGAGTGAAATGCTCCTACAGTGAGTGCATTTCAGTTGTGAGTATTGCTCATCTCTGATTAAATTAAAAATTGTACCATAACCAAAAAGTAAACAAATCCTTTCAAAAGCCTTTATGGTTATCACAAACAGTTCTTTTTCAGGAACGAGGGTATATGTACATTTTCTACACTTCTTTGGGACTGATTCCCAAATGAAGGTTGTAAATTTCCACCTACAGATGTAAGGACTCACAAATGTGCAAATATGGCTTTCTGCAAATCACCCCTAGATTCACATCGAAAGCTCTTTCAGTCTCCACTTTCTATGCTTAACCTGGCTATTTTTGTTGGTGTATTTTTTCCAGCATAACTGTAAATGGTGTATAATTACACTTGCTAAAATACAAGCAACCTCCTTCCACCCCATACAAGGAATGGAAACCGAAGTTTGGAGATGCTCCATTTCCACACTAGAAAAGGATTTGCTCCTATCCTGGACAGGACTAAAACTTCAACCACTTTCAGATTGAAAAAGAGTCAGAATCTGCGCGTCATATGGACGGGTATCAGGTTACACCATTAATTGGGCAAAGTCGCTTCTCTACATACTGCATGGATCCATGCCGCGGCTTCCACGGGGATGTGACATTCAAATAGCTGATGAGGGATTTAAGTATCTAGGGATATATGTAACACACGACACAACACAATTCATTGCAGAAAACCTCACAAAGCCCCTGATGCGGTTCCGCCGTGACGTTAAACACTGGCGCTCACTACCATTAACGCTTCTGGGAAGAGCAGCCCTATTTAAAATGATGGCGCTTCCCAGATTCCTATACGCACTACAAAATACACCATTCCCCGTTACTCCAAAATATTTTACGGAGAAGTGACCAATCTGCTATGGGATGGTAGGGCGCCGCGCATGGCCCGCAATAAACTTACGAGAAACTGGTATGAGGGTGGCATTGCCCTCCCTGATATTAAGTTATACTATTGGGCTTCGCAGCTCTTTGTTATAAATCAATGGCTTCACATATCCCAGGATGACCCAGCATATCACATGGATAGACACCTCCTGGGAGCTGCGGGGATTATGGGGGCGCTTTACAACAAGGTCAGGAAAAGCACCCTTACCGGTCCGACAGCGCACACTATCAAAATATGGTTTGAGGCGCAACGGGCGATGGGTTGGGAGGGAGTCACGACACAGGCCACGCCACTATGGGACACAAAAAAGCTGGGCACACTTCGTAACACGAAGGGTTTTAGGCAGTGGGACCTGATAAGAATCTCAAAGGTCGGAGATCTGTGGAAAAAAGGGGAGGTGGTCCCCTTCGCTCAACTACAGACCACTTATAAACTGGCACACACGGAAATATTCCGTTACACACAGATCAGACACGCACTCACGGCGCTAATTCCACAAGGTACGCAGCTCGAAGACTCTTCACCACTGGAAGATAGACTCCTCACAGACCACCTCACCAAAAAGGCCATTTCACAAACATACCGCAAACTTATAAATAATCACCCAGATCCCACTGCGGCGCTCAAAGCCAAATGGAAACAGGAGGTAGGTGAGTTGGATGACGCCGACTGGCAAGAGGCACTTGCGTCTCTGAAGGAGGTTGCAATACCGTCCAAGCTAAAGTTGATACAATTAAAAATCCTACACCGCACCTATTATACTAGGACACTCCTACACAAAATTAACTGGACAGACACACCACTCTGCCTCAGACAATGCGGTGGGTGCATCAGGTAAATTCTTCCACACCCTCTGGCTTTGCCCGAGGGTTGCGGATTACTGGACCGCAGTAATGCGCACACTATCGCAAGTCACGAAGGTCACAATTCTCCCAGAACCGAAAAGGTGCCTTCTTAATGTGTGGGAACCCACGGATCTTAACCACTCAGCACAGGACTGGGTGACAGTGGGCATGACATTAGCAAAGCTTAATATCGCACAGCACTGGGGATCCCATCAAACCCCTACCCTGCGCCAGTGGTGCAAAGACATGGACAGTGCCATGATAGTGAAGAAGTCAGTCTATGTGCACAGAGGATGTCCTAAAAAATGGATGCGGATATGGGGAAGTTGGAATATTTACCGTGGAAATATATGTGAACCCCCACACGCAGAATCATTGGCAGAAACGAATGATTGACTGGACCGAAATAAAAGACTGGGTGCGAGATGGAATATATGCCACTTGCCCACGAACTGGGGTCCGCATGAACCTCACCCACTACGATCTATCCATTGGGGAGCTAATGTATACCTTACTGTGTCAACGTGTATGTGCCATTGAATATTGCCTTCGAAAAGTATGTGATTGTTCTCTGCGTCAAAATGTCAATAAAAACGGTTTAAAAAATAAATAAAAAAAAGAGACCGAGACGAATTTGTGAATTCCTCAAACCCACAGGCAAATCACACCCGTAACATCCATACGCCCTAAACACCGACCCTCCCCCCACCCTTATCCTCATTCATGCGTCACAGCACACATTTATTGGGTAATACTGCAGATAAGTAGATGAGTTTATGACTACAAGGTCACCTTTTGTTAATTCTTGGTAGTCAGAAAAAAAGCATTTGCTCATGATAATGGCTTTGTCATTTGGGCCCAGGGTTTGGAAATTCATACTAAGCATTTGTTTGGGCTGTAAGAGTTGGTCAAGAAATTGACTTTTCTTCGACTTAGTATAGTAAAAGCTATGTGCGCATCTACATCAGGCCATTGAGGTAGCCCATTACTATTTCATCCAAAAATCATAGCACGTGAAGCTTCATCCCAGCTTCCACCACACCCTCCTCACTTAAGCACTTTGTGGAATCTGCATTCCACTGTATCCGTAGGAGCAATCCAAAGCTGTGCATCCTTTATTGGAAAATATTCTTATACTCTTGGTCAGATAATGTCCTCATCTTCATGCCTCCATCCCCAGGCTTTAATACAACACATACAATTTTCACACATACACAAAATGATGAAGAGGTGGGTGGAGACAGGAAGGCTGTAAATGAGCAATTCTGTAGATTCAAGTTCAGTGGCATAGGTTTTCCTTGCCTGGCCATCTGAAGAGCCAATAACACTGTCATGAAGGGATTCACTGTATTAATCCGAGGTTGCACTTTGTTCACGTCCTACAGAGAACAATGCAAGATGAAAGTCATACATGCTTAGTTCTGATCAATGGGTGGGCTCATTAGCCCTAGGTGAATTTGGACAGAGGCCAGCAAATTTGTGAGCCAAGTGGGGCAGCCAGAAAAACAAATATACACACACACCACAGAAGGTTACGACAGTGGATGGTGGTTTCTGGAAGTGTAAAGTGTAAAGAGGGCCTGTCTGCCTTGCTTGTGTGCAACTGCAAAAAGAACAATGATGGACAGAATGCAGAACAATGTCATACATTCACCCCAGTACAGAGATCTGGGCCTAAATCCATCGGTTTTTTGCTCACCATGCCATTCCAGTTTGGACCCAGCCGTATGCAAATCAGTCTTGACCCTGCACCCAATGGGAACAGTCCAGCACGAACTGCCAGGCCCTCCCTGGACTGGAAACAAACATCCTAGGACCGGTTTCGGGCTTTCAGCCCTCATCAGCCAGGATAGCTTGATCCAGTGGCATGGAGAGCACGGGACCCACGTCTGGGCATACCCATCCCACTCGGGGGTGACAAATGCAAAAAGAACAATTGATGGACAGAATGCAGAACAATGTCATACATTCACCCCAGTACAGAGATCTGGGCCTAAATCCATCGTTTTTTTGCTCACCATGCCATTCCAGTTTGGACCCAGCCATATGCAAATCAGTCTTGACCCTGCACCCAATGGGAACAGTCCAGCCCGAACTGCCAGGCTAGGTCCACCCTGGACTGGAAACAAACATCCTAGGACCTGTTTCGGGCTTTCAGCCCTCATCAGCCAGGATAGCTTGACTCCAGTGGCATGGAGAGCATAGGACCCACGTCTGGGCATACCCGTCCCACTCGGGATGAAGGGTGATGCCCTGAAACCGGTCCCAGGATGCTTGTTTCCGATCCAGGGAGGACCTGGCTTGGCAGTTCGGGCTGGACTGTTCCCACAAGGAACAGGGTCAAGACTGATTTGCATATGGCTGGGTCCAAACTGGGGTGGTGTGGTGAGCAAAAGAATGATGGATTTAACCCAGATCCTTGTGACTGGGGGTGAATTTTTGCATTGTCCAGCATTCCGTCCATCAATTGTTTCTTTTGCATATGTCGCCCTAAGTGGGAAGGGTAAGCCCAGACGTGGGTCCAGTGCTCACTACACCACTGGATTCAAGCTGGCCTGGCTGATGAAGGGTGATGCCCTGAAACCGGTCCCAGAATGCTTGTTTCCGGTCCAGGGAGGACCTGGCTTGGCAGTTCGGGCTGGACTTTTCCCACAAGGAACAGCGTCAAGACTGATTTGTATATGGCTGGGTCCAAACTGGGGTGGTGTGGTGAGCAAAAGAATGATGGATTTAACCCAGATCCTTGTGACTGGGGGTGAATGTTTGCATTGTCCAGTATTCCGTCCATCAATTGTTTCTTTTGCATATTGCTTGTGTGCAACAGCATAACTCTCAAAGAATGAGACGCATCCTGGCACAACCGCTCTATGAAAGCTCTCCAGGTGCAGTGTGACAGAGAATAGTGTTGCATTAGGGTGGCCATAAATGTTATGGCTGCAGATGCAAGGAATCTTCGCTAGCACAATCCTATGACCCTGCTGGACTATACTCATTTATATGACCTAAGGAGATGGTATACACTGCAGAAGTGGTTCAATTTCGCCCCCCTGTATTAGAAAGTGTTAATATAAGCAGTGCAAACTGGTTTGCTTTTCCCAACTTGCCCACTAATGAGGGAGAAAGCATTAGGATAATAATTTTCAGGGCATGGCTGGGCTTACAAAGTTGAATATACACAGCTGGCCTGTCTGTGGGCCTTGCACAAACATCTGAGTTTTAGAATGTAATAAAAAAGACCCTGAACGCAGTAGCCAAACAAGTGGGCATACAGAAAACAAAAGGGAGAAGGTGACCGCTATATACTGCAAGTACATCAGAATCTGGCAATTGTGCACTCCATTTCAGGGAATTCAGGGACAGCAACCCAACTACATTTTTTAGGGATTCAAGCTGAAGGATTTAATCCATCCAGAAGAATGTCAGAAATTCTATAATTTAGGCCTATCAAGATTACTCGTATTGAGAAAAGGAGGAAGAAGCACATGCTGGGATAGTGAGATGTAGAGTAGCAGTCTAATAGAGGACATTGCATCACAAGTAAAGAGCATATACGTTTTCCCAGGCCTCTTATTTGAGATGCTGCAGGGGAGGAAAGAGCTGCGGTCCAGTAGGAAACCTGGGTTGATTTTCAAGTCCAAGATTCTAAGTGTATCTTTTAAGATTATGTATGCAATTGGGGAGTACGTTTTTCTGTTTCATGCAGCTGATGGCATCTTTCTTATTTTTGACAATGTCGAGGAAAAAAAAAAACAATTCGATGTTTGAAGATGAAGGCTTAATGTCTATATCAGAACAGTTGATAACCGATGAGTGCCCTCTTAGAGATGCTGCATGCTAAGCAAATCCTTTTCAACCTTAGTTGCCACTCTGCTCCAAGGAGAAGATATTGGTGGTAAAGGAGATTGTTACCTAAGAAATGACAGTGGATAATTGTATACCTATGTGAAAAGAGTTTTGCATAAAAAAGTCTGTATATCTCTTAAATACTCTTATAAATAGGTGTCAAGCACAAATTAGCAAAACAACTCAATTTAGACTTAGGAAATTTGATCACCCTGGGTGTGTCCATACAATTTTTAGAGTTCATCAAAGTTAAGATGGACCCTAAAACTCAGGTAGAGGCCCATCCAAACAATTCACTGCTCAAATTTCTTCAGTGATCAATAAACTAGCACTCCCTTCTTCCAATATATCTATATCCACTGGATAGCGATACAGTAGAAGGTACTCCACTAAAATGCCAGGATTTATGTGTTTACAAACACCTTGAAAGAAATGGAAGAAATAAGGATGCTTTCTGACAGCCTGGCTTATGGATCGGGGAAAGAGGTATAAGGAAAGTCAGAAACACTTGAAAAAACACACTGATCAAACACCATAAATCAAACTGCTAATTAATCAAAGGCTAACAAAATCTGACCAAACCTTGGTGCCTTGATCTCAACTAGGTATACCCAGAATTTGGGCAACTTCTTCATTTATCTAGAAATCGAATACACTTGTTACAAATAAAATTTCCTCCAGATATCAAAAATTTCTTAATGCCTCTTACAAGAGTCCAACACAACTTACTCCCTTCCCCAATTTGTGTCTCCATAATATGCCCAAGTCTTTTCATACTGCAGGTTACTTCTCCTTACTGCATGAATCTTCTGTAAAAGAGATCACCAAGATACTACCGTAAGGGCTAAAATCAGGAGTCACGGCCATCAATAACAGATCTTTCAAGGAAGGTTGTGGCCACTTTTGCCTAAAACATGCCTAGGGCACTTCACATTTAAACCAAGTGAACTTCAATTAATCAATCAGGGGTTTGTTAAAGCGCGACTACTCACCCGAAAGGGTCTCAAGGCGCTAGGGGTGGGGGGGGGGGGTGCAGGTTCCATTCCATCAAGGAGGAGGTCTGTTGAAGAGCCAGGTTTTGAGGTTTCTTGCGAAGATGGGGAGCGATGTTGTCTGTCTGAGGTGGAGCCCTAACTTCCTACCAGACCTTAGACTGATATGCCCATTTGCCACCTCCTTCTTGTAGCCAAGCTTACACCAAGAGGTTAACACACAACACACTGAAGAGCTCTCGCTCTGGCTTAATAAGGCACACAAATCACCTCTGGTTTGTCAGTCAGCACACCCTAGATGACACAGATGGGAGTGTCTGACAGACTTGCTCTTGCTAGACTCCTCTGCCTTACATGGAATGACTGAAAATAAGGTGCTAGCGTGCTGATATTTTTTTTTTCTAAAAACAGATCGTAAACTACACCCCAGTTAAAATGAACTACAACATGCCCCAAGTATCAGTAAAATCTCCTATATTTGATACCTGCAGGCGGCCCCAGGCCATGCCTACTACACATTTTAATCTGGAATTTCAGATACACAGTTGATTTGACTTTCACATGCATTAGTTCACTATAGGTTGAAGGCCACAGTGAGATGATTAAAAAATAATGATTGGCAGCTTATAAGCAGCAAGAAATTGGCCATCCTGTTTATATACAACTCCACAGGCGTTTTAAATCACACTCAATGGTACCAAGTATTGTTTCACCCCTCTTCCAATGGCCAGCTACCTAGGGAGTTCAATTTGACTTTAAGTTTGAATGCCTCCTCAGTTGTGAAACGTGCAAACACCACTAGATACTGACAAAAACATCCATTCCTTTGCAACAACAATATAAGAACTAAGAAACCACATCCTGTCTTTACTACAGTCTCGCCCTCTACATTGGTGTACCGCAGGCCAGTCACAGCTGATTTAAAACACAAGAGCAGCAAGACTAACTCCTGCAATCCGACTCTTCAAAGCATTGAAATGAGCACTGAAGGACCTTGACTGGCAGCATACTCAAGTAAGGAACCCCATGCACACCACATGAAGCTGTCATAATACTTGCCCAAATGGACAAGACGCTTAAGCCAGCAACAACACAAAGATCTCATGAGCTGTGATACAGGAGTCAAAAACAGCTCACAGGAGGACCACTGCTTTGGAAGACTTTACTTGAGACCTTTCAAAAGAAGACAGGACTCTAAGGTACCGAAAAAAACAAACTAAATTGGTTTAACAAGTTATTTACCTCAGAACGATAAATGCTTCACCAGTTGTAGAATTTACACCCAAGCTACTCTCCCTCTGCCTTACATGTATCTCCCCATTGCCACAATCAGCCCATGCTCCAAATCAACACCAGTGGCATGCGCACTGTAAAAATACAAAAGACATTACATATAAAGACTACAACTAATGGAAAAAAGTACTTTACACTGTAAGTCACAGAGCATCAGTGACCATACACTGACCATACTGCAGGTCACAGAGTATCAGTGACCATACACTGCAAGTCACAGAGAATCAGTGACCATACACTAACCATAACGCAAGTCAGTGACCGAATGAAGGAACAGAGCAAAAAGTCACGCTATTTCTTAGGAGCCCAAAACTCCAAGATGACATTCAATATGCTTCTCATGTACAAAGAGGGTGTATTTTATTCCTTTTGACACATGGTCAAGCTGCTTCTCTCACTGCCCCCTTGGCCCTGCCCCCTGGCTTTTCAACACCCTCTTTTAACTCCTTGCTTCTCCTGATGGAAAATATTTTCTAATTCCAGATTTATGTGGAATACACAAGAAGCTTGACCTGCAAAACTAAGCACACCAACATGGAACTTGTAATATGCTGCAAGCACACACTATAGCATTTTGATGTAAACCACTATTACAGTTAGATTTGTGGAGTACCAGTACCAACATGACCACAGATTTGAGCTTCCATGAACTAAACTTCAGCAGTGAATTAGTACCACAGCGGCCTCCATCCATATCAACTAATTACTGTATTTTCAAAGACAGAAAAAGAAAGGGCTATTTATACATTTAACTCTTTAAATGGAAAGGAGCGTCCTGCATAGAGAACCATTCTACACACCGCCTACTGGCTCTGGAAAAGTAATGCCACAATGGTTATTAACTATTACTCTTTTGTAGTAATGCGGTTTTCTTGTTAGTACATTCTGATTGAGACAGTATTACTCTAACACAACGAGATACTTATTTTTATACCAAGGAGTTGCATGCTTTCAAGTATAACAATGATAATAATAAAAATAAAATAGTATGAAATGTAGTAAGTTTTGCCATGGCTCCTCTGGTCCAAAACAAAAAAAGGTCATTATTTTCTTTTTTTTAATCTATTTTGAATAAAATGTGGACTCTGCCTATAGAGTCCTACCTCCAGTTACTGGTACCACAACAAGCCACAAAGACAGTCATGCATGCTCTCTTTCCCATGCGCCAAAGCTTCCAGTGAAATAACACGCATGGAAATGAATGGCTGGGTGGAGGGATCCTGCACAACCCAGCAGCAGACAGTAGAAAATAGATCATCTATACATACCCCCTGACTGTAAATCTGACATTATTGTTGCATCACAAATCTGAACCATTCTTTAGAAACTTGCTCTAGGTAGGCTTCAAACACATTGAAAAGAACTTGCGTGTATTAACTGCCCACTAGAAAAAAACGTACTTTCAAAAGAAGAATATACATGTTCTGAAGCCACCTTTCAAGAAATACATTTTTTAGGAGCCAGGAGACATAAAAGGAAGGTGTTCCATATGCTGAAACTACCAATGGTTCAATGCTTTTCCAACTCTACGGACTATATAGGTGTGCTGCATGTATGTGCATTGACATAACTGTATACTTCTCTCTTTGCTTTCTAAAACTACTACAAAATAATTGAACCTGAAACATTCTTAGGCTGGAGTTAGATTAGTAAATTATCCTGTCTTTTAATATTTGTGCATATTTTTGTTCCAGCCCTTTCAAGGTAAGCGTAGAAATATGGCTACTTCCGGGAAGCACGGACATTATGGGTGTCTTCGGGTAGAAAGGCAGCAGCTTTGCTTGACACCAACACTAAAATTCTATGGTTCCTTACGGATGAGCAGAATCTCGACTTCCTGTTTACAGAAAGGAAACCACACATATTCAACACAGATCCTTACCAAGCCTAATCCTCTGGCTCTGCCAATCAATTCACTATGTTCCCATGCAACACACTGATGTTCAGTAACACTGTATGCCAATCAATACTCACTCAACAAGTACTGGCAAAGACAACAGGTCACACCCTTTGGGGCCTACTGGCTTACCAATGGCTTCAACAATGTGTCACTATACATACACTGCATATTTTACGTAAGAAGACTTGAATTTCTAAACATTTGTAAACTTTGTTTGCTTTAGTTCAATTTTGTATTGTTACTGGAATTGACTTTACTAAGTATTTGCATACCTGAGAGGTCTCAGCTATGGTTCATGTGAGCTGAGGTGCATTTATGTGTCCGGGTGAGTTCTGGTTGTGGGATAGTGTTGATAATGGGGTACGATTGAGAACTCTGGATTGGAGGTTGAATGCAGTGAGTTAGTGGTCTATAACAATGTTCAGATTACATGCTCATCCAATCCTAGGCCTCTCTCCAGTGTGCAGATACTGATGGTCACAGATGTACCATTTGTAATTGTCAATTCTATTTATTTACAAAAAAATAATTGTTGTTACTCATTTATATCAACCTTCTAATAAGTACCCACAAAGCCAATAGGTCTGGCTTGTTTTAAGCATATGTTTGCTGTGGTATATTGACTGAATACAATAGCAGAAAACTCTCAGACACCTAAATGCTGGCCAGGCAGCCTGCTGAGTAACAAGCCGATTGAAGTTGACATGTCTCAAGCCACACCCCTAATTACTTCAGTCACTGCCCTTTTAGAGATCCCCAACATTTTTCATCTCATTAAAGCACTGTCCTCCACAATAGGCTTTTGCCTTCAGACAGTTAAAAGCTGCCACATAGGCGAGAACTAAAAAGAGTGACGCTGTAAAACTGTGGAGTCCTGAAGCACGGGGGGCAGGCGGAGCAGAATCATGGACAATGGGGTGGGGAAGAAATAGGAGGGTGGGGAAAAGCAACACGGAGGGTGCAGGAATGAAAGCAAACAAACAGGGAAAGCGCAACATGGAGCAGGTAGGAGGAAAAGTAAATGGGCGAGAACCAATGGAAGTGGGCGGAGGAGAAGTACAAGGGCAAGAGAGAGAGAGCAACACAGAACATGGAGGGCGAACGAGAAGCACACTAAGGTGACACCTGGAAAACATACACTCTTGTGGAGTACTTAAACATAGAGGAAAAGGGGCACCTGACAAATGAGCTAATGAAGGACATAAGTAATGCGTCCATGCTCCAGGGGAGGGACAAACACAAAGAGAGAAAGCAAAGCCCACAAAAGCTAATGAATAAGAAGCATGGAAATGAGAGTGACAATCCAACCAATGGTAAGAGTGGGCGGCCTCTGAGCCCCTATAAGCTAACAATATTACTTACAGACAGCACATGTGCTGTCTAGTAGGTAAGACCTAAAAGGGGGGCAGAAAATGATGCAGTTGGCAAGATGCTAATACTTTCAAGACTATAAGGACTTTACAATACATAATCTGATGGCAACTACATCATTTAAGAAAGCATAAATCAGTATCAGACCAGATTTACTGGGCAGTTCCACTTGCAAGGCTTTCTTTACAAAAAATGTTGACTGTAGTAGATTGGTTAAATAAAAACTCAATCTCACCCTTGTACAGAAACTCTCTTTTTTGTTTTTCCTTCAAGGGAATATCCTAATGTTCGATGCTTGCCAACTAAAGGGAAACTTTAGAGACTATTCTTAGAAAAGCACTTTGGATCATCACATTAAGTCAGACTGCAAGCGCCAATTTAAGACACATCTCTACCACAGTTCTGGGCTTACTGGTATCTTAAATAGTTGAAGAACAGGAGCAGTGCTACTTTACCACCTTTGACAGTGGTAAATGGGTGCTTTTCACACAACCTTTAAAAGGTATGTGCAGCTTTTGGGTGGAGCTGTTGCAGAATTCGTTGACATATTTAAAGTAAACAACAGAACATAACACAATAACATACACAAAGCAAGGTAACATAACTAAAACATAATAGGGCACCACAAAAAAGTAAAACCAGAACACTACACAATAACCACAATACACCTCAACAATATCACATTACAATAATGCAACACAATACTCTGGCAGCACAGAAAAACAGACATTACCACCACATTCAAATGCCACACACAAATATGCATAAATATTGTTGTCACATTTTACCACCTTCAGAAACCTGCTTTTATAATCTGGTATTAACAGGTGTTAGCACCAAGAACTGTCTTAACTTACAACCAAGGCCATGAAGCAGGGCCAGTTAAAATATTTTTGCTGGCTGGCCAAGTAGCTGGCAAGACCCCTCTTCTGCAACAAAGACATGAAAACCATGGTGCTGGATTTCCAAAAGGAAACTCCGCCGAAGTGTGTTGAAACAATTACTTAAGGTGTTGTATTTCCAAGTTACTTTATATAAACATACAATTTATTCTGTTATTTTAATCGAAAGACATGTACAGATTACGCACATAGAGGGCCAGATTCCAGCAGTTGGGCTTTTCTGGGGTGAAAAATATTAATGAGTGGCCTCTTGTACATTGTAAATAGAAAAAAAAATCAAAACCGTGAGAAATATAACAGCTCACATGATTAGGGTGCAACAGAAAGCTTCTTACCCTCACCTTCCAGGTATATAGCAACAGAAAGTACAGAAACTGCACAAGCCCATAGAGACCAAAGTTGTGGAGAAAAAAAGTCCTGTAGTGCATCACAACTCTGGTTTTTGAAGGCAGTGGCCACACTGAGCAGAATGAGAGTGGAGAGAGATCTTTGACAGGCCATGGTCAAGAGATGATCACAGAGGACTTCCAAGACAATCTATGCCCCACATTTTACTATCCCACATGAGGTAGTGTCAATGAAATGCTGTGCATATGTGAACCCTAAGCTGCCCAAAACCTATAATGTAAAGTAAGGCCTACAGCACAGCGAAAACCCCTCAGAAGTTCTGTTGGGGATGGAAGGGCTTCTTATACAAAAGAGTCTACATGATTTCTAAAACTCTCAGTTACCACACTGGTGATGATCTCTTCCTCCTCTGTAATCTGTCTGCCTGCACATTTACTGCTACGAGAGCTGGAAAAACATCTCCGGTTACTTGTGAAGGTACTTCCTAGCCATACGTTCAATCTGTATCCCCTCTCTGATATGATGATTTGACGCCTGGCTGGACGTAGCTCTCAGAGACCATCATCAAGTGCTCACATCACTGTTGGCAGCCTCCAAGACTTGCGAGAATGTATAGATCTTAGTAAGATTTTTAGAAAAATGTCTCACTACCGCTTAAGAAAGTGTGATGTGGGTGGCACACATTTTGATCCCCATTTTTTTTTAGCAATGTTAAGCTGAATTACCCAAACTTTTGCATGAAAAAGGCAATGTCATCTAACTGCTAGGTAAGATTTAACCAATTAAAATGCAGGGGTGAATAAAAATATGGATTTTATATGACTGAAAAACTATTGTTGGCATTCCGAGACAAAATAACATAGTTAGCTCACACTGGCTATTACTGTTAAGAACAAAACACAATCATGAACATTCTGCGCCATCTTGTCTGATGAAAGTTCCTACGTGCACATAAACTACAGTCATTCTGATTTACCACAGCCATTTTGTACTCTGTTGGTCACCTTCATTTCACCCTGTCCTCTAGCAGCCTTCTGACTCTCTGACCAAACCTGATATGTGTGCTGGGGGCTATAAACTATTTCCACGACAAACATCAACATCACCTGCTGCCTCAAACTCGTCTTTCCTCTCATCCCTGCACAAACGGGTTACAAATACCAAACAGACTCTTGCAAACATGGTTTATTGCACTACACACAGCAAGACTGGTTTTTTGCCAACAATGGGACCTGTTCTTATCAACAGAACGGACTCTTAGATCTGGCCGGTCTCACTCGTTTTTAGACCCTGAAGCAAGGTCCAGCTGCAATTAAATTGTCTGTTTTTGACCTGGGCGGGAGGAGAGTTAATGTTGGGCTTGTGTAACCATGCTGATAAAACAATGTCAGCTTGTGTGACAACCTGCCCGGGGCGGAGACTCCAAGCTTGTAACCATGATAAAAGAAACAAATACATTGTGTAAAACTGTATAAAAGGAAGAGCCAGAAGCATTGCCAGTAGAACACCTCCCTGAAGACATCCTGGTGTCAGCAGTTGACGTGGTCTCCTCTAAGAGTAATAAACCTTTTTCTTGCCTTCCAGCGCCTGCCTCGTTATTTTACATAGTGAATCCAAAGTGGATTAAAGGTGACTTTGCGCCGGGCAGCATTGGGGATCCCAGGAGACTCGCTGCTTTTCACATTACCTACCCTATAGCTGGTTCAGAAAACAAAGAGCATGGCAGGATATCCTGAATGTAGAATACTATTTCTAAAGGAGAGGTTTGTTACTTAGTGAACTGGTCACGGAGCAGTGCAGGAAAGGCACCTGCACACAATATTATTCAACTGTAAATGTAAAATGGCTGTCTATTCCCTATGCTTTAAGACCTTTAAAGTAATTTTAACACATGTATTTCAGATGAGGCAATGTTCTTCCTACAAGCTAAGAAATCCGTGGGTATCTGATGGTTAGCATCTTTCCCCCACCAGGTGTATGACATTGTGATACACCTCGGTACAGCTAATCAGAAAAAAATCTAATCAGAGAAAAAATAGTGTTTAGGTTCCAACATTGGAAATTGCCTTAGAGTAACAAAGTCAAGCTCCACGTCCGAAAGGCCTTCTGATTAATCTACTTAAAACTAGGCCACATTTGTGGTTGGAATTAATGCCCCCTTGTATTAAAGTATTTTGTCAATTGGGTTCCTTACCTTCTCTTGGTCAGTTTCTATTATTCAACCAATATGCAAAAAGGGGTATCATATTAAATGAAAGTATTATAGACTCCACGCCATACTTTATACGAAGGAAAAGATATTTGCAAATAATGTTTCTCAGAATTACATACTTGGATAGATGAGAAAGGAATTGTACCAGTCAGGCAAACTAGGTTTCAGACAACAATACTCACAGACAACATATTGACTTTATTGGCCCACAAATAAATCATAGTGAAAAAAGTGGGGCAAATAATACACCTCTTTTATTGATTCTGCCTCAGTGTTTGATATGGTTAACAGATCTTTATTGTGGAAGAAGCTTGATAAATAGAGAATTGGTAGTTCTTTACTTTATTTCCTCATTCAAACTGCACACCAATAAATGGGTTCGAGTATGAGTGGCACCAAAAAGTCAGTTTTGAAAAAGAATTAGGACTTACGGGCTACAAGTATGTGTTGGAGCTCTGCCTGTGGCTTTCCACCAACATTGGGCTGCCAACGGATTTGCTGTTTAATTTATGCCTAGGATAGTCTTGATTGTTCATTGTCATACTGCGTTCAGTAATTGAAGGTACCCCTTGAGGCTAATTTTGAGATCTGGGAGAAAAGGGGAAACAAAAATGTATATATAGAAAAACCTCCCAAACGACCTACATCAATTTATCTTTGGCTGGCATAGCTCGATGGGCTCTCCCTTGCTAAGACAATCATTGAATACAACAAAGATACATTAATTAATATTTGTATTTAATCCATTTTCTTTTCTTTGTTTACGACAGACATTTTTTAAAGATACTATATTTATAGATTTTATAAAACATGAAAGAAACTCCAGTGTTTATATATATATACAGTGCAATTCATAAGTCAATTTAATATCAAACAAATGTTTCCTATGGCCAAAGTAAACATTTTTACATGTCCCCATATTATGAACCAAATAACATTGCATCACATCACACCTCACACTCCATCGCATCCTAACAATCCAAACACACACATTCGCACATCAAATACATGGCTAATCCAGCTTTCAATGACATGCTAAAAAGCCCACAAATGTCCATGGTTATGCTACCAGCTGGGGGTTCAACAGGCCGACGTACGTTTGTGGATCTGAAAAATTTATATCCACCTTCTTCAGGACCGCTTATTTTCCATTATTTTTGTAGTGGAGGTAAGATGGGGAATCAGTGCTTCACATAGGTTATGCACTCTGAGTGAAGACACACATGCTAGGGACACCGGCACCTCGAGAACCGTCTTCCTTATGGCAGATGTAGCACTATTGGAGGTGCCGCTAGCGTCTTTTTGAGTTTGTTTCCCATCTTGCAGGTGCAGTTTGCAGGCTGGTAATTCATTTATAGATGTGCTATGTCGCATATTATGCTGGTGGAACTGAGTGCTTTACGCACAATATCCATAAGAATGGTCTGGGTCTCGATTCTTTGTACTTCTTTTGAATTATTTCGTCCAACATACCGGGCTACCTCCCTCCGGCTTGTGCAAAGGCTGTCAGCCCGAAACCGGTCCCAGGATGCTTGTTTCCGGTCCAGGGAAGACGTGGCTTGGCAGTTCGGGCTGGACTGTTCCCATGAAGCACAGGGTCAAGACTGATTTGCATATGGCTGTGTCTGAACTGGGGTGGCAAAGTGAGCTAAAGAACGATGATGGATTCAACCCAGATCTGTGACTGGGGGTGAGTGTCTGAAAAGTTTCAGCGCTCCGTCCATCATCTCCTTGTGTTTGCTTTGTTCGCCCTAAGTTGGCAGGGTATGCCCAGACGTGGGTCCCTTGCTCACTTTGCCACTGGATTCAAGCTAGCCTGGCTGATGAGGGCTGTTAGCCCGAAACCGGTCCCAGGAGTTTCCGGTCCAGGGAAGACATGGCTTGGCAGTTCGGGCTGGACTGTTCCCATGAGGCACAGGGTCAAGACTGATTTGCATATGGCTGGGTCTGAACTGGGGTGGCAAAGTGAGCTAAAGAACGATGATGGATTCAACCCAGATCTGTGACTGGGGGTGAGTGTCTGAAAAGTTTCAGCGCTCCGCCCATCATCTCCTTGTGTTTGCTATGTAAATATTAATAGCATTACACGTTTTAATGTAGTATTGCACTTTATTTATTCTAGTAAACACTTTATTACCAAGCTGCACAAATACCAGTGTATTTATCAGTTAATTATACACCTTTATTTTAAGAAATTTACGGTAACAATTGGGAATTTTAAACAATTGGTAAACTGAGATCGACTTGCTTTTTAATACTTTATTTTACAATACCATGATTTACTATATAACAGTCAATTAACTAATTAGCTATATAAACACAAGGCACTAGGTACTTTAACTAACGGACATAACAATCACACGTAGAGATGTACTATGAGACAGATAGTTTAGGACAATTGTTAGTTACCTTATTACTATAGTGGACATGTAGAGGTAAGACGGGATGATAAGTAATTGACTTTCATGTGACACTTAGTCTCTGTTATGGAGGGCTTATATTACATAAATATTTTCTGCTAACTTAATGTCCGATAACAAATAACTAAGTAAAATATCAAATATATGCGTCTATTTGTTTTTTGAATTGGTCTAAATTGTTCACTTCAATCCTATTAATGTTTGTGGGGTTAGTGTAAATAATTGTTTTAAATATTCTGTTTTGGGAAATTGAACACATATGTGCATTTTGTTTTAATTGCAGTGACGTCTATGAAATTTGATGAAATTGAACATCTAGGGCTATTAAGAAGCGAGATAATGATGGAAAAAACGCGTATTGGCCAAAGCAGTGAGTCACATTTAATTAAGTGGGGGGGATAATGGCTACAAGAGCAGCCCTATAACCCATGGGAACCTGGCTGTACAATTCGTAAGTGCTACAATGGTTCTCACAGGTAACTATACAATAGAATATATTAGATACAGTAGAAATTATTTTAACATTTTTAAAAACTTGTAAGAAGACACTCAACAACTAAATTAAATACTGGCACAAACAAATCACGTAACAACCCAAAGATGATCACAATGAACACACAAGGATTTCAGTAATTTTTCCATTGTATTTTAACGTGTAGGCCATAGTTAACCTAGAGCCCAAATTGACGTCACTGGTACTTTCAATGTGCATACAAATACATATAATATGTCCCAAGTGCTAAGGAACACAACACATACAAATAAACACAAATATATACAAAAGAAAGAAAATTGCTGTTGGGCAACAGACAACTTATAAGGTTAATAACATCAGTAGTTAGCCAGAATTAGGCAAGTTTGTCTGTTTATACTGTCGACAGTGTTTTGAACCACAACTGGATGAAGGGGTCTCATCAGGGCTGACAATAATGGGACATCCTGTGAGAAACAAAGAGAAAACAATGAGGGGGCAGAGGTTAATGCTACCCATGAAGGATGTGTCAAGGGAAATGCTATAGAAGTAAAGGGGAGACCCTCTATGAAAAGGGCAAGGCATGCAGGGGGAACATGCTATCCAAGGAGGAATATAATTACAAAATCACACTCTTCCAAAGGAACAGAGCGTCAGCAGCCGCTGTACGCTCGTGTATCTTTACAAAATGCCACTGATCGTGTCTGCTCAGACGTAAACTGCCGGAAAGAAAGGTGCTCATAAGAGTAATATCCCATAAACAGAATGATAATGGTGCAAAAACATACGGCAGCCCCTGAGCAGCTTACCAAAATGGTTAACAGGTCGTCAGCGCCGAAAGTTGCTAGGAATGTCCAAAATAGGACAAAGGCCGCCCAGCGCTGAAGCGCAGAGCGTGGAGGGCTGAGGGCGTAAGGATCACTCCTCAGAATCGCGTGCTGAAAAGGCGCGTGGTCGATTAGCACTGCCCAGGCGTGATCTGTAAAAGGCCGGCAGAGCAACTCTTCCGCCTAGTCAGAATAGTACAGTATGCGCTCAATCAGTGCTTCTCGTGCCAGGGGCATGAGTTGTTGTCTCCTCGGCCAGGGAGAATAACAAAGCACGCTGTAACCGGTGTGTTTTAATTAGGCCTGGGCGGTAAATTCCGTTCCGCTCGCGGAATTTGCGGAATTTGGGTAATTTCGCGTTCCGCGGAGAATGCGAAATTGCCAAAAATTCCGCAAACCGCGGCTTCGCGGAGTTTTTTGCTTGTTCGCGCTTTCAAAATGCGTGTTCGTGAGATATTTCTCCCCGAGCACGCAAAAAGCGTTCGCGAACAGGAAAAATGCATCGCGAACGGGCGGAACAAGCAATTCCGCGTGTTCGCGGAACTTTTGCGTGCTCGCGGAGATTTTTTACCGTTTCGCGGAGCTTTGCGTAGCGCGATTACGCAAATTCCGCCCACCCCTAGTTTTAATACACTGTGGGGGCCATGGCCACAACGTGAATGCGGAATTTAATTAAAGCGCAGAGGCGGCCTATACTTCCCTGGCAACCTGACTGAGGAAGTACCAACCAAGATAAAAGCAAATCGGCTAAATCTCCAGCGGTACCAGAACTGATCTTAAGAGATACTTGAAAAGGTTGTACTGTATTTGTTGCATTTAACTTTTCTAAAAACATCTGTCCATAAATGCTAATTGTAATTGCATATGTTTGAAATACTTTTAAGCCACAAACGAAAAGTGTTGCTAAAATCTAATTAAAAAGCTCACAATCAAAACATTCACATCAAAACATCTGTTTACTACAAAAATGGAACTACATATTTTTTTAGAATGCTTTGACATATGGAGCAACAATCAAGATGTCTATTTATACCAGAACGTTTAGTTAGTTAACAGTCCCAAACCTGATCCTCAGTCCCCACAAAAATGTCATCCTCTTGCATGTTCCCGCTAAAAACAAAGTACCATATTAAAAACGTATGTTTTCCATAAAACACATTATTTGAATATAAATTGGGAGATCCCTTACCTCCCACTAATCAAAGCAAGGCACTGACCTTTTCAGGTGCTCTGACTGACTATCATAAAATACCTTTCTACCTTAACTGGCTGACTAGGTCCTTTTATATTAATTTACCACCAGGCCATTTTTTAATCAATCATTTAGAATAACAAAAAACAGCAGTTAGCTTTCAACAATAGAGTTAATACTCTTTGGAGCGAGTCAGAGGATCTATGAGTCAGGAATGGATCACACCAGGGTCAACAGTACCGTTGGCCTTGGTGTGAGCCATTCCCAGCGCGGGCACTAGACCCAGGCACACAAGTGGGGTAGCGTTTTCATCTGGATAATTGGGAGAATGATGGGTGGTAAAACTGGGAGAAAAACTTTGGGAGATCCACGCAAGCCACACCTCCCTAAACTCCCCTGGATATCTAATTTTCAGAAATGTCTGGGTTTGGTAGGTTGTTCTAGATGACCGCCGAGCCCGGGACCAAAAACGCAGGTGCCCCTCCCTCCCCCGCAAAACCAGGTCATTTTGTAATAGATAATTTTAATGTCTCCACAATACGTTTTGGGCCCTTCCCCGTCACGGGTACTTGGCCCAACCACACAAGTGAGGTACTGTTTTTCTTTGGAGACTAGGAGGAAAGCTGGGTGCTAGGAAATTTGTGGTTCCATGCAGATTCCAGAACTTTTCCTCACAGCAATGCAAGGAAAAGTGTTTGAGCTTTGCACAGGGTTCTGGGTAAAGAAACCTGGTGAGAGACACACAAGTGACCCCATCCTGGATTCCCATAGGTGTCTAGTTTTAACAAACATTTGCAATGCAATAGGTCTCGCAGTTACGAGAGTTTAAGCTATTGGCATTGTAAATAACAATGCCTTTATTTTATGTTTTAAAAAAATAAAACAAAAATAAAAGGCATTGTTATTTGCAATGTCAATAGCTCAAACTCGCGTCAATGAAAGACCTATTGCATTGCAAATGCTTGTTGTTCGTGCACTGTCTTTATGCCCATGGGGTTCACAGTTATGCTACTCTGTATGAATGCATGTTAGTTTCTTAGTCTAGGGGTGCATGACTGGTTTGTGCGCAGGGGTGCCTATAACGTTTTACTGTGCGTCAGTGAATGTCTGCAGGTCGGACGCGCGGTGTACATGGATATCTGGGGACAAGCTCCTCTGCTTATGCATGCGTGAATGTGTCTGGAGTATGAGTGCTGTGTTTCATGCACGTCAATTATTTGTTTTTTCTGTAGTGGTGGCCAGGAGAACCCAAGGGCAGAACAGACCTAATACATTCCCATGTGTAAGTTAAAGCGGCTTTGCCAAAATGTGCACCTTTTGACTGATCCCAAGAGTTGCCATATAGCAGCAGGTTGTAGAGCTTCCCGCCATCTTGAGGGCACGAGAAGTGTTCACGTGCTGCTCCGTGCTGAGGGTTAGCTCCACCTCTCCCTCCCTAGGATCATTACACGTGCTCACATTGTCCAGGGGTCGCACTAATGCCTAAACCCAGGGCATTATCACCCAGCGCACAGTACGTAGGAATGTGAGGAATGTCTCCGCCAATCAGCTCCCCTGAAACTCAGCCATCAATTACCAGTGCGAGCTTGCAGCCCCTGACAGCCGAGAGGCCAAGTGTCCAGACAAGAGCCGGGAATACCTGGCCGCTTGCATGGCGAAACGGTGGTGTGGGAAATGAAACGGGCGCTTCCAAACCCACATACCTTAATCACGCCCAGTGCAGTTTGGCTGGAAAAAAAAAAAAAAGACAAAAATCGATGGCAACTCTGGCCTGCCTGGACAACTTCTTTCTCGTAGTTTCACAAACTTAGGTTTGTATGTGCATCTGTGTCATTTGGGAGCAGGTTAATGACGTCCACTCGTTTCAGCAAGTAGTTTTCTAACCAGCAAACTTAATTTGCGGTCTTTGTCAGTTGTAAATAGTTCAATCACCATGAAGAAAGACATCTGCCGCCAATTGATACAGTATAAACCATAGGCAACTGCCCAATTGGACCGTACACGAGGGGAATGTAATAGAGTCAATTTGATGGCATTAGCAAGAAAGGCTTGACCTGCCCGCCAACCCCCGCATCCCCACAGGAGGCCACCTAAGAACCTTCGAGCATCCCTCAGGGCATTGCTGCTGCATTATCACCTGAACAGATCTGAAATGAGGGAGGGAGCGGAGGGCGTCCTCCAAACCCGAGTGCCCTCAGACGGGCAGGGTTGGCGGCCGGCATCAGGGGCGGGTCTGGGGGAGCAGATAGCCTTCCTGAGCCACTCCAGGCTGGAGTCTGCCGGCCGCAGCAGCCTTATCAGTCTGCTCACTTCCTCCGGGATTAGCCTTTATTGCTCCAGATACCAGCACGGGGTGGCTGGGAGTCCCGAGCCGGTGGCCGTGCTGTGGCTCCTGCGCCCGCGGAAGGTGGCAGCCGGAGCACCAGGTGCAGGCGCCTTAGCAGCCAGGTCCGGGCGGCAGGGCAGGCGACCCGTCCTGCCTCTGCTCCGCTGCCGCCCTGTTCTGGCAGGCCCACACTTAAGAGCCAGACGGCGGCTCAGCCTCCACAATCCCTTTAATGTCGGTCCCTTTGATAAAGGCGCCCCCTGGGAGTCTCTGACTGATGGGAAATTATACCAAGAAAAACATACATTGCGCAAAGTCTACGTGACAAAATAAGGCCAGGTTCCTGAGGCTTTTAACACTTTAGTCACCAGGTGCCTTCCTTCTGGGAGCACACTTAAAGGGGCGTTCAGAGATCAAAATGTGCGCTTAGCACGTTTGACACATGCAGGAGTGAGGCCCAAGTACTACACGGTTGGAGAAAGGGCAATGCATTCTATATAGCGCCAACGGAGATGGGAAGCTGCTTCAAAGCGCATCTAGAGGGTAGAAGGTGTGCAGGAAAAAATAGAAACGAGAGGGAAAATATATTTCGCTCTAATCCGTTTGATGATACGACGTGCATATCGTCTTCGCAAATGCATTCTGCAAGTACCCATCCAGCGCTTGCTATAGGCACATGAGAAAACAAGGAAGGGGCAGAGAGGATCGGGTTGCAGACCCAAAGATCAAAAGATAGCAACACAAGAGGAGCCTTCGAGTGACGAGGCGCTAATTGTCTGCCCTGCAAATGAGCGCGGGGAGGAAGCCAAGATAACCATCAGGGAGGAATGCAGCTGGCACAATGCGCGCCGCTGCTCGCACCCGAGACCCCTAGGCCATAGGAGTGAAAGTTTCAAGAGAAGGCGGGACATGCACCCGTCTTTGGCCATTTGCAGTGCTTTCATTATTGAAAGCCACACGCAAAGGCCAATGGGATGTATGAGAGGAGGCAGGCCCACACGAGAAGTCTCTTGGAAGTCTAAATTGATTCCAAGAGGCCCTCTCCTAGAGCGGCGCATGCGCGCTGGCTAGGCGAGACCTAAAAATGTACAGGTTTACTAGGTTTCCTTAGGTGTCGACTGAGCTAGGGCCCGGAATCACACCTACACACTTTGCAAAAAAGGTTTGAGTGGAAAAATGCGATGTATCCATGTTGTGTTTTGGGCAGTTTCCTGTCGCGGCACTAGGCCTACCCACACAAATGAGGTACCATATTTATCAGAATACTTCGGGGAATGCTGGGTGAAAGGAAGTTTGTGGGTCCCTGCAGATTCCAGAACTTTCCACCACAGAAATGTGAGGGAAATGTGTTTTTTTTAGTCAAAGCTTGAGGTTTGCAAGGGATTCTGGGTAAAACAACCTAGTGCGAGTCACACAAGACACCCCGCTCTAGATTCCCCCAGATGACTAGATTTAAAAAATGTACAGGTTTGCCAAGTTTCCCTACGTGCCAGCTGAGCTAGGGCCCAAAATCCAGCGCTATGCACTTTGCAGAAAACGGTTCATTTAAGAGTGGAAACATGTGATGTATCCATTTTGTGTTTTGGACCTGAGAAAGCAAATTAATTAACATGAAAAATAATCTAGTAGTTGAATGTGCAAGTATAAATATAAAACGTAATGCAGAAAAGACAGGCAGTTGAAATGTGCTGATTTACAATAGGCAGTCATAGTTACCCGTGTAGGCCATTGAAAAAGCTATGAAGCAAAGTTCCTTTAACTAGAAGCAAACCGAATATTGCTGAGATGTACACAACACGAATTAGAAGCTTGACCTTAAATTGACATCCTTAGAAATGTTATCATAACTGCAGACTGTTCCAGATTAAAAAAAATATATTATAAGCAAGTCTATTAATTAAACATCATGAACTTCCTATTTTCTCATGTTTTATATATCGTTTGAATAGAATAACTTGCACAATTTAAACAATAATGCTTCATTTGTGGTAAAAGGAATGCATTACACACAAGTGATCTGCGTTTTACTTATTAGTTCATTGTTCTTGCAGAGAAACAAATTGAGATTTGAGATGTAGAAGGTCGAGCTATGTTTTAAGGCTTATAGGAAACATGTTTCCAGAATATAGCTACACAAGGCTGACTGTAGCGAACTACTGTGGGAGAGTGTACAAGCCACATGTAGTTTTGTGGAAACGGAGGAGCTGAACCTACCTACCGAAGAATGCTGCCATCTTATTGGTCCATGAAAGAAGAAACCTGATACAATGTTTTAGCATGTTTTTCTGACTTTACATTAGTGCGTGTTCCTAAGTAGAGACAATGCTTTTCATGCTTTTCCTTTACCCTTGCCGGACCCTTGACGGTTGTGGCTACTGCTGCTGTTTCCCCTTTTGCCTCACTTTGCTATTTGATTTTTAACAGATTGCTACTGCAAGTGTACGCCGCTTTATTTGGATTCATTGAGACTCTGCTGAGTCCTATGAACTACTCTTTATGGGAAGTTCAGTTGTTCCAATTTGACTTTGAAGCTTTATTCTCCTCTGATCTCACTCTTTCCGTTTGATTCGGAACTCATCATGGGTTCTACAAATCAAAAATTCTGATCCTGATCTTAGAATAGGGAATTATTCCTTTATGGTGCGCGTTTAATGCAATATATATTGGATGCTATGTTTCAAACCATTCTTTTGATGAGATTTCTGTAAACTTATCTGATTTATGGACTAATAGAATTAACAATGACAAAAATTTACTAATCTCTTAATGAGCATAAAGGTTTAAGAAATTGATCCCAACTCTCATCATTGACTGAACTTAATAATTGTTGATGTTATTTATATTTGAGATGTTGAAGTTGCTCCTTGACTCCTAATACAACATCCCAAGACTCATCAGGAAGAAGGGCCTGTCGCGGAAAAGGGGGATTAACCCTGTAGATGATGGTAATCTGTGATAGTACTAAACAAATGAAGAAAAAGATTAGGGCCCAGTCCGCGCTATCAGGCTTCTTTCCTGTTGCGGACACTAGGCCTACCCACACAAGTGAGGTACCATTTTTATCAGAAGACTTGGTGGAATGCTGAGTGGAAGTAAATTTGTGGCTAACCGCAGATTACAGAACTTTCCATCAGAGAAATGTTAGGAAAATGTGTTTTTTAGTCAAAATTGAGGCTTACAAGGGATTCTGCGTAAAACAACCTGGTGAGAGACACGCAAGTCACCCCATCCTGGATTCCCCTAGGTGTCTAGTTTTGAAACATGTACAGGTTTGCTAGGTTTCCCTAGGTGACGGCTGAGCTAGGGCCCAAAATCCACAACTAGGCACATTACAAAAAAAGGGTCAGTTTTCAGAGGAAAAATGTGATGAGTCCATATTGCATAAGGGGGCCTTTCCTGTCACAGGAGCTAGCCCTACCCACATAAGTGAGGTACCATTTTTAATCGGGAGACTTAGGGGAACAGAGAATAGTAGAACAGGTGTTATCACCAATTGTATTTCTCTGCATTTGTTCCTTCCAAATGTAAGCCAGTGTGTAAGAAAGAAGACATTTTGAGAAATGCCCTCAAATTCACATGCTAGTATGGGTGCCCACAAAATCGGAGCTGTGTAAATAACCACTCTTGCTAAACTCCATATCTAAAGCCCATTTAGGAAATACATAGGTTTCCTTGATACCTATTTTTCACTGTTTATATTTTACCATATGAATTGCTCTATACTCGGTACACAATGAAAAAACACTGCAGGGTGCAGATTAGTTATTGGCTCTGGGTACCTCCTAATCTTGGAAAACCCACAAACCCGAAGGGTCTGGCAGTAGTAATGGTATATTGCTTTTGTAAATTAGCCATCGTGACAAGAAGTTACAAATGAAAATGTTGCCACAATGGACATTTTTTCCTACTAATTTTCAATATTTCTTTATTTCAACACTTAGGGGCTGATTCCGATGTCGGACGGACTCAGGTCCGTCCGACATCGGTCCGGAGCCGTAACCGACCGACCTGCTGTCGTCGGTTACGGCCCAGGCAGTACGATGCGACCGAACCCTGTTCGGTCGCACTCGTATCTCCCACAATGGGAGCATGCATTCCGGACGGAATGCATGCTGGCATTGGAGAAAGCAGGGGTGCAGTTCAACCCTGTACTCTGTGGCCGGCACCCCAAGGTGCCTGCCACCGGGTGCAGGGTTCAACAGAGGGGCACCATAGGTGCCTCCAGGCCGCCATTCGGCGACCTTGCACCCATGGGGGTCCCACTGGGGGCCCCCAAAGACAGTGACCGACTGACTTTTCGTGCCGGAAAGACCGGCACGAAAAGGCAGTGAAAACTGCCATCGTACTCCTCGGTCGCAAAGAGGCAGCCGGGGAGTACAGAGGATTTCCGGATGGCTGACGGGCTCTCCGAACCCGTCGTGAGCCATCCGGAAATCCGAGTCGGATCTTTTCCGACCGAGCCCATCGGAATGGCTCGGTCGGAAAGGGAATCCGAGCGGCACGTTCCGATTCGGTCGGAAGGGCTCCGACCATCGTTCGGTGCCCTTCCGGCCGAAATCGGAATTGGCCCCATAGTTTCTTTGGGAAAACCGTGAAGGATCTACACAAATGACCCCCTGCTGAATTCAGAATTTTGTCTCGTTTACAGAAATGTATAGATTTCTGGGATCCACCATGGGCTTCACACCCGCTTCCACCACAAACTGGAATGAGGTTGAGAACACAAAAAATAGGAAAAATGGGCTGTCTCCCAGTAACATGCCAAAACTGTGGTAAAAGAGTCACGTCTGCCTGTTCCTGAAAGCTGGGGAGATGGCGATTTTAGCACCGCATAACTTTCCTTGATGCCACTTGCAGCAACAACAAAAAAAGACTTTTTTCTGCAGCATTTTTCCCCCCATTTTTCCCAGAAGCCAAAATTTTGCTATATTTTGGATATTTTCTCAGTCCCCTCCAGGGGAATCCCCAAACCCTGGGTACTTTTAGAATCCCCAGGTTGTTGTAAAAAAAGGATGCATATTTGGCATGGATAGCCTATGTGGGAAAAAAGTTATGGAGGCTTAGCACTGTGGGGGTGGTAGGCGAGCAGTGAAAAAGTTCAATTGCAGTAAATTGTGCAATTTGGAATCATTCAGCTTTTAGAGATCTGCCTTGACAGTCCAGCTGTCTGCCAGACTTGGGGCCAGATTACAAGTCTGGCAGTCGAACCACACTAGGACCGCCGGCTCTGCCAGGGAACCGCCGTTCCCTAGCATAGGAGCGGCGGTCAGAGGCCGCAACATGCTTAGCACGAGCGCCACGGTCCCGCCAAGCATATTACTATATTACGAGTTTCCGATCAGCCAGGCTTTTCATGGCAGTGGAACCGTCATGAAAAGCCTGGCAGAGAGGAAACTCGTTCCACCGCCATGAAAAGCCTGGCAGGGAGGAAACAATACAGGCCCCCTGTGCCTCAGACATATGTGGATGCAGATAGGGGGCATAACATATGCCCCCTTGTGTGCATGCACATAGGTTACTGCACGGCATGGACTTTCAAGTCCATGCCATACAGGAACCTTGTGAGGAGTTCCAATTGCGGTGCCCTTTAAAGGCACCAACGCCTTTTAAAGGGCACCGCAGGGGAACCGCCACGCCACCCGCCCGACCACTGTAAAGTAGTAATCTGGAGGGCGCCGGCGACCTTCAGCGCCACCACTCTGCTGTAAGGTTGTAATCTGGCCCTTAGGGTCACCAATTTTTTACCAAATAGGCAGAGTTAACTTTGTCTCCGCCCCACATGTGTATTACCCTATCACTTCATGCTATTGGTTGTTCAGTGTATCAAATTACCTCCTATGGAGTGCCTGCACTACAATACATGAGGAACTATTTTACATTTCAAAGCTACACAGAATCGTCACACAATAAATTATGTATCCCTTAGATGTATCGTAATCAGAAAGCAATAATTTTTTTTGTAACTGCAACAGGCTTTTAAAAAAAATATTTCTGGCAGGACTCAACATTCTTTTGGCTTTGTCAATGTTTGTTTTTATTTGTCTGACTCATCAAAGTTGTTCTAATAGTGTGGAGATATAAAACTGTGGAATGACAGATTTAACATAAAAGGCTAACTGAGATGTTCACTGTGAACTGGATAACATGTGGTTTTTGTTCATGGGGTCAGGTGAACAGTGACGGGAATACAAGTCTTTGATGGAGCACCAAAACAACTGCACTTCGTGCAATGACATTTTAGATGATGGTGATGTATTTATATCTCGAAGTACACGAAAATTGCCTATTTGAAAAAAATCATTTCAAATTCTGCACTGGGAACCAATAAATGCAATTACAAGAAAAGCATTGTTTGTTAAAATAATAAATGCCTTGTCAGTTGGTTGGGTATTACCAAAAACAGTATAAATATTTTTCCATGAGAGAAAAAAAAAAAAGCAGCTGAACATTACACCCCATTTTCAATAACATCCATTATACTCATTACATTCTTAGCATTTCAATATCAAATACATATTCATAATACCTTAAAATGGATTGTACAAAATCCTTCCTACTTTTTATTCCATAATGCCATACACTAATTATACAGCGTATAGAAGCCCTTCTGTACAGGTTCAGTCATTGTATCTGAATTTACGCTATTTTCCATGTAACACACTGGTCAGACCTGCCTTTTTAACATTGAGTATACGGATTATTTCCTAAGCCTAATGTTGTAAAAAAACATTTATATGTGAAACTAAAATGATGATTAATCTTATAAAAAAATCAAGAGTTAGATAAAACTATCCAATAATTATTCCCATGTGATATCGAGCCACAAACATATTCAAGTAAATTCCTAACATTGAAATATCGAATGCTGTAGACTTGATTATATAGAATGTTTTCTTTGTAGTGACTGGCAGAGAAATATTATCTACGGGTAATCCTATAAGAGAAAATATCTGAGATGAGAATCTAGATTTTACATTTAAATACAATAATAATCAAATCAACATCCATGACTTGTTAATTTATGAGCATATAATTTGCAGATGAATCCGCTGCAATTTAGATCATGATATAAGTGTGACATTACTATCAATATAACCTTCTACTGTAAATACATTTTTGAAGACTTCTTTTCTAAATCTGCTATGGCTTCTTTGGTTTACTAATTCTGAATGTTTATATCCACTCACAATTGTAAAACGTATGTTTTAGAAGAAGAACTCAGCTTCTATAGTAAAATAGAAAAGGATTGTGTATGACAAGACATACATATCCCCTTTGTTCACAGAAAGATTGTATTGGAAAAAGTGGCAACGTCCTGCCGTGAAGCTTCTCTTGTCAACTACAGCCCTGGGGTCATGGTGATGAAACAATCTGAAACACTCATCACCTCATCTGGCAAGGTGCAATTACAATGAGCCATTTCAAGTAATTAGTAAAATGTGACTTGAAACCGAAGAAGTATAGCAATAGAACTCCTATATCCCACACAACGATTAGTGGACTAAAGTGTATTTGTGCACAAAGAACAGTTCTAAGAAACTGGACAAGCAATGGGAAACCCAACAGATATGACCATGGGGGAGCGTGAGAAAGTGTGTATGTGAGTGTGTGTGTGTCAGTGTGAGAGTGTGTGTGTGTCAGTGTGAGAATATGTGTCAGTGTGAGTGTGTGTGCGTCAATGTGAGAGTGTGTGTGACTGAGACAGTGAGTGGTGAAGTCACTGGTGAACCAGCTCACATTGTATATTAGATAGAATTTTTTTTAAAGTCACTCAAACAGATGGACACACCAAAGAACAAAAATATATTTCCACTACAACGTTATAGCTTCCGCCTTGCTGGCTTTACAAAAAGCATCATGATTAAGGATTCCACTTGGAATGTGGAAACAATGGAGGCCTCGGATCTCTTGAGATATGAAATAATCAGGTGTTATTCACAGTGATGTTCTGTCCATCTGTATGCAATGATTTCAAACAGTACATCCAGAATTTTTCTCGCGCGTTTAATAGAATTAAATAATTCTACTTTTGGAGATTCGCTCATCAGTGTAAGTCTTGTGAGTAAATGGCATAAAAAGAACAGAAGGTTTATAAAACAAAAAAGAGTGCATAGCATCAGCCGGCGATAGTCCTTTCAAACATCATCACAAGGTGAAACAAACCTCTTGAGCAAAGGCCTCAATTTTTCTCCTGTACCTAGGGGCCATAACACTGCCAACATGAGTAGAGACCTAAATCTTTGAGAGAAGATGCAGACTTGCAAAATACTTTAACAATCATTCTGATTGAATTGACAATCTAACTTGCAGATCTTCCCCTCTCGCTCTCTCTCGGTCATCTCATTCACCTTCATTGTCTCATTCACATCACCATATGTATTATGTACTTGCCAACCCTCGTGTGTAAATAAATAAAATAAACACATAAGCCCAGTATGTGGACCAGGTGTAAAGTGTATATCTTGGTGTCTATACCTTAAATCACTTAACTCCTTAGACTATTAATTCATAGAGATACCAAACAATACGTATTTGTTTTAACAGGACATGTTTGAGAATGAGACTGGTTGATCCTAAATGGAAGTCCCTTTTATAACCACATGCTTGCTCAGCAGTTTGTGCTATAGTTCTCAGGCTATGCATTGTGGTAGCTTGGCTGGTTTGTAGCAAGCATCCATATTAGATATCAGTTCACCAATGACCGAGTATCATTAATGAGCATTAGAATACAAACAGTAGTTCCAGTTTTATATGCAGCTTCTGTCCGGTTGTCTGCTACATTTTAATTGGTCGTCATTAACTTCTCCAAGGAACTGTCTGTAAGAACTACCTATGGAAGTCCCAGAAATGCAATGGCTAATTGGGTTTTAAATATGTGACTCTGTTCATGCACCTCAGCCTTCAATGCCACACTCCCACAACATGTGTGGTCAAAGTTTCTTAAAAAAAAAAAACATTGGCAAAGTTAATATGTCTGGGGTTTATGTGGTAAAGCATACACACACACAGGCATGCAGCAACCCTGTGGGGGTGGTAATGGAGCTGTTGGCAATGATGGTGGTAGTGGTAACTCTGGCAATGATTGTAGTTGTGATGGTGGTAGCTTACATGATGGGGAAAAGACTCATACTTGAACGCTAAAAAACATTTTCAAAAGCCTACTGGTGTAAAGTAAATACAGAAAGGTTTGACTCCCCTATACATGCACATATAAGATAAAGAATTTAATGTTTGAGGATTAAGTGTACTTTTGAGATGTGAAACAGTCCCTCATGCACTGCAATGCTAGTATCACCAGGATGTAGAATGATACACCAGAAAGCAAACATTAAGTGAGACAGTTTTACTCCTTGGGATAGTTCACTGTATGTGTATTTTAAAGAGGTGTTAGCATAACATCATGCAGGCAGCTGCACTGTTTTTATTGTTAATTAATACAAGCAAATAATGATTTACAAGCATAGATCTAGCTGAAGTAAACTGAAAAACCCTTACATTGATATTATGTTTTAAACCTGCAGTTTACATTTTGAATTCTGCCACGTATATTCTCATGATAATAGAGGGAACAAAATGAACGACAAATACCAGTATGCAAAACGCTGCTGGCTACAATGCAGGGACTGGCTGAACGTGCCACACATGACATGGGCCACTTAACAGCTAAGAAGACCACAATGAAAAAAATCCGCTTTAAGAGTAGGCAGCTGCAACCATTCTCTTGAAAATGCACTCCCAATCATTACTGGTTTCCATCAGAAACAATGTCCTCAACAGGTTGTCCGCTATAGTGCACAGCGGGTGTGGGCATTGCACTGACAGCAGCAGCCATTGCCAAACGCTGAAGGTTCAGCATATCTGGTTTCAGTGTATGCAATGTGGGGTAACAATTACAGGATGATAGACCCTCAGGTGGTATGAAATTGTGAACAACCAAACATTTGAGAGAAGGGTTTCCTTTGGCTCTGCATATATTCACTGGGATCTGCATCATTTGAACAGAAGCACTTGAATGAACACGTGCTTGTCCTTCAAGCCCATCTGCGTTGTTTAACACTTTCTCAAGATGCCCCTGAACGAGCCAGGCGCTGAGCCTACACTTCCTTCCTACTATGTTCCAACCATGCTAAGCAGCACATTACAGATCCATGGTTTATGGCCTTGTTTCGGAGAAAAATTTCCTCAGTGTTGCTCTGCATAAATCTGTGAATCAGAATCCCATCCGTCGGATCAGACTGTCCCCGATGCGGTGAAGTTTGGCTAAATTTCAAAAATAAAAAAAAGGGTCTTAGACGAAAGCACCGCTTCATTTTGAAGGCACGCGCACCGCACACACATGCACGTGCCTATAAAATGACATTGACTTCATCTCTTTAGTTAGCAATCCAAAATCCTATATTACGTGGTCGCTTTTTTTCCTCTTTTTAGTTACCAATTTAAAGTTTGTTCTGTAACTAAAAAGACAATAAAACATGTTAAGTGTTCGAGGTGGTCGAAATCAAATAAACATAAGGCCAAAACAACATGGACAACACAGGGAAGCAACAGGAAAAGCACATGGGCAAGAGAGAGGGGGATGTGGAGAGGCACTCTGTGCAGAGAGCAACCAGGTGTGCAGGGGAACAGAAGTACACAGGTGCTTAACAGGACAAAATAGTGTTTGAAAAGTAAGCAGTGGGAGCACAGATGCCAGCCAATGAGAGCAATGGTAAAGAGGCAATGCTCCATGGGAGTGATAACCACAAGATTGACAAGCTGAGGCACAAATAAAAAGCAGGCAAATGAGAGTGACAGGAAAGTCAACTAATGAAAAGCAGTGGACAGGCTCCAAGCCCCTGTATGTATTTGGTAAGCCACCAATGCATCGCAAGAAACAGTGCATGTGTTGTCTAGTAGGTTCAACCTAAAAAAGAAATTGTGCAAACTGAATCAAGCACAGCAGTAAAAAACAAGGTAAGCCTAAGATATAAACTTAGATAAACAATGCAAACTTAGACAGAACTTACACACACCTTTGAAGCATTAAAATTTACTTAGCATGCTAAAATAACAGATATGGAAGAGTATAGATCACCTGATCACACCTCAAGAAAAAGTGGTTGTTCAATGAGGACAAAAACAGAGAGTGGATGACCTCTTTTTTGGACTGTAAAAACTATAGGTAAAGCAGAAGTGCTGCAGAAAACAGCAACCTTCAAAATGTATACCTAGAGCAGTAGGCATGTCACCTAGTAGATTTATGAATGAGCTGAGCGAGTGTTCATACGGGTGCCCATTGAGTCAAGCCCCTCACTTGAGTTTCTCCTAAAAGAAGATGGTGGTGTCAGGGTTCTGGCAAAGTTACAAGCATATTGGTGTCCCAATGTCAAGGTGTGCATGTAATAATACCTATATACCACCTTTCTGCAAAATTTGTATGACATTCACAATTGTGTTTAAGGAAATGTATACAAAGAAAAGATATTGGAGAATACTATTTGTGATTCAAGCATTGATTCAATACAATTATTAGACATTATCAAGTTGAAAATATATATGTTTACTGTTTAGACAGCACAGCAGCCCAAACCATAATTGTTCAGTATGTATGTGACAAGTCACCAACATCGTCAGGTACAGCAACCATGCGCTTCACTGAATCTTAAAACATTTTAAAGTTAGATAATCAGATGTACCGGAGGGTTACCCTGTTTTAATCCGATCACACTATCATGTTCATAAGGTCACAACAACATAATTTGCCAACAATTCAGTAGTATCCATAAATACCTTCATGATCTTTTAGCTGTTCTGAATTTCCAGACAGTAAAAGTAATAATGTTAGCTTTGAACATAATAATTGATCATATTTTCCAGTAGGAGTGGAATAACCTAGTACCTCACCAAAGACCTGCCCAATTAGTGTTCGCTCGTCTCAGACGTACGTTCATCACAATGATAAACAAGCATTGGCAAAGCCACTAGGTTTTGCCTATGCGAGACCTATTGGTGTTGTCAATGTTTATAGAGATGTTACAGAGCAGCACAGACTGCTGTGCAGCCTGGCTTAAAATAAGTAAAAACAAATAGTGATGGGTGGCCGGAGTTGACCGTGTCATAGTGCTTGTTTGTTTACATTAAGGCATGTTACACAGCAGCCTGAGCTGCTGTGCAACTTGTCTGAAAAAACATTGATAGAAATCCAACAAGAATAATGGGAACAAAAATGGAAAGGAAAAGAAAAACGAAAATGAAAAGGAACACGCCCCCATAACAGATCACCAAGGGTATCACTATTCTGGGATTTTGTTTTTTTTTATCTCATTGCCTCCTGTCCCCAAAGACGCCTCTGGTTGGCAAGCACTGTATAACAGCCTATGGTTGCATTCTGGTGCTATAGGAGCAACAAATAAAAGCAACAAGCACATTTATTGGAATATTGAGAGAGGGGGGACAGAGTCATATTGCTCAGACAGCATGCAATGTCTGCCAGTCAAGATTCTAGGCCCCATCAATCACAATAGAATAGTGAATTTTCAGAAGGGACGAGAGAAGGAGGCAATATATTTTTAGCTAACAAAATTGTAAGCATTCCCTATACCTCCTTAAAGGCCCATAGAAGAGGTGTGCGTCCATTTGTCAGCCGAGGGCCAATAACTAGCCTAATTGAATGACCTTGTGTTGAAACTACCTCCCTTGTCAAACTGCTCAACCTGAGGCCCCGACAAACCACATTATAGACTAGTTTTCAGTAATTTTTCTCATGTCCCCGTACTGATTTCCCTGGTTCTGGATTCCTCTAGAATAACCCCTAATCGAATGAACGGCGGTGCCACAGATAAGAATGCCCACTTATCTTCAATAAGAGTGCAAAACATATAGCTTCATAAAAGCCACGTGCGTGTCTTGCATAGGAGTGCCTTGCAGTTATTGCTTGGATTGCACAGATATCAAATTATTAAAACAGACAAGAATTATCGCAAACCGAAGGCATTGGAGTGCTTTAACCCTTTCGGTGCGTCGGACGCGCGGGAGCCGTCCGACGCATAAGTGGTCCTGTGCGTCGGAAAACTCCTGCGCGTCCGACGCCATTACCCAGGGAATCCCTCTGGTGCGGGCACCAGAGGGATTAACCCCCAAAGAGCCTCGGGAGCTGGGGAAGAGCTTCCCCAGCTCCCGAGGCCCTCCCCCAGGTTTCCCTGAAATGACGATCAGCGCGCACGTCGCGCTGACGTCATATCAGTGAAACCGAAACTGAAATGAGCCAAGAGGCTCATTTTAGTTTCCCTTTCTACGTGCTCAGGGGGCTATCTCAGCCCCCTGAGCACGTAGAAAGACGGGAGAGGTATCGTTGGAAAGGGGAGAATCATAATTAGAAGGAGTTACAGGTGAAAACGTTGACACAAATAGCTGTTTTTTCCAACTAATTTTCAATTTTTCCTATATTCAACGGTTAGTTTCTATAAAGAAACCTTGAAGGATCTACACAAATGACCCCTTGCTGAATTCAGAATTTTGTCTACTTTTCTAAAATGTATAGCTTTCTAGGATCCATTATTGCTTTCATACCCATTTCTACCATTAACTGGAAGGAGGTTGAAAGCACAATAAATAGCAAAAATAGGCTATGTCCCAGAAAAATGCCACAACTGTGTAAAATTTTTTAGTTTTCTGACAAAAGTCTGCTTGTCCCTGAAAGCACCACAACCCCTTTTTTGATATCATTTGCAGGGAAAAAAACCAGACGCTTTCATCTGTAGCCCTTTTTCCCCATTTTTCAATAAAAAAAAACAAATTTTAGCTGTATTTTGGCTAATTTCTGGGCCCCCTCCAGGAGAATCCACAAACCCTGGGTACCTTTAGAATCCCCATGATGTTGGAAGAAAAGGACGCAAATTTGGCGTGGATACCTTATGTGGTCAAAATGTTAAAGGGGCCTAAGCGCGAACTACCCCAAATAGCCAAAAAAAGGCTTCGAACAGGGGGGGGGGGGGGGGGGACCTAGAAGCGAAGGGGTTAAATGAAAAAAAATTAAATTACACAAGGACGCATTTATTTTTTGCCTATAGGCATTGGGAAATTAGGTGATTTGCCGAAAATCACAGGATGTTGAGATGACGAAGACTCAAACCGGGTCCCGCCAGTTTTAAAGTCAGCAGTTCTGCCCATTACACCACATCACCTCCTCTCAACGAAGACTGCCATTCCTCTCGGTCAAAACGTTTGTCAAGAAGAGGAGCGCAGAGTGTAAAGTGAAGCCACATCTCTGACGGTTTTCATCTATATTGTACTGTTCGTTTCCTGCATCAAGTGTGAAAAGAAAAAAAACATTTTGTCTGCGCAAATATGCTCCTGACATCATAGTGCCATAAAAGGAGGAGGAAAAGTTCAAAGGAAGCAGCGCAAATCATATGCAACCGCCATACACGCTTGTTCACAAAAACAAAAGTTGGTCGAAAAAGCTGATGAAAAGGTGTACTTGGACCAAACTTCACTGATAAGAAAAACAAATGAAGAACAGGAAATAGCATGCTACAACCAATAGAAACTGAGGAAAACAAAGTGGAAAGCCCACGAACAAATGAAAAGTAAGGGCGGGCTGTAATCCCCTTTTAAGATGTATATAGATTACAAAAGATTTCACAAGCACAGCGCACCATCAAACATCAATGTGATGCACTCTGCAGAGACAACCTTAAACACTTCAACTACACACAGGTTTGGCTGGTAGGTTGTACAAATCACCCATCGGATGGAAAAGAGTCACAGAAAAAATCCAACATACCACATGACAACAGACTCACCCTGTGGGCCACAGAATGCCTAACTGACAATGATCCGTGGACAAACTTACAACAGCAGAGACATACTCAAGCTAGGAGACTAAGTAAACAGCACGCACGTGGTGTATAAAAAAAAAAAGCACAACATAAGAGGCAACCAGTGGTACACATAACTACCTTCATCAATAATACCAAAATCCATTTTTATGTGTTAACCTTTGGTGTAGTCGTTAGGGTCACCGTACTGTAAATACATTTGCAATACAAAGAAATTCTATATTTTTTTATTCTAGTGCAGACTTATTTTCTAAATGTAAATCCGTTAATTAATCATCCATGACTATGCAGCATACATTATGTTCTAACAGTCAGGACAGTTATAAATAGAATTTTGCTAAAAGCTATCAGTTTAGGACATGATGGATTACATCATGCATTTGGAATAAAACTGAGAGCAGAATCAACGTTGTTCCAAAGTATTTAGGCAAAGTGCCTCAGCTGAATTATTTTGGAAAATGTTTGATAACACCCAAATGGCAAAATATAGCTATGCATCATTCAGTTTATTATGCTCAGCTTATATTATGTCTCTATTACACAACACGGGCTAAAGAAATACATGTACAATTATTTTAACTTGTACAAAACAAGACGCAGACTATTATTATACTAGCACTGCAATAATTAGATGACTAATTGCTAAGAAAAACAATTGAAACCCTTTGACACCAAGTGGTATCAAGACAATGGCAGAATTAATTCATATGGAATACGTTGTATACATGCACATAAATGAACATGGACCTGTATATAGTGTCAGCAATAGTGACTGTGGTAAGAGGCGCACCGTTACTCCTTTTCTTAATCTGGCCTTAACCCAGGTCTGACTGCTTTTAAAATATAATATATGGTAATGCCTGTTACTTTGTTATTTCTGGTAAATACTGTAAGCTCTGCCATCTCTTGTTAAATGAAGAATTTTTTTTTTTTGCATTTACTAAGGTCGGTAAAAGCCCCTTCCGTACCCCTTTAACAGCCTCTATTTTTCTCTCTTTATCTTTGGCTCTGCACCCTGTTGTTTCTCTCCCTTTCTCTCTCCCTCTGCACTCTTCCCCTGTGTGATCTCGAAAGGACTCCCACATACACTCCATCTTCTTGCTCTGCTCCCCTTCTTTGCTGTGCATTCACTCGCTCAATTCAGAGCCATGCAACATGGCCCTCATACCGCACTTACACCCCCTCACCCATACACCTTCCATCCTCCAAGTTGTACGTCCAGACTCACAAGTTTAATACAATCATGAAAAGAAACCAGCACCAGCGTATCTCTCCAGGCTCAACTACAGCAACTGTCTCACCTGGACCCTCGCTGGGAGACTCTAGCAACCACAATAGAATAAGGATAACATTCCAGAACTGGCAACAGGATTAAAGATTAAAGGTACACTTACAAATATAAATATATATATATACATATATCACACTAATATACTCGCGCTGCCGCGCAAGAGGACACCCGCACTCCAGGAGAATTTTCAATAAAGTTTATAAGGCTGATGCGTTTAGACCTGCCCAGTCTTTGTCAAAGTCACAATGCCATAAGTGAAAATGCCCTATTTTCTATAAAAACAGTCAGTTACAAGGATAAACATAATAAACAGACTCGTGGGAGCTCATTCAGTCATACTGTCTTACAAAATGGAAAAAAGACTGGTTTAGGTACTTTTGTAAAAGCGGTTTGGTGTGGCTTCATAACCTCGCATCCCCTTGTCTATTACACAACAAGTCTACCTTTCACATAGAACTCCATAGCCCAACCCTTCACTTTCAAGCAGACTCACCACCACCCACACAACCAGATTTAGTTATGCCACACTTTGGTGAAAAACTCCATTTTGCATAAAATGGATGCTGCTGTTATCTCTGATTCTACACCTGTATTTACCTCTGCCATCGGTTCCCCTGCACATCTTTTCTCCCCAAAGTTCTACAGAATGAAGACAAGTTGAAGTATTCTTCCTATTGCTCTCTGAATTAACTTTCTGGTGTTCTAAGTGTAACATTTTTCCCAAGATCCTTCTGCTGTGTTTATGTAGTTCAGTTTAGTTTTACACGTTTATGAATTAATTTTGTTCAATGTGGAGATTTTGTTCGAAACATTTCAAGACGACAGCGACATGGAAAAAGAGGATGCGTTCTTAGAAAGTGGGATAGTGCCAACTTATAATGCAGTTGACATGAATTATTCTGATTCGCCAAAGAAATGATAAATGGGATCATACCATGCTGAATCTGTGGTTTTAGCTAATTTTCATTGTGAGAATTGTGTATAGCAACCCCTGGATTCATTATGTAAGCCCGATTTTAAGAAAACCTTCCATTACGACTAGAGATGCTGTCCAATTCTTTCAGAATTTTTTCTGCTCATTGTGGGACTTAGATTTATTTCTGATTTGGACTACTCTGCATCAACTCTGCCTTTGAGCCTTTATGGCATCATGTATTCTGTATCTCTTGATTTTGAGATTTCTGTAATAAAACCCTTTACATTTTTCCTGGTCTAGAACTCAATTAATGAGCGTCTTAATTACCTTTTCATGATACTCTTCTAAACTGATGTTGGGAGAGGTGCCCTTTTAGGCAAGATCAGCTAGATGTGGAACTTTTTCAGGAACACTGTTGAATATAATTACTGGATTGCAGTTCTAATTTCCACTTTGACGCTCCTTGCAGCACAATCTGACACCACCTCCAAAATAGATTATTTAGGCTGCATTCTGATAAATGCTTTTTCCATTTAAAAAAACATGTACTACATATTCGACCTATTGGTCTACACAGAACCTGACTTACTTTTCATAACTGAATCATGCCTGGGGAAAGATATGGCACCTGTATTGCATGGATCTGTTTCACTAGGATATAAAACTCTTAAAGGAAAATTGTATAGACAAAAAAGGAGGCAGCCTGTCTTATTTAAAGAAACTACAAATCTCACCAAAGCAGAGGATGGTTCTTAACAAGGTTGTGAGGCCCTCCTTGCCAGGTGCACCACTACCCATATCTTTTCATGTTACTTTTTCCTTCTCAACAGACCACTACCTAGCAATGTAACATTCCCCGACACAATCCTAGACAAAATCTCTAGGCTTCTTACAATACACAAACTTATGCCTCCATGTTGATCTCATCATAAGGTTTGACAAACCTAATATGCCACAACCCAGAACTATTCTCAGTCGCCTAAACAAACACAACCTACAACAGCTCATACCCAACCCTACACACATCGCTAGATGCACTTTAGATATCATCTTCGCCAACACATACTCAGTCACATTCCAAAGGAATACTCCAGTCAAGGGGTCAGACCACTACCGCTTTGTCTTCCAACACAAAACACTACAACTCACCCCAGCTAAAATCATCTTACCCTCAATGACATATCAACCCTGGAATAAGCTATATTTGGAGGAACTAGAACACCAGCTTACCTTCAACACCGATCTGGCCACAATCAATTATGTACAAACGCTCTATGGATGGCCCCAGAAAGATTTTAATCTCTTCATTCCTCTGAAAACATCTACGCGCAACTAAAGAAAACAAGCCTCTTGGATGAATGCAGAATTTAAAAACATCAAAAAACAAAGTGCTAAGCTTCAAAGCAACGGTCTCAAAACAACCCTCAAGAAAAGATGCCTTTACAGATAATAGATAACATACAAGTCAACAAACAAAAATGCAAAAAATAATACACTATTCCAGAGGAATACACACTGCAATGTGTGCCAATAAAGAATTTTATTAAATACTCATGGAATTTCGTAAGCCAAAATGCACAGAAGCTACCAATCCCGGGCAAGATGGCGTCCGAGTAGAAACCACTGCTTACCTCTCTCCCCTTTCGTCGGAGGAAGTGTCTCGTCCGGTGGTCTCGAGTATGCGTGGAGGATTCTCCTGCTCCGTCTGGCGTCCTTCCGGGCTGGATGTGGAGCGTGCGTTTGCGGGGGAAGGGGGAGCGCCTGTGGGGGACGCTGGGAGGCTCTAACGCGGCTTCTCCTGACCGTGGTTGCTGGGGCCTGGCACGCCTACGTTGCTTGGAGACAGAAACGCGTTCCCGGAAGAACCATTGACAGAATCCACAGCAATGGCAGCGCGAGGAAAGGGAAAGCAGAGTAACTACCTCTGCTGCTTCATTACGGCAAGAGGGGTCCGGCCCCAAAATAGACACAAAGAAGGGAGACCCGTTGCCCAACAAGGGAGAAAAACAAGGGAAAATTGAACTAGGGAAAAAAAATAAGCCTCGAGTGAAGGCAAACACTCGACACGCAAAACTACCTATTGAAACAGGGAAATCACAACCCTCCATTTCAAGTATCTTCTCACCCATAGCCACGGGGGGCGAAGGGAACCCTAGGATGGAGGATCAAAAGAAGCTGGGCAATGGCATCAATAATGGCGAAATGGACAGTGTAGTAGATAACCTAACGCTGGATCCAGATCAGACGGCAACATCCACTGATCAAAATGAAAAGGCGGAGATCCCCGGTGGGGGAAATGTGACTCCCTGGCTGAGCAATTCAGGTAATACCACTGTAGAGGCACTAGTGCATACGCCATTCACCAGCCCAGGTGGAAATGTACCAATGGAGGATATGCTGCCCCCGGTGGCAGATGCGGACATGTCATGTACAATGAATAATGAGCAAAACAACGGATTAACAGATACAGAAAACAAAGCACCATCCCCCGGAGGGCGGGTGCACAGGGAGCTACGAAAGCAAGCTACCTGTCCCCCAGATGTGCCAGGGGAAAAATTCTTCTTTCTGACGGAAGAGTCAGAAGTGTCAGATAACAGTCTGCTTATTAGCAGTGATGAGGGCGCTGGCTCATCCTCGGGCAATAGTAGCACAGCAGAGAGATTACTGCCAGGAAAAAAATCTAAAACGGGCATCAGGGAGAAAGACGCGCGGAAGAACACAGAGAAGCAATAGTTGATGGAGGAGCTGGGTTGGGACTACTCAGCGACCCAAATGCTCTCCCCAGAGGCGACAAATGAAGCTGTGAAGCAACCGGCGGCTGATGTCGGTGGGGGCCCGGATCATACAAAGAGAGGGAATCAAGCCGAACCATCGTTAGCCCCGATCCTGCAATCTTTAAGAGCCTTTCAAGATGATGTCAAATCTGACAATCGACAGGCAAGGCTAGCTACCAAGAAATTTCAAGGCTCAGTATGGAAAGTGGGAAAGATCTGCTCTGACATTGCGGAACGGATGAATATGGTAGATTCACGTACGGAAGTGCTTGAAAATACAGTTGAAACTCTGAAGGCACAGTACACATCTCAGGATAAGACTCTCAGGGATGTCATGTGGAAGGTTGAGGACTATGAGAACCGGCAGCGCAGTAATAATCTGAGGCTGCTAGAGGTCCCAGAGAATGTGAGGGTAACGATGTAAGGAAGTTTGTAATAAATATGCTGAGGGGCTCCCTACCCGAGCTGTCCACATGGGACTGGGATAAAGAAGTTAAAAGGGTTCACCGATTTCCTTTATCACCATTAAGACACTCCTCCGGAGAAAAAATACTACCCTGCGCCATATGGATTTACTTCGGCAATTTTTTGCTTTGGCAGGTGGTGTACGATCTAGCTAGACCTAATGCTAAAAGAAATTTTGAAGGATTTTCCTTTTTTGCTAAACCCGATTTTGCGCATGCCACGGTGGAAAGGAGATGGCGGCTCAGGCAATTAATGACCCCGTTCCAATCGGCAGGAGCCTTGGTATTTCTACGAAACCCAGCCAGGCTAAAAGTGATCTATAAAGGCCAGAACTTCAGTTTTACCTCGGAGGTCAAGCCCAGAAGCTTTTGGACCATATTGCAACAGGGACTATGGGTGCTAAATCTTGAAAATCCTGTATCAAATATAACAAAGGGTTGGTTTAAGGCTGATGCCGGGCTTAACTCGGGATACAGGTACACATTAAGGTGCAGTAATTGAAGGGGGGAGGAGAAGGGAGAGGTGGAGTGATACAGACGTCCTCACACAGGCTCATGGCTGAGCCTGGTTGCCTAGGTATTGGTGGGAGGGTGAGGGGTTGGTAGAGGGAGGGGGGGGGAGGGTTCTCAGACAGGGGATAAGATGGATTAAGCTAAATTCACATAGTTTATCAGATGATATAGACATTGGTGCAGTATCTTTCACGAAAAGGGTAGAGATCTATGGGTGGACAACATGTTTTTATGGTAATGGGGTATTTGTGTTAGGTATAGGTCGGAAACTCGTACGGGGATATTGAGAGTTGCATCTATTAATATCTGTGGCCTAAATGATGTGAAAAAAAGACAAAGTTGCAGTTGGGCTACAATCGTTCGGTGTTAATATCATCTGCCTCCAAGAGACACATATAGAAGGAGCACAATTGCATATTTTAAAAACACTAGGATTTAGGGTGATAAGTGCAACCACTCGGGGGGCCAGGGTGCGGGGGTGGCGATTCTGGCTAAAGGCGGTGGGATGCTGTTTAACCGATCATGCTCGGATAAATTTGGCTGCTGGCTAATCACAGACTGTCAATATGGTGGGGGGCAGAAATTAATGCTCTGTACATTATATGGATGTAACAGTGATGACCCTACTGTGTTGGATACTATATCGAGCGAACTTGCTCACTGGCCTCTCCCACTTATCGTTTGTGGTGATTTTAATATCAACTTGCCCAGTGATTGGTCTATGGAGGAAGGGTGGCGATATGCGGGTAGGAAACCAAAGGTGTTTCGGGCGTTAAAGAATATGCGTCAGACTCATGGTTTGGTCGATTGTTGGCAGTTGTTAAAGTCAAGTGATCCAGGGTTTACTTATTTCTCCAATCCACACACGACACATGCCAGATTAGATTATGTATCTATTTACAACTCTCTGAATTCGAAATGTCAAATAGAAAAACTACCACGGGTCCTGTCGGACCATAACCCTTTGGTACTCAAGCTAGAAATGGAAACAGCCAGCCCTAACACGAGGTCCTGGACATTTGACAGAGCTTTGCTATCAGACACGGGATACTGTACACACATGAGGCAGTGGATCCCAATGTTTCTGGAAGATAACCTGGGGAGTACCTCAATTGAAATAGTGTGGGATGCCATGAAGGCAGGTATTAGGGGAGAAACATTGCGGTATTCCCTAAACCTTAACAAACGGGCCAAGCAATCAATGAAGACGTTGCAGCATAATCTGGGGGCGGCAGAAGAGGATTTGGCGAGAGCTGTTACAGAAAACCAGGATTTAGAGGCAGTTCAGCGACAGGTAGCAATTGTGAAGGCCGCCATCACTAATGTATTTACAGACAAAGCTGTGAGTAAAGCTGTATCTCAGAAAGAATTGGTCTATGAGCTTAATCAACAGATTGGTCATCGGCTGGCTGTTCACACCAGGCAGCCAACCTCATCAAATATAATTCGAGAAATTATTGACCCGGCGATAGGTCAGACCACCAACCCAGAATTAATAAGGGAGGCATTTGGGAGGTTTTACCGCTCTCTATATACGGCAAACAATGGGAGTGCGCAGGGGGATATCGAAGGGTATCTAGACCTCGTATCACATGAAAAATTCGAGAAAGAAGATCAGGAAAGTTTAGACTGACCACCCTGTTGGGCGGAAATATTATTGACCATAAATAGTCTGGCAAGGGGGAAAGCGGCGGGAACTGATGGTATCCCGACCGAATTTTATGTCACTTTTGCAAGCCAGATGAAAAATATCCTCACTGATCTAATTGTGTATATATTAAATGGGGGACGACCCCCGGGATCATGGTCACGGGCAAAAATTGTAAAAAAAAAAAATTAAATAAGAAATCCCCAGTACAATTGGGTTCATATTGCCCTATTACAGTAATTAATGGGGACTCCAAAAATTTACCCGAAACTACTAGCTAGCAGATTAGCACCTATAATACATAAGGTTATCTCTGAGCGCCAGCATGGGTTAGTTCCCGGGAGGTCCACTATAAATCACAGCCAGAGAGTCATCGCACTATTTGACATCACCAATGTTGCAGGAGACCCTGTGGCCCTGGTTTTGTTGGATGCTGAAAAAGCCTTTGATAGGGTCTCCTGGCAATATCTATGGGTTACTCTGGCTAGAATTGGGATAGGGGACGGCTTCTTTCAAGCGATCAAAAACCTATATGTCGAACCATCAGCGGCTGTGATGGTAAATCACATACTGTCAAAGGAGTTTCCAATCTCCCGTGGTACTAGGCAGGGCTGCCCCTGCTCCCCGTTTTTGTTTGCGATCTATATTGATCCGTTTATTCGTAGATTAGAAGACAACGGACAAATACCAGCAATATGGTCTCAGAACTGGGCTACCAAGACCCTGGCCTATGCAGACGATATTGCCCTGGTGACGGCTGACCCAAACTCTGCCATAACAGTTATAGAAGAAGAGGCAGAACGCTTTGGACAAGTCTCTGGTTATGCACTTAATCAAGATAAGACTCAGGTTGTCCTCAATGACCAGGTTAAGATGACTGACAAACGGGTGGTAGAAAAGGCCACATACCTAGGCATCTGTATATCTTCTAGGCTAGACAATATGGTCAAGGATAAGGAGGAACCCCTATTGGATGCTATTCAAGAAGATCTCCAACAGCTTATCCATTGGAGAAAGGTGCAATGTTATTAAAATGCTCTTCTTTCCGAAGATCTTATATCTTTTTAGAGCTATTTGTCTGGAATTCACACCGCAGTGGTTCAAAGCAATAGAGCAAATATTCTTCCGATTCATCTGGGCTTATTCACGACCACGACGGGTGTTTAAATTTCTCACCCTACCTAGAGACAGGGGGGGCGGCTGGCACTTTCGAACCTAAAATTATATTATCGGGCAACCGCAATAATTTACAGTCGTGAGTTACTTCAGACTAAAACGGATAACAATCGGACAGATAAAATACTATCTATCTTTGAACTTCTGTTGTGGAAAGAGACCAGCGGTTGTTTGTGGCGTTAACTACATGATAGTTACTACAAAAATGTCCGGTTTTAAACTCTCTATAGAGTTTTTAAAGTATGGAGTGCCATACGGAGAGTTTTAGGAATTGGTAGACTATCTTTTTATACACCTTTAGATAATAACCATACTCTTCCAGAGGTTTTTAGAGATTCATGTATGGGAAAATGGAAGAGAGCCAGCATTGATCGGATAGGCTGCTTCTTTTCCCCCCGCTGGTTTCCGATCCTTTGAAGAATTGAAAAAAGACTTTACTTTAGACTGGCGGGACTTTAAATTTCTCCAGATTAGAGATTTTTTGTTACGGAAGGGGGGGAAGCAAATTTGAGAAAGTGGAAATCATTGAAAGAATAACCCAGGACAAAGTAAGCTCTATTGGTGAGGTATATACGTCTATGAATGAAGCCTTGCCAGATGACCTGGATAAATATTCGCAGAAGTGGCAGGCGAAAGTAGGGGTGTCAGACAGGACCTTTATGTATGCATATGAGCTGTCACAATCCATGTTTTTGTATTACACACCTGACAAAATCGCCAAATGGGGGAGTGGAAAGAGAACATTTTGTCCTCGATGTACACTTTATAATGCAGATAGTGTTCATATCTTCGCATCATGTAATGGGTTGAAAAAATTTATCAAAGATATAGCGACATTTTTAACAGAAGTTTTAAAAACCGAAATAATATTGACTGAAGAAGTAATTCTGCTAGGGACCTCCGAATCTAATCTCGTAAGAATGGGACATGAATTGATGTTTTTCGCTATGGCATTTTTAAGAATGTGTATTGCATCTGCCTGGTTGGATCCCAACGCTCAGGTTTTCCAGCAATGGCTTGCCAGGTTGTTAGCAATGTATAGTTTAGAAATATCCATCTATAAACGAAAAGGGAGTAACCTGCGTAGAAAAGGTATGAAAATTTGGAACCCCCTACTTACTTGGATCCAAACACAAAGTGGGGATTGATGCAATAAGAACACTTACCCCACTCTGTGGGATCCAAAAAAGCAAGAAAGAACTTATATTGTATCTTATTATAAGGGGAAAACACTGCACGTCACTTTAGTATCTTTTTATCGGTGTCACATTAGCTGCTTATTGTTGGTTGGATTAAGTGGACTGTATTAAGTTATAGCTGACGGTATTAACTTATTGTACATCATGAAATATTGTAATACATTTTTGGCATTTAGCTGTGTATTATAATCCTACCTGCCTTAAGTTGGGGAGGGAGGTGGGAGGGGTTCGTGGGGGTTGAAAATGCAAAATGAATAAAGATTGTTTAAAAAAAAAAAAAGCTACCAATCCCATTTCTCACAAATTGTGTGACAAACTGACAATTCATTACACAACTAAAGCAAACATGTTCGATTCTTACTTAAACAACAAAAAAACAACAGCCCCAACTCATTTCTGAGAAAACCCTCCAGGGAAAGGTCTACACAGCCTCTACGCTCCTTCAAAGAACTATCGGCAACTGATTTTCTGGATCTTGTCAAGGCAAGCAAGCGAGTTGGCGGCCCCTCTGATTCTTGTGCACCTTAAATCTTCAAAAATATTCTACTATCAACTTCAATGGTCAACCCAGCCAAAACACTCGCCTACAAATCCTTAATAACAGGAGTTTTCCCAGATGACTGAAAAAAGGCATAAATTCACCGGTTATTAAAAATACCTAACCTGGACAATCAAGAGCACAACAACTACAGATCCATAGCAAACAAACCATTCCTGGACAAACTTATTGAAAGAGCAGCTTTTGCCCAGATGGCACAATTTATTGAAGACAAACCCATACATTCTGACCTCCAAACTTAATTTCCAGGAAGAGGTACTGAATCGACCCTAATCTGTATTTGGGATGACCTTAAAAACACAGTAGACGGGGGGCGTGATCTGGCCACGAAGGAAGATGGCCGCCTGAACGTGCAGCTCCGCTTCGGAACGGACTCCTGACGGAGGCGGCGCTCTCCACAGCACAGCCAGGACAACCAAATCGACAGATATGAAGACCCTATTGCAGCGACTTCATTGTGGCTGAATTTCGTGACTGAATGACCCTTTTTAGGGTTCATTCTGACTGAAAGAAATTCTACCCCGGCAGGCACGTACTGGGCCTTCTGACGCAGCAAAGCCTCGTCTCTTACGTAGTTAGCGCGCCGCACCTGCTGCCTTCCTGAGCGGTTATTAACATCGCGCATGGCGGAAATGTGACTGCATCATCCTTGGTTCCAGTAACACTAAATTGGTAAGAAATACCAACGCCTTCTAAACGAATTTAACACAAAATCTCTTCAATTGTCATTTGGAAACCTTGTTAAGGAAGAATCAGAGAACAGCGCTTTCAAGTGTATTAATATCTCCAGTATCTCCGGAAGTCTCTTATTTTTCGACAAGTAAGACTGGCGCAGTGGTTTGAAGTTATTATACATGATATCTCAACATTACGAAGTCTGTAGTTGAAACCATTAGTCACTGCTCGCTTATAATGTTTTCCTGAAATTTTATGAGGAGTTTCATTTGACTGATTATTCTGTTCTTCATATGAGGTGAATTTCTACACGTTTCTTCACATTCCATTGTGATTCCGTTTTTGCTGACTTTTGCTATATAATGTGAGAGGAAATTTTTTGCGACGCATCACGCGTCAAGCGCTCAACGACTTGCATATTATGACAGCCTTACACTGATCCTTCAACGGGCTTTTCATAATTTTGAATACAATGTAGTAAACAAACAGAACTCTTTCCTCATAGCTATGAACTGTTACCCATATATGCTGATATTGTTTTAATAGCTTTTTGACGCACAATGTGAGGGAGAAATTTCTGCACTATATTGCTTGACAAATATCAAATACCTCGAATATCCTGTCATCCTTGCACCATATTTTCAAGAGTTTTTTTTCCCTAATATTGGGTACAACACCATATATACCAGGATACTTTCGACTCTGCTATTAGTCAGGGCCTGCTACGCTCATTTTGCAAGCACCTCGTAAATAAAATGTGGTAAATACAATGTATGATTTTACATTACCGTTGTTGTACTGGTTAAAATAACTCCTACCATAATTGTGATAAAACCTCAACGCTGCAATATTACTTTTAATTGATTCAGGTAATTCTGCATATAACTCTGTGAAGAATATTGGTCTAAAGGAGGTCATACTTTATCAAACAGTAAGTGCTATAATTAACTGCATCTGAGAGACAACCGCTCTCATAAGTGACTGTTTCCCGCCACATTTTTTGTAAACTTGTTTTTAAGTGCTTTCTTGGTTCACTGAATAAGACGTCGATTTACGGATGTCTAATCACAAGAACGGGAACATTATGTCCACGAAAGGTCCACCTTCACCATCTTCTCATTCATCTCTACTTACCTCAACAGCAATATCAGGGGCAACTATGGAGCGCATCTTACAAGAAATTTCGACAATTAGTTGCCGTTTGACAGATATGGACGCTAACATTTCTTCTCTTACGGCAGAAACCAAATCAATTAGAGCAGATTTTGTACAATTTCATAATAAAACGGAAGGGTTGGACCAAAGATTAACAGTAGTAGAAAGCAGACTTGATTCAATACAAAGCAGAGATCAAGATTTTTTGCTTCTTTGAAGCAAGCTTGTTGACTTAGAAGATCGCAATAGACGAGATAATATTTGTTTTTTCGGTTTTCCAGAAAAAGTTGAAGGCCAGAATGCTCGAACTTTCTTATGCAATGTCCTCCCCAAGCTACTTGGTACTACTTTTGATCCGTTACTGGAAATCCAACGTGCTCATCGTATTGGTCCTCCAAGCAGAGACTCGGATCCTCGTCCAAGACCTCTAATTGCCGGCTTCTTAAGACATGAACAAGTAAGACAGATTCTTAACGCTGGCACGTACGCAAGGCTTGTACATTTATGATGGTCATGAAATTCGCATGGCAGCTGAGTTCTCGAGAGAAACCAATGAAAGAAGAAAAGCATTCTTATCTATGAGACGACAACTAAGGAAGATGGATATCAAATATGGATTATTTGACCCAGCTCGTTTCCGTATCACCAAAAACGGAGGATCAAAAGACTTTTATAATCGTGAAGACCTCCAACACTTCCTAGACAACATGTCAATTCAGGACATGGATATACAACATACTTCTCTCGATCAGCCTATCAACAGTTCTAAACATCCTCAACAGCTGCTAGATAGTAGGCATCGCAACACTGGTGAAGCTAGTCATCGCGGCAGGGACATTGAACGAATATTCCGTACGAATGAGGACAAAACATCTGCCTTGCAGACAGTAACCACCTTTACACAAGACCGGCATAGAGATAAGTCTAGATCTCCCTTAAAATCTGCCTCAGATGGAGAATAGGCATTGATGATATCTACTTTTATCACAGATATGATCTCAGTCAATATCCTCTTTACGGATATTTTCAAGTTTCTTAAAGCCAAGCTAACATATAATTCTTATGATTTGCAAGTAATTAGATTTTACAACTTGGAGAGATGAGTATTATCCACATTCATTATGTTTTAGATAGTATTTGAACTTATAAATGTATTTACATTAATGTTATATTTAAGGCCTTTAATAGAGGAACTTTTTACTGTGCATTACTAACAGTTCTACATTATACCCATCATCTATTTTATATGATGAAGAAAGTTTTAAAGGTTTTGCTGTTTTACCCTTCTATATATCAGATTCTTATTCATTTATGTATTGCTAATGTTATATATCAGATAACACTTCTATTTATAATCGTTTCTAAGTCTATATTATCAAATGAGATTTTATAATATGAAATGTAATACTTATGGATGAATACTCTTAGCAATTTGTTTAAATTTCTTGAATTTTTACTTATGCATTTTTTGATTTTATGCTTGTTATAATGTATATGTATGCTTTTTACTGGCATTAGTCTTCCCTCCCTAATAGTTAATATCATATACACTCGGGTCTTCGAATTTCCACTCTCTTCTAAATCTTCTCCTATATGGTCCTGGTTACGATTCTACCCTCCTGAGGGGGTTTGTACCCGAGGCGGTGCTCTAGTGAGCCCAGACCCGCGGTTAAAAGTTAGAGGTAACATAGTTTTATAGTTTTACTTTTCTTTTATACATATTCTTTCTGTAGGAATATTTTTATACTATTTCCTCACACCAAGCTTTGATATCCTTTGCTTGACTTCAAAAGTACTGAATTGTTTCTTTTTCTTTATTTTCTTTCATATTCTTGATTGAACGCATTCATTCTTCTACAGTGGTCTATTGCTCATCAACTCCATACAAAAACACTGATACATATATAGACATGGCTAATACTCGTCCTTTACGTGTCATAACATGGAATGTTCATGGTCTAACGCATTATATCAAAAGGAAAAAAGTACTTTCTTATTTGCAATCGAAAAAAGTAGATGTGGCTCTACTCCAAGAAACACATCTTGATGCACTAGAATCCGGTAAACTATGCAGAGAATGGGTAGGAAAGGTGTTCCACAGAAGTGTACATAGTGGACAGTCTACAACCACAGGTCCCATCCGTAAATGTGGCGTAGCAATTCTTATTTGTAAATCTTTGCCATTTACGATATCAAAAACATGGGAGGATCCAGATGGAAGGTACGCGTTAATCAAGCTCCGTATTGGAGAAACTCATTTTTGTGAGGGATCTGTCTATGCTCCGACAGGAGCGAAAAAATCATTTCTTCTTCATTTGAACCGTTTATTATCAGAGATAAATGCTTCACAATATCTCATAGGAGGAGATTGGAATCTGACGAGAGACCCGGTTTTGGATAGAACAGGTCCTTTTGATAAAAATAATGCACCAGATAAAAGCCCTTTTGAGTGATATTATGGAAGACAATGGTCTGATAGATCATTGGCGTCTTTCCCATCAGACTGATTCTGAATACACATTTACGTCTCCCACGCATGGTACTCTTTCACGACTTGATTATTTTTTAATCTCTCAAAAAGTAGTTCAGCTAGTGCAAGAGTCTCATATATTAGAAGCCTCTATATCTGACCACTCCCCGGTTCTCTTATCCCTACAAACAGGATTGGCTAAACCAGGGCGCAAACCTTGGCGGATGAATATACAACGTCATAAAACTCCTAAGGGTAAGTTACAGTTGCGAGAACATCTTCAAAATTACCTTTCTATTAATCAAGGATCTGTAGACTCAGGTAGAATCTTATGGGCTGCAGCCAAAGCTACTATCCGGGGTCAACTTATGAAGGATGCAGCAATGGCTAATAAACAAAATGCTATTCAGCAGAAAGATTTGTAACATGATATTGAGACATTTACACGATTATATACTACAAAACCTACTTTACAACATCGCAAATCATTAGAGCAAGCTCGTATGGCGCTCAACAGCCTCTTTACTTCCAAAGCTGAATACGCTCTACAAATAATGAAGGGGAGACATTATGAGCAGGGTGAAAAGGCGGGAAGGCTATTAGCGGCTCAGTTGCAACAAAGGGAGGCTACCATGGCTATACCAGCCATACGATCATCTGAAGGGAATTTATTAACTCGACCTCAAGACATCATTAATGAAGTTGCTTCTTACTACAAATCCTTATACACACCAGGAACCCAGTTAGACCAAAACATGATGCTCTCTTTTCTTTCAGAGGTCGAACTGCCTTGTCTTTCTATAGAAAGTAGAGCACTTCTTGAAGGGCAGATTACTAAGGAAGAGATATCCCAAGCCATAGCCAAACTCCCATACCATAAAGCCCCAGGGGAAGATGGTTTCCCAGCAGAATTTTACCGGTGGTCAGGTGGAAACATAATGCACAAGTTACTAACTTGTGTAACGATATATCTGTAAGAGACAGTAGTTAGTGACAGATTCCTTACCTTAGAATATCCCCAGGCGTCAGGCTGGATCCGGAAAGTTTTTTGCGTAGCAGTACCCTTGCGCGTCGGTAGGCGGCGTCGTGCGGCTCCGCGTCCGTCGGCGTGGTCGCCGGGATGACGTCACGGGCAGTACTTAGACGCCGCCCCTGCGCGCTGACGTCAGTTCTGTACACGACTTTCCGCGTCAGGAACGCAGAGCCATGCAAGAAGCTGACATAGGTGTCTGAAAAATACTAGGGCCCTGAAAGGGATGTCCTTAACCCTAGAAATCAGTTTGCAGAACGGGAGGACGGGTGAGCGGTAGGAATCTGTCACTAACTACTGTCTCTTACAGATATATCGTTACACAAGTTAGTAACTTGTGCATCTGAAAGAGACACGTTAGTGACAGATTCCTTACCTTAGAATAGATACCCCAGCAATACCAACCCCGGTGGTGGGTCTGCGAACAAAGATCAGACAAGGAAGTCCCGGAGGACAGAACGGCCAAAGAAGCCGTCCCTCCGGACCCGACTGTCAAGGCAGTAATGCTTGGCAAATGTGTGCAGCGAGGCCCACGTAGCTGCCTGACAGATATCCTGCAGCGGAACACCGCGGCCTAAGGCCGTGGTAGCAGCCGTTGCCCTGGTGGAATGGGCACGCAGCCCAACAGGAGGCTCCTTCTTAGCCAAAGAATAGCAGGCTTTGATACACACCGTTACCCAGCGGGAGATGGTTCTCTTGTGCACCGCGCGACCTTTTTTGGCGCCCACGTAGCCAACAAAGAGCTGGTCATCCACCCGGAAGTGTTGTGTGCGGTTGATATAAAAAGAAAGCGCACGTTTTGGGTCCAGACGGTGGAGCCTCTCTTCCTCTCTGGAAGGATGCGGAGGCGGAAAGAAGGTGGGCAAAGTGATGGTCTGCCCAATGTGGAAGGCAGTAACCACCTTTGGCAAGAAGGACGGACGCGTCCTAAGAACAACCTTGTCTGGATGGACAGACAGAAAGGGAGGTTTGCATGAAAGAGCCTGGAGCTCACTCACCCGCCGAGCGGAGGTGATGGCCACCAGAAAGGCTGTCTTCAGAGTCAGAAGACGAAGAGGACAGTTATGTAGAGGCTCAAAGGGAGCGCACATAAGAAAGGTAAGAACCAAGTTCAAGTCCCACTGAGGCATCACAAACGGAACAGGAGGGAAGAGGTGTGTAATGCCTTTAGAAACCTGTTAACAACAGGGGACTTGAAAAGGGAGGGCTGATCAGGAAGCCCGAGGAAGGCCGAGATGGCACAAAGATAGCCCTTGATGGTACCCAGGGCAGAACCCTGTTGGGCCAGGGAAAGAAGGAACAGAAGAACCCTCAGAAAGAGGGGCAGAAAGGGGATTCACAGCCTTTGCTGTGCACCATGCCACAAACTTGTTCCACCTGCAGGCGTATACCACCTTAGTGGAGGGACGCCTGGCTGCCAGAATTACATCACAAACTTCGGGAGGCAAGTCGAAAGGAATCAACTGCCGCCGCTCAATCTCCACGCAAGCAGGTGGAGGCTGGACAGGTTCGGGTGGAGGACCGTCCCCTGCTGCTGCGACAGAAGATCCTCCCGAAGAGGCAGACGGATCGGGGATCTACGCTCATACTGAGTAGCTCGGGATACCAAACTCTTCGAGCCCAGTCCGGAGCCACAAGAATGACTTGGGCCCGGTCGTGCCGAATCTTCTTCAACACTCTAGGTAGAAGTGGTATAGGCGGAAAGGCGTACAACAGACCGCAACTCCACTCGCGACGAAAAGCTGCCGCCGAGCGAGTGCCGCCTTGGAAATTCCAACGCGCAGAACTGATGACATTGCGCGTTCTCTTCGGTGGCGAATAGATCTAACCAAGGCTCTCCCCACTGTAGAAAGAGTCCTTGCGCCACTTCCGAGTGAAGACGCCATTTGTGATCCATCATGCACCTGCGGCTGAGTTCGTCCGCCCTGGCGTTCAGGGAACCTGCCAGGTGTTGAACCATCAGGAACATGCCCTGATGTTCTAGCCATGTCCAGAGGCGCAGAGCCTCCTGGACAAAGGGTCCACGACCCCACCCCGCCTTGTTTGTTGCAATACCACATGGCGGTGGTGTTGTCTGTGAACACCTACACTACCTTCCCTTTGACAGAGGGAAGGAATGCCTTGAGTGCAAGTCGGATCGCCCGGAGCTCCAGAAGGTTGATATGGAGCCGGGACTCCGCCGGAGACCAGAGGCCTCTGATCTCCGCCTTCTCCCATGTGACCGCCCCATCCCAGAAGGGACGCGTCCGTCACAACTGTGTGCTCTGGCTGGGAGAGGGATCTGCCCATGACCCATTGCCGGTTCGAGAGCCACCACTGCAACTGTTTTGCAGTCCCCTCCGAGATCTGGACGTGATCGGACAGGTTGCCCTGGTGCTGCGCCCACTGGAACTTCAGGTCCCACTGCAGAGCCCGCATATGCCATCTGGCATGAGTGACCAGCAGGATGCAGGAGGCCATGAGGCCCAGCAGCCTCAGGGTCATCCGTACCGAAACCCAGGATAAAGGCTGAAAGATCGGAATCATAGCCTGAATATCCCGGACTCGCCGTTCGGGAGGATAGGCCCGAAACTGCGTCGTGTCCAGAACTGCTCCGATGAAAAGGAGCTGTGGAGAAGGAATCAGATGCGACTTCGGCACATTGATGGAGAACCCCAGCGAGTGCAGGAGTTCGGCCGTAGTCTGGAGGTGGGAGACGACTGCCTGGGACGAGCCCGCCTTCAGCAGCCAGTCGTCGAGGTAGGGGAAGACTGGAAACCCTGCCCGGCGCAGATGAGCTGCGACCACCGCCATCAATTTGGTGAACACCCGAGGGGCACTTGTAAGGCCAAAGGGGAGCACGGTGAACTGAAAATGCTCGAGGCCTACCGTGAACCGCAGGTAACGCCGGTGGGCCGGGGATGTGAAAATAAGCGTCCTGCAAGTCCAACGCTACCAACCAGTCTCCAGGGTCGAGGGCAGTCAAGACCTGAGCTAGGGTGAGCATCTTGAACTTCTCCTTCCGGAGGAAGCGATTGACGTTCCGGAGGTCCAAGATAGGACGCATGTCCTCCTTGTCCTTTTGGGCACCAGGAAGTAGTGGGAGTAGCAACCACGTCCTACTTCTGGGGTCGGAACATGCTCGATGGCCCTCTTGGCCAAGAGGGCCGTGACTTCCTTCTGCAGAAGTACTCAAGTGATCCCCTGACATGCGGTGGAATTGAGGTGGCATGGCTGGGGGGTGGTCTCGAAGGGAGGGAGTAGCCCTTCGGACAATGTCCAAGACCCACCTGTCCGAGGTGATGGGACGCCAGTGGTGAAGGTGATGGCAGACCCTGCCCCCTACTGGCGTGCTGTGCACCAGAAAGGAGGGACTAGGAGGGCTTGGAGGCCGCGGACGGGTTGGAGGTGGTGGCCTGACCCGCACGCTGGTTGCCCGAACCGCCACGGCGGTATCCACGTCCTCGGCCACGCGAAGATGCGTGCTGCGCGGGCCGGTGGCTGGGCAGCTGACGTGACTGGGCGCCCCTTCCGTGGCCACGAAAGGGGCGAAAAGCAGAAGTGAGCGGAGGGCGTACAACAGAAAGGCCCAGGGACTTGGCAGTAGCCCGTGAGTCTTTAAACCGCTCCAGCGCATGGTCTGCCTTTGAACCAAAAAGACCGACTCCATCAAAGGGCATGTCCATGAGTGTATTCTGGACATCACCCGAGAAACCAGTTGTTCTCAGCCAGGCGTGGCGACGTAGCGCCACCGTCGTCGCAAGCGATCTGCCCAGCGAGTCGGCGGTTTCAAGGCCACAACGTATGGTGTATTAGCCGCATCTCGCCCTTCCGCAATGGCGCGGGTAAGCAGTGTCTGGACCTCCTCAGAACACTGCGGCAAAACAGTCGCCACCGAATCCCACAGGGAGTGGGTATATCGGCCCAAAAGGCAAGCGGTGTTGACGGACCGCAAGCCAGCACTGGAGGAAGAAAAGCCTTCTTCCCAAATTGGTCCAGGCGTTTGGATTCCCTATCCGGAGGGGCGGTAGGGAAGGCGGTTTGGGAGGCAGAAGCTTGGACAACCAAGCTCTCGGGGTGGGATGTTGGGAGAGAAACAATGGGTCGCCCGGAGCAGGGCGATGGCGTCGGGCCACGTTCCTATCCACAGGAGCCCCTGTGGTGGGTTTGGACCAGGCACCCAAAAGAACGTCAGTGAGTGCATCATTAAACGGCAGCACAGTCTCCGAGGAGGAAGCCGCCGGCTGAAGCACTTCTGTCAGGAGGTTAGTCCTGACGGCCACAGTAGGCAACTGGAGATGTAAGGCTCCAGCTGCTCTACGCAACACCGTTGCAAAATTAGCTCCCTCCTCCTGGGAGGTGTCAGGGGAGGTGTCTAGACCACTGGCATCCCCAAGTTCCTCAGCCCAGTCCGGATCATACTCACACTGTTGTCTGAGAGGGTCCTCAGACCCCTCCCAGCTCTCCTGGTCCTCCTCTTGTTCAAAATATGGAGGAGGAGGGACATTTGGGACCCAAGGTCTCATCGGCGCCGGCGTCGAGCGACGTCGGTCCGGCTCCATGTCCGGAGCCAGAGAGAGCCGGGGACCGACGCCGTCCGGAGCCCCGGACGGCGTCAGGAACGGCACCGGGGACATCGGCGTCGGCGGAGGCGTGGTTAGGTCAACCGCCGTCGATGGGGGTTGCGGCACCACCGGAGCCGGGATCGGGGCCGGAGCAGAGGCCGGGATGAAGGCTGGTGGGACAGGCGACGCCGGGACCGGAGTCGACGGCGGCGCCGGGGCAACCCCATCAGGGCCCGCGGGGCCCGAAGGCGCACCGGAGGGACCTGAAGGCCCGAAGAGGCGGGCCATGGCCGACAGGAATTCCTGTATTTCGGCTGGAGTCGCCCCCGAACCCGGAAAGGACGGGTAATGCGGGGGCGGCTCTACAGGCATGTCCGGGGCCGCGGGGACGGTGCCGACTGGGGCCTCAGCCGAGTCGCGAGACCGGCGAGGCGAAGTCTTAGAGCGATGATGCTTCTTAGACTTTTGTGCTTCGACTTACCCGAGGAGCGCGAAGACTTGGACTCGACGACCGGCGGGGACTCCGCGACCGGCCCTCGACCTCTCCCGGGACCGGGGCTTTGTGCGGCGCGGAGCCGACTGCCGGACCTCGAGTAGCTTTCGAGACCGCTCTCGCAAAGCCTTCGGATGAAGTTTCCGGCAGTCAGGGTACGACTTCGTGTCGTGGTCTCGGCCGAGACAGAAGAGACACTCGAGATGCGGGTCCGTGATCGACATCATGCGACCACAGGCTCCGCATGGCTTGAAGCCGGGCATCCCTACGACACCTAGGAGTCGTGAAGACTCGATGAAGAAACAGTGAAAAAAATTCACAAAAAAAGTTAGTCAAAAATTGACTAGGGCACTGCTCTTCCCGGATCTGCGCTTTCTGGCGCGGAAAAAGAAGAACTGACGTCAGCGCGCAGGGGCGGCGTCTAAGTACTGCCCGCAACGTCATCCCAGCGACCACGACGCCGACGACGGACGCGGAGCCGCACAACGCCGCCTACCGACGCGCAAGGGTACTGCTACGCAAAAAACTTTCCGGATCCAGCCTGACGCCTGGGGATATTCTAAGGTAAGGAATCCGTCACTAACGTGTCTCTTTCAGATAGATACTTTACATGCCGCTTTTCAGGAAGCTGATAGCAAAGCTTTTTTAGGATGTATTTCTAACAAAGCAGTAATAGCAATACTTCCTAAACCAGGAAAGGATCCATTACTTTGCAGCAGTTATCGTCCCATATCACTCCTCAACTGCAATATTAAAATTTTAGCCTGTATCTTAGCCTCCCGTCTTCGCAAAGTCTTACCCTCCCTAATTCATCACACTCAGGTGGGATTTGTACCCGGACGATCATCGAGGAATCATTTACGCACTTTGACACACACACTTCACTCAGCCAGATCTCTCCAAGAAGATGCTTTGGCATTATCACTTGATGCTGAAAAGGCTTTTGATCGAGTAGAATGGCAATATCTCTTCACAGTTTTGGAAAAATTTGGTTTGGGAACTCAATTTATAGATAAAATTAGGTTATTATATCAGCATCCTACAGCTCAAGTTAATAGTGGTGGTTTCATTTCAGATTAATTTTCAATCTGTAGAGGAACTCGCCAGGGTTGCTCCCTTTCTCCCCTGCTGTTCCTACTAGCTTTAGTACCTTTAGCAGCAGCAATTCGTCAATCAGGAAATATAGTATGCGTACCTCTCCCAGTAGGCAACTCGAAAATTTACCTTTATGCTAGTGACATTCTACTCACTATCACGGACTTATCCCGATCTCTCCCATCAATGCTTAAAATTATAGAAGATTTCTCCTCCTTCTCTGGATACAAAATTAACTGGGATAAGAGTGAAGCGCTTCCCATATCAGATGGAACCACAAAGGCAGCTATACAGGGTTTTCCCTTTCATAGGTAACATTCACGTTTAAAATACCTGGGTATCTTAGTAAATAAAGGAACAGAGGGAATGATTGCAGACAACATAGGTCCTTTAATCACTCAGATGCAACATGATTTTGAGAAATGGAAGATATTGGGATTATCTTTGTGGGGTAGAGTTCATGCTGTGAAAATGGTCACACTTTCACGTTTTATATATACACTTGGAATGCTTCCTTTTCAGATCCCTTTATCTATGCTGCGTCTCATAGATTCAAAGATCAAATCCTTTATTTGGGGTTCTATAAAGCCTCGTTTAGCTGTAAATAAATTAAAAGCGCATCATTCTTATGGGGGGTTGAGTCTTCCATCCATTGAACACTATACTTTAGCTCTACAACTCTCTCAAATCACGCACGTTAACAGAAAATTCCAATACGCCGCAATGGGTTCACATAGAAAGACATCTTTTGTCTACAGAATTGGGTATCTCTGCCTTTTATGGGACAGGCACAACTCGCCTTGACCCCCACAATCCTTTACTGGCTGCAATGCGCAAGACATGGCAGAGAGCACACCGCATACTGGGTTTTAATCCACGTATTCATGATAAAGCACCAATTTGGAACAATACAGGAATATGTATTAAAGGAAAAACTATATCTTGGTCCCATTGGAAAACAGCAGGTATTTTTTACTTTGGATCAGCTTTTGCATAATGGTGATTTTAAGACTTTTGCTCAATTGGCAGATGAATTTAATCTCCCATCTCATCAAGCAGCAAACTAAACACAACTCAACGCCTGCCTTAATGAAATTTTAGGATCACACCCACAGATACTGCAAACTTCACCTATAGCATCCTATTTATATACCTGGGGGAAACATAATGGAGTCACATCTGGCTTATATAAAATATTTACATCACACTTATTTTCACAGCCATTATCAAGAGATCTCCGTATCAAATGGCAAACACGCTTGTCAGTCCTTTACAAAGATCAGGAATGGATGGATTTGTTAGAAAATTTAGATAAAGGAGCTCGAGAGGCTAGGTTGAAATTTTGCCTGTTTAAAATTATACATAACTGGCATTGGTCTCCGGTTAAATTACACAAAGCAGGAATACTCCCACATACTAATTGCTGGAGATGTAATACTTCTGGCTGTGACGTTGTTCATATTATTTGTGAATGTCTTATGGTTCAATCCTAATGGTCCTACATAGGTCAAACTTTACATAACACTATACCTTTACCATTACCGTTAACACCATGTACCATTCTTCTGCATGACTCACGAAATTCTCAACATCTTTCTAAGCCACAATGCCGTCTTTTACATACTGCATTAGCCACAGCTAAAATATGTATATTAAGACAATGGAAATCTTCAACTCCACCATCTCAAGAGTCCTGGTTGATAGCCATGATTCAAACTGCCTCATATGAAAGAGTCATTTATAACTTAAATGACCAAGCTGACCTCTTCAATCAAGTATGGGCTCCTTTTTGCAATCAAATGATGTTCCTGTTGGAAATACCATTGTCAATCCTATGCTGATTACTCCAACAAATTAATTTATTTGTATTAACTTTTCTTTCCCCTTCTTTGCTCCTGTATTATTATACTATCTTTATACCTCATTTCCTCTTTCTGTTCTGTTGATATAGATAAAATAATATAGTTAGGAAATGTAATGGTTTCAATTTATATTTTGTAACTACATAATTTTCTTAAGGGGCAATATAATCTTAAAATATTTTATCTTACTGTTATAAGATTGTTATTTTATATATATTTAATCCTTCTGATTATCTTCTTAAACATGTGCTAAAATGTAATTTAACAATCGTAATGATTTTAATAATTTAATATTTTAATAATTTAATAATCTTACTCAGAATTGTATCTGCTTCTAGGATTTTACTACTCAGCTATTTAATATTTTAATCTTTCTTTTGAATTTCATAGGTATATTTATCCTAAATATTCTTCATTTTTTTCTCGTTTTTAGATTTATATTTACTACCCATACTTCCATTCATGTATTAATTAATTTATACTTCAATTAATTTGTTTGTTCACCTATTTATATATCAGATATGTTGATATTTTATGTCTTGAGAATTTTGCCTATTTATATATTTATTCATCTGTTTATATCTATTATCAGCTACTGTTTCAACTTACTTATATATTATATTTATAAAATGCTAATAAAAAAATTTCAACACAAGCTCCCAAAAAAACCCCCAAAAAAACACAGTAGACAAGAACAGGGATACTGCACTTCTTCTCTTGGACCTTTCGGCAGCCTTTGAAATGGTGGATCTCAACACACCAATTCAAAGATTTGAGGAAGCCGGAATAGAGGGCACGGCTCTCACTTTTAATCAGATCATGCATACATAAAAGACCAAAAACTTACACATGTTCGTCTTTTCTCTTCTAAACTATAAATCACTGAAGCAGGAGTAGCTCAAGACTCGATCACCTAACCCATGCTTTTCAAAATCTACATGAAATCATTACCAAATCTGTTCAGTGGTTTTGGCTTCATCTAGTAGAATTACACAGATGACAAACAAATACTTCTAAAAATGGAAAGCCCAAAGGAAAGATAGTGGAACATCCAAAATCTTCAGTTCCCACTGGGCCCTTGACCAATGGATGACATGGAGTTATCTCAAATTGAACACTTCAAAAACAGAACTATTCACCTGTGGCGACTAAAAAACCTAGAATAATCTCCGAGCCTGGCCTGACGATCTAGGGCCACAGCTAAAAATATAAGGATGAAAGAAACCTCAGAATTACCACAGATGCCAAGCTGTTAATGAAAGCACACATGCATAAGGTCGCCATATCAAGCTTTCTGCCATGAAAACACTGCAATGCATCTTCCCGCACCTAGGATTCTCTTACAAGGTTCAAGCTAGCATCTCTTTATTCCGATCAAAACTCAATTACGCTAATGGTCTGTATCATGGCTCACCTTTGTCAACTATGAGAAGATTACAGAGAATTTAGAAAGATTACACTAGACTCCTCCTACATCTAAAGTCCCAAGCACATACCTTCCCTGACTTGAGGGCCCTATACTGGTTACCAGCTGTCAAAAGATGCACCATCAAGCTGCTTTATATCAAACACAGACATAGGCTCCCCAACTCAAAATGCCTACAAACAAGAAAGAAAATCCATTGGTGGAACATATTTCTCTGTTCAAGCAGCCAAACTATGGAATTCGCTACCCACCAAAATAAGATTCACTGACAGCCATCTCAGCTTCAGAAGACTAGGGATATAATATAGGGAACAGATTTTGACAATGCGGTATTTATGTTCCATTTGATCCGAGTATTATACTCATTGTGTTGAAATTTTTGGCCTCAAGCCTTCCTTACACTTCTCCCACATTAGGCCTGATATATGTGCAAATTGTTATGATGCTATTGCCTGTTTGCTCTTGCCCTGTATAATCTGTATAATCATTTTGTAAAATGTTTTGTTCCTTTTCTCCTTTTTTTCCCCTTATCTCGTCTCTCCATCCTGGGTACACTCTCTCTATGGTTTTTTCCTTTGTCTCTGTCTGTTCTATATACATCGTGTTCTGTCTGTCACACCCCCTTTCACCTGTATGTCACAGAAATATTTCTTATATTCCCCTTCATGTAATCTTTAATTTTTAATTTCTATTTTTCTTATTGCACTTTGTGGTATTTTATTGGGTTGCTTGTTTTGGGTATTTGATGTACTCAGCCTTGAAAAAGCCCCCGGCCGATTGGCCTTTGGGCGAAACACGTGTCGGCTGTTTTTCTTTGTCCTCTTTCTTCACTAAGTCGCTTATACATGACAATAAAAGGATTACTTATTGTCCAACGAATTAGCATTTGAAACATCATTTACATATGAATCCTTGTATCACTAAGAGGGTACGAACCTCCAACAAACCATTACGTGATTTCTCCCCTAATGGCCTTGGGTGTAGCCATTTGTGAGGGACGTACCAACACCAATTTGGGTTCTAGAAAAAGTGTGTGAATCCCAATAGCACACCCTGTTTCTCTTGAATAAATCTCAGCTTCAGAAGACTAGTCAAGAACTAGCTCTTCCCCACATGACTAAACTCCCAACACAACAGTGTACGACAAAGGTATACTCAGACATGACAAACTATGCTTCTCAAGGTATGGAGATGAAATTGCCATTATACACGTGTCATTTTACATTGAACTATGGTTCCGATTATAAGCAGCAACATTTATATAAGGGAATACATGTATATTATATCACAAGATCATAGGTCTATATCAAAACCATGTCATAATCCCTACTTCTATGTACATATAGGTGCATAGAGTTAATACCTGCTACTAAAACTTTAAGAAATGTCATGTGTACATATGCATGTATGTTATTTACAATTATTTGAATAAAAGAAATGTGCATACTACACCAAAGCATAAATCGCATCAGACAATGTACATATTGCTGCTTCTTTGTACATATGGATACTTATACAGAAGGGTCTACTCCAGCCACTAAAACTTTACCAAGTGTCATGTGTATATTAGTAGTAGTATGTACACGTTACTTTATATTTTTGTTATTATATATATATATATATATATATATATATATATATACACACACACATTCTGTCACCCATTAGTTCTTTCATCCACCATTCAATCTTTCCCTGGTCAATCTATCCATCCACTCTGCCATCTATCATCCAGCAGTCCATCCACTCATTCTGCCATCCATCCATCATACGTACATCCACTCTGCCTTCCACCAATCCATTTGTCCATCCACTCACTTGTCTTTTTACCCATCCATGCCTTTAATCTGCATTCAGAGACCATCCACCCATCTCTTTACTCCTGCCATCCTTTCACTTGTCCATTCACTCATCCTTTCACCCACTCATTCATCCAACTACCCTCATTCATCCACCCATCCAGACATCCTTTCACTCTTCCTTCATTTCAGTATTGCTTCCATCTTTCCCTCTATTTACCCATCTTTTGTTCTTCTTTGGTCCTGCTTCCTTTTCTTTTGATGCTGTATTCCTTTATAGCAGTATTTATTAGCTTCTGTCTACCGAGCTGCAGACAGAAAAGGCCCATAAAGGCGGGGGGGTGTTAAGGAGGAGGAGGATACATTTCCTTTAACCAATCCCACTTCTCTGTAACTCATCCCAGAAAAAAAAAAGAATGTGTCCTTGTGTAACAGTAACTGGTGCTCATGTAAAGCGCTCTGATACCCGATACCTTCAGGTCAAGTTTGCGCTATATAAAACTCGGCAAAAAAAACAAAAAAAATCCAAAACGTTTCCGACTACTATGAACTCCCAAACATCCTTCTCAAACTTCACCCTCCTTTATTAGCCGTGTCACCCAACTAACAGGCACACAAACACTATTACAAAAACAACTTACTACTTCCCCTTTCAAGTTAATTCCCATCATTCACTAAACTCTATTAAGCACACAAAAAAATCAAGAGCACAAACCTAATACAACTAATCCACACAGCAAAAACACTTATTACTAATCTACTAACTATTAACTCTAATATACGGTTCCGAAGTAGCATGCTAATTTAAACAGAGTGCTTCAACGCCTCCTCAGGGGTGGTAAGCACCTCTCGTCCTCGGCAACTGCTGAACAAGTGTAGGACTGCCTACACGACACCCATGTGCAGTCATAAAGTAAAGATTAGCAATGACTAAGCTTGTGTGTTATGACATACTAAAGAGCACAGCTGACAATTATTTTGTAGAAATTGAGCGCACTATAGAAAAAATGCTGTTTGATAAAAAAAAAGATTTGTGAAATTAAAAATGGTTGCATTATGTAACATTCAAGTATAGGCTGATAGCTCAGTGAATGCAAAATAGATCCCCAAGATTTTGAATCTTCCCCCAGATGTCTTTTTTCATGTACTTGTGTTATATTAATCTAAAGGAGGACTGGCCTTTATGGCATTGTGAACCTGGCAAGGGACTGGGCCTGCCACCCCAAGTACTGAACACAGAGTGGCCACTGGGTAAAAATGTATCCCACACAATCATTTACGCTTTACTTGTTACCTATATTTTTTTTTACTGAGTGACACACTTTATGACATGATCGAAAGAAGGAAGGTCCCGTCAGCCTCTAGATGGTTCTGCTCTATTTTACAATACAGAGTTTATAGATACTTGAAAGGCTGCTTACTACTGGGCTTCAAAACATAAGTTGGTTGAAAGACCACAACAAATGCCTTTGCTTAAGTTTGATCTTCCCAGTAGGTTAGCTTTTGAAAATCTTTGGCATTATTGAAATTGTAAAACTGCACTACAACTTGGCAAAGTGTCTAAATGTTTTTAGTAAATGAGTCTCACTAAAAATGTAAAAGGTGCAATGCAAAACTTGCATTCCCATATATTCTTGCATCTTATAGACCAAGCATGTGCCGGGATAGTATTCACATATATTACAGAATCGCATTTACTTTCTCTGTACGGGGAGCGGTACTGGGGCGGAAAAGAAAGTGTGTCTCAGTGCGCAGGATTCAACGCATACTTTTCACAAATGCCTTAGATTAGGACAAATGTGCGATTTATTTTTTGGGATTATAATTTTACCCGTTTACTTTTTTTACAGCAATTGCACCATTTCCTTCACACATCATGGAAAAGTGACTTGTAGGGGTACTTCCCCACACGTTCAACACTCTTTACACCATATTTAAATGGGATTACGTTTTGTGCTCTTATAAGTTTGGGAAGTGTATTCATTCATACATGTTTACTTACAGACTGCTTGAGTTTCTCAATTCAATGCATGACTCGGTTATCCAGAACAGGTTTTTTCTGTGCATTCTGGTACTTGTCGTCCTGTTTATCTCACCACAAATGGAAGACTACAAATCCAAAAATGCAGAGGAATAAAAATGGACTAGAAAAGTTAGATACACATGAAATGGTGAAGAGGCCCTGAACATGGAACATTTTACTAATTTGTGAGTGGATTGTGCCTGTTTCCACCATCGGTAACCTGAGATGATCTCTCGCATATGGATGTGTGCATCTATGTATGCACCTGTGTCTGAAAGAGTGAGCATATGTGTATGCGTGTGGTGGGTCAGTGGAGGATGGCTGAGGATTTGTTGGATTTGACTGAGGGCAAAGCTCTGGCTCTGAATGACACCTCAAAGTGTAACAATTTTACCCCCTTCTAAGTAGCTTCTCAAACTTACTACTTGAGAGTATGCTTTCTACTTTTGAAGGTGCGGTCATATTGGGGTGTTAGCTAATTACTTCTGACAATTGGCCTGTAAAAAGAACTGTTGGTTTCTCTTCTTTTTTTTTTTACATTTTCTTGGGTGAAATCCTTCTCAAAAATGACGGTTGATTGTTGGCCATTCACAGTAGACCACTAAGGCCCTCATTACGATGTTGATACCGTTTTGGTGAGGGAACCACCGGACCATAGGTCGGAGGTTCCGCACACCAAATCAGGATGGTGCTGTTGCAAACTCCCATTTCTCTGTGGGAGGTTGTGCGGTGGGCTGTTGCTTTTCGACAGCCTTTCCATGTCGGAAAGGCTGTCAAAAACCGACAAAATAATCCCGACGCCGGAAACGCCAACTGTTAGGGATTATGAGGCCCCTCCGACTGGCCGACAGGCTCCTTGAGCGTGTCGGAACCCAGTCGGATTGACCGGCCGGTTTAAACTCTGACCGCCATCTTTGTAATACGGCGGTTGGAGTTTAAACCTTAGATGTCAGCCTCCGACATCCAAATCAGGTCCTAAGTGTTTGAATATTTCTTTGACCATTGTACCCCTTCGTAAAGAACCTATATATTTTTGACCACTTTTGGGAATAACTGACCTGTAAAAACTTTCACCAGGCCTCATCAAAATCAAAGTTTCCATGGGATGAGAACCTCCCCCGCCCACCTTCTATGGGTTAGAGCTTGCTCGCTCGGTATAATTTTACCTGCGTTTTACATCCTACCTCTCTCAAGTTCACAAGCCACCACTGACCACAGCTTTTAAACAAATGTTTGTTGAAAAGAAAATGGAAAAATCAACACACAGCTGTAATGAGCAATAGGTAGAGTTTACTGTGACTTCCAAAAGTTTAAAGAGAATTTTAAATAGTATGAAACACTGTACACTGCATCTCAACCCAATAAGACAGGAATGCCATTCTGTGCTTTGCAGCAAAAGAAGATTCTCTCACTAACTAGTGGAGCATACAGTGTTAATTTCACATCCAGTTTTGCCTATTTTGTCCCTTAGCGGCTGCCACACTTAGATCCTCCGCAAGCGTCAAATGAAGGAGGTGACTGAAGATTCAAAGAGCGGAAATCTTTATCAGAAAGTGGGGCCATCAAAAAGAACCAATGCCACTGCTGAATTGCTTCCTTTTCAGCAAAGTCGCTGTCTGCATCAAAACAGATTTAGGACAGGCCGTGTGCTTCTCCCAGGAGAGGGCGAATAAAAGAGGTTCACAGAAAAGGCCAGCCGTGCAGTAGCTCCTGGAACAGAATGGTCCCCTCGCTGAGCCAGAGGCGCATCGAGTAATGACAATATTTTTTTTTAAAGATTTCTTTGAAGGTCATGCTATGCCAAATGCATGTAGTGAACAAACCAGTAAGAAAAGTGGGTTTGACGTGCGTTATCTGAGCAAGAAACGGAAACAAAAGTTCTGATTTTAAGCACAAGCGGTTGGCAACTGCTCTATATGCTAATAGGATGCTGTAAGGGTGATGCGATGGTAAGTATGGGCCCACCGTGCGCAACACGGAAACACTCCAAAAATAGAACATCTTCTACGGTATGGCGCAACCTGTCCAATTCACCTGCCCAACTGCACTCCAAGCTCACCCTCAGTGGACAAAAGCTAAACGTTCGGCCATTTTAATGTACTATTCAAAGAAGGGTTCGAAGCGTCCCGCAAGTCCTTATAGATTTTGCAACATCTGACCACTATTTGTGCCGCCAAATCTTTTTTCACCCTGGACCGACCGGTCATTTAAACTAATTCCCATATTCTTACTTGTAAATTATCTCAGTTCCAGCGATCCCCAATTTAATGTCATGTATTGTGCCAAAAACGCTTTGCACAAATATACAGCCCTAGGTTTAGATGGTTGCAAAATAGTTTTCAAATGATTGGAGCACTAGGGAAGGGGAAATTGATGCAGACAGTGGCTAAAGGTCATAGACTGATTGGGACTCACTAGGCATGCCCTAAGGTCATTGCCAGCCACAAAGACTCATTACAAAGCATGACCCTTGACTATATACGGTGCCCAGCAGGCACTGGGGATGGAAGAAGATAGAGAAGGGTGTGGCCAAAGGCCACGCAGTCCACTCGGCAGTCACTGCAGATGCAATGAATGGGTGCAGCGTGTGACTAAAGCCACGCCCTTTGCCAAGGAAGGATTGGTCGATAAAGACTGGGCACAGGGCATAGCCAAACAAAACGTATGTCCAAGATGCATTCAATCATAAAAAAGGGGAACACAACATAGTCAATTATTGTGACTCATCCCTACTGGGCAGTGGGGAGGGGAGTATGACAGAGGGAACTGTCTTACCCTGTTTCTAGCAACCACTGTGCACAGAAGAGGGCCACCTCGAATGGCCATTGCTGGTGTGAAGTCTGACTGCAGCGTGACATCACACAACAGGTGGCACCTCAAACTACGTCACTAATGACATTACTGATAACACGACACCACAGCTGGAATTATCAGTGGCGTCAATGAAGGTGTAAATTATTGCTTTTTAAAATTTTCTTGAGACTCCTGCCAACCACAGTCCAGTTTCTGACTTCAATAAAGCCAACAATTAACTGTGAATCAAACAGTCATTTTAGACAGTATACAACTACTTCAAGAAATTTCAGACTTTTGATTTTTTTTTAAATTGTGCCTCCTTGTACGCCTACTACACATTTTGATGACTAAGTCACAGTTTAAATAAAAGTGCACAATTACATTTTCATTTCATCAATGTTAGGTAATGTATTGGAGTACAAATTCCTATAACCCATAGCACTGTGGAAGGGTGATGGATACCAGACTTCTTATAAAATATTAAAAGAAAATCGCAAGACCCTGGGCCCTTGTGGTTACCAACGAATTGCTAAACATATTTAAGGGTTGTCAACATTCTGCAACCATACGGGGGTCCCACCTCTCGACAAATATTACCCAGGGTCTGATTTACAATAGACTAAACGAGCACATAAGAAATTTGCTACAGTAGAGTTATTTCTAAGGTTGGCGCAGATTTCCAACATTTCAGGAGTACTCCAGAAAATCTACAAAAGTAGTAGATTCCAGTTGAATGTTAGAACCCTCCCCACTGCCAGGTGCCACCTTGAAATAAACCTACTTGTTCCCCGAGTAAATCTGCAATATGTCTAGGCACGAATACTAAAATACTGTTGAACTATTTTGTCATGATATGTACTTACTGACAGGTCACCCTGTATGACTTTACATGCCGAGTGTTGATTTTTGATATATATGCTATATGTTGGGGAAAACAATAGAGATTACCTAGGCACCAGAGAGTTCGCAAAGGCTTCGTACTGCCCTACTCCATCATATGCTATGCAGTGTCTAGCCAAGATCAGGCCAAGTGCCAGGAACTGATGCTGTGACTGGGTAGGCCTTCTTTTTGTTCCTAACTGTCACTGTAAACAGAGTAGGACCATCCCAAGAGTCAGCCTAGTATCCAACCCCAATGACCTAAACTTTGGTTTAGTCTTGCATAGCCACTACATATGGAAAAGTCTGTTCCTTAGGCCAAGCAAAAGGGTGACTGGGGGGTACAACTGGGATTCATCTTATGGACTACGTGGAACGTGTTGATTCTGTGTGCAGAAGTTCAGCTTAGCAGGGCAAAAATGTTTAAGGAATGGGCTCTAGCAGGCATTTCTATCCACCAATATCACAATGACAAAGACGGAATCACTCGCCACTCAATTATGTAGGTACATATTGGATACCATGCAAGAAAAAGCTATGCCTAGAGGCAATCTACCTATAAATAAAACTTTAATTTTGCTAAATTCTGCTGCCCAGAACATCTTTCTTGGCCAGTCTTCAGGCTCTCCTGATGAAGGTCTCCTGGACCACAAATTGTACATTTTCTATTAGACAACAGTGGCGGCTGGTGGGGGTAGGACAAAAAAAAAAAAAAAAAAAGAACACTTACCTTTTGCCGACCACCGTCTCGGTCCCTTCTGATATCGCCGTCTCTCCTCAGCTTCTGGAAACAGGAAGCACCAAGGCTCCCTCCCCTAAGCCATTCACAACGCTGCAATGCAGTGTGGTGATTGGTCTGAGCGCTGTGGTTCGGCGCTCAGACAGGGAATGGGAGGTTGGGCATGTTCCCCACCAGGCTGTGTAATGCAGCCTGGTGGGGAACATGAAAAGTGCACATGACTGTTTGGCCAGCCCAAGATGGCCAGCCAAGCAGCCACACGCACTTGGAGTGTGCAAACCACTCCTCCCACTGTGCCACCAGCCCCCCCACCCCCCAACTCAGCCCGTAGTGAAAAATAAAATGATAATAAAGTTATTATTATTTTATTTTTCCTTTCTTCTGCTCTAGCAGTAGGGCAACGCTCTTCTGCCTTAGTGGAGGGGCCGCCACTGTTAGACAGCCATTTGTTTCGTTTCAGTCTGGATTCTGAGCCTGGAAGCAAAATGCAGCATTTGTATCTTGGTTTTAAACTACTCAAATTCTAGTTTTATAGCTGTTCTTCACAAACAAAAATATATTTTTGGCCAGCTAGTTTTGTTTTTTTTCTCGATTTTCTGCGTTCCCATGATGGCTATAGCTTAGAACATCTGTTCCTTTATCCAAATATGTGTGAACTGGTGAAACATTAGATCTTCTCCTGCAATTAATGCGGAATTTAAATGTTTTCAGCGTTTCCCACATATTTGGCGGGTTGCTTATCATATGGTAAAAAGCAGATCAGTGAACAACAACATTATCACACAAGGGCTCTGCCTCTAACACTTCAAAGTCTGTTTGCTGCTTTCCCTTTTAGCAAAACACATTACCGTGTGTTTTTTTAGTTCTAAAATTAGCATAGTCAATTTGCAGATGGATTCGAGTTTCAGCAAATGCTGCTGAAAGCCCTTATGCATCTGTGAGCGTGTGATCACATCCGCAGGAACGAGCAGCAATGTTTGCATCAACGTTTCTTTTAGACCTAATTACGACTGAGATACACCTCACAATCTCCAACCTCTATTTCCCTCGACAATTCTTTCCATTTTGCAGGCCCGGCCTAGAGTCAGCTTTAAATGTCTCACCATATTAAATTTAATTAACGAAAAATCATAAATAAAGATATTCATATACATAAAAGAAGAGGCTTTGAGTCGGCCCTCTTTATCAACTGGTCTGTTCAGTTGTCATTCACATTTTGGTTCTGCCCACCACAGCATACAGATTGGGGCAACGGGTCAGCCCACTTCAGTAATTGGCTCTCCTGCACCTTAAGTGGAAGCATGTTTCCCCTATTCACATGTGCACAACTACATAAACAGAATTGCACTTCATCACCAGGGCTGGTAGGCAAACAGTTTACCATTGTTTTTTTTTCCTCCTATCTTTACCATTGTGTATTGTTTATAGTAACCCTTCAGTATTTAAACAATGTATTCAGGTAACAGTAATTCAAGGCAAATGCTTCCTTTTCTGTGTTCCAATAAGAATTGTATTTTCCTTTGAAGGGCACTAAAACTCAAATGGATTTCTATCCCTCCCCCCCCACACCTCCCACTAGAAAGCACCTTTACTATTATATTAAAATTATATGGGATGATGATTAGTATTTTTAATATAAAAATTGTATTGTATGCATATGGCTGCCATGTTTTACCTGCAGCACGTTTTTGTTTCTTCTTCTTGTTTTGATGACGTATGCTTGCATTTAGAAATAACAAATGACCATCACACTAGCATTTTGATGCCAGACCCATTAGTATTGCCACTGCTTGTTGTTCTTTCTCTACATTCAAACCTCTGGAACAGATCTGAGGAGCTGCAACAGATCATCTGTTTCTCACACGACCCCAGCACATCAGTATCAAAAGCAGATTAGGTTGTGAAGGATTCAAGAATAAATGGTTGTATTCCGTCATATTATATAGGAAAATAATCATATCAGAGTGTCTTTTAAACTGTCAGCGTGGGGAGATGTTCCCTACCCACCTGCTGCTTTATACAAGTAGTGACTGAGCAATGCACACTGTAAGTGAAACTGTAACCTTACCAAAACAAGCATTGGCAAAGCCAATAGGTCTCACCAATGCAAGAGCTATTGGCTTTGCTAATATGTTTTTAGCCATGTTGTACACTAGCGTGGCTGCTGTTCACTATGGCTAAAAAGTTAGTGGGATGAAGGAGAGTGGGCAGGAGTGTCGTGGAGTGGAGTGTTATGGAGTGGCGTGGAGTGGCGTTGAATGGAGGGAGTAGAGTGTAGTTTAGCTGAGTGGCGTAGAGTAGAGTTGAGTGGTGCCGAATGGAGTGGAGAAGAAGGTGCTGTGTAGTGTTGTAGAGTAGAGTGGCATAGAGCGGAATATACTGTCACAGAGTGAAGTAGTGTAGAAGAGAGGAATGGCATAGAATGGAGAACAGCTTTGTAGCGTCAAGTGGCATAGAGTGGAGTAGTGCGTCAGAATAGAGAGGAGTAAAGTGGCATGGAGTGGCAAGAGGGAATTGCGTAGAACGTTGTTGAGTGGAGCAGTGTTGTAGAGTAGCATAGACTGGAGTAGAGTGTTGTAGAGTAGAGTGGCGAAGAGTGTCAAAGAGTGGAGTAGAGTTCAATGGAGTAGAGTGCGATAGAGTGGAGTATCATAGAGTGTAGTGCTGTAGAGTGGCCTAGAGTAAAGTGGCATTGGTTTTGAGTAAAGTGGCGTAGAGTACTTCGGCACAGGGTGCAGTGATGTAGAGTGCAGTGGCGTAGAGTGTAGTGGCGTAGATTAGATTGGTGCAGAGTAGAGTGGTGCAGAGAGCAGTGGGGCAGAGTACAGTGGTGCAGAGTAGAAGAGAGTGGCATAGATTGTAGCAACAGAGTGCAATGGTGTAGAGTGGTGCAGCATGCAGTTGCTTAGAGTGCAGAAGTGCAGCGTAGAGTAGCGTTGAGTTCCGTGGCGGAGAGTGCAGTCTTGCAGAGTACAGTGGCACAGAGTGGCGTGGCAGAGTGCAGCTTTGCAGAGTAAACTGTCGTAGAGTGCAGTGGTGTACAGTAGAGTGGCATAGAGTGCATTGGCATGTGGTGTAGAGTAGAGTGGCATAGAGAGCAGTGACATAGGGTACAGTGGTGCAAAGTAGAATAGAGTGGCGTAGGGTACAATGGCACAGAGTGCAGTGGTGTAAAGTGCAGCAGCGTAAAGTGTTGCAGAGTAAAGTACAGTGACAAAGTGCAGAGGCGCAGAGTAGACTGGCGTAGAATGCAGTGGCGTAGAGTGCACTGGCTCAGAGTGCAGTGATGCAAAGTAGAGTGGCGCAGAGTAGAGTGGAGTTGCACGGAGTGGAGCTGCCCTGAGTGCAATGATGCTGAGTGCAGTGGCGTAGAGTAGATTGTTTCAGAGTAGAGTCGAGTGCTGCACGGTAGAGTAAAGTGGCGCAGAGTAGAGTGGCTTGTTGTGCAGAGTGGAGTGGCGCAGAGTAGAGTGGTGTAGAGTGCAGTGATGAAGAGTGCAGTGGTTCATAGTACAGTAGTGTGGAGTAGAGTGCATTGTATACAGTAGAGTGGTGTAGAGTGCAGGGACAGTGTGGAATGGCGTGGAGTGGCGTAGTGTAGAGTGGCGCAGAGGAGAGAGAAATGGCGTAGAGTGGAATATACATGGTGTGGTAGCACACTGCCATTACAGACAACACATCTTCAATTGAAAGGACCATTACATTTGCACAGACATACAGCTTTACTCATAGAAGTATACAGCGCACAAACAATGTGTGGAAATATCACCTGGTGTACCGATTTGTTTGGATCATATTAAAATATATGTTTCCACCACACTTCAGAATTACAAAAAAATGTGCTTCATTCGTGCTTTTTTAATTCGGATATATTCTGAAATATCTGCAAAGTTAATTTACAGACATTTAAATTTTGTTGTGAGCTAAGAAAAAAACAAAAAACATCGTACAGCCTTCCTCAAGCACTCCCCCCAGTAGCCAGTATGATTGTCACCTAAATCCTCTCACTTTGAAGTCAGAGAAAGAAAAGTAAACACCAAGTTCCCTGTAGACAGAGCCTGACATTTGACCTCTGCCTTTGAATGCACAGCAAATGTGACAACATAAGAACAAGATTTAAAGGCCTGTTTACAGAAATCCAGTACTTGTAATAACTGTATTTCTAAATGTTGCCGTGTATGACCTACATCTTGCTCACAAAACGCTTTCTTGACCTTTCACAAGATTGTCTCCTACGTGACCCTGTGTTGGTGCTCTGGGCCGGTTTCTACTGCACCCACGCATTTATCTCTGGAACTTGTATAGGCAACAGAACAGGTCTGTCCCTGCCAACGGCCTAACACCTGGCCAGGTCACGAAACCCTCCTCAGCTGCAAGGCATGAAAGCTGCCCCCAAACAGGAATATGTCCAGCGCACTCCTGAACTCCTGCATTCCTCGGAGTTTCCTTTGGACCAACACCTGAAAATCTGCTTCACACACCTGAATTCCTGCATACCAACTGACTTTCTGTCATCCTCCTGCACCCGAGGGAGTGTCTACATCCTATAAAACATGCTGCATGCCAAGGACATTTTGAACAGTCTCCTGACACCTACGCAATCCGTGGGTCTCGGACACTCTTCCATCTCTAGAGATTATCTTTTTGTTGTACTAAATAAATCTTTTGTTTCCTTGCTTCCAGAAGTGTGGTCTCCCTTTCTTTGGAATTACATTTGGCGCATCAACGTGGAACCCGTCAGAGACTCGGTGGCCCAGGCTTGACGACCCGGAGAGGAGGGAAATATCGGTAACTTAGGAGTGCACCTACGAAAAGCAGATTCAAGTCCCCGTAGCCAACGTCGCCAGTATCTCCTTCCCTCAACGGTGTCCTCTACAAACAGTAGCCCCGGTCCTGACTGGGGATCCCTTCTTTGGTCCACCTGATTTGTTTTTGAAAAAGAAGAGACCCCGCTGGAAACAGGACACATCAGTATTCTGGTAAGGTCGTCTTGAGCGACATGTTTTTTCTATTCTGAACGTCATATTGAGCATGCCTTTGACTATTCTGGTTTTGGATTAATTATTCGGTCTTTGCAAACACCGAAGAGCAGGTAATGTGTTCTCAATTTTGAACAAAACTGCAGTCATAAGAGAATATCCTTGTTGATACCCATATCTTAAGACATGCCTGTCTCTAACAGATTAAGGAAATTATGTTGCTGTTTTTATGGCCAAGATACTCTCGAAGACAGTCAGCTGAGCTCCTCCGGAAGGGACCCCTAATAAGGAAATGTACATAAAGTATGGTAATTCCGGCATTATTCACACAAAATCGTGGCGGAAATACACAAAATCAAATATAGAATTACAATGGCCAAAGTTTGGGTCATTTGAAATTCCGCAGATAACGTACCTAGAAGAACAACTTCACCGGCGGAAGGTTAGAGCAAGTATGTTTGATTCTTTCAGCCTTTGGAAGAAAGAAATACATGAGAGAATTAGGAAGGCCCAGGCTAAAGAAAATAACCAGAAAAAGAGAACACCCCAATCAGACATAGCAGCCCTTAAAGGGAAGGAAATAGAGCGGAATAAAGAGAGACATGACAGAGAATTTAGGTTAAATGTAACAGGTCAATATCCGGTACTACCAACTAAACAAGATGAAGAGGATACACTATTGTATTCAAGACCTCCTGCTTATCAACCACAATTGTTAATGCAACCGCCACAGCCTCCACCTGTCATTCCTAATGTACTCCCAAACCCGCAACATCAACCTGTTCAGCCATCTGAAGCAACTGCCCCAATTCCCCGGTTAGCGAATCAGATTCCGTGCCTCTTACCGCTAACGAACCAGTGGTGAGATTAAAAATAAAAAAACAAAGAAGCGAGCCCCGTCTGCTGCAGATTCAGACTCCGAGTCAGAATCCCTGGTACTAGGTCATGAATCAGATACTAGTGAATATAGACAAAACCATCCCCCACGATTAAGAAGCCACGACAGGAAAAGAATAAATCTCAGAGCCCAGCAGCTAATATACAAAGGTGCCACCCCAGCAGATATACACAGTGCAACCAATGAGCAGATCAAAGTAGCAGGAAAGAACTATCTACTAGAGAGGATGGCTTATCACCTAATGGCTAAAAATGATGATACATATGTAGATACACCTACAGCATTTCGCAAACTCTATCGTTTGGTAGAAAGTGGTGGGTCAACAAAAGATGAAAGAGATACTTTATTGACAATGATTAAAACAGCTTTACATAAAGAAAGTCTTTCCAATGAGGTAGAACCTATTGAAAGGATACAGCAAATGCCTGTTAAAGAAGCAGCACCCGCTTTTGTCCCACCTCGGGCGATGGGTCTAATGTTACTAACCCTAATGATCCCAATGCGTGTTCTAGATGGCTGTTTAATTTTGTATACACCCCTGGACCAAAGCAGAAATGTTGCAACTGCGGAAGGACATCCCTGATATCCGAAAGAATCCCACAGGATTCTATGAAAGCGTCCAACAGGTTCTGAGTTCATATACACTGACTCTAACAGACATAATGCAGTTTTTTGGACTTATACTTCCAGCCGAACTGTGGAAACCCCTACGGTTTACAGATGACCAGGCAGCCCTTGGGGATACATGGGAAGAATTAGCACTCAAAGATACAAATAGGAAACCAGGCGAAAAGCCACACGAGCATATTTTAAAATTGCCCCAAAGATTGTTGACAAAATTGAAAACAATGGCACCTGAGAGGAAAATAGACTGGACATTACTTGCTGCCTGTAAACAGAACCAGGATGAGTCAGTCTCTGACTATTTCACAAGGCTGGGAAAAGCATACGCTGACTTCAGTGGTCAGGATGTGACCACTGAAACTGGCAGACATCTCTTAATTCAAACTTTTGTAAAGGGTCTGTTACCTTCAGTAGGGAACAGACTAACATCTAGTGAAAGTAGTTGGCCAGCGGCCACTCCGGCCACTATTCTGACTATGGCTCAATATTACGAGACACAGAATAAAACAGCGGAGGATGAGAAAGAGAACAAAAAGAAGAAATTAAAAGAACAAGTGTTGCTTAGTCAAATAGATACGCGTCGCACAAACAGCCATATGCCCAGACCAACGGTCTCATACCCCGAACCCAGACCATATACCTCAGATACCCCACGCCAACTACCCAGACTAGGCCCCCAACCTACTGACATCTGCGCTTATTGTAAAAAACCAGGACACTGGAAAGGTGATTGTAGGATTCTAGCAGCCAACATCGCTTCGGGGAAAACTCAACCCAGAACACATAATACCCAGACACGAGCTACACCACTTTACAGGTAGAATAGATTTGATAGAGGCCCAAGACAGCAGGAACTTCAAGCTACCATTCAGGACTATACCGTGGATGATCCTGAAACGTCATCCCTGTATTGGGCAGCATAGGACAGTCTAGGATGGGGGAAGGAACCAGTGGAAGTACCTGTAGATCAACAGGGACCATATGTTACAGCATCAGTTGCAGGGTCAGCGGGACCTTTTCTAATAGACACAGGAGCATCCCGTAGCACTCTAACCACACCACTGATTCCGAGGGCTCCTCCATCCGGCAAACTCATTACATCGACTGGATTCGATGGTCAGCCCTCTGTCAATTCCTTGTCCTACCCAACACCATTCTCAATGCAAGGTGAACAAATTTCAGCTACCTTTTACTGTCTTCCCAATGCCCAGAGAACTTACTAGGCCTAGATCTGTTAAAACACTATAGAGCTACCATTCGGTGTTCACCGAATAACGTTCGGTTAATACTGTACGATAACAATGCTCCTTCTGCTCCTACCCAGCTTTTACAGTTATCACACATACAAGATGATTTGGCGACTATTTCCCTGTCTATGGGCGACCTCAGACACGGATGTTGGATCCATCCAAATGCCTCCAGTGCATATCACCGTAACACCAGGAGCAACTCTGCCAAGGATCCCACAGTATAAAATATCTAAAGAGGGAGAGGTCGCCCTTCAAACCATTGTTCAGGACCTCATACTCGCTGGTGTAGTGGAACAGGTATCAGGAAATATCTGTAACAGTCCTATTCTTCCAGTTCTTAAACGTTCCCTACAGGACAAAAGATATATAGATTTGTGATCGATCTGCGAGCTATTAACAAAATAGTGCAGCCTCAATTTCCTGTAGTTTCTGACATTACCACCATTCTCACCATGATCCCACCAACAGCTAGAGTATTCACAGTTATAGACCTTAAAAATGCATATTTCTCTATTCCTATACATAAGGATTCCCGTTTTCTCTTTGGATTTACATTATTGAATGTCTCATATAGATTCTGTAGAGCACCTCAAGGCTACACTGAAAGTCCCAGCATCTATGGCCAGGCTTTAAAAGCACAACTGGATCAGATCCAGCTTCCACAAGGAGTAGTATTAATTCAATACGTTGACGACATTCTTTTAGCAGCAGACACAACACAACTTGCCCGCAAAGCATCCATGATCACACTCCAGTTTCTTGCTACTAAGGGACACAAGGTCTCTAAAGACAAACTACAGTATTGTAAACGACAAGTGACCTACTTGGGTCACTTGTTGTCTGAGGAGGGACGCACTCTTACACCAGATAGGATTCAAACTATTCTGAATTTTCCAACTCCTGTCACCCAACGAGATGTCAGAGCACTCATAGGACTGACTTCCTTTTGTAGACAATGGGTCCCTAATTTCTCCCTCATCATTAAACCATTTCTTTCTCTAGTCACCAGAGATGTATCTGACCCCGTCCCTGGACCACCCAACACACAGAAGCATTCACGACACTACGCCAGGCCCTGTGCTCTGCTCCCGTACTAGGTACTCCTGACTATCACAAACAATTTTTTTCTTTTTGTACACGAGCGATCTGGATGCAGCCTCTCGCTCCTCTGTCAGACACATGGCACACACAAGCGACCATGTGCGTACTTTTCTGCAGTCCTGGACCCTGTTGCTTCTGCTTTGCCCACCTGTCTACGCGCTGTAGCGGCAACTGCAGTGGCGGTGCGACAGACGGAGGGCATTGTTTTGGGATCCCCCTGACGGTTTTTGTCCCACACTCAGTGGACATATTGCTCAACAAAACCAAGACACAACATCTCACCAGTGCCCGACTACAAGGATATGAACTCACCCTTCTTAACCCGCATATCACAATACAACGTTGTACCACCCTCAACCCAGCCACACTCTTACCCTTACCAACTACTGATCCCCTCACACAACCAGCCCACCATGACTGTGTATTCCATACTGAAGCTGAAACAAAAAGTCGGGTGGATCTGAAAGATACAGCTTTTCCAGAGGCAGAAGGCCATTTATGGGTGGATGGGTCATGTCTAAAAATACCGGACGGTACTACTTCCGCTGCCTATGCAGTCACTACAGCCCTTACAGTGATAGAAACAGCTAGAATTCTCCAGAAATCAGCCCAGGCAGCAGAAATAACAGCCCTTACACGAGCATGCATCCTTAGTACCAATATGTCAGTCAATATATATACCGACAGTCAATATGCCTTTGGCGTGGTACATAATTTTGCACTACTATGGAAAGAACGAGGTTTCCTCACCTCACATGGCACCCCTATTCAGCATGGCGACCTTATCAATGCCCTTTTGGAAGCAATCACTTTACCAACCAAACTGGCAGTAATCAAATGTGCAGCTCACAAAAAGGTGACAGATGAAGTAGGGCAAGGGAATGCCTTAGCAGATAAGATAGCAAGACAAACAGCATTGGGGGAAGTACCAGCTAGAGTATACGTCCTAAAGTCACAAGCTGAGAAATGGCATGACGCTAGACAGCAGATAATTGACATACAGCGTTCAGCCACTCCTGAAGAAAAGGCCCAGTGGGAAACAGAGGGAACAATGGATGAAGAGGGGTGCTGGAGGTCCCAAGATATGCTAAAATGGAAATTACCACAGGCTTACGTAATCCCCTTGCTCACTATGACTCACTTACCTGCACATATTGGTTCCCAGGCCATGTGTACCATGCTCAAGGAAGTATGGGATTACCACCGACTCCGCCCAGCAGCAGAGCGGTTTGTCAAACAGTGCCTCACATGTCTCAGACACAACATAGGTCAGGGAACTAAAGTCCCAATGGCAGGATTCGCCCTTCCTACTGCACCATTTGAAGTACTTCAGATGGACTATATACAGTTAAACAGAGTCAATCACTACAAATATGCATTGGTGGTAGTCTGTGCCTTTAGCAAATGGGTTGAGGCATACCCCACAAAGGATAACACTGCCATCACTACAGCTAAAGTCTTATTGAAAGAATTTTTCCCTAGATATGGCCTTTGTAGATTAATGCAAAGTGACAGGGGTCCCATTTCATCGGACAGACAGTCAAGAACATCCTGGGAGGGCTTGGGGTCAAACAAAATTTCATGCAGCATTCCACCCACAGGCAGCAGGGCTGGTGGAGAGGTACAATGGGATCCTTAAAGAAAAGCTGGCTAAAATAACAACAGAAACAGGACTGAATTGGGTCAATGCTCTTCCATTGGCACTACTATCTATTAGATCAGTCCCACATTCCAAATCCCATCTTACCCCATACGAGGTAGTTTTTGGCAGGCCCATGAATATCTGGAATGCACCCTCTCCAAAGTCCATTTCACACCTACCACAGGAAATATTGACTGATTATTTGTATGAACTTACTGAGACCCTGTCTTTAATCCATGAACAGGTGCGGGCCACTACTGAGGACAGATCCCAGGGTCCAGGCCATCACATCCTCCCTGGCGAATTCGTCCTGGTGAAAAACTTCGCCCGCACCCAATCCCTACAACCACGCTGGAAGGGGCCTCTGCAGGTACTCCTGGCCACAAGGACAGCCGTCAGAGTGGAGGGAAGAAAGTCGTGGGTACATGCGTCCCACTGCAGAAAAGTGGACCCCGTCACCAAAGAACAACTACAAACCCAGAAAGAAGTCTTAAGGCACGAAAAATCAGCATCACCACGCCTTGAGTCGGACACTGAGTTGGAACTTTGTGACGAAGGAACAGACGGATACTACCTCCGGTCCAAGGCTAAGCTAAAGAACAAGTCTAGCTCCAAGGCTGAAGAAAGCTAAAATGAGAACTTGTAGTACCCGGACAATAGTACTGTTTATCCTGACTGCCATTTTTGTCCTGTTCAGCGTAGTGTTCTGGATCCTCGAAGAAATAGTCCCCGCCAAACATACTGTATTACCCCAAGCAACAGTTCCACCAACGCCACCTGAACATTCTCATGTACCTTGGCCAGACACACATCTCAACAGACACTTGGAGTTTCATAATAATACTTTTATTCAAATGTTACACCAGTTTAATCAGGTTTCCAATGCGACAGACTGTTATGTTTGTGGACTCCTACCTCATGCAGTTCAGCACACTATCTCATTCTTGGTGTTTCCCGCCACTCCGGCCTACACTTGTGCTCTGATGTACAATCTGACGAACGTTTTTCCATCATGTTATGACAAAGGCAACCTTACAACATTCCAACCCTTTCTTTGGACTCTTCATAAAAAAACAATACTCTCTGCAATGCCTCTGACCCGCCACAAATGCACGCTATTATGTCCACCCCTATGCAGGACACCTGGGGTTACACTTTCTTTCCTACTCAAGAGAAAGAAGTTGCCATTTCAGTTACATCACGTCCTGGTACATTGTGTCTGCAAGGTCAAGGAACAATACCTATAGGAGCCAGTCTGTGCAATACTACCATAACCTACAACAACTTCACGCCATACCTCAGCCTTCCATCAGGACTGCACTTTGTATGTGGAAACAAAGCTTACACCTGGCTGCCTTCTGACTGGAGTGGCACATGCTATATTGCATTCCTGCTGCCACCCACATTTAACAGGAACAACTTGTACCACAGACAGAGGAGACGGGTACCAGATATAGACCAGACCGACACCAGCAACCAGCACTCGGCGATGCCCTGAAGGGCCTTCTACCTTTTTGGGGTCCCATGTCCAACAGTCTCAACACCAGGCGACTCACCAGAGTCCTGGAAGCTACTGCCAACATCACTGCAGGAATACTGACCCAGCACACGGCCGAAATCGACGCTACACGGATGGTTTCTCTTCAGAATCGCATGGTGCTCGACGTCATCCTGGCAGATCGAGGAGGGGCCTGTCGCATCATCGGGGCTAGCTGCTGTGTGTATATTCCTGATTCATCGCCCTCCGTCTATGAAGCAATCTCCAAACTACACCGGATTGCCACCGAAATACAACCAGACAATGGGACCCCTTGGACCTGGACAACTGGCTTATGGAACATTCTGATCACCTGGGGATGGAAGATACTGGCGCTCCTCACGATCCCCTTGGGTACCATCTTCTTCTGTTGCCTGTGCGTCCATTGTGGCCCAGCACTCTGTTCTCTGTGTGCATCTACCTGCAGATCCACACCTATGACCAGTCAGACTGAAAACAGCAAAATACTATATCATCAGACATTTGAAGAACTCTGTAAAATTGACATTTACTAATGACGTTGCACACGGCAAGAGGAGGGACTGTAATAACTGTATTTCTAAATGTTGCCGTGTATGACCTACATCTTGCTCACAAAACGCTTTCTTGACCTTTCACAAGATTGTCTCCTACGTGACCCTGTGTTGGTGCTCTGGGCCGGTTTCTACTGCACCCACGCATTTATCTCTGGAACTTGTATAGGCAACAGAACAGGTCTGTCCCTGCCAACGGCCTAACACCTGGCCAGGTCACGAAACCCTCCTCAGCTGCAAGGCATGAAAGCTGCCCCCAAACAGGAATATGTCCAGCGCACTCCTGAACTCCTGCATTCCTCGGAGTTTCCTTTGGACCAACACCTGAAAATCTGCTTCACACACCTGAATTCCTGCATACCAACTGACTTTCTGTCATCCTCCTGCACCCGAGGGGAGTGTCTACATCCTATAAAACATGCTGCATGCCAAGGACATTTTGAACAGTCTCCTGACACCTACGCAATCCGTGGGTCTCGGACACTCTTCCATCTCTAGCGATTATCTTTTTGTTGTACTAAATAAATCTTTTGTTTCCTTGCTTCCAGAAGTGTGGTCTCCCTTTCTTTGGAATTACATACTGGTGAAAGAATACAGTATATAGGGCTTGGGCAAGGGAAGGGATGAACTCAACCAGGACAGCCTAAAACAAATAAGGCCAGCAAATAGAAAGCAAGCAAATGTGAGTTACAAACCACAAAGCCAATGTTAAGCAATGGGCGGTATGTATTCCCAGGGAAGCTTTCCGAATGTCACCCAGGATGTCATTCACAAATCGGATATCTGCGCTGTCTGATAGGCTTCAACCTAACAACTGCAGATACACCAAGGTCCCTAATGTGTTCAGGATTTGGGACTCCCTGCAAGAGACATAGGAGGAAGTGGCTTGAGTAAACTGGAAGGGTTGTCTGACACGTGGCACCCGAGGATTGGTGCAGAAGGGTTTTAAAAGGAAAAAGAAGACTGTGGTCAATAAATATTTGGACACGGCTTGCTTTCTCTTTCAACTCCACAACATGCAGCTTTTTACAATTACTTAATTGACCATACAACTTTGCAAGAGAGACAGGAGCCAAGGAAAAAGGCCTCTTCCTGTGTTCCGGGTTTGGCAGCTCCCACAAACAGGTGGTAGGATGAAGTTGCTTGGGTGAAGGCGGGAAGGCAAATTGATAACTGGCACCAGCAAACTGGTTGCTCTCCATACTTTTTCGCAAGGAGTCTAGAAGCAACACAACGAGGCTCTCAATGTGTGAAGTGCATACTGTGCTTCACCAAAGGACTTTGGTTCGTTAGGCTGGGAAGGTCTGTATTTGTTTTTATATATATTTTTCAAATTGTAATATTTTTTTAGCAAATATCAATGTAAACCAGATCTCACAAAATGTAAATAAGATAAATGCTGAGGCTTCAATGTTGGCAATTGATAGTATACAATTAATACCCCAACCACAAAATGTATTAAGACAACAAACTCTCAAAACGTTCCTCAAGAATAAGGCAATTACACAAGTAACTTTTAAGCACATACCTACCTCATATGAAACAATCATGCCTTCAGCCTGGCCAGAAAATAACACAGGTCACCTTAAAACTACAATTCTGGGTGATCAAAGTGTGCCTGTGGATAACACCGTCAAATATGTGGGGGGGCTTTTACTGCACTTTCCTTTACGAAATTAGGGTGCCGATAACTTACATGCTTACTGATGGTTTCGTTGACATAAGATATCCTTGTAGCGAAAAGTGGAGCACAGCATATGTCTATTTTAAATATGTCATTTGTTAATAAGCACTGCCATACTAAACTCTCATTACGTGAGCACCCTCTTGCCTATATATTCTGACAATGCTTGTACCGTTATATTCTGGAAAACAATAAAAATGTTTTTAAAAAAAAATCAAAGCGTGCCTGTGGGACTTAATCTCCTGCCATCCTTTTGTTCTGCGGCCTACTCGATTTATGGTAAATAGGAAGTTACTTTTCATCATTTTATTCATTTACATTTCTCACCTATGGTCAATTCCGAAAAGGAGAAAGTACATTTTGCCGAATTCTAAGCACTTTCTCCTAGAGAACTGCAAAATCATTCTTTCGAATTCTCTTAAAATAATTATTTTTCGTTACAGCAAACACCATCAGTCTCTGGTGAATGTAGCCAATAGTTTTGTCTCACTTCCCCTAAACAAGCCACGAAGCTCAAAACATACCCAATATATAATATAAACGTTTCCAATTTTCAAAACTCTGATAGTAAACAAAGATGCTAATTCGAGCTGAGAGGTATCCTAAATAGAAGAATTCACAACGATCTGTAAAGGCCTAAATTTGGGACAAACCACAACTCTTTTACTACAATATAAGCCCAATACAAATTCCAAGAAAGAACATACTAAAACTACCCAAACTATATATATATACACAATTCAAGTAACAGAAAAAGGGAAGAAAACCAAAAAATTAAAAACAGCCTAAATCAAGAAGATGGCTGTATCAATTCTTTTTAATTTAGTCAACCCATTTGAACAACTTCTAAATGCAGTAAAACGTTTGCAAACTGCAATACAGCACCATATATTCTATTCAAACTATGATCAGGTACACATTAGTCCTCACATTAAAGCCTGTACAGAGGAAAGTAGAAATAAGTGCTCAGAGATGATTTTCCACTATGATAAACGGAATGTAAATCTGCTACTTGTCCCAAAAAAGGGAGCAAAAGTTGCAGATATCTAAACTGCTTCATATATATTTTTGGCTCTAAATACCGATGCAGAAGCTTTTCCTTCTAATTCACTAGTGAAAAACACAATACAATCAATATCCTGATTCAATCAAATTCAGGAAATTACAAATTGGATTTCATTCCTCTGTATCATTCTGAATGGCCTTAAATCATGGAAAGACATCCTAACTGCTGAATCATTTTAACCATAAGTCGCTCAGGAGTGTAGATATATCTGTGCATTTAAGAAAGGATACTAGCTTAGGAAGAGAAATTACTCTGATATTCAGAATGTCATCTAACCACAAGACTAGCATATTAGCACATACTTCCAATTTAGAAGCAATGGAAATTAAGGTTAAGCGAGCTTCTGTTCCCAAATATCTAATACTCTTCGATCTAGAGTTGTCTTAATCAATATGACAAAGGACATACGTATGGGACAGATTGAAGCCTTCACTTTTTGAAGGCCCAGATAAATCCTTATAAACAGAATATATTCCTTTTAAATTTTGCTTCAGATACTATCATCAGGAAAAAGTGATATCCTCTCCTGCAATAGTATCTCCTGCCAACTTGAAGGATAACCTGGGGGGCAGGGGAATACATTAAGTCCCTGATGTGAAATAATTTGTGTACGTCCTAAAACCCCAAAACAGCAATAGAAAGCCTTTGATTTTTTTCCAGTGACAACATTAAGATTGGAAATTAGAACACTGCAGGACTGGGCAAATAAATCTCATGGCCTTTCAAATTAGCAATTTTCAAGAAACATGATGCCATGCCTCATTCACAATTAATAACTATATATCCTAAGAAAAATATGCACAGGAACACTTAATAAGTCGTCCGCGTGGAGGTGTTCTAACTTTGTTTTTCACAACTTTTGCTAATAACCACTACAGCAATGTTGGCTGTAGAACTCAAGATAACATCTGTTTACACTGGCACAAATAATATACTATCATTTAATTGCCCTGAGCAGGATACTAAATAGACAACGTTTATAAATTTTTATAAATTAAATTCGATCTCTGGTCTGTAAATTTACTTCCCATGCGTCATTCATTTTAGAGGATTTTAATTCAAACTTCTTTGAGATATATTATCTGGGTATTATCCTAAATTATATGTAAAGGGAGCCCTTTAGTCAAGTATAACATCTGCAAGTAAAGTGATATGTACTGAACTGTCTTATAGCAGGTGACAGTACTAAACTGAAGCGCTCTTTTGGTTATACCGCATGAGCATACACACATTTCTCATGGTCCTAGAACAGTTTTGGACTATGTTTTCATACATGTTTAAATGTTTTCAGGCATTATTTAGGCCAAAGAGTGAACATCATCCTTCAACGCGAGTTAGATGGAACAAATGCATCCTCCTATGAAACAGAGAAACGAAATGGGGTGATTTAATCAGTAGACAAATGTATTAATTGAAAATGTAACTCTGCTCTAGATAAGAACAGGGACATAATTTGGCAACAATATTTTTTCAACAGCTCTTTTACAACAATCAATAAAAATAACAAATGGTTTCTGCACATAAGGCAGCTTTATGCAAGAGAACACAATGCGTGCTTTAAAGAAGATATTTGGATGGGAATTGAAACATCTGACATTTTATCGCCTGAAATACAGAATTTAATTTAATCAGGCTATTCACCACGTGCAACCGGACTAAATAATTTACCGATCTTAGGGCAAGGCAAGATTTTGAGTACGAGGAACATTAGAATACATTACAGTAATTGAAAGATAGGCAGTGGGTTAACAATGCATTGGAAAAGAAGCATCAGCAAAGTCAATATGCCTGGCCTTTACAACTGCAACATATGCAACATATGCGCAACATATGCGCAACATATGTGCAACATATGATTGGTGATTGGTTTTGCCAATGCTAGGAGAGGAGCAGCAAAGAAACTTTGATTTCTGTATAGAATGCATACAGGAGACAAAGGGGCCGATTCAGATTCGGGCCGGAAATCTCTCTGACCGAGCCGGGCCCGGAGAGATTTCCGACCGAATCGGACCCGTGCAGCCCGACCGAACGAGTACGATGCGCACGTATGCCATCGGACTCGATTCGGTCGGACTCCCATTGAAGTCAATGGGAGCCTGTCGTACAACGCGTACGCGGGCTCCCATTGACTCAATGGGTGCGAGGTGGACAAGGGCGCGCCCCTACAGTGTGTACGCGGCGAAGCGACTCGCGCCGTACACGCACAGGTAGGGGGGACCCATGGGTCCCCCCTGTGTGCGACTCGCGCGGCTACGCGTACAGGGGGGTCCGACACGGACCCCCAAAGTACGGCTCCGACTGCTCTTTGGAGCCGGAGTGCGAGGCTCGGTCGGACTGCTTGCGGCGCGCATCGTACTTACCCGGCCGGGGAACGTCTCCATTGCGCGGTGCGAGTCGAGTCCGAGCGGAGTCGGTCGGTGCGGTTAGACCCGGGAACGAGTCGGTCGGAGCGGTCGGGACGCCCGGACGAGTCGGTCGGTGATTTCGCATCGTACTCGCTCGCCCGGACGCGCGTACAAATCGGTCGGGAAATAGGGCTCCGAATCGGATCCGGTTAAGCCGAATCCGATTCGGAGCCCTACCGGCCGGAATCGGCCCCAAAGACTTCAACTGGACAAACAGAATGTGGGTCCGTTTCAAGTATCAAATAGTCTCACATGCATATCAACACTAGCACTTCATGGAAGGTGAAATCATACACTAATTAGTCAAAAGCATGAGGTGAAAGAGTCAAAGCCCGTTCTATGTATTGCTTAAACAATTGGTAGCAGTAAGCCAGGCATACAGCTCCATTGTCAAGTCGAAAAACAAGTTAAGGGGTGGTTGCACTTGGGGAACAATGCGGCAGGCTGACGCCGGTCACGGGAGCTCCCGGAATGAGAGAGAGGCGCAGGCTGGGAGAATGAGAAAATTACCGGTCTGCGTGTGGTTATTACGGAGGTGGCATTTGGTGTTTGTTTTTGGGGGCATTAAGTGCAGCGGCTGGGAAACTCTCTTCCTTCCCCCCTGTCCTCGAGCCGCGGTATGCATGGGACCCGACACGAGGCAACATCGGGTTGTTTGGTGCTGGGCGGCGGCTCTCTGGCAGAGATCCCGTGCTGCAGCAGCACTTGCCGGCTTCCGGGTGGGGCCTGGCAGACCGCACTGGGCGGCAACATGCGGGGAAACAGCAGCACCTCGAGGAGGAGGCACAGGAGGTACAGGGGTCCAGGAATGGCTTTTTGTAGGCCGAGAATTCTGGTGTTTGGAGTCAGAAGAGTGTAGGGGAGAAGGGCGTTGGCAGAATTGTGCAATCTCGGCAGGTACAGCTGGTACTGATGGAAAGGAACCTTCCCCCACAGGTACCTTTCGTTTCTAAGGGGCATTTGAAGGAGGTGGAAGCTGAAAGTCTAAGTACTGGAATAAGGAGTATGGGTGAGAGAAATACCCCAGTGGATACACCACAAGTGTCGCAAGCAAGGAATAGATACCAGCTAAGGTCTGACCCTGAGAAAAAAGCTAAAGGTGTGAGAGTAAGGGAGCAGACGGCTTATGAGGTGATGTGTCGCCCATCAGGAAATCGGGGAAAGCCGCTGGGAGACCAAAGCGGTGTGGTCTGAAAGAGGTGCGCTCACTTCCTAAACTCTCACCCTCGCTCAATTCCTACTTCAGAATTATGAGGCAGACAAAGGCTGCTGTACCCGTTCAGGGGGGCGATGGAGGGGTAAGTCAAATACAGACCGCATCAAGGGATGAGATAATATCAGCAGTCCCCCTTAGTAACCGTTTTTCCCCATTAGATAATTTGGTGGAAGGTGGACAAGATGGGGGTGCCCCAGGACAAACCCAAGATACCACATGGATACCTACGGGGGGAAGCCTAAGTCAGGGCGAGGCCAGTCCCCGGGTTGAGTGGGGGGGGGTTGACAATGAGCTGGAAAATATTATATTGAATCTGAGGCAGGACATTCTCAAGAAATTTGAGATTTCAGAGGTCAACCAAGAGGGTATCCAAGAAAAACGTGTGGTGCTAGAGGAAAAGCTGGATAGTATTGCACAACGCACTGCAATCCTTGAAGGAGAGGTGAAAGTTCTGTCAGCAGGAATGACTAAGAATTCCCGGGATATAGAGGTCATGAAATCTCAAAACAAAACCTTGCAAGATGACTTGGAACGGCTTGAAACTCAATCCAGGCGTAATAATTTGAGAGTCCTCAGTATCCCGGAAGGCACAGAAAAAGGCGATATAAAAGGTTTTATTTGTAAACTATTAAGAGAAGGGATATTGCAAGACAGGCCAGATCTCGAGAATTAAATCCAAAGAGTGCACAGAGATCCTTTTAAATTAAACCTCAACAGGAAGACTCCCAGGAAAATCCTGATTAATTTTCTTACCTATGCAGTTAAAGAGTTGGTGTTGGGACGCGCTCTGAAGGAGAGATCCTTGAAGTTCGAGGACTTTAATTATCAAGTGAGATCGGACATAGGGAAGAGAACTGCACAGAGGCAATGGGAGCTGGGCACCAGGGTGAATGACCTGCGTGGTAAAGGAGCCCAGGTCCAGATGAAATTTCCAGCTATGTTAAAAATCATGTGGAGAAACAAGATGCACAAAGTTAGTAACCCTGAGGAGGTGGATACACCTTCATAGCTCAGATGGAGGGAACCGCAGCCGCCACTTCCAGCTTTTTATTATTATTATTAAAATTTGTATGGCGCAGCGAATCATCCCCAAGGGGATCTCTCGGCGCCTGGGTAGCAGACAACATATTAAAGGTGCTCGTTAAAATAGCCAGGTTTTAAGCAGTTTCTTAAACTGTGCCAGCTTGGAGCAGGCTCGAATATCATCTGGCAGTCTGTTCCAGTGGGCTGGGGCTAGGTGAGAAAAGGCACGACCGCCCATTTTGACTTTCCTAATTCTCCGAGTGCAGAGCAGATTTCGGCTGCTCGATCTCAGTTGGCGCACAGGAATGTATGGTTCTAATTTCTTCATTAGATAGGCAGGACCCATCCCCTGAAGTGATTTAAACACTAGACACAGGAGCTTAAAGACTGCTCTTTTACTGATAGGGAGCCAGTGCAGTTGTCGCAAAAGGGGTAGTGACGGAGTTCGTGCGGGTTTGTTGAGGGCTAGACGCGCTGCTGTATTTTGGACAACTTGCAACCTTGATAATAGATCTTCTCTAATCCCTACCAGTAGCGAATTTCCATAATCTAGTCTACTGACTAGAAGCGCCTGTATAAGGGCTTTTCTGGCCGAAAGGGGAATCCAAGGGAAGATTTTTCTCAGCATTCGCATCATACCGAAGCAGGTGCCCGAGATGGTTTTTACATGCTCCTCCATGGAAAGTCTGTCATCAATTGCGATGCCCAGATTCTTCGCCCACTTTTTTGTTGTAGGAGCTTCCCCGAGTTCTGCAGGCCACCAATCAGGGGTCCATAACTCCTCTGCTTTCCCGAACAGCAGAATCTCCATTTTATTGGAGTTAAGCTGTAGGAAGTTCTTACTCATCCATGTGGCTATTTTTAGCAAAATCAGAAAACAGGGGAGACAGAGGTTTCTACTGTGTTCACACTCCTACAGTAATGAACACAAAAAAAACGGAAAAATGGAAATTGGAACCTAGCTAAGGGAGATAAAAGACTTCCACTCAGGTAGAGTGGGAATGTCTACTGATGGGAAAGAAAACTTTCTTTTTATAGTCCCCTCACTCACCAGGGTTTCCCCTTGGTGACATGCTTCATCATTGGGGTCCTCTCAATCCGCTGCGGATTGAGGCGTGCTACGACTGACGGAATTACGTAGGAGCACTTGCGTGTAATAAATGTGTAGTGCAGTGATGTGGAGTGGAAAAATGGGTTAAAAATACCTAACAAGTGGGCGAATGACTTTATTCTTGCTCCTAGTTGATATGTTTAAAAACTGGGGTAACTACTAGGAAAAACGTAACCGTGATGAGTTAGGCATCCCTAGCGTAAGTCGACATGTTTCGAGCCTCCCCACAGCTCTTCTTCAGGACCACACAGGGACCAGCCCTGTGTGTACCACTCCTAGGTGACCTATAAATAAGGTAATGAGTGAAGTGAAGTAAAAAGGTACCGCACCTACTGGCGTGCACTAACAATACATACGAATAACTCAATGGTACGTAGTATTTAATATAAGGCTCAAATGTGCCCCATGGTCTGGAGGGGTTGAGGGGCTCGTAGTCACACTTTCATCAGAGCGCACCTCGCCGGCAATGCACCTAATCGCTCCCCTGGAGACCGCATATGGTCCTGAAGAAGAGCTGTGGGGAGGCTCGAAACATGTCGACTTACGCTAGGGATGCCTAACTCATCACAGTTACGTTTTTCCTAGTAGTTACCCCAGTATTTAAACATATCAATTAGGAACAAGAATAAAGTCATTCGCCCACTAGTTAGGTATTTTTAACCCATTTTTTCCACTCCACATCACTGCACTACACATTTATTACACGCAAGTGCTCCTACATAATTCCGTCAGTCGTAGCACGCCTCAATCCGCAGGGGATTGAGAGGACCCCAATGATGAAGCATGTCACCAAGGGGAAACCCTGGTGAGTGAGGGGGCTATTTTTAGCATACAGTTCTTAAATTTTTCTCTTGTCAAAGCATGATCCATCTCTATGGGGACTATCACTTGAGTGTCGTCCGCATAAGAGATCGTATCAAACCCACAAGATCTAATGATAGTGGCCAGAGAAGACACATAGATATTGAACAAGGAGGGACTTAAGATGGAACCCTGAGGGACCCCCTTGTCCACTACCGAGGTCTGAGACACAAATGTGTCCAATTGGACACATTGTGTTCTGTCGGTCAGGAAGCTTTGCAGCCATCTTAAGGCCATTCCTCAGACACCAATCTCTCGAAGCTTATCCAAAAGGGGAGGGGGGCGGTGGGTGAAGAGGTGCACAGGGTGGTAGGAGCATGGGAAAAAAAAGAAAAGAATTGTCCTCGTCTCGCCAATTTCTAGTCAGTTCAATGTTACTTCAGGGTCTTATCAGACTAGGATGTCTATACAGGAGCCCCTGCAGAGAGAGCTAAAATGGTACAGGGTGTGAAGATTTAAGTATGAATAAGTTAAATACAGTTCAGTTTATATCCTAGAATGTTAATGGTCTGAGGTCCAGGAAGAAGCTAGCTCGGGTAATAGAATACCTCAAGAATAGTGGGGCACACATAAAATTGCTTCAGGAGACCCATTTGGAACGGAAGGAGTGTGGGTCCTGTTTTAGTACGTTACGCTGGGGAAAAGGATGTTGTGTGCTCAGATCAGAGAGGCAGCACTAGAGGAGTGGCCCTAATCATCAGAAAGAATTCAGGAATAAGGCTATTAAATTATGAGTCTGATGTCTCTGGTAGGTGGCTGGTGGCTAGTATAGTGATTCAGGGAATGCCAGTATCATGCGCAACGTACTATGCTCTGAACAAAAACGCTCCAGAAGCCTTAATAAAGTTGGAATCCTGTCTCTCGGAGACCCCGGCCCCGATTATACTTGGGGGGGACTTTAACATAGTTCTAAATAAAGAGTTGGATAGAACATCAAAAGTTAAATATGTTAGCTCGCCTAAGACATTCACCAGTTTGAAAAATATGATGACTGAACTTAATTTGGTATATATATGGCGTAGTAGGATGGGGGTAGTTAGGGGTTTCACATTCTATAGCAAAAAGTATGGCCATCATTCCTGCATTGATTATTTTCTGATGGGCCAGGAACTGTAAATCATGCCCCCGCAGTCCTCTCTGATCACTCTCTGGTGGTCCTGTCTTTAAAATACCATCAACAGATGGGGCAAAGAAGGTGGACACTGGATAGGACTATTTTGTTAGATGAGGGGGTGGTACTCGATTTAGCGGATACGACAGCTGACTTTTTCCATCTTAATAGGGACTCTACAAGATTACAAATAGTCTGGGAAGCTTTTAAAGCATACTTAAGGGCAGTAATAAGCTCTATAATGACAGGTAAGAGACGTGCTGCGCGGCAGAAAGATGAGGAGGGAATCACAGAAATCAAGGCTAGAGAATGTGAACTCCAGAAGGTCTCGCTTGAGGGACCAGTCAGGGTACCAGTGCTTAGTAGGGAACTAGAAGATTTGCAGGCAGAATATCAAGCGCAGTTAGATAAAAGGATACTGGATAGATGGAAAGTCAGCAAGCTCCAGCACTTCTCTTACGGCGAAAGGTGTAGCTCGTTTCTGGCATGGAAGGCTAAGACTGATCTGGCCAGAAATTCGATATTGAATCGGATGAATGTAGAGACTGGGGTGCTTTTAAATACTAATGCCGATATAAGGAGGGAAGCCCGGAGATATATGAGTAGCTTTTATAGAGAAGATACACAACCAAGAAAGGAAGGTATAGAGGGTTGGTTAAAGGGGACGGAGCTACCGCAATTAACAAGTGAGCAAAAGGGGATCTTAGAGGCCGAGATTAGGGCACAATATAGGAAAATGGCAGACGGGCCAGATGGCCTTCCAGTTGAGATCCACACCCAAATTATAGCTAAATTAATTCCATCTCTGAAAGATGTATTTAATGCAATATATATATATATATATATATATATATATATATATATATATATATATATATGGTGAGCGAGCACCCCTATATTGGTCAGAGGCAACGGTAGCTCTAATTTTGAAACCGAACAAAGACTCGTTGGGAGTAGATTCATATAGACCCATATCGCTCTTAAAAACTGATTTTAAGATCTTTTCAGGGATAGTGGCTTCAAGAGTAGCACAGGTCATTAGGGGAGTTGTACACTCTGACCAAAGAGGTTTTATTCCGGGGAGGCAGCTCAATGAGCTTGCCTTTGACTGTAGTGGCCGTAGACGCAGCAAAGGTCTTCGATCAAGTACACTGGGCATATCTCTGGGAAACTCTAAAAAGCTTTGGATTTCCACAGAACTTGGTGAGGGCAGTGCAAAACCTTTACCGTCTCCCTAGAGCCAGGGTGCTGGTTAATGGAGAGCTTTCAGACTGGTTTGATATCACTAGGGGTACGAGATAGGGATGCCCCCTGTCTCCGCTCCTCTTTAACCTATATATCGAGCCCTTTGCAAATCAGATCAGAGCAGATCCCACTATTATCCCCTTTAAGTCAGATGGGTTAGTGGCGAAATTGGCTTTATATGCGGATGATTTGATCCTTTATACCACCAACCCGCAGATTGCAATCCCTAACCTGATGGTAAAGGCACAGAGCTTCGGCAAGATATCGGGGTATTAAGTGAATGTAGATAAAACCGAAGTTATGGATTGGAACCAGGGCTATAGTAGTTGGGGGCTAAATCCCAATTGAGATACCTTGGTATCTTAATTACACAGAAACTCGAAGAAATTCCTAGAGTGAAAAAAGTGAGCCAGGAGGTTGGGAGTTTGCTGGTAAGATGGGCCAACTTACCTCTAAATATATATGGTAGAGTTAATCTTTTTAAGATGATTGTCCTTCCTAAAATTACTTTTCTTTTTAATTCTACACCTTTAACATTTCGGAGGGAGGATATAGCGAAGCTCCAGGAGAAAATAGGCAGTTTTATCTGGACATCAAAGGGACCCAGGCTAGCATGGAAAAAACTGTGGAGGAGGCTGGAGGCGGGGGATTGGCTCTTCCGGATCTGCTTATATACTGCTACGCTTTCCATTTTAAGAACTTTTGTATGTTAGCAAACAAGCCAGACAGGTCACCAATGGGTAAACTTTTTGAGGCAATGCTAGGTGATTTAAGTCAAGGTCAGTGTTACTTCCTGTTTAAATATGGGGATCCGAAATATTTAAAAAAAAGTGAGGCTGAAGATCCTGAAAACTGCCTTAAAGACATGGATATATTTTCGGAGGAAGCTGGGAGTACCATACTACTCGTCCTGGGCACCGATTTGGGACTCCCCGGGCACCCCTGATTGTCTGATCGACCAGCTTAGTCAGCCCTTAAAATTAGCGGGTATACGTTACTGGGCAGATCTCAAAATGGGATCAAGCTAAGTGGCCTGGGAAGTTTTAAGCAATTGTACTAAGGGACAATTAACGAGATTTAAATATTATCAGCTACGTTCTTGGTGGGCCACTCCAGAGTGGGTTGAAGAGGATGATGAGCCTTGGTTAGAACAGGCGATGAGAATTGGCCCACTAAAATAGGAAGTCTCATTTTGGTACTAGGTCTTTCTGGACGCAGATGTGTAATAACTGTATTTCTAAATGTTGCCGTGTATGACCTACATCTTGCTCACAAAACGCTTTCTTGACCTTTCACAAGATTGTCTCCTACGTGACCCTGTGTTGGTGCCCTGGGCCGGTTTCTACTGCACCCACGCATTTATCTCTGGAACTTGTATAGGCAACAGAACAGGTCTGTCCCTGCCAACGGCCTAACACCTGGCCAGGTCACGAAACCCTCCTCAGCTGCAAGGCATGAAAGCTGCCCCCAAACAGGAATATGTCCAGCGCACTCCTGAACTCCTGCATTCCTCGGAGTTTCCTTTGGCCCAACACCTGAAAATCTGCTCCACACACCTGAATTCCTGCATACCAACTGACTTTCTGTCATCCTCCTACACCCGAGGGGAGTGTCTACATCCTATAAAAAATGCTGCATGCCAAGGACATTTTGAACAGTCTCCTGACACCTACGCAATCCGTGGGTCTCGGACACTCTTCCATCTCTAGAGATTATCTTTTGTTGTACTAAATAAATCTTTTGTTTCCTTGCTTCCAGAAGTGTGGTCTCCCTTTCTTTGGAATGACATTTGGCGCACCAACGTGGAACCCGTCAGAGACTCGGTGGCCCAGGCTTGACGACCCGGAGAGGAGGGAAATATCGGTAACTTAGGAGCGCACCTACGGAAAAGCAGATTCAAGTCCCCGTAGCCAACGTCGCCAGTATCTCCTTCCCTCAACGGTGTCCTCTACAACAGTAGCCCCGGTCCTGACTGGGGATCCCTTCTTTGGTCCACCTGATTTGTTTTCGAAAAAGAAGAGACCCCGCTGGAAACAGGACACATCAGTATTCTGGTAAGGTCGTCTTGAGCGACATGTTTTTTCTATTCTGAACGTCATATTGAGCATGCCTTTGACTATTCTGGTTTTGGATTAATTATTCGGTCTTTGCAAACACCGAAGAGCAGGTAATGTGTTCTCAATTTTGAACAAAACTGCAGTCATAAGAGAATATCCTTGTTGATACCCATATCTTAGACATGCCTGTCTCTAACAGATTAAGGAAATTATGTTGCTGTTTTTATGGCCAAGATACTCTCGAAGACAGTCAGCCGGCTCCTCCGGAAGGGACCCCTAATAAGGAAATGTACATAAAGTATGGTAATTCCGGCATTATTCACACAAAATCGTGGCGGAAATACACAAAATCAAATATAGAATTACAATGGCCAAAGTTTGGGTCATTTGAAATTCCGCAGATAACGTACCTAGAAGAACAACTTCACCGGCGGAAGGTTAGAGCAAGTATGTTTGATTCTTTCAGCCTTTGGAAGAAAGAAATACATGAGAGAATTAGGAAGGCCCAGGCTAAAGAAAATAACCAGAAAAAGAGAACACCCCAATCAGACATAGCAGCCCTTAAAGGGAAGGAAATAGAGCGGAATAAAGAGAGACATGACAGAGAATTTAGGTTAAATGTAACAGGTCAATATCCGGTACTACCAACTAAACAAGATGAAGAGGATACACTATTGTATTCAAGACCTCCTGCTTATCAACCACAATTGTTAATGCAACCGCCACAGCCTCCACCTGTCATTCCTAATGTACTCCCAAACCCGCAACATCAACCTGTTCAGCCATCTGAAGCAACTGCCCCGATTCCCCCGGTTAGCGAATCAGATTCCGTGCCTCTTACCGCTAACGAACCAGTGGTGAGATTAAAAATAAAAAAACAAAGAAGCGAGCCCCGTCTGCTGCAGATTCAGACTCCGAGTCAGAATCCCTGGTACTAGGTCATGAATCAGATACTAGTGAATATAGACAAAACCATCCCCCACGATTAAGAAGCCACGACAGGAAAAGAATAAATCTCAGAGCCCAGCAGCTAATATACAAAGGTGCCACCCCAGCAGATATACACAGTGCAACCAATGAGCAGATCCAAGTAGCAGGAAAGAACTATCTACTAGAGAGGATGGCTTATCACCTAATGGCTAAAAATGATGATACATATGTAGATACACCTACAGCATTTCGCAAACTCTATCGTTTGGTAGAAAGTGGTGGGTCAACAAAAGATGAAAGAGATACTTTATTGACAATGATTAAAACAGCTTTACATAAAGAAAGTCTTTCCAATGAGGTAGAACCTATTGAAAGGATACAGCAAATGCCTGTTAAAGAAGCAGCACCCGTTTTTGTCCCACCTCGGGCGATGGGTCTAATGTTACTAACCCTAATGATCCCAATGCGTGTTCTAGATGGCTGTTTAATTTTGTATACACCCCCTGGACCAAAGCAGAAATGTTGCAACTGCGGAAGGACATCCCTGATATCCGAAAGAATCCCACAGGATTCTATGAAAGCGTCCAACAGGTTCTGAGTTCATATACACTGACTCTAACAGACATAATACAGTTTTTGGACTTATACTTCCAGCCGAACTGTGGAAACCCCTACGGTTTACAGATGACCAGGCAGCCCTTGGGGATACATGGGAAGAATTAGCACTCAAAGATACAAATAGGAAACCAGGCGAAAAGCCACACGACCATATTTTAAAATTGCCCCAAAGATTGTTGACAAAATTGAAAACAATGGCACCTGAGAGGAAAATAGACTGGACATTACTTGCTGCCTGTAAACAGAACCAGGATGAGTCAGTCTCTGACTATTTCACAAGGCTGGGAAAAGCATACGCTGACTTCAGTGGTCAGGATGTGACCACTGAAACTGGCAGACATCTCTTAATTCAAACTTTTGTAAAGGGTCTGTTACCTTCAGTAGGGAACAGACTAACATCTAGTGAAAGTAGTTGGCCAGCGGCCACTCTGGCCACTATTCTGACTATGGCTCAATATTACGAGACACAGAATAAAACAGCGGAAGATGAGAAAGAGAACAAAAAGAAGAAATTAAAAGAACAAGTGTTGCTTAGTCAAATAGATACGCGTCGCACAAACAGCCATATGCCCAGACCAACGGTCTCATACCCCGAACCCAGACCATATACCTCAGATACCCCACGCCAACTACCCAGACTAGGCCCCCAACCTACTGACATCTGCGCTTATTGTAAAAACCAGGACACTGGAAAGGTGATTGTAGGATTCTAGCAGCCAACATCGCTTCGGGGAAAACTCAACCCAGAACACATAATACCCAGACACGAGCTACACCACTTTACAGGGAGAATAGATTTGATAGAGGCCCAAGACAGCAGGAACTTCAAGCTACCCTTCAGGACTATACCGTGGATGATCCTGAAATGTCATCCCTGTATTGGGCAGCATAGGACAGTCTAGGATGGGGGAAGGAACCAGTGGAAGTACCTGTAGATCAACAGGGACCATATGTTACAGCATCAGTTGCAGGGTCAGCGGGACCTTTTCTAATAGACACAGGAGCATCCCGTAGCACTCTAACCACACCACTGATTCCGAGGGCTCCTCCATCCGGCAAACTCATTACATCGACTGGATTCGATGGTCAGCCCTCTGTCAATTCCTTGTCCTACCCAACACCATTCTCAATGCAAGGTGAACAAATTTCAGCTACCTTTTACTGTCTTCCCAATGCCCAGAGAACTTACTAGGCCTAGATCTGTTAAAACACTATAGAGCTACCATTCGGTGTTCACCGAATAACGTTCGGTTAATACTGTACGATAACAATGCTCCTTCTGCTCCTACCCAGCTTTTACAGTTATCACACATACAAGATGATTTGGCGACTATTTCCCCCTGTCTATGGGCGACCTCAGACACGGATGTTGGATCCATCCAAATGCCTCCAGTGCATATCACCTGGACTACAGGAGCAACTCTGCCAAGGATCCCACAGTATAAAATATCTAAAGAGGGAGAGGTCGCCCTTCAAACCATTGTTCAGGACCTCATACTCGCTGGTGTAGTGGAACAGGTATCAGGAAATATCTGTAACAGTCCTATTCTCCCAGTTCTTAAACGTTCCCCTACAGGACAAAAGATATATAGATTTGTGATCGATCTGCGAGCTATTAACAAAATAGTGCAGCCTCAATTTCCTGTAGTTTCTGACATTACCACCATTCTCACCATGATCCCACCAACAGCTAGAGTATTCACAGTTATAGACCTTAAAAATGCATATTTCTCTATTCCTATACACAAGGATTCCCGTTTTCTCTTTGGATTTACATTATTGAATGTCTCATATAGATTCTGTAGAGCACCTCAAGGCTACACTGAAAGTCCCAGCATCTATGGCCAGGCTTTAAAAACACAACTGGATCAGATCCAGCTTCCACAAGGAGTAGTATTAATTCAATACGTTGACGACATTCTTTTAGCAGCAGACACAACACAACTTGCCCGCAAAGCATCCATGATCACACTCCAGTTTCTTGCTACTAAGGGACACAAGGTCTCTAAAGACAAACTACAGTATTGTAAACAACAAGTGACCTACTTGGGTCACTTGTTGTCTGAGGAGGGACGCACTCTTACACCAGATAGGATTCAAACTATTCTGAATTTTCCAACTCCTGTCACCCAACGAGATGTCAGAGCACTCATAGGACTGACTTCCTTTTGTAGACAATGGGTCCCTAATTTCTCCCTCATCATTAAACCATTTCTTTCTCTAGTCACCAGAGATGTATCTGACCCCGTCCCCTGGACCACCCAACACACAGAAGCATTCACGACACTACGCCAGGCCCTGTGCTCTGCTCCCGTACTAGGTACTCCTGACTATCACAAACAATTTTTTCTTTTTGTACACGAGCGATCTGGATGCAGCCTCTCGCTCCTCTGTCAGACACATGGCACACACAAGCGACCATGTGCGTACTTTTCTGCAGTCCTGGACCCTGTTGCTTCTGCTTTGCCCACCTGTCTACGCGCTGTAGCGGCCACTGCAGTGGCGGTGCGACAGACGGAGGGCATTGTTTTGGGATCCCCCTGACGGTTTTGTCCCACACTCAGTGGACATATTGCTCAACAAAACCAAGACACAACATCTCACCAGTGCCCGACTACATGGATATGAACTCACCCTTCTTAACCCGCATATCACAATACAACGTTGTACCACCCTCAACCCAGCCACACTCTTACCCTTACCAACTACTGATCCCCTCACACAACCAGCCCACCATGACTGTGTATTCCATACTGAAGCTGAAACAAAAATTGGGTGGATCTGAAAGATACAGCTTTTCCAGAGGCAGAAGGCCACTTATGGGTGGATGGGTCATGTCTAAAAATACCGGATGGTACTACTTCCGCTGCCTATGCAGTCACTACAGCCCTTACAGTGATAGAAACAGCTAGAATTCTCCAGAAATCAGCCCAGGCAGCAGAAATAACAGCCCTTACACGGGCATGCATCCTTAGTACCAATATGTCAGTCAATATATATACCGACAGTCAATATGCCTTTGGCGTGGTACATAATTTTGCACTACTATGGAAAGAACGAGGTTTCCTTACTTCACATGGCACCCCTATTCAGCACGGCGACCTTATCAATGCCCTTTTGGAAGCAATCACTTTACCAACCAAACTGGCAGTAATCAAATGTGCAGCTCACAAAAGGGTGACAGATGAAGTAGGGCAAGGGAATGCCTTAGCAGATAAGATAGCAAGACAAACAGCATTGGGGAAGTACCAGCTAGAGTATACGTCCTAAAGTCACAAGCTGAGAAATGGCATGACGCTAGACAGCAGATAATTGACATACAGCGTTCAGCCACTCCTGAAGAAAAGGCCCAGTGGGAAACAGAAGGAACAATGGATGAAGAGGGGTGCTGGAGGTCCCAAGATATGCTAAAATGGAAATTACCACAGGCTTACGTAATCCCCTTGCTCACTATGACTCACTTACCTGCACATATTGGTTCCCAGGCCATGTGTACCATGCTCAAGGAAGTATGGGATTACCACCGACTCCGCCCAGCAGCAGAGCGGTTTGTCAAACAGTGCCTCACATGTCTCAGACACAACATAGGTCAGGGAACTAAAGTCCCAATGGCAGGATTCGCCCTTCCTACTGCACCATTTGAAGTACTTCAGATAGACTATATACAGTTAAACAGAGTCAATCACTACAAATATGCATTGGTGGTAGTCTGTGCCTTTAGCAAATGGGTTGAGGCATACCCCACAAAGGATAACACTGCCATCACTACAGCTAAAGTCTTATTGAAAGAATTTTTCCCTAGATATGGCCTTTGTAGATTAATGCAAAGTGACAGGGGGTCCCATTTCATTGGACAGACAGTCAAGAACATCCTGGGAGGGCTTGGGGTCAAACAAAAATTTCATGCAGCATTCCACCCACAGGCAGCAGGGCTGGTGGAGAGGTACAATGGGATCCTTAAAGAAAAGCTGGCTAAAATAACAACAGAAACAGGACTGAATTGGGTCAATGCTCTTCCATTGGCACTACTATCTATTAGATCAGTCCCACATTCCAAATCCCATCTTACCCCATACGAGGTAGTTTATGGCAGGCCCATGAATATCTGGAATGCACCCTCTCCAAAGTCCATTTCACACCTACCACAGGAAATATTGACTGATTATTTGTATGAACTTACTGAGACCCTGTCTTTAATCCATGAACAGGTGCGGGCCACTACTGAGGACAGATCCCAGGGTCCAGGCCATCACATCCTCCCTGGCGAATTTGTCCTGGTGAAAAACTTCGCCCGCACCCAATCCCTACAACCACGCTGGAAGGGGCCTCTGCAGGTACTCCTGGCCACAAGGACAGCCGTCAGAGTGGAGGGAAGAAAGTCGTGGGTACATGCGTCCCACTGCAGGAAAGTGGACCCCGTCACCAAAGAACAACTACAAACCCAGAAAGAAGTCTTAAGGCACGAAAAATCAGCATCACCACGCCTTGAGTCGGACACTGAGTTGGAACTTTGTGACGAAGGAACAGACTGATACTACCTCCGGTCCAAGGCTAAGCTAAAGAACAAGTCTAGCTCCAAGGCTGAAGAAAGCTAAAATGAGAACTTGTAGTACCCGGACAATAGTACTGTTTATCCTGACTGCCATTTTTGTCCTGTTCAGCGTAGTGTTCTGGATCCTCGAAGAAATAGTCCCCGCCAAACATACTGTATTGCCCCAAGCAACAGTTCCACCAACGCCATCTGAACATTCTCATGTACCTTGGCCAGACACACATCTCAACAGACACTTGGAGTTTCATAATAATACTTTTATTCAAATGTTACACCAGTTTAATCAGGTTTCCAATGCGACAGACTGTTATGTTTGTGGACTCCTACCTCATGCAGTTCAGCACACTATCTCATTCTTGGTGTTTCCCGCCACTCCGGCCTACACTTGTGCTCTGATGTACAATTTGACGAACGTTTTTCCATCATGTTATGACAAAGGCAACCTTACAACATTCCAACCCTTTCTTTGGACTCTTCATAAAAAAACAATACTCTCTGCAATGCCTCTGACCCGCCACAAATTCACGCTATTATGTCCACCCCTATGCAGGACACCTGGGGTTACACTTTCTTTCCTACTCAAGAGAAAGAAGTTGCCATTTCAGTTACATCACGTCCTGGTACATTGTGTCTGCAAGGTCAAGGAACAATACCTATAGGAGCCAGTCTGTGCAATACTACCATAACCTACAACAACTTCACCCCATACCTCAGCCTTCCATCAGGACTGCACTTTGTATGTGGAAACAAAGCTTACACCTGGCTGCCTTCTGACTGGAGTGGCACATGCTATATTGCATTCCTGCTGCCACCCACATTTAACAGGAACAACTTGTACCACAGACAGAGGAGACGGGTACCAGATATAGACCAGACCGACACCAGCAACCAGCACTTCGGCGATGCCCTGAAGGGCCTTCTACCTTTTTGGGGTCCCATGTCCAACAGTCTCAACACCAGGCGACTCACCAGAGTCCTGGAAGCTACTGCCAACATCACTGCAGGAATACTGACCCAGCACACGGCCGAAATCGATGCTACACGGATGGTTTCTCTTCAGAATCGCATGGTGCTCGACGTCATCCTGGCAGATCGAGGAGGGGCCTGTCGCATCATCGGGGCTAGCTGCTGTGTGTATATTCCTGATTCATCGCCCTCCGTCTATGAAGCAATCTCCAAACTACACCGGATTGCCACCGAAATACAACCAGACAATGGGACCCCTTGGACCTGGACAACTGGCTTATGGAACATTCTGATCACCTGGGGATGGAAGATACTGGCGCTCCTCACGATCCCCTTGGGAACCATCTTCTTCTGTTGCCTGTGCGTCCATTGTGGCCCAGCACTCTGTTCTCTGTGTGCATCTACCTGCAGATCCACACCTATGACCAGTCAGACTGAAAACAGCAAAATACTATATCATCAGACATTTGAAGAACTCTGTAAAATTGACATTTACTAATGACGTTGCACACGGCAAGAGGAGGGACTGTAATAACTGTATTTCTAAATGTTGCCGTGTATGACCTACATCTTGCTCACAAAACGCTTTCTTGACCTTTCACAAGATTGTCTCCTACGTGACCCTGTGTTGGTGCCCTGGGCCGGTTTCTACTGCACCCACGCATTTATCTCTGGAACTTGTATAGGCAACAGAACAGGTCTGTCCCTGCCAACGGCCTAACACCTGGCCAGGTCACGAAACCCTCCTCAGCTGCAAGGCATGAAAGCTGCCCCCAAACAGGAATATGTCCAGCGCACTCCTGAACTCCTGCATTCCTCGGAGTTTCCTTTGGCTCAACACCTGAAAATCTGCTCCACACACCTGAATTCCTGCATACCAACTGACTTTCTGTCATCCTCCTACACCCGAGGGGAGTGTCTACATCCTATAAAAAATGCTGCATGCCAAGGACATTTTGAACAGTCTCCTGACACCTACGCAATCCGTGGGTCTCGGACACTCTTCCATCTCTAGAGATTATCTTTTGTTGTACTAAATAAATCTTTTGTTTCCTTGCTTCCAGAAGTGTGGTCTCCCTTTCTTTGGAATGACAGATGATAAGAGCGTGTCAGACATTTCCAAATTGTGGGAAGAAGGGTTCGGGGAAGGAACCTTAAAGCAAGTTTGGCATGCTTCTTTTTCCATTTTACGTGCAGTGGTGAAACCCGCCTCACTTAAGCGAAACCACCTATTTACCACCCACAGGGTATACTGGTCGCCGGCTTAGCTTTCAAGAGTTACGGGAAATGCATATGTATGTCCAAAGTGTATGCGCTCATCGGCAGATGATCTGCATATGTTTATGCAGTGTCCGAAGATTGCACCCTACTGGATAACGGTATTTTTAGAGGAAGTGATTGGTCAACAGATCAAGGTAAGCCCACAACTTATATTTTTTGGGCTGAATCAAGAAGCCTGCATACAAACAAATTCTGTTACAAATAAATTTGTCTTTTATGTGATTTTGTTGGCGAGGCAGGAGATATGCAGGCGTTTGGAAATCTGAAAGTCCACCACTGTTTGCTGACTGCCTCAGAAGTATCAATTATACGAGCCGGACGGATATTGCTTGCGACGTTAAAAGTTTGGAGAAGGTCTGGGCATTGTTTGTAGACAACAGCTAAGCGGGTCCGATGATTAAGCCATATATGCTGGAGGTCCCAGTTCCCCTCCGCCTTGGTCTCTACGGGAGGGAGATGAATGTGGAAACAGCAGTATTCTTTGCGTGGTCATGCATATCTTCCCCTCCTCTCTTTCGAGGAACGAGAGCTATACCAGCAAGAAAGTTGGCGGAATGAGGACAAAAAAAAACCAAGTTAAGGCAAGGGTATGATAAAGTTCTTGAGGCGCTATGAAAAAAACAAAAAACACATTTCAGCACTACTCAGTGTCAGTGCCTATAAACATTCAGGGCTCGATTACAAGTCTGGTAGTCCATGGACCGCCAGACTTGCGGGGGCAGCATTGGTGGCCTTCCATTATTACAATTAGGGTGGTCGGACCTAATTGCCCCGCCGCAGCCACCAGGGAACCGCTGTTCCCTGGTGGAGATGCGGAAGTGTAGAGGCAGGAATATGCTTGGTGGGACTGCCGTGGTCCCGCCAAGCATATTACAATTTATCTATCTGCCACGGTTTTCATGGTCGTTCCTCCTCCATGAAAACCGTGGCAGAGAGGAAACAAAGGGGGGCCCTACAGGGCCCCCTGTTGCCTCTGGGCCATGAGGTGCATGCAGGGGGGCACAACATGTGCCCCCCTGCTTGCATGCACCCTAGTTCCTGCACGGCATGGACTTTACAGTCTATGCCGTGCAGGAACTGTTTTTGGCGTTCCCATTGCGGTGACCATTTTCTGAGGCACCGCCATGGGAACGTAAAAAAAAGCCCACGAGAAACACTTGTATTCTGGCAAACGGCCCGACCACGGGTTTGGCAGTGCGGAGGCGAGGCAAACCCGGCGCTGCACCACCAAACCCCTAATCAGGCCCTAAGTTGGCACTGAAGATTAGGGAATGCAAACTAGCATATACAAGTATCTGGAACATTGAGAACAAGCATTGGCATAGCCAATAGGTCTCGCCTTTGGGTCCTTATAAGTGTTCAGCCAGAGCTAGCAGCTTAATAGTCCTCGATTTTCAACCCTAAATTGTAAAAGTCGATAAACCACCAAGTAAGATTCATTATTAATCTTGATAAAATTACAATTTCGTGGCCGATAAAGGAAAGTCTATTCCTTTTTCATTCATTTAAAAAAAAAAAATGTTGTTTGCAGTGTAATTCGGAGTACGTATTCTATATGTTGTATGTAGTGATACCTTAAATTTGAATAGCAAAGTGATTCTTTTGAGAGTCTTCAGTAGATAAATACAAAAATCGTGACTGCTATTTTACTGACACAATGGAAAGAAAAAGAACTACAACGGGGCTTGGAATAAAGCTACACTGAGACAGGCAACACACTGACAATGGGAACGACATCCATGCACACAGAAACACCACTATTCCCATACAGCCAAAACTGGTACAGAAAAACTCAGCAAGATGCCAAACACGTTCAGACCAAGTCAGAAAATACACTTAGCAGGGGTCAGGAGACACTCATGTAGGAACATTTACACCGGGACAGTGAATACATGGAGTCGGAGACTGGTGCTGAGGAAGAGAACACACCAATACAGGCAAAGTTAATAATGATACGACAACGCTACAATTCCATTGCAAGGGGGAGCAAGACAGACATTTGAGCCCCTGGCAATGGCAACTGGGGAAGTGATGCCAATCTGGTGTTGCCCGGATATGCCTGGGGGCAGTGAATACACTCACAAAATGACTGAAATAGGCCGGTAGTACTAATGGTAGTACACTTAACAACAAGTAAGGCACTGGGAAAGGGAGCACGTTGGCATGAAAACCTGCAGAAAGAGAAACACTGACCTGGGAGACTCGAGCCATAGGTCATGAACCCTACGCTAGTACCAAGAACACATTGGCACTGGGAACAGTCTGACACAGGGAGTATTGTGAATAGGTACACACACTGATGGGATGACACTCACACACAAAAAAACTGGGATCAGAAACACTGAGACAATGGCGCATGAGGACAGGAAACACTCACTATGCCAGGGACTATACTGACATTGGGACAGGTAGACATCTGTACTGGGACAGTGGGTACCCTTACGCAGGGAATACATTGCCATTAGCAGAGGGCGAACATCTAAAGAAATACTGATATGAGGCAGAGTTAAACTTACTACAGGACAAAAAAACACATTTAAGCTGAACCATACAATACACTTATTTCTGTGTGTGTGTGTGTGGGGAGGGGGGGCTGGAAAACCCAGGAGGACAGTAATTGAGGTGAATATGGCACAACCAAATCTTGCAGTGAAGTGCGACACCACACAGCATCGCGCCTTTGTGACCAGCACGATGCTGACACAGTACTTCTGTCACAATAAACTCGGACACGGGAGCACGTGTTGTGGCAGGGAGCACATAACTGGCATGCTGCACACGAACCCACTGAGAGAAACACACACATTGCCGCTTAGTAGTGACTGCACTCTCGGGCCAGACCAGACCCACTGGACCCATTGCCCACCCCACGCTCCAATAAAGCTATTCCTCTAGGAAAACTTAAAATACCAGAAGGTAACATCTGCATACAGAAGGCGTTTATTAACACTCTGCAGCTTCACTAAACACAGGGTCGCCAAATACCCCGAATTTGCAAAAACAGTTCTAGTATTTCGACGTCTGTCCTGACACTTTGCCCCAAATGAAATGCATCTCCCGGTTGTGAGAGTGGGATTAGGGAACATGCGCAGTAAAATGAATGTGTACGACGGCACGATGAAAGGCACACAGGTAGGGGAGCGAGAGTAAAGTGCGCGCGACTCCTAGCTGAAGAAACTGGGCGTGTGTGTCAAGAGCCTTTCCCTGAACGCCAAGGACGTGTGCAAATTAGCGATGAAAGGCGCACAGGCAGGGGAGCGAGAGTAAAGCGCGCGCGGCCACACTAATTGGAAACAGATGGCCCCTGCGCGCCGCTGCTCGCTCCCACAAGGTGGATGCCACCACATGCACGAGTGTGTGGAAAAGAGCAGACCAATTTCTAAAGGTCATCTCCTAGAGCAGCGCATGCGCGGTGCACTAGGCTCGACCTAAAAAGGAATACATTGAACTATCAGGAGGAAAGTGTGTCTACAGGGCCATTTCACGAAGAAGAGAGGACTACTCCAGTCCCCCCGGGAGGAAAGCAAACAAGCTCATCAAAAAGCAAGATCAATGCTACTATTATATTGTTTTAAATCGAAGATTCAATAGAGAGATGTAAAGAAAACTCTGTTAGCTCAACCTTGTACACAGTTACAGACAAACAAGTGAGACTGCTGCCTACTCCGGTGCTAGGGATCCGGGTTCACATCTCGGCTCAACATCTCGTGATTCTGGGCAAATCACTTAATCTCCCCTGTGTCCATGGGCAGCGCCTGGATACCCTCACGGTAAGTAAGCAGCACTATATAAATTTACAAACTAAATTTAATTAAGTGGTAGTTGCAGCCAGGGAACTATCTGGCCTGGTTCCACCACGTAAAAAAAATTCATTAGCAGCTGGATGATCTACAGAATTGGACCAAAAGGCTTGTTGTGTGCAGTAGGGCTCACAGAAAGTAAGAGTACAATTCCAAACATCTGTACGGCCCGATACAGCTCCTGGTTTGCTAGGCTCACTTTCTAATGAGGAGAATGTCAGGTGGTCGTCTCAGTCAGTCCATACCGGTTATTCATTTTGTCCCACTCACCACCCCCCATTTTATTCCTCCAAGGCGGATTAGGTGCTGGATTTATTAAGGAGTGAGATAGCAAATTCTGTCCATATGATCACAAATACTAGGGACAAAGTGACAATAAGGTACAGTGCTCTCTCAGTCAGTCAAACAATAGCATTCTCACAATCACCTCCCACGGATTATCAATAACACCCAAGCAGTATTGACCAGAAAGCAGGTCCCATGTTGTGAGAGAAGTCATGGTGGGTGAATGCTGAAAAGAGTGGAAAATTAGAAGGCCTTTTAACATGAAAAATACTTATAACACCATAAATGTTTACAAATACAGGCCACTTCAATGGACACACATTTTAAAATGGCTAGTTCCAAACTGAGCTGGCATGGTGTGCAATATAATGATGGACTGGGATGTGGCCCAAGTAATTAACAGTGGCTGAGATTAATTCTGGCATTCCATTGATCGCTTATTTGTAAACTTCATTGCTATGCTTCAAGTGGGATGGGTATGCCCATACGTGGGTTCTGTGCACTGGAACCAGCTGTACCCGACTGATGAGCCCTCCTAATCACTGAGGTGGCATGGTGAGCAAAAGAAAGATGGACTTGGATGCAGCCCCAAGTAATCACCAGTTGCGGAGATTAATTCAAGCATTCTATCCATCACTTTTTGATATACTTCATTTAAAATGGGCTCTTAGCTTGGCCACGTCCTGGTAGAACTTCAGATATTGCCTCTCTAACAGATTCTGCAGAGTTATCCACCCTAGGCAGACAGACTGCTTGAAGAGCCTTTCTGATTCCAAGCGAGAAATGAAACTGTAGCGCAACAATAACAAATGTCCCAGAAGCACAGCGTTGAAACGCATGACCTACTATGCTAAAACTGCGGTCACATTTTCGGCCTGGGATGGGGGACGCTACCATTCTCCCCCCAGGGCTAGAAATAATTCACAAAATGAGATAGGACAAGTGAAAGGGCGAACTCTGCTCCATACCGCTGACTTATATGGCTTGGAAAGAACCATGCTCTAACAGAAGAGGCCTTCAAACTATGGGGCCCCTGCCACACGTAGGGTGTGCCGCCTAGGAAGAGGGGTGGAAATGGCCCAGCAGGAAGGTGAATTTCTCTGCAAGGAGTTGGGCCAAAAGGTCAAAAGGAACAGTGAGTCCTTGCTTGTAATTAAGGACGGCCTTGAAAAGAGTTCTTGTTTGTTTTGCATGTTTAAAGGCTATCTTCATTTACAAATAGGCTTAGACTGTTAAAGTGAGTTGATCAGGAGGAGGCCAATGGGCTCCCTTTCAGTGCAAGGATACTCCAGTGTTAGAATACCGGGGTCCTTAGAGCAATGGCCCACAGAGAGGGGAAGGAGGCAAGATTTAAGGACATATCTTTTTTTTTTTTTACAAAGGGATCTAGCTTCCTTGTAGGGAGGGCCAAGGGGAGGAAGCCTCATTTTAGTTAGCAGTGGAGACAGCTTCTAGCCTCTCTGCATGATGGCCCAGGTGAATGGTGTGACAGGTGCAACGGCACATGGGCCCAAGTGTGTGAGGAGCCCACCACATCCCAGTTAGGGCTGTCTTAAATGCTATGCCTAAGTGAAGACCCAGGAAAGAGAGTAGCAAAATGTGGAAGGCTTTTTTTCCCTAACAAACGTGCTGAAACAGCCTGCTTTGTGCCTCAGGGTGATGGTCGGGTAGGGTAGAGGAAGAATTGGGAGATACAAAATAGGCAGAGGAGACAGCTTTGCAACGTCCTATTTATCATTAATGCACCAAATGCAGGGGCTCCGGCAGCCCTGGTGTGTGAGGGACTAAGTGCACCTAATTAGGACTATTTTAGTACCCAAAATGGTAGTAAGGATGCATGTTTTGGTTAATGAATCAGACTGATGGTCCAGGAAAGAGTCCGAGCCATCATTAGTGCACCAGGTTCAGTAGTCCCAAGCTCATGAGAGCACCCTAGTTATGACTTTCTAACTATCCAAAAGAGGGGTAAGGAAGATCATATTCCTTGCCTCCATCAGAACCAGGACATCCTTGCTAAAGAGAGAAGGCCAGATGCTGCAGCCCTCAGGCCTTCCTTCTAAGGTGCAAAGGCCATGCCTAGGGGGAGTAAAGAGGCAGAGGTATCAGCCTGCTTCTCAGGGCCATAGCAGTATTTAGTGCAGCGTGTGTAGGTGCACCAGGGCCAGGTGGTGCGAATAGCCAACTAAGGCCCATGGTGTTTTTTGCGCAATTCTATTTTTGTTTGAGTCGTTTGCACTGGTAATCTTTCAGATTTAGTGTGGATTATGTGCTAAATAAAAGATACCCCTGAAATTATTTCATATGACCTGCCCCTCCTTCACCTTTTACCATCAGCCATGCCCCACTAACCCCCTCTCCTTTTCATAAAGTTTTGGTGGGGAAGTATGGCTTGTAAACATATTACTCAGGGGGCTCAGAACAAAAAAGCTTGCAGACCTCTACTAGATACACTTCAATTTAGTGCATAGTCACCAACTGCAGAAAAAAACGTAACAGCTCTTTGATCTGAGAGATAATTTTCCAAATAGTTTTAGAGAAATTCTCAAACTGATCATCCACCTTGCAACAGTAGCAACTTCAACTTGTCGGAGCCTACCGGACTCTAAGTCAGTGATTGACTTACATGAAAACAAGCAGGATTGTAACAGTTGCGCAATATAACCAGCAGGTCACACACTTGAACTACCGTTGAACACAATACAATAATATGATGGTGCAACCATAGATCTGATCGATCACTCTCATCTCCCTCCACCCTCAAAACCTGCTGACCCCCCCTGCCTCCAGCAAAAGAGCAGAGATACTACCCATCACTGTCATGTGATTCTATCGCATCGTGAGTAGAGACATATTAGACCCTAAAATGGCAGCCAACTCTAGGAATGCCTCCTCTACCTTTGATGGGCCAAACATCAGTCCTGGAAATGCACCTCCAAACTGTGATACATTTTCAGGACCGACAGTGAAAATGTCCCGTATTTCCTGTGAGTGCTCTTCCCGCACATCAAGGAAATTTTCCCAATTTTCTACGTAAAACTACCTTGATGATCTTAAATGGTAGCAAGCAGATCACCATAAACATTGGTCAGCCACCACATCATAATTTCCTGTGGCATCACAACGGTCAGACGGGCATTTCCGGAGTTGGAGCCGCTGCTGTCTCTGCCATCACGGATGCTATTTTCTGTCATCTCAGCATGGAGAAGTGGAATGAAGAGGAAAGTGGCCCGAACACCCACCTCTTTCCTGCAGATGCCAAGTTCCTGTTCTGTTTGAAACGAGGTCCTAAATTTCATTAGATAACAACTACAACTACCAGGTTTAAAAAAAAAACAATCCTTCCAAATAATATCGGTCAGCTTTAGCTATAATCTTGAGTAATTCAGAAGCATTTTTAGATCCTTAGAAAAACAAAAACTATTCTTATTCAGATCTGAAAAACAGACAAGCAATAAAAGACCTTATCCCTGGAAAGAGTGACTTGATGATCTGCGACAAAAACAAACAAAAACAAGCATTGGCAAAGTCAATAGGTCTCGCCTTTGCAAGAGGTTCTTTTTTGTTTTCTCTATTCCATAGAAGGTGTGTGGATAGTATGTGTAAATTGTTTGTGTTAATAAAATAGCTTTTAATGTATTGCTGATTAAGTGATGTATGTGGATGTTTTGTCTGACACGGTAGTTTATTCACAAAAACACCACATTCCGAAAACATGAGCTGAGAAGAAAAAACAAATAGTGCGCCGAAACTAACCTAGATAGACAGCCGGGAACTATGTAATATTGACAGTAGCCATAGGAGGGAACCAAACATCAAAAGGAGGGAAAAATACAGCCAATGCACCAGTGAAAAGCCAGGTTTTAAGAATGGCACCCAAAATAGCAAATGAAAAACGATGGGCGTGCTTCACGTCCACAGACTAGATGCAGCATGTCTCGAAGAGACAACACGTGCTCTGCCTAGGCTCGACCTAAAAAAGAAATAACTTTCAAATAGTACAACCTCCCTTGCTAGAGTAGACCTCTGCCTCAGAAAAGGTGGGCTCTGCAAAACAGGAATTCCCCTGCATTATTACAAAGCACAGTGGGTAGAATCCCTCGTTGCACTTTGCAAACTGTTTCCCAAAATCAGCGGCTACAAATAAAATAACACTCAAAATACAGAAACTCCCGACTGGGACCCAGGCTTCTCCAAATGAAATGCAAAGGAACCTTGAAGACAATCAACCTTGAGTGAAGAATGCAAAGTGTACAGTGTATGCTCCAGAAAGAGCTCAAAACATCCTTCTTTCACCAACCTTGAGCCAGCCTTGTGGTGCCATGTGGTACCCTATAAATCAAATTTTTTTTTTTTTCATTGCATTTTTCATTGAACGGTCAAGGAAAGCATTCAGATTGAATATTGGTATGGTGCCACTGAATACAACCAGCATCAGAGGTTACAATCTGCAAGATAACCATGGTAATATATACAATCAGCAAGAGTTAAAACATACAGGTCCCATCCACCAGGCTGATCATTACATAAGAACCATTAATTACAAGCTATGTTTCTTGGAGATCATTTAAGGTGGCAAGGTAGTTTCGTAGAGGAGTCCGGAAATCATTCGGCTGAGATGTGCCCGGGAGGTTAGAAGCGTATATGCCTGTTAACTCTTTAAACATCGCCATATCTTTTAACCAGTCTCTAAGGCGGGGAGCTCGCCATCTGCCCCATAGTCATGTAAATTCAGTTTTTCTCCAGCAACATGGCCTTAGTCACCAATTTACAGAACGCTTTTGGAGTGTCCTTCACATACCCCATGAAAATCATCTCCGGTGAAACATGAAAATTGTCCCCAGCTTCACCTCTACTGCTTGGATCATTTGTTCCCAGAACCGTGCCACTCTGAGGTAGAACCATGTCAATCCCCAATATGAACCCCACTATAAGTACCGGCTGGTACTTTCTCTCGGGTGACTAATCCATGACCTTATTGCTTGTCTGTTACTCAGAACACTGGCCCCTAGGCTAATGAAGGACTCTTGTCCTTAAACCTTTAAATTATTATATGTGCATATATTGACATTTTAATCTGTCCCTTTAAAGACTCACTATGTCAGAATAGTAAATTGTGCTAACAATTGGTTGTAAATATGGTATATTATGCACATGAAGGTGAATCAAAAAGGGGGGACAGCGGGGCAGGTTTAAAGAGGTCCAACATACATGCCCCAACAATACTATATGCACGAAGGATATGGAGTTCCTCTGAGTCCAAGTGAAAGAACAGGGAGATACTAGAGGTGGGGATGGTGGTGGCCCCACACTGAAGGTGAAGGGGGAGATCCCCTTTTCGGAACTAGGGCTCTCACACACCTAGCAAGCTAGGTGTCATGCTTCATCATATGAGCCTGCCCCTCGTCAGGTCGGCGCTGCAATACCTGACGGGCACCCAGTACGGGGCTCTTTGGCGGGGATCTTTTGTTCCTGCCGTTGGGTGCAGTGGGGGTGAGGGGCCTAGTAAGTGTAGATGTGGGAGGGAAGTGAGTTAAAATAGGTCAGTTAGTCCTAACAGTGATTTATTCAGGAAGGTAAACTGCCTAGTTAAAAATATAGAGAGTGGCGGTGAACTAGAGGCAAGGTATCTAGCTGTATGTGCCCTACTCTCGGTCGGTCAACATGTTTCGTGCCTTGTGTGTCAGGGGGATCAAGGCACTTCTTCAGGACCAATTGTCAATGCTATCTACACAGAGTGGTAAGTGAAAAACTACATACCACATTCTCAGGTCAATAACCTGCAACCAAAACGAGAAGGAAAAACATGATTTTGATGTGGGATGCAAACACTGTGCCAGACACGTATCTCTTAGAACTGTTCTTACGGTACCGAAATGGTACATGTGTTAAGTGAATTTGTATAGTCACACGCATGCTCAACACCGTGTGAGGGGTGAGTGTAAGGTTAAAAAACAAGGTAAGGTCTCTCAAGCACAAGAGGAATCATGATAAAACCAAGGTCTCAAGAAGGAAATTCCATCAAGAGCCGTAAAGTAACAGAAAAGACAGGACAATAACATAACAGAGAGGACAGGAACCGTGCTCACCTATACTGTTGTCTAGTTAGGACTGCAACAGTATCCGGCGGTCGTAAAGGACACCAATTATATTATGCACATATCATGTGAAAAAAATGTAATCTGCATTTGTGGTTTGGCATTTTCCTTCCTTTCAACCCTTCCCTGTATGGACTCACTATGTCCCTGGAGTTACCTAGCATGGTCTAGATTTCTTTTGTTGATGAGCTTTTCAGGTAGTTATTAGTTAATCCCTGGTTTTCTTCTCTCCCCACTTCCTTTTCTATCTTGAACTTTGTTCTTGATCCCCTCTTTCGTTTCCATTATACAGCAATTGCCAAATCATTGTGTAATCCTGTCCCGATGACCTGAAATCAAACAGGTCGAAATGCCATCGAAGACACTCTGTGTACTCTTGGCTTCCTTGGTTCTTAACATGTTCCTAACAAACTTATCTCATTGTTCATGTTATGTATTAATTTTAAATTGCGCCTTCTCGCTGTTTATTCCACTATATCAGACGCGATACCGTTTACCTTGTCACGAGCACTTTGTGTGCACTAAGATTTTGAATTACACTTCCATATGATGAAATATTGCTGTTAAAACTATACGTAATTTATTACGAGATTAAATTCAGACTGCAATATCCAACCTTGGTGTCCTTTCCCTTTTCTGTTTTTTTGGAATTAGTTCCGCACTTTAACTGTCTTTTGAAGTATTACCTGTTGAGATGTTGTTGTTTGTTACCAGGTGAATAAAATCAGCATCTTGTTTCACTAAACCGAGACACATCCACTGGGGAGTGATATGTCCTGTTAAGGCATTTGAAGTGTATCAATCTATATTTACCGGTAGGAAATATTTCTTTAATCTGCTGGCAGCAGTAGGCGCTTTTAGGGTCTGCAATCTCCATACCTAGGTCGTGTGCCCATAAGAGGCAAATATTCATAACCTAAATGAATAACAAGAAAGTACGACAGCACAGACCATGGCCCTCTTTGCCCAAAGTTTTGTTATCATTCATAAGAATAAATATGCATCTTGAATATCAAAAAGCAACAGCAGTTGTGCCTCGGCCACTGGCAACCAGACAAGTTCTGCCTGGAATCAGGCACTGATGCCAGAAAATAAATATTCCTTTTGGGCTCTTAAAGGTTTTAGAGGGATGGCTAGAATCGAAACAAATGAACATCACAGTAGCCATTGGGCAACAACCTTAAGGTACTACAGAAACAGGAACAGCCTCTCCCCATGGACTTCTGAAAGTCCTTGACATCAACACCATAATTGACTGGTCATGCCTAAAACATTCATACCTTATACTCCTAAAAATGCAAACGTTCAAATAACAATTATGGAAATGTGTCATGAAGGAGAAGAAACAGATCTTTAGAAGAACAAAAAGGAAAAAGAAAAAATAGTGTGCTTGTTCGAGAAAAAAAAGCCAAAAAACCAGCAAATCTTTCTGCTTCCCAATTTTGAATTAATTGATGAAGCAGCAGCGTGGTCCAAGACTTCTTCAGTGTGATACACTTGTGATCTTTAAAAACAAAATCAGTTCTTATTAGACAGGTTCTCGCTGGACTGGGTACGAGACTAGCAAGGAAAGAAGAAACTAGCACTGACAGTAGCTGTTTTGTGCACTTGCCCTTGTTGCCATGGTTGTTCTGGTCCTTTGCCAGAGTAAGTGAGAGGCGTTTTGTTGTCTCCAGTGGGTCTTAAAACACTGACACGTGCACTGTGATAGCAGACCAGGGCTGCGGAGCACAATCAGACTCCATGCCCCACTGCTCCTTTTATCCTTTTAATAGCCTCAATGCGCTTTCCCTGATAGCGCCGACATAGCAACAAGATAAAGAACATTTTTTAAGATACTGAAGTGCTGAAGAATGTTATATAAATAGTATAACAAGTTTTATGTCAAAAACTTGATGTACTACCATTTTTAGCTTTAACTTCCCCCTTTAAAATTATTAACTAATTACTCACGCCGTCTAAGCCCAGTTATTTATAGTAGTGGTTAAACTTCCATGAGATGTACAATCCTTTGTCTTCCGTCCAATCAGGCTGCGTTTTACAAGTCACACGCAGTATTTGGCATTCCTAGGTAGGCCGTGTCCACAGGCGGCACCTTCAGCATAGCTGCCAAGGTTTCAGATTGCTATATGTGACATTTTCACAATGTCAGTGTAATTATGAGTGACATTTCAACGGCTATGAGTGACACTTCCTCGCGAGCAAAAATCAAGTAAAGAAGACGAGGGAAACATATACATAAAAGAAGTTACACCCATTTGAGCAACGTGATGACCGTGCCAGCAAAAGCAAATGTTCATAGGAAGTCAGTGCAACAGTACGAAATCATGGCTTACAGTTCAGCGAGTCGAGCCAGCGCTGTGGCAACAGGAGGGCCCCGCTGGCCAGTTCCGCAGCAACCAACACCACCTACACATATTATGGCACACAACTGCTTCTGGTAACACTGCTGCTCTGGGCTGCTGAATCTGGTTCACATTCTCAGCAGCAGCCCAGTCTGAAGGATCACAATAAAGCCACAGTGAAAGAGGCGAGCTGCCAATTGGTTGCCAGCTAAGCAGGCGCACGCTGGTGTGAGGTGGGGGGGGGGAATCAGGTTGAGTCGTGCCCGGCCACGGGATCCATATTACCAATTACTACTTGAAATGGGCGCCGTGTCAGGATGAACCGACAATCTCCTATTAAAGTGAGTCCAACAAACTCCCTGAGACTCACACACTGTCTCCGTAGAAGCCATTGGGCACTGACAGTGAGTGACGTCAGAATTACACCATGTGGTGTTGAGTGTTCTGTTACTTTGTAGCATGGTATAGTAACAGCCCCCAAGCTTGCCGGGAGCAGCGTGCACTGTGCGCTGCCATAGCAGCTTTCAGAATTAGTGCATTATAGCAGCTTTCAGGCTTGACCGCCGAGAGGCTATAAAGCATGATTTTGCATTTCAGTGCGCTGATGTGGACCACCACACTGAAATGTGTTACTCTAACGCCTGATGCGTGGAACTTGGCAGGGCTGCTTCAGGGTTTGTCTGCCCTGGTCAGCAGCCACTTTTGTTCCAATCTGCTTCACGACAGCCTAGAATATCTCGAATTAATCACGTCATAGTTCACCTCTCACAAAACAACGTGCTGGTGCAAACACTGAACATCTAGAAGCCCTCTTGAGATTGGGCCTAGTTTTCAAACAAAACAGGTAAAAAAAATTCTACATTTGACAACTATTCGTGCACTGCTTTCAAGCAACGTTACTGTGTGGGCTCACTTTGGCCCTCACAAACATTTATTATAGCCACTGAATTCTAGTTAGAGGAGCTCTTAATCTCAAACAAATCTATCTTGCACTTTAAATTTGAAGTTCTTTTTCATTTTATAAATGAACCGTGGGCTAAAGAAAAACCTATTAAACTCCCAAGTATTTGTTTACATTTTGTTAGCTGAAATTGCAAGTAAGACCAATGACATCTCTCAATAACAAAAGGCAAGCGGAGAAAAATCGAGCACTGCCAAACGAGACCATATGGATTTAGACCTCATATATAAAACACCACACGGTGCACTGTGATGTAAAAGGTCCGGCTAAGGTGCATGCTGTGCTTCCTTATGTACCAAGGAGGGCACAAAATGAGGAGATGATGTACCACTCACATAAATACCAAACCCCTTATTTCACAGCTTAGTGATGCTACATGGACTACACATAACACACTCCCCTCATTAGAAACACTGTATACATAACAAAGGGATGCATACGCTGACAATGTACAGAGGACACTATGCATCCACTTCTGGTGCACATTCAACACACCTGTGTAGTCTAGGAGAAGCAGTCTTTTTATCTTCATCGAATGAAGAGACTTGACTAACATACCCTACATCAATGAATGACCGACGTAGAGCTATGAGCAAACACTAAACGCATGCTTACAGAAAACATATCTGAAACGAGCCAAGCCGACAGATCTGACTTTAGTGTGATAAAATATACAAACAAAAGGTATGCACAAATGTACCCAGACTATTTGGGCTGTGTCACAGTGTAACCTGATGCAAGGCAACAAACGTTTGGTGAAAAAAAAACAGGACACTAACAGAAGACATAAAAGAGCCTTGTTGCACAGGGATGAGGAACAAACAGGCTGTGCACAGACCAGCTTGGGAGACTGACCTGGGCCTCTTGGGGGACAGTGATAGACAGACTGCCCTAATGGCCCATCAAGAGACTGCCATCTCCGCCCAATACAGACTTATACAATTCCACCTTCATCATATATACGCCAGGAAACAATTTCATACACACAGAGTGGAGCTAAGGCATTTTCAGAGGCTTTTTGGGAAGGAGTGGGGCAAGTCATGTTGGTGGTAATAGGCTATCTGATTGTACTCAACAGCCACCCCTCAATGAATTAGACTATCTTAACCCCCACCAGTAAACAATGGCGTTTAAAGGCCTGGGTTTGACTGTACGGAATAAGGACATTGTTCACAATTGGAGGGCAACAGAAGTACCAACCTTAATGGAAAGCAGGGTAGTACTGATGTAGAATCCTGAACAAAAAAAATGAATAAGGCTCGAGAAGATCCATAAAAGCATGATCATCAAGGTTGGAATACCAGGACATGCCTTACTAAGAAACCCTTATGTACTAATATACATGTGCCTAATATACTAATATAAAAATGCCGCAGGCACGCTAAGACATGCGGAGTAAGCATGAATTTAAACCTACAATGAAGGAATCACTTCTTGCAACAATTTCTGTTAAGGAAATATAAACAGAGAGACAGTGTGGTTAGGTGGGTAGCATTTCAAAACAGGAAACAGTGGCATAGCCTTAGCAGGCGCAAAGGTCATGCACTATGTCCCACACATGCTGGAACCTCCACAATACATTATCACTGTACCACCGCATTCAGAATCATGCTGTGAATATATCATTAACAGAAATCATCGCAATAAGTGATTCCTTCATTGTAGGTTTGAATTCAAGCTTACTCTGCATGTATTAGCGTGCATGCAGCATTTTCTGGTCCTGACGAAAGCCATATTGACCCACATGGGCACGAAGTAACGATGGCTAAAACATGTTGACCCTAAATATGGATACATGAGACCACTTATGTCTCAAAGATATCAACCACTGCTTTTAAAACTTGCACAGGGCCCCCATTACTAAAATACCTTAACGGGTGGGTGGCCTTGAGTGTCAATTTTAAAATCACTTGCACTTTCACACAAAAAACAGGTACGCTGTAACTCAGGCGTTGAAGCATACCCTGGAGGCATTAAACACCTAGGGTGTGAACCCAATGATGAAGTAGGTCATCAACTAAGTTGGTGAGTGAGGGTTATTTGAAAACACCCTAGGGTTCCCCCTTTCCCTTTTTTGAGCAGGAGACACCTGTCACATTTGCTATATTTTTTATTCATCACATGATCTCTGGCAGACAACGAAAGCTGTTTAGAACTAGACCTATAAATGGTGTCTCTCTCCCAAGGCGACCACATACAATTGCTAGCCAATCATATGATCAGCTCCATCAATGAGGCCAATCAACTTTCAAAAGACCCACGTTGTATACTCTTTTTTTATTTTGACATAAGCTCTGGCAACAAGTAAAGGTTTCCAGTTAGACCTAAAAATATAACAATCAAAGTTTTTTTACTAGATTTGCTAGACTGTGTGCCATGACGATGTGTTTCCACAGCTGCCCATTCACCACTGGGTTTCATCAGGACAACTTGCCCTTACAAATGCTTCCCAGACTCAACTCTTTACCATTTTTCAAGACCACAATTCTCCCTCCCTTCTCTTAACCTGTTTCACCCTTGAATGTTCTTTTACGTCATGCTTCAGTTGAGAAACACTTTGGGCTGATTTAAAGTTTGGTCGCCAGGGTACTTGGTTGCCAAAGCAACGGAGTACCGTTTCTGCCAAACTGAAGGTCTTCCCACCAGATTTACAGACCGGGGTGGGGGGTGGGATTAAGTATGTAAGCAATAGAGACTGCTCCTTCTCCGTCACTGACATACTCCTCCAACAGACCGAAGGAGTAAGGGCCATCGGAGGTTTGACCATTCCACCACTTGCTCGATATAGAGTGGGCAGTTAAATGGGCAGTTTTTCTTTCCCTTAGCTCAATGGAAAACATGGTGATAAAATATAGTAAAACATTTTAAATGACCCCCACACTATGGGTGAAAACTCTCATGGTGTGGTGGACATTAGTTTTTGTTTTCAAAAACAAAATCCTGCTTTGGGAATTTGTTTTTAAAAGATCAAAAACATGTTAAAAGTTTGTTGGAATGTACAGCTGGGATGGCGGTGTCTGACAATGTTTTGAATTGTCCACAGGGCTGGTGCACAACCCTATATTTGGCGGGCGGATAACGCTCCGTATGGAAGGAGTAAAGTACTTGGCCATACCGACCGACTTCCCTCCGCCAGCGAAACTCAAAATCTGCATATTAATCACCTTCACATAAATAAAACTCTTTCACTCCATGGCATGCAACATAATATTACTGTTTTTACAAGCTGTGTTTTTTTTTTTTGCAACACTAATTTACCGCAGTATTTTAACCCACTGATACTGGCCTAGCTCTATTAGGCACCTTTGTACATGGTTCACTTCCCTTCAATGATAGCGATATCCAAATAACACCAGTAAGATCGTTAGGTACACTCAAATTAACTCAGGTAATGAATCCCTCCAGGAGAACACACTAGCGAATTGCTAGCTGTAAACACTCCTCAACGACTTGAGTCACTATGTGCTGTAGTCCATTGTCTTGATGCCTGTATAATGCTGTTCTCTCAAGCATACTGCCAAACTTAAAAATACAATTCTCCATTGTCCCTCATCAGTGGTCATCACATATCATCCTCAAGAAACAACTTCCCAAGAAAGAAAACCACATTTAATAGCTACCACTGCACCGCTGTAAACAACAATAGGAAATAGTAGTTACTAACACCAACAATGGTGCCCTCGGTTATATAGGATCATGTTATAGTCAGAGTGTGTGCAATTTTAAAAAAATGCAATGGGATAGATGACTCACCGCTAGAGAACAGGCTCTCTGAGACCCATATGCAAAAAAAGGTAGTGTTGCGGCATGCCTCATACTAATGAACACGCAAGTTCTAATTAACTTAAAGTCTCATTGGGAAGAAAACTAAGTGTGTAAAAAGTCCAAGAAGTGGAAAAAAACCCTTGCACATCCCAGGAAGAGTCAATCTATCCAGATTTTAGAATTATTTAGTTAAAAATACTGCATAGGATATGTTTCACAAGGGTCCAACAACAAGAATTGGGAAAAATTGAAAGTGCAGCACAGTTTGAACCAGTCAAATTGTGAGAAGACATTGGAATCAAGTAATAAACAAGTATTGGTAAGTCTTGTCTTACAAAAGGCGTTAGCTGACATTTTGGCTGTGCCAATGCTTGCTGTCGATTCTGAACAGCAGAAGCAAAAATAATTAAAATATTTGTTACAGATGTTGAACAGCATTGGAAAAAAATAACCATATTAAAATGTCTGAGCAGCATGCGGAAATATGTGTGCATCGTCTACCATACGTGTGGCTACATCATAAGCCTGCAGTGGCCATTTTAGCTTTATAAAGGCTGTCTGAGGGAGAGACCATGTTACATCCATCCCAAAAGCAGTATGAAGAACTTACCGAAGACTATGCGTGATCAAGAAGCGAAGAAGCGCTTCATGCGCTTCCGGGCAGGGTGTTTCATGACCTTGTGCTCAGTTCTGCAGAAAATATGGGATGGTCAGGATGTGAAGAGAGAACAAAATCTGCTTGTTAATCAAGGATTTATAGTGGCAAAAAAGAGACATAGAACAGGATTAGTGTACCCTTCATCACCACTGATAAGGGAGTGGAATTTTAATATGCCCGAGGAGCATGTTATTGATACAGGAAGGGGAAGTCCAAAGAACTTCAATAGGATGTGGGGGGCTTTAAAAGAACCTCACGGATTTAGATGTACCATGAAAGTTAGGAGATGTCTGTAAACAAACATGTTACAAAAAAGTTAACACAAATAGCAAATGGAACCACTATGAAGTAACTATTCTTTAATATCTAGTTTATAATCTATGGACCCTCAAATTACTTATAAATTGTAATTTTATTTGAGGCGAGGAGAATGAATAATACCTAGTTAACTTTGTATATGAAAAAAGTTATACCACAGCTGGTATTATATCTTTTAACGTTTAGGCTGTAAATGTTATTGCAAAAATAAAAAAAGTTTTAAAAAAATCTGTACTACATTCATTTGGAGTGCTCTACTCCTGGTTCACATTTGTGGCGCTAGCTCCATTTATGGCAAACATATTGTATTCTATACTTACTTTAAGGGGCTTGTGTCTGTCTCCTCCAGCAATTGGCTTCTTTTCCTCTGGAACCTCCAGCCATTGGCTTAAGACATTCCCAATCACATCCTGAATTAGCCCTTTAGTCTCATTGCATCTTGGATCAGCCCTCTAGTCTCATCGTTATTCTATTGGCTGTTTGGGTGTCTCCATTATAATGCATCAAAGAATATTTTACATCTGAAATCAACATCAAGGCTATTGGTCTTGCCCTTGCTTGTTATACACAGCATCTCCCACTTCAATATCAGGTGACATGTAACCCCAAGTGATACTGGCATTTTTCCAATTTTTCCTAAAATGAAAGGTTTTATGTCCCACCTCCCTCGAAGTGGGGCATACCAGTTTGTAAATTACAAATCTGGAATGTCCTGCAACAAAGTCGAAAGCCAAATCAAGACCCATTATTTTGCGACTAACTGAAATAAATTTGTTCAACACTTAAAAGGTTTGGTACATTGCCAGAATTATGGCTAATATATCAACTACGCCAACAGACACTGAGAAAGCAATTCTAGACAAGGAAAAACTGTACATTATAGGCTACAAAAGATATTATAGAACAGTGCTTAATTTGTAAAAGAATAATTGCCAGGGTCCAAAGTTTTGATCAAACTGCAACTTGTGCTATTGCATGTCCGGGGTGCCTAAAGCTGCGTAGTTTGATTCCACCTCATGCCTCTTTGATCCACCACAAGACACTCACTGCCTCTTAATCTCACTCTTAACAGGTTCTTTTTCCTCTCCGTTTTATTTCTCTGTCATTTCTGTCCTTCTCTTCCTCCTTTCTGCCTTGTATATTTTCTCTCTTGCTTTGGGTCAGTCTGATGAGGAAAAATAAGTGCCGGTCCCCAAAAATCAGTGCCCATGGACCCCACCTGCAAACACTGGTTAAATTAAGTACTAGAAAGAAAAATAAATATTGTTTCCAGTTACAACTCATATCTCGCTAGTGAATGCACTAAAGTGGGCATACATTGAGTGCACTAGTCTAAAAATGGATGTAACAAAACGTGTCAGAACCTGGGAATGGTACAAGAATGGGATGAGAGATCTAAATCCAGCAAAAATAAGGTCCAGAAAAAGCAAAAATCTGGGGTGACTAGGCGGGAAAGGCGGATTTACTACAACCCCCAAATCCCTCCACCTCATCCCTTGCGGTTTTCAACAACCCTCCAAATCTGTTCTTTTTTAAATGTATTTTTTTTCTAAAAGCTAACCCAAGCTTCTTTGTTTCTCCACCACCGTCCTTGTCCAGCTCAGCTGTCGCAGTTTTTTTTTCCTTCTTTTCTTTATAACCTAATCTGACCCAGCTCCTCCACTGCTCCCCCATTGATCTTTGCTTAGTGGTTTTGGAGGGCCTGGCAGCTGCAATTTGTTCCTGACCAGCTCCTCTCTTTAAACACATCTTCCCATACTTTTATTTAATTTTTGATTGACAGTCCAAAATGGCCATCTGACATCTTGAAATGGTATAAAAAATGTTTTTTAAAATGGTGAGCTCGTCATGAAGCATTCACAAGTATAGGCCATCAAACTGGACCACAGTAACATCATGGTGCGCATGCTTGATGATGCATGCCTGACTGACTGCACATCATTGCACTTTTTTTCCTGACAATGCTGTTCAACTTTGGCAAACAAGCTTTTATTTCTCTATGCTGATAGAGAACATCAGCAAAAAGAATTGGCAATAGCAATTCTATGTTACTGGCTGTACCAATGCTTACTATAGAAATGTACTCCTGACAGAAATTTAGTAGTGTGAGTGTAATTGTGGTAGATAGTTCCACTTCACCCCTAGTTATACTTTGGTGCCCACATTGTAGGGCAACTGATATTTAAATGTGGAGCATGCGCAAAACTCAAACTGCTGTGTTACTTCAGGGGCTAGGTCCCAAAAGCTATTCTCACAGGCAGAGCTGTCGCTCAATCCTAGAATTTGTCAAAGTACAGATTCTAAACTTTAATCTGTTATTTTTTTTAAGCAAAACGTCTAAAATATAATATAATTTGTTTATATTTATTAAAAGTCAAATTGATTGGTGAAGTTAGATTTTTAATAAATATTTCAGAAAAATAACTTTTAGAAAGAAACCATATATACACACACATATATATATATATATATATACATACACACACACATACATACATACATACACACACACACACACACATATACATACACACACACATATTGGACAAATAGCAGTCATCAGAGTGTTATAGTTAGGTCACAGTTTCCATAGGAAGAGAGTTTTTAGTTTCGCTAAGAGCTTTGGCGCCATTTGACGAATCTGCACAAAACTAAAAGAAATGTTTACAAAAGTTCATCCAGCATGCCTCTTTCAAACGTTTGTGCTGGTCCGTCAACTGGGGGCCAGGAAAAGAGGATTTCCTCAAAATACTGTGTGGTTTTTAGCAGAATAAAGCTCCGCACTGTGGGTTCTAACAATTCGGTTTCCTCTCTATGCAAAGATCTCATTTCTAGAAAATTTTCATTCACCCACTTTCTATCAGCGTTGCAGACTCTTTCTGGATTATTAAACAGCTCCCCCCTCCCCAGTTTCAAGAGGGAATCCTTAATGTATTTAACCCGTGGAATTTTGAGTGCTCTGTCAAGCTGGAAACAATCCTTTATAATTAATCTGTTCAGATAGAGTTCCTCCTTTGACCATATCGCATAGCCAACACCCAACTCTTCATGGACACAGAGAGGGAGCGCTTTGTGGGTCGCACAATAATGGCCAAAGGAATTTGTTTTCCGTGATCTGAAGTCCATTATCTGCCGCATGGCCCCAAGATGTCTCAAAATATTGATTTCCCATGTTAATTCCCAAAGACAACCCTCTCTTCAAATACACCACGTTTGGCACAAAGTTAGAACTCGACTCAAAGTGTGCTTTTTGTAATTTGGAGTAAATCAGTTCAGCTGTGTTCAATAAATTGTTTAAAGTGGTGCCTGGGTTGGGCTTGCAGTGGTTAAAAAGTTAAGTATATCTGGATAGTTGGTCCCACTGGAGTCCTACAATACCTAAAATTAAAAAATAGAGCCTTCTGATAGACCAAATTAGCTTTTCCTCCTGTCTGACATTTCGTTATCTTGGGACCATTGGCAGTCCCACAGTACTGAGCGATGAGATTGGTAGACTGCAACACAGAAGCAAATATTGCTCTCGATATTACAGTTCTCTGTGACCCAGTCCCCGTGTTCTGACAAAGGTTAAAAGACAAGGGTATGTAGGGGCAGGGTAGGGACACCCTGACTCCAAGGCACTTGTAAGGAGAAGGGGACCCTGAGGGACTTGCGTCCCCTCCACCATGTGGTCAAATTAAAAGGAAAAAACATTTTGGGAAGCCATTTCCACGGTACTCCCAAGGCACCCAGGGCAGCCCTCTCATGAGGTACCATGCTACTCCCTTCGGAGCCGCTGCACAAGATTCCACACCAGGATGCCACAGTACTTTGCAACATTCGCCCAAGGAAGCTTGCAGAGCATGGGGTTGAAATTTGCGCTGGGGGTACCATGGGAGTACCGCGGTACCCAATAAATATATATATATTTTTTTAAAAAGGTAATGTGGGTTCAGCGCCTGTGGGGTGGGTGCCGGATTTGGCCTTCGGTAATGCACAGTGGGGTGCTGGCCGACGGCGGTGGTGCTGGAAACATGAACTGTGCGCATGGTCTTCAGGCGTAAGTAGCAGGGGTTTGGCTGCTCGCAGCGGGGTTGGCCCAGGCCCTGACTGCAGGCCTGGCTCTACAACCAACCGCCCACTGTGCACAGCCAAAGGCCATACACAGCAGGGGAGTTGCCATGTGCATCAGGGACATTGGCTGAGGTTACCCAAGGAGGTTGGGCCTATGCTCTACTTTGAATTTGATTTTTTTTTAAAACACAAATAACTGAAATAAACTCGTTAAAGTGACATTATAGTTAAGTGTTGAAATAAGATAAAAAACTAACTTTAAAAAACAAACAACTAATGAAATTGCCCTGTTATAATTTACTGAGATAACTATACCTTGTGCCCCCTCATGAATTTCTTATGACCTCACACATTACATCACTCATGAAATGCTAAAATACATCATTAATGACAACACTGATGCCATTTCAAATGACATTATTGATGGCATCACTAATGACATCATCCAGTCATTGGGACAGTGTCCTTTAGGGTATGTGGACTTGAAGTAATTCAACACCTGTGGCCAATTTTGTATCAATGATGTGAAAAAAGGACATAACCTTTGACCACATGCGGGACACATAGCAAATCTGTCATGTCATCCACATTTGGTGTATGTTACCCTCTTTTTTACTGGTATGCACCCACTTAGCAAACTGCATTTGTAGATGTAAATGGGGTCACCCCCTTTTAAACTTTGAACACCCTCGAAAAAAAGAATTTGCAATTTATTCACAATATGGAATCACCCTCTTAAAGGCTTCAAATGGCCCGCAATTATAAGTTAAAAGGTTTACAGGTATGCATTTTTCACTGATACAACACCATCTGCCCGGCCCAATGGACAACCCTCCGTAGTTTGGTAAAATGCACTACACACTTTCCTGAGATAAGCACAATGGCATACAACCCTACAATGATGTATACAAGCCCCGTGTTAGTTAAACCAAATCTAAGTGGGCCACCCCCGCATTCTACATTATTCAACTCAATATCTTCATTGGTTCTCTTTTCGTTCCTTAAAAGAATACAAGAAGAATATGACACATAAAATAGAACATAAAACTATGCATGAACTTGATAAAACAGGAGAATAAAATTGAACAGTAAAATTGAACAGTGAGATAGAGCCCTCCTACTCTTCCCGCAGATTCCTTAAGTTAAGGATAAATCTTAAAAAACAAGTAACAATAAAAATTATAAATTCATCAGGTAACATCTGGAGGTATGCAAGTGCTGGGCGAACCTGTGAGAAACCCTTGCCTTTTAATAATGGTAAACTACAAGCTCTTCTAGGTTCATACAAAAAAAATTAGCAAAACCTCAAAGTGTAATGTGTCCTGCGGAGACTTGTCGCAGCCGCAGGACCCTATAAACCCATGATCGAAACATACTTTAGGGAAAGCTAGCAACAAGTGTAGGAGATTAAAACTGAACCTGGTGAGCAAGTAACGATTCCTGTTATTTTTAGTAATAACATGGTAGTGCTCCATGAACTGCGTGGTTTTCAGCAGAATAAAGCTCCGCACTGTGGGTTTTAACAATTCGGTCTCCTCTCTATGCAAAGATCTCCTTTCTAGAATATTTTCATTCACCCACTTTCTATCAGCTTTGCAGACTCTTTCTGGGTTATTAAACAGCACCCCCCTCCCCAGTGTCAAGAGGGAATCCTTAATGTATTTAACCCATGGAATTTTGAGTGCTCTGTCACGCTGGAGACAATTCTTTATAATTAATCTGTTCAGATGGAGTTCCTCCTTTGACCATATCACATAGCCAATACCCAACTCTTCATGGACATACAGAGAGGGAGCGTTTTGTGGGATGCACAATAACTACCGAAGGAATTTGTTTTCCGTGATCTGAAGTTCAGTACCTGCCGCATAGCTCCAAGATGTCACTGCCATATGTAGCCTTGGAGATACATTTAGCCTGGTAGATCTTCACCAAGGACTTAATTGGTTTGCTACCCAGCCTGGTTGTAAAACTGAAAACAGCAGTGATTGACCTGCCTAGCTCCTCCTTCTTAGCTGCCACCAAGGGCTTCCAACTAATATTGGAATCAAATAGTACACCCAGGAAGGGAAAAGCCTTGACTTTGGAGATTTTATGGTTACAGCTGATAAAGGCTTGGGTCCTGGTAGAACCAGGACCCACCACCACCACAAAGGATTTGGTGAAATTGACTGCTAGATCTAATTTTAACATAAGATCTGCAAAGGTATTCATAAGTGTTTGTAAGCCTTAGGCGGTTTGCTTTTTAACTGATCGTAGAACTCCAAAACTCCACAAGACAAGGACAGGACGTTCCCCAGGACCAGTACATAAGGGGTTGCAGCAGAGAGCATGGCAATGACAACCTCCCTTTTGTAGATGGTTTCATGATCCAGGGGGGCACAGTGTGGGCCATCGTAAGGGAATGGAGGCGCAGTCAGTGTGGGAATCAGTGCCTTACAGGACACGGATGTCCCCCTTATCCAAAGCCTCCATGAGGTCAGGAGTCCCTATGTGACCCCTCCCCTACACCTTGTCGAAGGGTTTGCTCATCATATTAGGCTTTACACAAGTCATATCTCCCGGTCCAGGGGGGGGGACATGAAGACACCTCCTTTAGAGTTTTTATGGCCAATTCAAGAGTACTGAATCGATACAACAATGGCTATAGCAGATCCTTGATAAGCACATCCAGCCTAATTAAGAGGGTGTCCATGGATTTTTGCATTACACTGTCAATGAGGGCTATCAGCAGGGTTGTGGATGCGCCCTCCTTGTGGAGAGGAACTCTCAAGTTCCCTGGAAGAGGACTTTTCACTCTGGCCCGTTCCTACACTATTCAAAGATCTGCAATGCCTTAAAATCTTCCACGAAGTTCAGGAAATAGACAGTCATAGTTTAAAAATGTCCTCTTTACATTAAACGTATCTATTGCATTGTATTACAACTGCTTAACATGGGCCAGTGGCCGGATATTCACTGGCGGATAATCTATTGTCAACAGCATCTTTGGGCTTTCTTGGCAACAGGCTTTGGCTTTAAGCCACAATGTACTTTGAAACATACCTCTGCAACCCAGGTGTACTCAGCCTTTACCTTGCTTAATATGGAGTACTACTTGCAGCCCAAACTTTAGTGATTTGTAAATGATGTACCAGATAACTTTCAACATGCACAACCACATTTGCTTCCAGGGCTTCCACTATTTCAATTCTATGCACCAACATGTGGACGCACAGTAACGCTATGCTGTATCGGAGTATGATGCTATAAGTGATATCACTGATGTCATTTAACATGCCATGAGTGATGTAATATGTGGCATCATAAGCACCGCATGACGGGGTACAAGTTCATAGTTAGCTCAGTAAACTAGAACTGTCTAATTTCAGTGTTTTTGCTTGCTTTTTAAATGAAACCCAACACCCAACTATAAAGTCACTTCTTTAAGTGAATATATAACTATATACATATAAAAATAAATATAGGTGCTTCCAATTAGCCTTTTTAATCTGCTGGTTTATTAAAGTATCCTCGACATTCAGCCACTGACTCTATTCACTATTAGTGACAACCTTTTGTGAGTGCAGATCTGCCTACAATAGTAGTCCACTTCAGTGTCAGGGCATTTAAAAAAAAATTATTTTAACAAAGAATATTTTGTTTACTATTTTTTACCACCTTTAGACCACAACGGTTTTACTTTTTATTACTTAACACTTTTAATTTCACGCCATGTATTTGCAAAAAAACAAATTGCAGGATCGCAAAGGCCATTTCTGTTTACTGCATCAAAGCTCTTTCATTCAGGAAGACAACGTGTGGGTCCACACAGACAATATAGTACATCGTGGTCTGGTATTTACCATTTCAATGTAGAATCGTGGCCTCCGATTGCTAGTCAAGCCTAGAATCCCTGGCCCATGTGTAGGGCATTCCAGCATTATAAAGACAAAAATCTATTTTCGCCAGACCTTGCAGTGAATCAAAAGTTTAGGAAATATCCCAAGCCACTATTATAATCAAGAAGACACTTAAGCTAATCCACTTGTAATGGTGTTGAGGACATTGTGTATCCAGGGCAATGATATTAGGTCCATAAATGCAGCACCACTTATTCACTGCTCACAAGCGAGATGAGCATGTACTCGCCACTGATGTGATGCTCACCCATAAGCAAGGGAGTCATTAACTGACAAACCATTCTGACAGATCCGATATCTACTCTTCCGAGTTGTTACATTGTCTGAAAGCTCTCCTCAGCCTTAAAAGGCAGACTGGGAACATTAAACACTCAGTAAGGTATGGTTTACTAACCTGTACAGTACCTTGAGCTATTTTCAAGGCTCCTTTTAAGGGTACAATGAAACAAATAGTTTAATGTTCCTTTCTCTGTCTCATCAGTTAAGGAAGGTCAATTCATTTTTCACCATTTCTTGTCACACTGCTTACTACTGAAATTGATTCTTAGCTCAGGATAAAAACATTTAGGGCCTTATTACGAGTTCAGCGGTCCGACCACTATAGGACCGTGTCCGCCAGCAGCCCACAGCGCTGGCGGTCCAAAGACCGCCGTATTAGGAGTTGAACACAGGTGTGGGGATCTTGCAACGGGGGCGAGTATTTTTCACAAACATATTGATGCCTGTGTGTGCATTTTGACTGCAGATGTGTCGGATGCACACATATGCATGATATATGTGAAAAATACCATATGTTTATTACTGGGGTTCACCCCTTATGTGGGCAGTCCTGGCAATGGATATATGGTTAGAAAACGACTCACCTGAAGATCGCCGCAAACAGGGTCGTAATCCTCAGGGTGAATATATCCTGCTGTGAAAGGAGGACCTGGAGAAAGGGATCCACGTCGGAATCTGCCTGGAAGAACAAGGGGTGAGTACGCACCCCAAATCTTGTGCCACTGCCACCTTGAAGCAGGCAGTCGGACCGCTGCGGTCCGCTCGTGGAACAGGCAACTCGTAATACGAACTGCAGTGCAGCTCCCCTGTACCGCCCTTTGGTGGCTGCCTTTCCCCGACCGTGAGCCCAGCGGTTGGAGGTCTCGGCGGTCCAGTGGCAGTCTTTCTAAAGACGATCCGCCAAACTCGTAATACAGCAGTAGACCGCCGAGCTCACAGCCTTTGGACCGCCACCGCTGGTACGGCGGTCAACGGGACCTCCAGAATAGTAATAAAGACCCTTAATCTGGCCATTTGCCCTCTGGACACATCTATCTGAACTCACAACTGGAAATTCCTTTCTACCAGTATCCATGAAATTCCCAAACTTCACTAAAAATATACGTTCATTCGAAAAGTTCCCTATATTTCACGTACTGTCAAGATGTCATGTTGTAGAGAGCATGTATTTATTGATCACATACCCTGACCATGGTGCTTTGTGTACATTTTGTTATTTGTGTATCTTAATTTCTTTGTATATGAGCAAATGCACTGAGGAGTAAGCTGGTAAGTTGTATGATTAGCACGCCTGTGGTGAGCGGACTGGTACACAGGGATGGTGGCCCCTCATAAGCTACAACAAATTAAATTGAGGCTTCTTAGTCTTTTCTGTTGCTCAGGGATGGCAAAGGGCAAAGCTAAGAGATCCCGCCCTTCCAACTCATCCTACTACAGGGTGCAACATCAGATTTCTGTCAGGAGTGGAGGCTTCCTGCTTGTTCCTCTAGTGCCTTTATGCGATGAACCGTTTTTAGGTGCTTGGAAGGTGATAGTCATGCAGTTGCAGGTAGTGGAGGTATGCTGTGCATTCTTCTGTCATCCCTTCTCTTTTGAATGCACTGTTAACTGTTTTCATAGAACCACAGACTCATTGATCAGGCTAAACAGCAAATTCCCTTTAGGATTTGAAACACTTCTATTCAGATTGTTTCAGGATTGCAATGGTCAGTCTTGATTAGCAGGCAAATGAATACTTTTTTCACACTTCAAAGTAATTGCTTAGATGACAGTGCAGATGTCTGCAGGACCTATTGTCACCAGTTCTTTAAACGAGGCGTAGAGTGGTCCTTCGTTCCTCCTAAAGGAGACTTTTGAGTATTTCCCTTTCTCCTCATGCAGTTGGCTTATTGGTGCATCATTCCACCTCCTATGAAGTGCTGGATTTGCAATGCTTAAGAGACTAACATCTCAAAAGTAAACCCAACTGTCACACATTAAATTCTATATCACACAGATACATTATGTAAGCAAAAAGCAGTCAATTTTTAAACTTTTAGTCAGAACTCAAAATGCAAGCCATACCTACAGGACTTGCCAATGTTTCTTTATGGTTGTGTGGGCATATATTTTGGGGTCTCGCTGAGGATGTTAAAATGTTTTCTGCCACCCATCCCACCCCCAGCTGACTCTTCCAGGGGAAATGTTCCAATCTGTTTCAGAGGTCAACTTCTCTTGTGGTTCACTGCTTATACTTTGGATTTTAATGAAGTGGGCAGTGGTAGGCAGGGGCATAGCTTAGTCAATGTTAGGGGGTGAGGCTGACATTTCCCAAGGAACAACTAAAAAAGGATAAGGGGGGCTGGCGCAACTGGACAATGGTGATGGACAGGATATGGGGCATTACTTTTAAGTCATTTGGAAAAGTAAGGCCAGCCAGTGTAAGGAAAGACTGGACGATGTTGTCCTTTCTTGCCCAGTTCCTCCTCAGAGCAGAGTAGGGCAGAGCTGCCATGGCGAACAGGTTAGCATAACCCATACCTGACATCAGCAGACCAGACTTCGTATGGGTGGCAAAAGTAGGCCTTTCAGTAGCCCTGCTTGCATCTTTATGAAGCTTGAACACCTTTATAACCCACTGACGGGCACTGTGAGAAAATTCACTCAGCCTTCAGACTCATCTCCAAAGCTTTCACTGTCCTGTCATCAACACTCACCCACAACCCACCAAGAAGCCTAGAAGCCTAGAAGAGACTCTGCTTACATAAAAGAGTCATATGTCCCATGAAAAAACAACAGAACGCAATATATGGGAAAAAATAAATACTCTTATGGAATGCAAGATGAAGTTAAAATGTAATGTAAACAGGGACTCTGTCGCTGTTGTGATTACCTCAAGGTTACCTACAGTCATTGGAAATTCAAGGATTGTTTTTGCCGCTAAAGGAAATGAATTTAGGACTGGACAGGAACCCATTTCAACGTTTGTAATTACTGGTGCATCTAAGACCTGACCCACTTAACATCCTGTAGGCAGCACACTGATTTGGAGTGAGTGATAGACAGGGGCCCAATCAGATCCATGCCCTCAATCCTGCTCGTGTATAACACACATCTTCGTAGGTCAGTCTGCAAACACAAAATATTGAAATCTTAAACCAGTTGTTTGGCTCCGACTCATTTAGAAGATCTTTTTGGACTTTCCAGCCCAAAATGAGTGGAACTTTTTTTTTGTGGCGTCTGCCAGTGCCTCCATGTCCTAACCTCATGCGCCAAGATTTAACAACAAAGCAGTGACCTTTGATGTAAAATGGGCAAGAGAATGAGGTAGCCCTCTAGTAGCTGAATAGATAATGTAAAACTAGAAAATCTGGGGTCAATCACGGCGTCCCCGCTAATTGTGCGATCCTAGACATATATTTAATTTCACTGAGCCTTCGTTTTACCCCATTATCACACATGAGAGTAGCTTCGAATGTGCGGGTTCAGGAAGTGTGCTATACAAAAACCTCTTATGTTTAACACACTGTAATTGCTTCATCTATAATCTAGGCCTCATATGGGCTAATCATAACATGCCTCTGATTTCATTTGTGCTCTCCATGCCACTGGAGTCAAGCTAGCCTGGCTGATGAGGGGCGATGCCCCCAAACCGGTCCCAGGATGCTCGTTTCCGATCCAGGGAGGACCTGGCCTGGCAGTTCGGGCTGGACTGTTCCCATGAGGAACAGGGTCAAGACTGATTTGTATATGGATGGCTTTAAACTGGAATGGCATAGGGAGCAAAAAAAACGATGGGTTTTGGCCCAGATCTCTGTACTGGGGTGAATGTTTGACATTGATCAGAATCTGTCCATCAATTGTTGTTTTTGCATCCGATTTCATTAGTGGCATAGTCAGCCATCAACATGAGGGGGGGGGGGGTGGAATGAATATTTCTAAGTTTATGTTTTTCAGTTTTAATAAATGCCTCTCAATGAAGCGATATAATCCAAAGTGCTAAAGTGAAAAACATTCGCATGTAAAAGAAATACACCTCTTTTAAAGCGACTTCATCACATTTTTTACATGATCTTTGTTGCATGATTTCCATACTAAATATTTTCATGTCTCCGCTCGTGCACAGAGCCATGCCCGACCTTTGCCTCGACTCTTCCTGTTAATATGTTGGCTAGCCTACCTCTACCCAGCCTGCAGCAACAGTAACTTGATGTCACTGCTGCTGCAGACAGCCGATCCGACTGACACTGCCAGGCAAGACCGACTAAGTAATTACTACTCATCATACACGCCCCTCCCCCATCCCCCTGCTCCCGAGGCTGCATCCCTGGTGATCACATTATGTAGCCAGTCATGGACAATGAGGTGATCTCTAAAGAGACTAGAGGGTTGCAGATTTAGCTCGCTCGCATTACTCAGCCTCTCCAATTTCCCGCCATTAATAAGAGGCCCGATTTTATTTGGGCAAAAATAAATGCATAAAATATTAAAGTGTAAAAGTCCTTGATAGATTTCCACAATGCCTAGACAGGCACAAGTCCTGGCTATGCAAACCAACAAAGGCAAGAACTTTACTTTCTCACAAGCACGACTTTCACTTTAGCAATTTCGGCACGGGGCTCACAAAGGCTTTAAAGACAGGAACAGAGTGGGGAGACTTGTGTGGCACATCAAACATGCCCTTTGACAACAGTCGTTGACAGGAAGAAATGGACGGTACTAACGCCTGAATATTGTCCCAGACCAAGAGACTGATTCTCTGGACTGAGAAGTTCTGCCCAGATTTTAGCAACATTGTAATGTTTTCTGGGGGTGTAGATACTAGACAAGCAAAGTTGAGAGTGTCCTTCATATAAATGTTATTTTACCGCTTTAAGTATTTGAGACTTTGAAGAAGCTTCTTGGAGTTTATGAAAGGGTTATTGAAGGGTATGAGTGTGCTCAGGTTAGTAAAGAATCTGGGAAAGGGGTTGTCTAGCTAATGGTCCTGCTGCAGCATTTTGAATGTACAGACATGATTATTTAGTATTTTCTGAGCGGCTTTAGTTGGCTTCTCTTAAATTCACCAGCATGGCGGGAAGATCAACATCAAATTGATTCTCTGAATGGCTGAACGAGAGATAGAACAATGGCTAGTGGTGGCCACAAGTTGAGGTATGGCTCTCAAAATCTCAGGTAACCAAAGATGCTGCTCTAGCTGCACAACATAGACGTTGAATATAATATAAACATGGCTTGATTTCGTGTCAATATGATTTGTGAGCTTAACTGTTGATACTTCTGCTATTATGCAGTCACTCTTGTTGACAGTATAACAGGCTGTTTACTCATCGAGTTCCCAGTGTGCAGTAGTAATCCTTTTGGTAAGCATGCTTGGCTTTAGAGTCCACTGAAGAGGCAGCCTTCCAGTGCTACTGACTGTTAATGAGCAAGTCCCACGGGTCTCCAACCTTTTCCGTAGTAAGAGCTACTTATGTTCAATGAAAACCATCCCAAGCAACTAATTTTATTTGAATATTGAGCACATAAGATTAATTTACATTTTTGTCCCAAATAACCATATTTTAATTTTCGTATTTATATATTAATTCAACCAAGCAAGCGAACTTAGTAGGCCGGCTGCACACAGGAGACCTACTTATGGGTAGCTGAGGAGCTACTGGTAGCTCACAAGCTACTCGTTGGAGAAACCTCCACTAATCTGTCCTTTCTTCCTGTAAAAGGGCTGGTTACGGATGTGGCTAAATCTTCAATAAACCTAAAAAGGACAAACTGGATGGAACACTGTGCACTCATTTGACACAGCACAGATATACTATATGTTTAAGTAACGCCATGCTCACAAGAGTGAATCTTCAATTGTATACTACATGCATAACATCCAACATTATAAATTCAACAGAAACTTGCAAACACATTTGACAGATATGTCATGTTACTAGGAATCACAGTGCTCACAACATCTGCAATCAAATTACATACACATGACACCTCCCAATACCATTGGACATAGCAATGCACTCATACCCACACAAGTATGCTATGAGTATCCCAATGCTCACAACAGCACTCTCTACCAAGCCACACCACACACCCTCAAGCATCAGAACACAGCAAGACAGAATTGGTTAAGTGCATTCAACGCAATCCAAACGTGATCTAAACAATTTGTCAAAATCACTTTATACTACCAACTGCCTTCGCTACATACACGTCAGCTGGGCAGGGAGAATCTGCACCAGCCAAGAACATGTGTAATTCATTTTGGAATGCGCTGCAGCCTCAATGGTCAAAAACCAAGAACTTCAATCATTACTCACTGAAGTTAACACATTCACCCAAGCACACCACAAAAAACACATCTTCACAAGCAAAATCACTCTCTCAAAATGCTGCAATGCCCTAAAAAAGGCACATTTTGCACAACAAAAATGCCACTATCATAACCTACCATCAAGTAACATAACATGTAAGATAACATAATATTCACAATAAGGCTCGTGGTTTAGGTGTATAAAAACTGTGCATTAATCATAGTTAATGCTGTTCTCACTACCCATTTGTCAGAGGTTTTAAAAATTGTTAGTATTACTTTAAAAAGTGATGGCATCCTGGTTGCAGCGCAAGAAGGCTAATCGAGTGTGGGGCTCTGGGCCGGACGCCCTGTCTGTGACAGTGCCCTGAGAGGTGGTGGAACCCGACAGAAGGGAGAAGGGAAGGTGCAAAGATTGAAGAGATTTATTTGGTGCCCCAATACTGACGTCCCTTCGGTAAGAAAACATGGTGGCCTCTCTCTCCTGCCTGCCACAGTCTGAATGCAAAGAAATTAAGCATGCGCTACCTTGACGATCTGTGGGTGGCAAACCTGCCCAGCCTATCATTGCTAACATAGGGGCTGCGGCTGGTGGCGGGCACCAAAGCATGAGGCAGGACCAGAAGGCAGAGACAAGGCACTGAGATTCCTTGAGATGTTGTTTAACACCTCAATGCAGCACACACTGCACCAGGTTATGCTAAATTCTCATGAGCGAGGTGTTCCTGGAGCCTGAGGCTACCTGTGAGAACCAACAGGAACACCTGAGGCTAGTGAAGGGGCCTTACCAGCAGTGAGGGAGACCTCAACGTTTTCTGCAGGGGGTGTAGTTAAAGCCCTCAATTCAATATAGCAGATAAAGCAAAGCGAAAAGAGAAGTTCGTGACCCCCATGTGGTAGCCAATAGAAGGAACTAGAGGGAGGCTGCAACTGGTTGCATTGAGAAACAGAACTTACACCTGTGGAAAACACCCTAAAGTGATCAATCAATGCGTGTCAAACAGATCTGAAGAGGAAACTGGTGAAGACTGAATCTGTGGTCTGCTCAGTTTATAAAACACTGGAAGGGATTACTGACATAGTGAAACAATAGAACATGACCTCCAATTTTCAATACCTGACCTAGATGAATTTAAAACCTGCACAGTGGCCAGCCTTCTGATTGGTGGATAACTAAAGATGAGCATGTTCCACCAAATCTTGTGGGTGCCTGCACTGACTCCGGGAGAAACTCTTGGTGATAGGAACCCATGCTGAGAGAACCTGTGGTGCTGTAGAGACCTAAATCTGCATTTTGTGAAGCACGCTCATCCACTATCTCAGAACTCCAGAGAACACAATAATGAAGCGATTGACACATCTGGAGGGACTGCATTGGTGACCGTAACCTCTGCAGAGTAGAGAGAGAAGATCCTTTGAATGTAATGTAGACCTTTTCCTTTTGGAAACTTGACTCACGCCTAAGTAGAAGCCATGAATGTCACATTGTGTTCTTATTAAGTGCTGCACAAAAGAGGCAGAACTTCCTGCAGAGGTGGAAGCACTGATGTAGATAATACCTTGTATATCAGTGAATAACACATCCTTACCTCGATTAAAATGGTCATGACCCAAGCTTTTGCCTACAATCTTATGCTACTGCCTAGCAGGAGACTCAGGACTTTGCTTGATCCCCTCCACAATTCATTTATTTCCTGGGCCACTGAGAAAACCAGTATCTGGGCAGATTTCTCAACCAACCAATTCACATTCGAATAGACTGAACCCATGCACAATAAATAGTTCTTCAAACTACTACCCCTGCTCTCAATAAGGGGCGGAACTCCTTTTAACGTGATCATACAGAGATATCACTATCAGACTACAAGGATCTTCCTTTCATGTGTCTTGGACTGATCACATTTTCCTCATATTTCACATCTCAAAGCACACAATACTGCTTCCAAACCAAAACACTGTTCAAATCCCACAACCTTCAGACCTACCACTAAACTCTTCTAAGACAATTTTAACTTTACAACGAACATCTGCTCAAATGACTGCCTACACCTGAAATGCAGCCATCTTTCAAAATAAATTAACACATTAAACAAACACTTAACTGAACTGTTAGCACGGTCTCTCATTGTGCCACTAACATCAGATCTTCACTCACATGTAAGTGCACATCTGCCCACGTAGAACACAATGAGCTTACTTCCAAACCAAAACATCCTTCCACAGCTCCAAGTTCAGCACCAACCACAGCATGCTGAAGCAGGCCCGAAAACAACTTCTGCAAGGTGTTGTTTCAAGTCAAAGATGAAGACTCCAAGATACCATCAAACAAACAAGCAAGCTTCTCCTATCTATCCAGAACTTCCTTAAACCAATGTGTGTCAAGTCTTCCATAAAGCTCACTCAATTGCTCTCCACATGCCTGAACCTTTTCTTTAACAACAAAGCACTGAATGTGAATAGCCAAATGGACCTTGGCTCCCAAAAGCAGATCATCGGCAACACCTTGCCCTATGTAGCCAAAATAACCAACTCCTTACGCTTTACAGACTTCTCCATACTCTTGCAAAAGCTCTATCCTCTGCCTTTCCTGAATAAACCATGCTTATGTAACACATTCCTGGGAAATGATAGGAGGGCTGTTTTTCTGACCAAACAGTTAAACAAGTGGTTGTGGTGTGACTTTGAAAGTACCAAAAATAACTTAAAGCTCTAACAATCTACCACTCAGGAATAAGACCCTAAACATGGAAATGAAACCATACCTACTTCTGTATGGCGAAACATCCTGGCAAGAGATGACAACGCCACCATCAACATCTGCATCTCCTTGGATCCTAAGCTACCTTTGCTACTTTTCTCTAACCCAGCCTCTCAAGCAGAAAAAAAAAAAGTTACTGAGTTAGTTCTCACATAGAAAGCAAGGGGTTAAATGTCTGGAACTTTATCCATCTGACAGGGGTGGTATCCACTTTGAGAGAGAACCAGGGCTACTGAAAAAGCCTCTATGCAGGCCTTCCATGTGCCAGAAAAGTAGTCAACATAAGGGTTAAAGCACCAATGCTGAATGCACTGAAGAAAGTCATCAGACTATATCAATCGGAACCAGAATTAAATGCAAGTTCTCTTATGCTTCCCAAACAAATGTGTCATACATTTTAACAATATATGTGTAACAACATGTTGGTAATGGAATAAGTACAGGTAAGGTGATTCATTGCAACTTACCAGTTGACCGACATTTTTCTACTGTTTTTAACCAAACCAGAGGTACTCACCAAACAAAGGAATCCCTTGAGTATACCTCTAGGTATGTTTTAAACCTTTTTTCTTACCCACAAAAACCAGGACCAAGTGCTTTGCCCTGACTATAGATTTATAAGAACTCCCGAGGGGGACTAACTTCCTTCGGTTAAGTCCGCCGGGGTGGCATTTTTCCTACCCCGGTGTGAGAGGTTGTCAAATGATGAAGCATGCCTCGATAAGTTGAGGGTGAGACGACCTCTCAAAAATCTATTGATGACCCCACCCGCTGGAATAAAACCTATAAGAATACTAAGTCTTTGGTAACTTTGAATTCCTCAAGTGTCCTTGTTGATGTTGTAACAATATCCCCACTCACAACCCATCCAGAATTCTCAGGACTGCTAACCTTCCTTTTCTCAATGACTTCCATCAACCACATCAGCCAGAGACCAGCGCCTTCACTAGTTCTCGAACCACCTGCCTAGGCATATCAGACATGAACTCTTACTTTTAAAATTAAGATCGACATTGAAACGTTTCTCCTTCACTCTGCTCCAGCGAACTCAACCTGCAACCTCTACCTGAATTTCAGTACAAATCCAGAATAAATCCAACTCCATTGATCCAACCATCCAAGATTTTGGACTCTGTTTTTAGGCTTTTGTACTGCACCCCCCAGCAAACTGATTTTTTTTTTACTTGCGCTTCCCAAGTCCCCTAAACAGCTTCCACTTAGCTTCAATCTGTAGCGCGTGCAATACAAAACCCTCAAAAAATAAATGCACTAAAAGCCATAATCATCACTTCTCACAGCCCTAGTCTTTTTCCAGTATAGTCCTGCTCTTTCCTGTCACAGCACTAAAATATCACTCATAGACGTAAATGAAAGCAAAGCAACTAGGCACAGTTTCAAATATACCCATGCTTTTTTTCCAAGTTAAAACAAGTGGTTTCCAACTCCCTGGTCATGGCAAGCTAAAGGCACTCTTACTCCACCCCCAAACACTAATTCTTCTGTCAGTCTCCCAATTACTCACAAAGCGTACACATGATAGCCACTACAGGTAACACTGGAATAGACAGCATGAACTGATGAGCCAATGTGGGGAATCGAGGAGCTACAATGGTGGTCCAGGCATCCTTGAGCTGCAAGGAGTCTGGTAAGCCTAGTCAGTTCTGTACACCTGGTCAGACGTCCACAGTTTTCAGAAGCTGTCTGTGGTGGGAAGATGGGATATGTCAACTGGGGGAGGGAGTTCACTCAATAACAACAATGTAGACCAGCCCATTCTTGCTAAAACTAGAGATAGAAGACTGTTAGCAACAGTAATACTAACCAAGAACAGGTGGACTTTGCAGATAGCTGTTGACCAAGTGATAATTAGATCTTGGCTAGGCCTCCAAAACTTATCTATGGAATGCCCAAGGCCAAAAAGCATGTCTCAGCGCGTAATGAGAGATGATCAAAAACTTCTACAGTATGCTTCTGTGATGGGCCGGATAGGTAGCAGATGCTCAAGAACCTCAAATGCGCAGCTTTTGAAACTCAGTTGGCCTCTGAGTAGGATGGATTCCACACCAACACAAAAACAGCAGCATATCTATCTGCCTTCGTTCTCGTCCAACACATACAACACCTTGTATCAAAATGAAAGGAATCTAGGCCTTCACCAGCAGGTTTCCTGAACCTTATATGCACACTGTAGAAGCTAGCCCAAAGTTGTAGTTACTTATGTGACGTAACTGTATCCCTACAAGCACTATATAGATGGAATGCTGGGCATCTCAAAAATTGGAGCCAATGGCAGAAACATGTTGACGACAATAGTGGTGACGGGGTAATAGTGACCCTAATCCCCACATTCCAGCTTTTAATACCAAGTGATACCCTGTGATTAAATGTGATTTGGGTTAGTACATTGGTTTTTAAATCACTTTTTGCACGGGCCCTCACTTCAATGATTAGAAGTGCCTCCCTGTCTTCAGGTGTAGGCCAGCTCTCTATCTTTTTAGAGAGCGAGGACTGCCTATGATGAAGCATGACACCTGGTGGTGTGTGAGGACAGTCCTTCACATTTTTTAATGATGCCCAGCACTCCATCTATATAGTGCTTGTAGGGATACGGTTACGTTACATAATTAACTACAACTTTGGGGTAGCTTCTACAGTGTGTATATAGTAGGTTTGGAGGCCAGCTCACCCTGAAGACCCCGTAGCCTCCAGCTCCCTCCCTTGGATAGCTCTAAGAGTCTTGTGTTAGTGTTCCTGAACCTTATTCCACAAAAATTACGGTGGTTAGAGAGTATTTTATAAAGAATGAAGATTACAAGTAGGTATTCAGGACATTACCATCCATTTTGGGTTTTTGGCCCATAGTTTTTTTTTTTTATTTATGTGTCTTCATGGGGGGGGCAGCCTTTTGCTGGTGGTAACCTGCCACAATATTTTCGTCATAAAATGCAAAAAAGTGCCATATTTCATCAAAGCAATAATAGAGCATTCGATTACCACAAATGTATCCTGTTGCTGGGGCACCATAATGGTTATGCTCTGCACCTAAGAGATCACAACTTTTACAAGACCACCACAACAGTGGTTGGTGGCCACCCATAGATTAGCAAAACAATGGTTTATAATTCGTAAATGTTTTACAAAATGGGCAAACAAGCGACAGGGGCACCTGAATGATCACGTTGGTGCATTAGCAGCGCATATTTTGATTGTCACACACTCTGGCTAAACATGTCCTGTCCTGACAACTTGTGAAAGGTGACTCAAAGCGGAAATCAGGTGGCTTGGGTGTCCCTACTGTACATTCCTCTCTGCTTTGGCCTTAAATATGGAAATCCGCTTTCAGCACATCACAGTGTGACAGGATTACTGGTTTGGCCACTGTTGACCTTTAAGGCTACATTTCCTAGTGTAAACAGCTCTGTACATCACCTGACACCGTGACGTTTCAAGGTAAGAAAACACAAAACCTACAATTACGCCTGTCGTTGATTCGGCCCACACCCTCTCACGTTGAGTTCCAACAAGAAATAACCTGTGCACACAAAAGCACTAACATGGCCACAAATCATAATACGATTACGTAAATTAGCAATTACAACCGACGTGATATGTAGCCAAATAAATAAACACACATATGGCAAAATATACCCAATTTACGCATATATGAATTTATCCCTTGGCTGAGAAAACGTACACCCGAGGCAAGCAGTGGAATTCCAGAATGAAAACATCTCAGTGGAAAGTAAGTCAGAACAGTTTTCCTCCCCTCCCCCACTCCAGCCCGAGTTCAAGCAGACACACATTTCCAACCTTTCCAGGACTCTTAAAAACACAATATCCAGGGCCTCGCCTCCCCCCTTCAACACCCCCACCAGCATCACTTGTGGCTTTCGTCGCCAAACGCGTATTATTTTGTGCTAAACAGCCACGTGCCGAGCCACAAACCTTTTTTCTAAAAATAGGCGGACGGTGCCTGTCTTGTGATGGCTGCCTGCTTCCATTTGCTGCAAAGCATCGTTTTATCGCCTCCCCTCCCCCAGGAAGAAAAAATAATAATAAAAGGCCCCGCAGCTGCGGACACACCGACGGAAATCACTTATTTAAAAAATTATATTGAAGGATGGCCGGCTTCCAGAAGCAGTAAACACATCCAGGGCGCCCTGCTTGAAAATATGTGTAGCCTTGCCCATCCCCCACCCCAACTACAGTAAAGCGCCTCTCACAGCCCTGGGCAACTTCTGGGCACAATATTCTCACTAAAAACAAGCATATCAGTTGCAGGGTGGTTTATGGGCCACCCCTGACATTTTTTTTTACTGTAAACAACAGTCGCTTACCTTGGAAACGATGCTTTCTGGGGCTCCCCTCCTCCTCTGCAGGCAGAATGTCCCCCCTTTGTTAATGTCAGAACATTGTCATGTTCAGCTGCGGCCAGGCGGGAAAAGAGGGGGTCACTGGCGATTTAGGTCCAAGAAAAAAAAAAGTGATTTTTGTGATTCGATTGAAGAGGAATTGAGGCAGAATGTAAAGCTGTTACTAAGAGAAAGAGCCAAGCGGTTCAGAGCAGCCAACGGCTCGCAGACACTGAGCGCTGGGAGGGTGACCAGCCAGGCAGAAATGGGGTAGGCCAGCAGAAAAGGCTGCACAGCACAACAAACCAGCAAGGGCTGGAGCACAACAGCAGTCCCATTTTCAAAAGATGAGAACAAAACACCACTGTAGATTTATCTGCCTTCCATTACACCAGTCGGGGGAGAAGAGACAAGCCCTGTGCTTAAAGCAACAGAGCTGTGGCTGTGATTACAGCAGCAAATCAAAAGCAATCACTGAAAAAGAAGGGAGGCTTCGCGTGGGCAAGATAGATTGTGTGTTTCTGTTTATTCAGGCAAAATGTAGTCCAAGCAACAGACTAAGACATTATTCTCCCATTATAGTATCATACTTTGCTAATACACGTATAAAATAACTAAAATATTTTTCTTCCGCTCGAAAATCCCCAAAATATCTCTAATTAAAGCTGAAACAGAGAAGACCATCTTTAAGCTTTACTCACCTAAGCCCTGATTCTGAGTGGGCCAGTATTCCTTCATATATAGAATTTACTGCACCCGACCCAGTAATTACCAAGTGCGATAAAGTTCTCTCCCTTTGTTAAATTACGACAGGTTAAATCTGCCAGAATTTAAAAGTGGAAAATGGTACAGTATTTTCGGTGACATCGCATATTATTTCAGTAAGCACCAAATTCTGCATATTATTCCCCCAAAACTCATAAAGGTGCTATTTATCACACCTGATAAATTCCAAAGACAATGGAGTCAGATTTTATTACGTGCGAGAAATTGTACCTTCCCTTCCACTCACTGATTATCGGGGCCATAATGTACAAGAGAGTTCAAAACATGTAATTGATTGTCAGAAAAACACATTGGAAGCCATGCCTGCTGTGGCATATGACAAAAAGCTGCAGAACTGTATAGGTGTTGCTAGCGCGGAAATTGCTTAATAATTTCCGGCAACGACGTCACTTTAAACCTTACATAGAGAACTTGGAAGTTCAGAACCTTTCTAGGCCGATGAATGTTTGCCACCGTTTTCGAATGGAGCATTATACAACAAGAAGAAAACAATAACTTACATTTGATGGTCGATCAATTAAAAGAGGTTTAGGGAAGTTTTAAAAGTAAATTTTCTCTTTTTAGCAGATTAGTAGGTATTTTTGTTCTTTTATTCAAATTAGTGTCAAATCTATTACAGAAATAATAAGAAATAAAATTGGTTAGATCAAGCATAGAGAAATAAAAACACTGTGTTGCATACAGAGTATAGTTCCTATCCTAAACTAAAGGACCTATCCTATCAAAAACCCATAAAGAGTTCCTTCTGGGAAAGAGCAAGTCATTTTTGGAGCAAAGTGAGGTATCTAAGAAGAAGAAGATCGAACTCCCCAAAAAGGGTAGTTCTGGAGACTCAATTGCGTTCTCTGGACAATTGCAGTAGCAACCGTTTTAAAAGGTGAGAAGGAAAGAATCACAGCAATAGCTATGATCAGTATAAAACCGAAAAGTCTCCTCACGAAGTGCAAGGTAAACAGAGAACTCATCGTAAGCAGTAGCTTATGGCAAGTCAGGCTAGCACAGCAACGTGGCAAGGGACATGGCAGGGTACAGATGCATGGAATGAGTACTTCTCTAGCTAGGAACATGCACTATATTTTCTTTTTTTCGGTCGGTTATACTCTGAACCACGGAAATAATTCATTATTTCACTATTAAGGGCCTTGAATATCAGAAAATGCAGGCCGGCTTTGTATTATCTCCTGCTTCTTAAAACAGAATATATATGTCTAATGATATATAAATTCATTTCTACTTCAGTGCGGTTAAGGACTCTAGTAGGGAAATTATTTTTTGTAATATACATGTAGCTAGTCGCGGCTCCTGGAGGGAGTGCTGCGGGGCGGTGGGGCGGGGGAGGGGCAGGGTGAGGGGTAGTAAACTCCGGCATACGACCGAAGGGAGGTAAGTACATAAATAAATAAAACAAATTGCATTGCGCGCGCCGCATCGCCATTTGGTGTTGCAGCGCGCGCAATGTAATTCGTTTTATTTATTTATTTATGTACTTACCTCCCTTCGGCCGTATGCCGGAGTTTACTACCCCCACCCTGCCCCTCCCCGCCCCACCCCACCGCCCGCAGCACTCCTCCAGGAGCCGCGACTGCATGTAGCGTTTTATTATAATAGCTATACAAAGCTTGCGTAATATTGATCATATGTAAGATGCGCAGTTTGTGGCAACATATAATTTTGTGAGGATGTTATTAAGATTACACTTTCAGGACACACGTTGGCACTTTATTTTTAATCTTTAATAATTTTAAGAATGTGAATGTGATCTGCTCTGCACATATGGACTTCTTTATTTGGCCCTCATTTGCAGTTCTAAGTAGTTTTAATACAATTTACATGAATGTATATATCCTGTACAATCAATTGAGATCTATAATGTTATGGTGCTATGATTATCTTTGCCCATTTTGAATGTTTACAATGATTTTTTAGATTGTTTTACTGGGCCAGTTCATAGCTAGTGCTAAATATGTAATGTCTTTTTAGGTCAAGCCTAGGCAGCGTGTATGCGTTGTGTGCAAGACCTGCTGTAATCGATAAAAGGACTTTATTCCTGCTGCTATTTACCATAGGCTCACTCCCACGTCGGTCTTCTTTGCTGCCTCCTAACTCGTTCAGGTAGCCCATACGTCACTTCCATTTAAGTATCAGAAGCACTGCCTAAGTACAGTTACATTACGCGTGCATTCTTTAACAGTTGTCTGGAGAACTCTTTTTTTTTTAATATTGCTCTCCGTCTTTGCTGTTTGTTTGAATTGTTGCTTTCCCTGTAAGTTTTGCTTCCCCCTTCTGCTTCATCATGAGCCATCCCCCCCACCCTCTAAGCACAAATGCAGTGTTTCCCTACATAAGAAGGCTCATCAGCTGGGCTCAGCACACCATGGATAAGGTGCCTCCCCGCAAAGATTAGGGTTGCATGCAAATATAAATAAGGTGCCTCCCCTGCAACAATTAGGCCTGCCTGCATACTCCCACACTCACAGACACAGAAGCCCATTGCAGCTGGGGGCATCTCAAAACCGCATCTCACCAAACCTCCCCCCCCCCCTTCAGCAGTCAGACCTCGGAAACCTCCCTCAGTGAGGCCCCCTTCCTCCTGCCGTTGCAGCAAGGGGCATCTTATAGCCTCATCTCGCGAATCCCCCTTCAGCGCTGCCCCCAGATGCCGCATCTCGCAAACCCCCCTTCAGCGCTGCTCCCCCCCTTCGCACACATAACTGTGCCCTCGGGCAAGGCCCCGGGACACTTCTTTCATTATGTGATTTTATGGCCTCATCTTGCGAATCCTTCTTCAGCGCTGCCCCCAGATGCCGCATCTCGCAAACCCCCCCTTCAGCGCTACAAGTCCTTCGCACATGTAACTTAGCCCTAGGGTGGGTTTCCAGGACACTTCTTTCATTACCTGCTCATCACACATGGCGTAAGAGAGCCCAGGAGTTTCAGTGACTGTCACACGTGTGTCACCATACTCAGAGCACGCCGTCTGACACTCTGCGGTCACTCACTGGCCCTAGTTCTGCAGAGGGGACACACTCTACTTTGCCCAGGATGGTGTTGGCAGTGGCGCTGATCCCAGCGGCCGTACTACTGACCAGGATTGTTTTCAGCTCTCGGAGCTGAATCCAGAGGACAGGATCTGAAAACAAAATAGAAGAAAGTCAGGCCACAGGCGGCTGGGAAGAGACATTCTTGTTTCACTTTTTACATTAAGATTGAGATTCTCCCTACACCTTTCACATAACTTCATATTTCATGCAAACCACATCACCCCTTCAAAGACAGTGCGGCCCTCGACACGGGTGTCAAATCACAACCAGCAATGAGTAAAAAGGTCAGAGGTCATCCCATGATTTATTAACTGCAATTCTCATCTCAGTAAGAGAATAACTGTAAAGGAAGGTAAAGTGATTTGTTCTACTCATGTTTTCTTTGAAACAAAATATAGAAGAGCCTTCAGCCACCTGTGTGTTCTTTTTAAATATATAGTTTTATTAAATAATAAGTAGTCCCTGTCACCTGCTATACATTCCATCCTACATTTTAAGTTCCTTTTTTTGTATTTGTATTCACAATTTCACACTCCTTTACGTTAACTTAGCCATAGCTTTACTGTACAGATGCTATAAAAGCGTATAATATGGTATAGTGTGCACTTTCTTTCTTTCAAGAATCACTCCACTGCAAAGAAAAAAGCATAAATAAAAAACATTGCCATTTACAATGCCAATATCTCCAACAAATGCAAGACCTATTGCATTGTAAATGCTTGTTATTACTGTTTTCATGATTGATTTAATTTCATGTATTCTGTATATATCTTTTATGTTTGCATAAACCAAATAAAGAATATTTGAACTTGAATTTGACAGTTAAAACATGTTGCAAAAACAGGCGACTATTCACTATTTTATGTAAAGCATTTATTTTCTTAAAGGAATAGACTAGAATAAATGAATACTACGACCTAGAGAGTGGAGAATGATAGAAATGAAAGCTTTCTGCAGAAAATTAAAAAAAATCACGTTTGCATGTTAGATAAAGGCACATTTTCTAACGTTTGATTTATTATGCATTTTTCATGTTAATATTTAGCACGTTTCTATATTTTTGTGTGGTTACATTTTAGTAAAGATTATCAGCATTCTCAGTGTGAATTGTGATACATAACTACTGGCAAGATACTTGCACATGATGCATTCTGTCTATTTACACAGCTGTTCCACCTGTCCCATAGACCCCTTCTCATTGTAAGGCCCTGATTACGAGTAGTGTAGAGCAGAACTTCCGTCTGGAATTTCACTCTACACTAGTATCAGTGGTCCAGTGGTCTAGCACCCTGGTTTTCCAGGTGTGGGAACACCAGACCTGGTATTAACCACCAGCAAATCTAGCAGGTAAAGCCATCTTGAGAACAGGGGCGTAGATTCAGGGGGGAGTGTTTGGGATGTTCCCCACCTAAGAAATGTATTTTCTGTTAAATAGTTGGGTACAGGTGCTTTCAGTTGGGTATGGTGAGGTGTCTGTCGGACTTCATCAGGAATTTTTACATAAACACAGACAAAAACACACACATACTCTCTCCCTCTCTGCTTTGAAAGACTTATTGTGTTTTCTCTCACATAGTACCCCTACCAATCCGCATTCATCTCCCTTTCCACTGCTCCTTTAGCCCCTCTCTTGTGCCCTGCTTGTCCTATAATATATTTAAACATTATATACCAAAGCAATTGCTGTAAAATATAAACGCTCACCCCCCCCTCCCAATCTTACTGACCAAGCTACGCCCCTGATTGGGAAACATCTGCTTTGCAGCCTGGACACATTCCCTAGTCCATTCCTGACCCTCAGTCAAGCCATGGGGGGCATGCAATGCTCTGTAATGCTCCTGACCCTGCCAGGTGACAGTCTTCTCTTAAATTTCCCACCTGTCTCTCATCCTCCCTCCCCGCCCAGCAGTCCCTTCAAACATTTACCACAAGCTAAGAGCAGGTGGTAAATGTCTGTGTTATACCACATGGAACTAGGAATTCTATTGGGAATACTGGCTGGGACAAAAATGTTACTAACAGTTATTTACTATTCCAAGTGGTTTAACTTGAAGCTGCAGGAATTCCATTTGGGAAATTCTGTCTGGTATAGGTAATACCGGCCTCCAAGAATCTCCTCATAGAATTCTGCAATACTTGTATTCAGCGACTATGCATTGCGGCAATTCTCTGGAAATGGAATTGTCAGGTAATCAATTTACAGGCAATTTTAGCTTTTCTAAATCAATATAAAACTTTCCGGAAATTACCCGAAGAGCAAGTAATAGCACACACCTCTTGATATTTTCTGGAAATGTCTCCAGAACCATTTGTTGCTGAGGGTTTTTTGCAGTGATGAGTGATAGAAATAATTATATATCTCAATAACTCATATTCACCAAGACAGAGAAGTAACTGTGGCTGAGTGAACCACAGGCCTCATTAAAAGGGCCTGTAGAAGCTGGTGGGTGGTTGTTCCACCAAATGTTTCAGGTGAGATAGAGTAAAATGGGGACGATTAATACCATCTTCAGGAAAGAAAATGTTCTGCAAATTTACAGCTACAATATCTATAATTAGACGATAACATTCTCAATTCCAATATTTATACCTGCCATTAGTGTCACACTGACGCATTTCTCCTCACTGAGGCAAGAGGTCTTCAAGACTTCGAGGCCTCCAGCAGTGGTCGGTTACCTCTGGGAGGGGAAGGCTGCTAAGGTGCTCGCAAGGCTGAGGCAGACTCTTCCACTATGATGCAAATAATATTATCTCACCAGTGTAAGAACTACAGATCTCTGTATATACAAGAAAACTTTACTAAGTCAGTCCCCTGAAGCCTTCTATGTACAGAATGCATATCAAACCCACACAGACAATTGCAGTAAGACTCAACACAGTATTTGCTTTCTACTTGCATTATCCATCTTGGCTCTATATATCCAAGTATCCTATCTAGGGTTGCTACCTGACCGGTTTTCTATTGGCACAACTTGATTGGATTCCCCTTTTGCATATTCTATCTTACTTCACGAGCACCCCTTTTTCTTCACTTTTTCCTTTGGAGCAACTACCTTTCCTTCTTTCTTCTTTCTTGAATACTGAATATGATGATGTTATATTAGTAAAAGTGACCGAATAAAATAAGAGTCACCCGTAAAGCAATAGTGTGTGCCTTTCTTGGATTTTTGAGGATATATATATATTTTTTAAATGAATGAATGGTACATTTTTGATTTAAACTATATATGTACTATATGCTGTTTATGAATGCTTTAGTCAACCAAGATTTAACACAAGTCTAGGACCATTGTTTCTCTATACCGATTATTACCCAGGTCCATTGACTTCTATGGGTTACCCCAGTATATCATAATCATCAAGCACAACATGGCAACACTTCCAACATAGGATCAAAGCAAAGACAATATCCTTCCAATCACACACTATACGGTGTAGCGGGCGACCCATGTAGGTAAGCTCTTCAGAATCCCAGATAGGGGTACTAAGCGCTATATAAATGCTGCAATACAGTATAAGACAACAGCCAGAACCCTAGCAGGGCGGAGACGCTTTAAGAATGTTAGTGCAGCCATGGGAGCCTGCAGCAATGCACAGCTTCTTTGATAGTGGTTAAGGGAATAGTGTGGCATGGCTTATAGCAATATCTTGCCAAAGGCTGTGATATTCAATGATTCTGCTTGTCCAGGATGCTCTGCACCTCCCCACCACCTCCGTCCATATACATCTGCTTCCTCAGTTCTTGGGGCCAGGCCAAGTTGTTTAAGTCTGATATTCATTGAGGCAGTCCCGCAGCCTATTTCATGCAGAATCCCTGTGGCCTGCCCTTCCCTCCCTACTGTCATAGGAGCAGAGATGTACATCTATTGACTGTCAGAACTTTGTTTCACCTTGAACTCTTCACCATTCAGCATGTCACCACAGAACTGACATCATGGGCTTTACATTTTCTGAAACAATTGATTTATTTTTTATTCTTCATGTCCTACATCGCATTTTTCGTTTTTTTGTTGTTTTTTTTGTTTTTACAATCTCAAAGGATATGATAGCTGGCTGGAAATGGTGGATGTTCCAATATGATCTGCTGATTGGTAATTGTTTCTCCTCCTCAGATGTGGAGACATCATCTATAATGGATTAATTTAATTACAATTAAAAATAAGCATCAGCTTTGGAGTTTTTGTGTTTGTGACTTTTGTCTAGCAGATGATAATATGGTTAACATTAGCCTGCTCAAGTTGAAGACATTTTTTTGTGACTCTGGGAGGTTTTCATCTGGGAGCACACATACAATACTGCCGCAGTGTTATCCATGAAAAAGCAAAGGGTGGGTGCTCACCCCTGACACCATTCTCTGTAGGAACTATCAATTTTAAACAGCGGCGGCTCCTCCACAAAGGCGGAGGAGCATCGCCCCACTGCTCTGCGAGCAGTGTAAAAAGGAAAACGAAAATGAAAATAACTAATGTTATTATCATTTTTGTTTTCCTTCCTGCTTGGGTGCAGGGCGGGTGGGGCTGGGCAGTGCAGTGGGCAGGGTAAGGAGTGTTCAGCATACTCCCTAAGTGCACATGACTGCTTGGCCGGCGCTCTTAGGCCGGCCAAACCGTCATGCGCACTTTTGCATCTTCCCCACCAGGCTGCATTACACAGCCTGGTGGGGAACATGCCCAGCCTCCAAACCCCTGTCTGAGTGCCGAAACACGGCGCTCAGTCCAATCACAATGCTGCTACAGCAGCATTGTGATTGGACAGGGGATTCTGGGAGGCTGTGTGCTTCCTGTTGCTCCGCCAGAAGATGACGGAGGAGAGGCAGCGGCACCCGGAGGCACCCAGGTAAGTCCATTTTGGTTTGTATCCCCCACTTCCGCTCTGCCGCCCCACCCCACCACCCACGCTCAGTAGCAGCCGCTACTGCTGCAGAGTTATGCTCATGTTACTTTGGCAACTGTGGGTGTATGCGGTCTCGCGAGATCCAAAATCTTGGTGGCCACCTTAGGGTGCAGTACTATAAATATCGCACCCCTACATTGCTGAAATCACTTGGCTTTGTTGTTTCCTGTGGAGCCCAGTGTCATGAAGAAACTCTGGAATCCAGAACGTGGTCATTCCCCCGCAGCAATCCAGCATTTTCCAAGTGGCTGTGGAGATTCTCAGCTGCCTGGCCACCTTCCCAAAAGCCACCTGCAAGAAAACAAACAGAAGATAGGTTTAGTATAAAATTGGTAAAGTGTGCATTCTTCAGACAACAAAAGTAAGAAGGACTGGATCTGCATGTTGAACCCATAACCACCAGAGTGACTCCGAGGGCTAGTTGGCTAGCCTCCTGATCAGAGCCCCAGGGACAGAAAAGGCTCCAAACATCTTGAACCCTGCAACTGGACTCTTTTTGCTGTGAGTACTAACCCCCCAAGAGGTGCTCCTCCAGTCCTGGACCCTTGAAAGTGGGGCTAAAGGTGTTCTGGTAGTCCAGCTGTGGTCTCAGCAGAACCAACGCAGCGCGAAGCAAACCCGATGCAGCTCTTCACAGTTCCTCATTGGAACCGATGCAGCACGACGCACCATCAATGCAAGCCCGCATTGCAGCCGACCCAGCTTATCAGAACCACGGCTGCGTGACGCATCCCCATTGCGGACCTCGCATCTTCTCATTGGAACCAGTGCAGCATGACACAACCTCAACACAAGCCTAGTCTCCCCCCCCTTCCAACCAGTAACCCAATTTTCTACACACATGCTTGAAATATTTCTTGGCTCCAGTCTTGTCCTCATGTCAAATAGGTCTATCTATTCATTCCTTCGTATATGTCGAGTTGAAACTTGGACTTGCATCCTCCTTATTCTCTGTGGTGCATGCCAGCCAACAGGTATAAATTTATTGAGGTGAAGAGGTCACTCAAGTCGAATATTAGTAAATATAATGAAGAAAACTGACATTTAGTGCCTTTGGCACAATTATTATGGGCAACGGGGAAAGTGAGTTCCAGAGGGCTTATGAAGGGAGAAAGGACAAATGCTAACAAACATGATAAACTCTAAGCAAGTCTAGAGTTCTCCATTAGGCACCCTCACTGCCCAATACCTCACTGGCCCATTTCCTGTACTGCACCGCTGCCTTGGAAATGAGAAGTGCTCTTAGAACTTAGTGTTCTCCTCTCGAGTAGAGCGAGTCTTAGTAAAAATGAAGTGGTGACATAATAAGAGAGGCGAAAAAGCTGGGAGACTGTTGGTGCTGCAATTACGTCAAAGGAAATCCCAAGTAGCTGTTGCTGCAATACATGACCATAGAGCCTTCTTTCTGACCCACCCGTTGGAGAGTTACTTGGCTTTCATGTTGCACAATAAAGACTGGGGTCACTCAGCCTATTACGGCATGAAACTGGCTGAGGCAGCTAAAGCTCTCCGCCCTCTCACTAGAAGAGAGATGCCTCTTGGAAGGTGAAATTATCAAAGAAATAAATTCCCAGCCATAGCAGATCTGCCTACCTGCAATTCCCCCAGAGTAGATGGTTTTCCCGGAGATTTTTCTAAAACAGGTATAGACTTATTGATACTAAGACATCCAAGGACGTCAAAATGACAAGCAGTTTGCTTCACATCTGACATAAAGCAATGATATCTCTAATACCGAAGGTCCTATCAATAAAATTAACGAGGGACAATATGAAGCTCCTTCTATGTTAAAAGACACACATACCATACACTGAGTACCTAAGGGAACTAAATACCTGGGGGGTATAGTTGAGAGGTGTGGAAGCAATAGTTGAAAACAACCTGAAGTTTTTGAGCACTAAAACTCAGAGTGACGTCATGCTGGACTCACCTCAACTGTCTATGTGGGACAGGGCATCAAACACATAAAAGGTGATGGGTGGAATTCTTGAAAATAGTCTGACCAATGGTAATCATTGTCGGTAGCATTCCAAACCAAATTTGTTTGCCCACTGTGCCACTCTAGACAGAGACCTTATACACTGAGTCAGACTAGTCATTGTGTAACTCTGGCATTTTTTCAGTGGGCTGCAGGCAAGGAGCCTGTTTTTAAAGCAGGGTGGGTTGATACTAACCAACCAAGACTCCATGGTACTTTCTAGCCATGGCTCCAGTAGTTGTGGCTTGTTTAAACATTTTTGGCTGGGTGGTGTTTGTTCCGTGTCCAACCCTGTTATGCAAATCAGTACTGAACCCGCCCACTTTGGAGCAGTACTTTCCGACCTCAAGCAAAGCCCCCACATCAGTTTCAACCTTAAAAGGCCTCATCATTTAGGCATAGCTTGGATCCAAAGGGTCCCAGGTCTGGACATACCCATCTCCGCTTAGGGTGTTACATCAAATACACAAAAGGTGATGGGGTGAATACTTGCAAATAATAGCAACCACTTGTGGTCGCTCTGGGTAGCATTCCAACTCATTGTTTTTCACCCCTTTGCAACTCTAGATAGAGGCCCACCTTATGCAAGTACACGACCCTGCTCGTCATGGGAACATGACATCCCAAACTGCCAGGAGTGGCCCCCTCCAGAAGGAAACTGAGGCAACCTCAGACCCCTTTCATTCTTAGTATTCCTTGTTGGTAAGATATAACAAGGATCCTATGATACAGCGAGCAAAGGACCCACCACTGGGCATACCCATGGCCACTTAAGGCAGGGTCTATATAATAAATATGATGGTAGCTCCCCGATAAAACTACATCTTTGGCATGCTCCCTCTACCGATACATCCTCTGTATTTGCTCAGATTGAGGGGGGCATCAAGTCTTTCACATGCAATAGTGCACACTCCAGACTGAATAAAATTCATTGCAATCACACGCCACTGTGGGAGGTCTAAGAATTCTACATATGCAATCTTACTACTCAGAATATGCCTTATCCCAGTTTGTGTACCTACTACCATGCACAGAACCACCTCATTAAAGGTATGTTTGGAATGTGTCTCTCTGAATGGCGCCCATAGCCAGGCTCCCCACTGTTTCCAAAAAACGCCCCACACCACTTAATAAAAGCCACTCTTACTATATGGAAGTCTGCCCACAAAGGAAAAGGGGTTCACCTACTGATTCATGCCTCAGCACCTACCTGAGACAATGCAACATCAGCAGAGGGGCTTCAATGGAAATGATGGGAACTCAAAGGGATATCTCATATAGACCAGCTCATAGAATGTATTATCCTCAAACCCCTTGAATCCTTGCACATGGAATTCTCACTGACTGATGCGTTCTGCTGGTAATATCATCAACAGATGCACTGCTTACTCAGGAGGTTCAGGAGGCAAACAGTGACCTGGGTAGACCTTGAAGCTCACTTTATCTCTCAACACAAGACTGAAGAAAGTCTGCTGACAAAGCGACCTCAATGACTTGTAGTGCTTTCTTTTTCATTTGACCATGCTGTGTGCAGAGGTCGAACAACTAGCTGCTAGTCACCAATCAATCAAACCACATTTGTAAAGCGCACACTTTCACCCCTAGGGGTATCTGGGCGCTGTGTCATCTTCGAAGAGCCAGCTCTTGAGTCTCTTTCTGGAGTCTGTCAGCGAGGGGGCTGTACGAAGCTGGATGGGAAGGTCGTTCCAGGTCTTGGAAGCGATGTAGGAGAAAGAGCGGCCACCACTGCGGCTGCGACGGGTGCGGGGTGTGCGTGCAAGGGCGAGTGAGGTGGAGCGCAGGTGTCTGGAGGGTTGGTGTAAGTTCAGTCGATGGTTAATGTAGGCAGGTCCTAGGTCGTGGAGGGCTTTGTAGGCGTATGGGAGAATCCACAGACCCTCATGGTCTGCAGTGTGTCCTGTGTCTGAATGATCTTGGTCAGTTGAGTCCATCTCGACAACCAAATTCAGGGATAGCTCTCTGGTGGCTGTAAATGCACCCCTGAGGTCTAAGGCTCTTGTCCCCTTCCTTTGCACTGCCAGGTATACTGTAAGTGAAATTGCTGTAGCTTTCTACTGTTACGATGTTGGTGGACCACAAGGGTGAAAACCTTAACAGTCTACTGCCTAACCATTTTGGGAGGAGGTTTTGATCTCCCATTGTTACATTGATTTGTGTTGTTATCGATTGGGCATTGTGAACTGTAGATATATGCAAAACCACTGTGACTATATTTTCAGTTCCAAACTGCATTCTGCTGGTTCTGCATTTCTCCCATTCTTAGTGTGGACACATGTGGAGCTTTTCAAACATTATCTGGCGTGGTTAGACAGGAGTCCTGGTTTCATTGATGTAGAGTGCTGTTACCGTATGTTTCAACCAATTACCTGTTCCTAGATGAGAATACCATGTTTTGTTCGAGATTATCCGGCTTAGTGTGTGATTACCATACTACAATTATGTATTATTTTAATGTATTTCTTTTTTTTAGTTACTGCAACCTTATCCTTGACATATCATTAAAAATGCTGTATAACACACAAATTTGTCTGGACATTCATACTTTATTGCAACTGTGCTAATTGTGTTGTACTTTAGATAGACTCACCCCACAACTCTACCATGAGCTAAGCCTTTGCTGCTTGCCCACATCTACCCGGAACAACAACAAGGCTTAAGTGAGACCCACTTTCTGTGGCAGGCTGAATCACAAAAGTGTTTTAAGTACGAGAAGGGGTACAGCAGAAGCATTCTTTTACTTACATTAACTTATGAATCAAGCATGAAAGGCCCAACTCCCTATGAGTAAAAGTGCAAAGAGGGTATAGTCCTTTTTATTTGTACTAATTGTATATGAATTTTCCCTGAATATTAAAATTTTAGATGTTATGGCGCGAATTCACAAAGGTATGTAAGAGCATTAAAAGAGTTCTAAAGGAATACTATTCTCCTACTTCAAAATGCAGTGGTGAATATGCACTTTAGTCAGGGCCACTGGAATTATGCCGCAAGGGAGGACCAAATTATGCAACGGGGTTGACTAAATCATGGTGGAAGAAAAAGCAAATTATGTGACCTAATGCAACATATTGGATAGTATTACTTCATAATTTTGTAATTTTTTAGTATGTTAACACTGTCTGGGCAAAGGTTTCACTTCATTGGTACCAGTTTAACATCCAAATACAGTAATAAGCAATTGAAAGCTGACCAGTAAACTTTTGCATAGGGCCTTCCACTGCGCAGCAACACAGGTCAGTAACGGGTTTAATAACTTTTTCCGTTTGAGCTAGAAATTTTTTGGGGTAAAAATTTGCAGATTATGCTGCAGATGATGGATTATGTTTGAAATGTAGCAAATCCACAATGATGCAGAAAACGCAGCAGTTTCTGAATTGCATAATTCCAGTGGCAGTGCTTTTATGATCTGGTGCAATAGTTGCAAAGAACCCACAAAATTCTCTTTTTTGGAGTTTATGGTGGTCCCTCCTTCTTCGTATTCCGGAAAGTTATCCTGACAGCCAGTTAGCAGCAATCGGTGAGCAGTAGCATCATATCTTACTCTAGGTATTACACAGGATAAACTAGTAATTCCACTTTTTTTGTGATTATGCAGGTCTCTCAGAAAGGGTCTGACTGGCAGCTCGATGGCCCCACATCCAGCGGCAGTTCCTCCATGAGAGCAGAGGAGCTTCGCCACTCCACACTGCTACACAGAAAGCGTGTCAAATAAAATTGTAATAAAATTATTTTATCACCATTTTATTGTTTGCTCTTTGCCAGCAAACGGAGTGCGTGGACAGGGCGGGCCAGTGCGTCACTGCTGCAAATGATTGGCAGCAGTGCGTCTCTGCTGCCCATGATTGGCAGCAGTGAGGAGTGGCCACTTAAGTTTGAAGTGCGCATGTTGGTTTGACCAACTACCTTACTACGGCCAAACCGAGAAGCGCAATTCCAAACCTCTCCAACCTGGCTGTCCTGGACAGCCGGGTTGGAGAGCAGGCTCAGGCCTACAGTGCCTTTAGGAGCGTAGAGCATTCCCACCCCAGCCAATCAAGCTGCTTCACTCATGCTGCTTAACAGCATGAGAACAGCGTCTTGATTGGATGAGAGATGGCTGTGGGCTTCGCGCTCCGAGGACACGCTGCAGAACAACAAGGACGTGCTGCAGAACATCGAGCGGCGTGTAAGCTAAGTGATTTTTTTGATGTGTATATTTATATTATTGTGCATTTTTTATGTGCATATTTTTTGCGCCCTCCGGTGTGACTAATCACCACTGCCCAGATCAAATACACATGCCATCTCCTCGCAGCCTCTTTGTCCTGGTCATTGATCGGTTGATTTGACAGACTGCTGACACTTGCTCAATACCATCACTTACAGAAATAATTGTTTTCTTCCTTCCCTATTAAAACTAATTTAAATTCAGTGAGTGGAAATAAAGTCTGAGCTGTCAGAGCCACGTGTACTTCCCAAACATTCTGTTGCCGCATTCAACGAAAGATAAAACTGGAACGACCCCGGTGTTAGAACACGTTTCCAAGGCAGAGGCCTGAATCGGAAGCACATTTAATGTCACTTCTTGTCATTCTGAATACCTAATTCCTCACTGGTTTATGTTAATTGCGCGGGTTAATCTGATTTTAAATGCTTCGGCATGGCTCCTTTCTGGGCAGGCACATTTCTAGTTCAGCAGTGCTGGTTCCTAATTTGAAAGATAATTGGATTTAAAATTGCTACGTTCGGTTTTGTTTGTTTGGGCATGTTTTTTTTATTCTGGGCATCTCATGTGGCTGTTCCCGCTGGGCCACGCTCTCTGAACTATGACTAACTACCGACTGACTGTTCCTTGTCCCTGACCTGTTTTGTGTGGCTTTCTGTAATTTATTTATTTATTACAGAATATTATAAAGCTCAACATGTCTAAAGAGAGTACTTCAGAGGGCTTAATAAGGGAAGTAAAGGAAAGAAAAAGATGTACAAGCATTTGCAATGCACAAGGTCTCGCATTTGCGAGAGTTTAAGCTATTGGCATTGTATATGACAATGCCTTTTATTTATCGGTTTTGTTAATTAACACATAAATAAAAGGCATTGTCATTTACAATGCCAATAGCTCAAACTCTTGTAAATGCGAAACCTATTTCATTTCAAAGAAGCGGCCGCCATTGTCCCGGGCTGCTTGGAAAGTGAAAGTGAGCATGGCGCGCTGAATGTTGCAGGAAAGCATGTTGTGCCAGCAGTAGGAGAAGCTCATGAAGAAAATAGTACTTACAGACTAAATAAGACATAAGGTGTAACAACAGAAGTAAAAGGGCCCGTGCTCCTCATGGGAGTTTACAAATGAAGATAAGGCGGTTTGAAGGAGGGACTAACAAGCATATTAACGAATCAGAAGCCAGCATTAACAAGGGACAATGACACAAGCCAATGAAAAATATGGGTGGAGAGTGGGCGGAGCTTCAAGTCCATACTGGAATACAACATGCCTCGCAGAGCAGCGCATGCGCTGCCCAGGCTCGACCTAAAAAAGGGGAGGCTGAGTCCAGTAGGGAGGTGGGTCAGTTAAAGGGAAGTCTGAGTAGATTAATCCAGGTCTTGTTTTTGCTCTGCACTTTAAGTCCTTAAGCTATCAGAGGTACAATTTATCACCTGATTTTATTTTATAAGTCATATCAAACATGCCTTCTAGCATAATTTTTTTAAGAATCTAAAAACTAAGCCTTCTTACACACCTCATCTGGGCAGTGTGGGGAATTTAAGAGTTATCAGACTTGAATCCCAATTTATTATTTGAGATTGATTGCAAGCACGCTAAAGAAATAAAATGCTTATTTATTTAGGTTTTTGTAAAGCGCCACCAACCACCCTGGCGAAGAGCAAGAAGCAAGTGGGGAAGAACTCAGATAGTGGTGGCTAGTGTCTGGAAATACTTGATGTTGAATATGACCATAACACAATGATATACCCTTGAGGTAGAACAAGAACTGTGATCGCCTGGGTGAGGAGAGCACAGCTGGTCTTAGGCACCTGACTGATCATGGCATAGGTACCCAGATGGAGAGATCTGTCTAGAGGAGGCGACTTATTCTATTGCATCAACAATAGGCAACAGTTGACAGACCTGTGGCCCTTGATTGGTTGGTAAGAGGTCAACATTTCTGCAAGACAGTTTGATGAGCGGCCATGGAGCGCCTTGTGGATGAGACAGAGTGTTTTATAGGTTACTTTGTCTTTTAATGGGAGCCAGTGAAGGGGTTTCAGAGCTGGTGTGAAGTGATCATGTCATTTCAAACTGAGGAAAAGGTAAGCTGCATAATTTCACACACTCTGCAGTTTTTGTAGGAGATATACCCGGGGACCTGTGTATAGGCTGTTACAGTAATCCAAGATTGACATGAACAAGGCAAGGATAAGGTGATTTTCATAGAGCAGCGGAGTCACACCAGTAACCATTTTAGCAGTAGTAGGTGGTGCAATGCTGTTTTGGAAAACACATTGATTTTGGGGATAAATGTTAGGTTACTGTCAAAGGTTTACACCTAATTTGCAGGTTTTGTCCATGGGGTTTCACAGAATGTCTAGTCCCTATGGTCGAGTTCGGGGGAACAGGACAGGGCTGTTTGTACCCGGGAGCAGGATTTCAGCTTTTTGTTGCTTTTTAGGCGGAGACAGTTTATCAGTATCCAACAATGAACCTGCGAAAGACATTGAAACAAATTGTTATGGCTGCCAGGCTCCTCTTAAATTTTGAGGCAGGACAGTGTGTTGTCCCCTTAAACTACTTTTGGTATCCAGCATGTAGAAATCTTGCATGTCATGCAGGGTGGGCCCTGCAGGCACTACATAGCATTGTTGACCAAGCAGAATGTCAGCTATATGCATTTGATGTTGTTAGTTCAAGAGAGGAAGGCACCCAGTTTGAAATGATAGGTGCCCTTCTGCAGGAAGGAGTTGAAACGCATCAATGCCGTTCCACTCAGACATTGTAGATAGTCCTTCGATTAGCACTTGATGGTCGATAGCGTCAAAAGCAGGACAAGAGGTCTAAAGGAATCAAAGTTGATGGGTGTCCTTCACCCTGTGAGTCAAAACCTCGCATTACCATCTGTATCTTTCATCCAATACATGTCCACTGTAGGAGCAGGAGCACTGGAAGGCCTATGGTACTGTACTGCCACATGAAGATCTTAGGGAAGCTACTGCCTAACACACCATAAATCCAAGTGAGTGCCATGAGCAATATTTTTAAGTCTTAAAAGTTTGGTCACTGGATAAGGTGGTCAAATTGGGGAATTTGAGGCTCACCTGGATTTACTGCAGGGACGAAATGAATGGAAGCGAGGCTAGGTCCCAATGTCCCTCACCCACCTCCATCGCCCAACTAGGTCAAAGCAAAAGATGGAAGGTGGGGAAGGAGGGAAACAAAACAAGGGTAGGGAGAAGGGGTAGACGTCCACAGGATCTTTAGCGGAATAATCTCCCGGACTCCTGAAGGAGAAAACACAAGGTAAGTACTAATCAAGAATACAAGTAACTGTGGCTGTATGTGAACCCACTCCTTATTTGCTACTGGGATACCTGTAAAAGAATATGCCAAGTACTCGGGGGGAAACAACTCCCATGGGCTGTAGAATACTCTCAGTGTCTAAATGAAAAAGACAACGTTCAGTATGAGGAAGGACTGCAGAAGTTTGACCGCAAACAAGAAAATGAACACTGATATACAAACCTAAGTTGGAAGAACCATAGGAGTACTTAGGACCCTTTAAAGTAAATTATCCGTTACTCCTGAATTAGGGAAAAAACAAAAAAACTCATTTTCCTGGACAGGAGAGAGCACGGAAAAAATAGAGCAAAAAGTGCAGGGTCGCTTAACACAAAACAGAAGTAGTATTTCCACTATTAATAATATTCCTTCTTTTCCCTTTTTGCAGCAAGAAGAGACTAAACAGAAACTAAGAAGACCAAAAGAAGAACACCTCTAGAAGCAGACCATCAGATAAGTATGCCTTATGTCTGTAGCAAATAAACAAAATAACCCTGAAGGCGAAGAAACTGCGATTCTTTACAATACTTGCTGTTTCTTGTGTTGCAGAAACAAACTGCCAGGAAGCCACGGGTTAACAAACTGGGACTAGCAAGAAACAAGAAACAAAGTTGCAGTTCGGCAAGAGGCAACGTGACGGAGTGCCCCGGAAGACACCAAAGAACCCGGGAAGAAGAAGCCCTGCGCCCAGGAGCAGAGCAGAGAGCCAACTGCTGTCAACGGAGTAAAGGTAAGACGGCACTGAACTGCGGCGAAATTGGGAGGCCTGGCGGGATCCGTGTCGGAACGCAAAGCGCGTTACCGACGCGGATCCCTCCCTTAAATACGCCTCAGGCGATGCCCTCGCTCGCTGACAGAAAGCAGCGGGCGAGGCTCGCGCCTACATGCTCAGGAGCGGGAGGAAGCGCTGCCGCATGCAGAGCGTCTCGCGGAGCATGACACTTACAAACTGTTTCAATCCAAGGCAGTTTTGTTGATCTGAATGCTGATATATTATATCTGGCTGTGACCACACCAACCACAGGTGCGTGGAGAGACATCAGTCCAACCTCTGCTGAGCAACACATGGAGTGAAAACCCGGCCACTAACCTCCCCCTCGCAGTTACAGCCAATAAAACACAGCAGAAGCAAGAGTAATTGTAATTGTATTTATATAGGGCTTACAACCCCTGATGAGGCGTCGAAGCACTTTACGCCAGGCAGCACGCTGCTCCGGAACCCAAGGTTAATGGTTAGTTCAGTGTTATTGGTTACTGCTTGTTATTGGGATTAGTCTTGTGTGCTCAAAGCAAACTGTTCCATGCAGTCATTTCAGTTTTTTGTGGTGGACCAAAGTAATAGTGGTTGTTTGCAATCAGTAATAAGGGTATGGGAAGGTGAGCCCAAGCACATTGTTGGTGGAATTAATACACGAGTTAGGGGAGATCACGTATTGTTAGGTTGCATAGGTATGACTTTCAGCGGAAGGAGGAGAGATTGTGATCTTGTAAATGAGCTGAGGGAAATTTGCTGAAATACATTGCAATACTCAGCAGTGGGCCCTTAACACGGGTTACAGCCCACTGCAGTTCCATTGTTTCAATGGACGGCTGAACATTGTATTGTTTAATGACCCAGATACACTGCTTTATATGCCCGTAAAACAGCACAGCATGTTCAACCTGAGAAGTCTGTGCACAGAATCTATTGCGACTCATTGAATAATCATGCAGTATGTTAAAGGCTCTTTTAGAGATTCTGAATATAAGGCACATTTTGTGCATTTCATTTTGCATTTAATTGGAGCGCATGAGCCTGAAAACTGAACTGGTGGGATTTTAAAATGAGAAGCAGACATTCTAGCCACAGAGAGACCCTGCATGTAATGGACAATGCGATTACTGTGAGCCTTTTTGTTGGTCTGAGGATAGCTCCCAGTGGGTGAATGGCCATGCCAATACATCCATCATGGCAATGGATCCGACTTGGCTTTCTTGTTGATAGACAAGTCATGTGGCCAGATTTGTAAACAGCAGAGGAGCTGAGCTGCCCTGAGCCCTGCCACCGGCCATTCATCCTGTGCAGCTTCCAAACACATTACCCACAGTGTCTCCGATACTTCTCTCTGTCCTCTCTGTCAAACCCCATAAGATGAAGCCTTGGTACCTGTGGCAACAACCTGTAGGTACCTAGCAAGTCACAGGTTCGAATCTCGGTTAAGGGTAATAAAGTGAATATCAATTAGCTGGGTAAAATAATTTCCAATATGCAAGTGGCTGAAGACACACCAGTGTGTCTTGTCCAGAATATAAACAACCATTATTATTTAATTATGCTTTTTTTATTGCATAGACCATCGCAGCGCGCTAAAGGCAGGTTATTAGGAAACGTGACTGTTAATATGTTAATTCTGATAGTATATCACAGCCAGTCTTTTCCTAACTGTATAGTATTCCTACTAAGAAACGGAGCGAACGAATAGAGGATTAATACCTACAAAAGCTCAAAAACTATGGGAAAAAGGATGAGGCTGTACACTTCCGCGTTTCTTGTTTTCCATGGGAGAGTGGTTTAGGGATGGATAGGTTGGGACAAGTATCTAATACGGTGTGATACCCTAAACATCAATGATTAGGCACTCAGCATGGCAAAGGTGTGAGCGCTGGGCTTTACACACAGTGTGCGGTTAGTTGGCCACTTAAAAGAGGTTGTGTGACGGAACCATGCATGCAATTACAACACATGCCTTTACAACGTGGTCATTACCATGACCACTTCTTTACCATGCATGCCTTCACAACGCATGCCTTTACCAAGCATATGCCTTTACAACATATGACTTTACAACACAAATGTAAGTATTTAGCAGGTATGATGCCTTTATATATGTGTGTGTGTATGTGTGTGTGTATATATAATTGGGGGCTTTATAGTTACCTGTGAAATACTTACATTTTCATTGTATAAACGTGTGGTAAAGGCATATGCATTTAAAAAAATAAATATGTATCTTTATATGCATTTTTATACACACATACATAAAGGCGTTTTTGGTTACATACATATATGTATGTATGTGTGTATATATTTTTATATATACATATATATATATATAATTAAAATACATATTTATTTTTAATTAGACATGTATACAAATATATAATAAAATTAATATTTTTATGTATGTATATATACACATTTTTCTTTTAACAACCCCCAACCCATACCCCAAACCCACCCTAAACCCTAAAAATTCCCTTAGCACCCAAAACCCCAAACCCATCTTAAAACCTAAAATTCCTTTACCACCGAAAAACCCAAACTCAACCTAAACCCTAAAAATTTCCTTGCCACCCAAAATCCCAAACCCACCCTAAACATAAAAATTCCTTTACCGCCCTAAAACCCAAACCCACCCTAAATCGGAAAAATTCACTTACCACCCAAAAACCCAAACCCACCCTGAACCCTAAAAAATCCCTTACCACTCAAAAACCCAATCACACCCCAAACCCTAAAAAATCCCTTACACCCAAAACCCCCAACTCACCCTAAACCCTAAAAATTCAATTGCTACCCAAAACCACTAACCCACCCTAAAGCCTAAAAATACCCCTGCCATCCAAAAACCCATACCCACACTAAACCCTAACAATTCTCTTGCCACCCAAAATCCCATACCCACCCTAAATCCTAACAATTCCCTTGCCACCCAAAACCCCAACCCCACCTTAAACCCTAAAAATTCCCTTACCACCCAAAACACCAAATCCACCCTAAACCCTAGCAATTCCTTTACCACCTAAAAACTCAAACCCACTCTAAACTCTAAAAATTCCTATACCACCCAAAAACCCAAACCAACCCTAAATCTGAAAAATTCACTTACCACCCAAAAACCCAATCCCCCCTGAACCCTAACGAATCCCTTACCACCCAAAACCCCAATCACACCCTAAAAATTCCCTTACCACCCAAAAACCTAAACCCTAAAAATACCTTTGCCACCCAAAAAACCCATACCCATCCTAAACCCTAAAAATACCCTTGCCACCCAAAATCCCATACCCACCCTAAACCCCAAAAATTCCCTTGCCACCCAAAATCCCATACCCACCCTAAACCCTAAAAATCCCCTCGCCACCCAAAAACCCAAACTCACCGTAAACCCTAAAGATCTTCTTGCCATCCTAAAACCCATACCCACTCTAAAGTCTAAAAATACCCTTGCTACCCAAAGCCCATACCCACCACTAAACCCTAAAAATTCCCCTGCAACCCAAAATCCCATACCCGCCCTAAACCCTAGAAATTCCCTTGCCATCCAAAAACCAACACCCACCCTAAACCTTAAAAATACCCTTGCCACCCAAAAACCCACACCCACCCTAAACCCTAAAAACATCCCTGCCATACACTCATCCACGACAAGGCACTGGACTGGATCCACTCCTTCCAGACCAGCCGAACACAGCGAGAGTACCCCGTTCCTCTCAGAACCTTGAGAGATCAGCTGCGGAGTGCCACAGGGCTCCTACCTGAGCCCCACCCTCTTCAACGTCTACATGGCTCCCCTCGCAGCCATCGTCAGAAGTCACGGACTCAACATCATCCCCTACGCCGACGGCACCCAGCTGATCATCTCCCTCACCAACAAACCCACAGCCGCCAGAACCAACTTTCACAATGGAATGAAGACAGTTGCTACCTGGATGCAAGACAGCTGCCTCAAGCTCAACTCGGACAAGACCGAAGTACTCATCCTGGGACCCACCCCCTCAGCCTAGGATGACTCCTGGTAGCCCGCTGCACTAGGAACCCCTCCCACCCCTACGGACCAAGCACGCAACCTTGGCATCATACTGGACTCCTCGCTCTCAATGAACCGCCAAATCAACACAGTATCCTCATCCTGGTTCCACACGCTACGCCTGCTTTGAAAGACATTCAGATGGCTTCCCACAAAATCCAGAAAGACGGTCACCCAGGTACTCATCACTAGTAGACTTGACTACGGCAACGCACTCTACGCCAGCGTCACCCAGAAACAGCTCAGGAAACTACAGAACGTCCAAAACACTGCAGCCGGACTTGTCCTCGACATCCCCCCCCACAGTGACATGACACAAGAACTCAGACAACTCCACTGGCTCCCTAACAACAAGAGAATCACCTTCAAGCTCCTCACACATGCCTACAAGGCCCTCCATGACGCAGGACCAGAATATCCGAACCACCGCCTCGCTTTCCACACACCCGCCAGACAACTCCGCTCCGCCCAACTCGCCCTGGCCTACGCCCCACGGATCCACAAGACCAGAACCAGAGGAAGATCCTTCCCCTACCCCGCCGCCAAGACCTGGAACACCCTTCCCCTCCAACTCAGGCAATCCGCTTCGTTGACCCAGTTCAGGAAGGACCTCAAGACCTAGCTTTTCGACTGAACCTCCACACCCAGACGGATCAGCAGCCCCCCCCCCAGTGCCTTGAGACCCTCACGGGAGTGTAGCTGCGTTTTGCAAACCCCTGATTGTTTGACTCATAATATGTATATCTAACGGCTTTGGACATACCTGCGAAATACTTACATTTTTCGTGGTAAAGGCATGCATGGTAAAGGCATATGCGTGGTAAAGGCATATGCGTGGTAAAGACGTGCGTGGTAACACTTTCATTGTAATGGCATGTGTGGTTCATGCCACGTTGTAAGTATTGTTTCCTGTTAAAAGAGTGTTAGGGCACGATTTAGGAATGCACAGCAGTGTAAAGTTCCATTCCCAGCGGATGCATCAAGTCTGCCACTGGTGGGTTTACCACTGGCAGAGTTATCTCCACCATATTGTTGAAGGGTTGTGGTAATTCTGATGCAGTAATTCTGGTGGTAGTAATCCAACCAATGGTAAACTTTCCTCATCTGCTGGAAATTGGCAGATTTTCCATTACGTCCAATCGGATCTTTACTGTTCTGTGTGGCATACCCCTTTTTAAATTTTTTAGATTTTTTTTTTTAGTATTAGTAATGCAACAAGACATAATTGTGGAACACGAAACACTAACGTGTATTGAGAACATTGGTGACCATAAACAGGAATGTTTACAGATATTTTAGGTCTGTAAGAGTTCTAATGCAGACCTACATCCTGCCTCCAATTCACTGCAACCATATTTTTAAAAATATTTCTCCCCACACTACATCTCCACAAGTGTATTTCCGAGTCGCCTGGGGTTCAGAGTATCAACCTATCAGTCCTAGAGTGTCATTATCACCATTCCTCACTTTAGCAAACATACCCCTTACTGATATCACTCATTCTTACCAGCTTACATTTATCAGTATCTCAGCAGCCAGCACCCCTCCCGACTCCTCTCTGTGGTCACCCTTTCCTGATTATGGAGGTGCCATGACGAGAGGATCAGGGACTCCTGTACCAATGATCCCCGCCTTCCACCAATCACGAGGTCCTCCACTAGTTTCTCATCACTCTTTGTGTTTTTCATTTGACTTTCTTTGTTCTTGGACCATTCTATCATGTCACTTACCCAACTATTCAGTCATGGAGCTTGTGTCCTCATCGAGTGCAGGGCTAAGTGTCTCCTCTCAAGGATCATTCCCAGTATAGTAAACTTGCCCTTCTTCTTCTCCCAGAAAATACCCAACAAGGATTTCTTTACAATCTGTAACTTTGCTATCACCCCAATCAAAATGTTAGTGTGCAACAGTAACTCCATGTTATACGTAAAAAGTCTGATATTACCACCTTGCACCTCAGGCATGCAGAAGATCTTTTGGGGTAGATTTTGATGAGTTTCAATGATGCCAAGTAGGTTCTTTGCAAACTGTTGAACAATATTAATTTAAATCTGGCATTACTTGATACTTTGTTAATCCGCTCACAAGCCCCGCTCACACGTAGGCGATTCTGAGCAGTCAGCTGTCCAGTTATTCTTCGCTATCTGAACTCTACCTCCCTAATAGAGATTAGCCTCTCATCTCTCCCCTTTTAACCAAAGTTAACATTGTTACTGTAGGAAATTGGGTTACTGGTTGAGGGGGGATGAAAGCCTACTCAAGCAGCAACCACAATTCTTGTTAGGGTGAAACACAAGCAACCCCCAAATGAACCTGTGCTTACCCTCTGGAAGTTAGCACCAAAGCAGTCAGGCTTAACTTAGAGGCAATGTGTAAAGTATTTATGCAACACTTTAAAGAGTGATAAAGTGAAAACGCAACACAGGAAAACCTTGGCACCAATTTAGACAAAAATAGAGTAAAGTTTAATAAATTATTTGAGACCAAAACAACAAAAATCCAATCAATAGAACCGGAGATATGCAATTTTAACGGTTTAAGTAAAAGCATTGCTTAGAAGCACAAAGTGCCAACTGTGGTTATCTGGTCGTGCTGGACCAGGACAAAGTCATTAGTTCAGGCCGACCGCGATGAAGCGCGGGCCGGATACAGGGAGGAGGTTAGGCCCGCTGAACAAAGTACCTTAAATCCTGGTAGCGGGGTGTTGCAAGATCCTGCATCGAGGATGAGTCGCTCAGTGGCAGATGCTAGGTCCTGCGTCGGGGATGAGTAGTGCAGCAGTGGTTCAGAGGAGCTGGGGGGCTGTGATGTAAGTCCTACGGTGAGGATGCATCGCACAGCGCCGGTTCCGCGTAGCTACAAGCTGCAATGTGAGGTCCTTTGTTGAAGATGCATCCCACAGCGGCAGTTCCCAGGAGCTGCTGGGCTGCAATGCTAGGTCCTGCATTGAGGATGTGTCGCGCAGTGGCGATTCTGAGAAGCTGCAAGGTCCTGTGTTGGGGATGCGTCACGCAGCGGCGGTTCCAGTGTGTGACTGCAAGGCGAAGTCCAGGTCCTAAGTTCACACTGTCCCTGAGGCTCTGATCAAGAGGCCAGCAACTAGCCCTTGGAGTCACTCTAGTGGTCCTGGGATCAAGATGCATGTGCAGTCTTTTTCAGCCAGGCAGCATAGTAGCAGTTCTTCTTGCAGCAGAGCAGCACAGCAATACTTCTGAGTCTTCCACAACTCCAGAGTTGTACTGAAGAGTTGGGTCTGAGGGTCCAATATTTATACCTGGTGCCATCTTTGAAGTAAAAGAAGGTTCAGGAGGTTTCCACCCCAGAGGTAACTGGAATTTCCTGCCTCCCTGTCCAGGCCCTAACTTGCCTGGGGGCACAAAAGACTAGAGTCAAACCCTTTGTGCTGGGCAGAACTTTTGTGATGTGCAAGTGTGGTAGGTGACAGCTCCTCCCACCCCATCAAGTTAGAGATGGCCCATCCCGCTACACCTAATCCCCATGTCTCACTGTTTGGGCGCAATACCCAAAGACCAACTGCCAAGTACATCTAGTCATGTGACCCAGGGTACAGGCTGCAGGCACCAAATGGTTGGGACAAGAAAATGACAACTTTTTAAAAGTGGAATTTTCAAGATTGTGACATAAAATCTGACTTTACCATTAAAGAGGGTTTTAAATTACAATTCTTTAGAAACCAAACTCGACCTCCCTACCTGCTTCCAATTGAAAGTTGTAACTTAGTGAATGTAATAAGGTAACCCAATGTTATCCAAAGGGAGAGGTAAGCCTTGCAATAGTAAAAAAAACTAATTAAGGAGTTTTCCACTACCAGGAAATGTAAAATTGTAATGTATGTGTTCAACTTTTTAAATACTCTGCACTCTGCCCTATAGACTGTGTTGTGCCTGCTCTAGGGGTGACTTATATGTATTAAAAAGGAAGTGGTAGGCCTGCTAAAAGGTTTATTTCATCAGGTCGACATGACAGTTTAAAACTGCGCACACAGGCTGCAAGGGCAGACCTGAGACATGTTTAAAAAGGCTATGTAAGAGGGTGGCAAAATAAGTGCTGCGGCCCCCTTAGTAGCACTTAATTTACAGGTGCTGAGTACATGTAGCACCACTTTAGTTGGGCATTACGGGTAAATTAAATGTGTCAATTGGGCGTAAGCCAATCTTACCATGTTTCAAGGATAAAGCAAGTTAGCACTGGTTAGCAGATTAAAGAGTACAGAGTCCTGAAAGCCAACTAAAATGGGTTCAGAAAACAGGAAGGTGAAGTGAATTTCTTCCATATTTAGCTATAAGTTTGTACTCTGCATGCATGCTGTAAATGTGGATCTGTATTATTTACAACCAATTATTGTCTTTCAGCAAAAGTAACAAATCTACTAGTTGGATAGAGATCTCCCATTGTTTCACAGCCTCTCTTCTCTGTCTCCCTATGGACATGCCCTGAGCAATCTTCTTGAATGGTTGTACGCACCACAGTGGCATCAACCCCACAAAATTGGGTCTTTTATTATGACTTGAGCTAATCTTTTTCTTACATGATCTACTTGAGTATGTGTCTGATACACTCTTCCCATCATAAGAAGATCTGGCTGTGAATCCCATGCATCCATCCATGAATGTCTTGTAACACACGCTTGTTGTATTTATTGTCATTATGTCATCATGAAGTTGCATGCTGCCACTGAGTAGGGAACTGGGACACCATGTGGTATAGCTAAATCTCTGGCAAGTCACTCTCCCAGGGCAATTTCAGAGTGTCAAGCTTCCCTCTCTACGTTTGATCTCCCAGACCAATGACACTGAGAACTGGTCTAACTTCTTGACCACTGCTGTGGCATAGGAGATATCGAGCCCAGCAGGACACATAAATAGAGTAGTAAAAATACCAACTTGACTGAGGAGACTATACCTATCACTGACAGAGGCAACGTATTTCAGAATGCAACCTAGTGTCTTAGACCCTCTAATGCATACTGTGGTTCTCTATCATGTGCTACATGGGTACTCAAAAAGCAGAAGCTTATATCCTTCCATAGTATACCAACCACTGCCATTTAGAGCTCTCAACCCATCTAATGGAAAAAGCGTGGATTTGTCATAATTAGAACACAGATCTGACGCCTCATCAAACTATCATTTCTCTCAGGAGCATCAGCACTGATCTCTCAGGATCTCTCAGATAGATGAGTGTATCGTTCACGTACATTGATAGCGCATGGGTTGTGCGCCCCACTTTTATGCTCCATTCTCACAGGCTCTCCATTAAATAGCATACCAGTGGTTCTACTGCAATCGCATGAGTTGACATTCCTGCCTTGTACCTCCTTCCAAGGTCCATCTTTTGTACACCTCTTGGCCAGTTCTGACTTTAGCGGTCGGCTTTGAGTATAGAACTTTCACCTCATCCTATCCAACACCACATCCTATCTATAAGACCTTTTAATTTATGCATGCTGGTTTTAAGAGGCACACACCCACAGCTGCCTTGTGCACCAGTTCTTAGACCACCTTCATCAGCCAATTCTCAGCAGATTTACTTAAGATTTTCATATCTTTGTTAATCCTAGAGGGTGGTCAATATTAACAAAATCCTTTATTGCTCCGTGTTTTAGTCTGATACCTAAGTGTTTTGTCACTCCATCCAAGTGCAGCCAGAGATTTACATGATTGAGGGCAAGGTTTAGTTGGTGTCACTTAGCAGTATTAAGGGATTTTTATATATTTTTCTGGTAATTACCATTGATTATAATGATAGTTTGTACAGAAATGTCCTGAATAATTTCTCATTTGTGGCTGTGTTTGTTATTATCACCTGTTTGCAGGTTATTATATTGTTTATGGAACAAATGTGCACATGTCTTTAAATATTGTATGTTATTTGGAACTACATTAACTCTTCCTCTTAATGGTTTATTCCTTTGACATAGGCTAGGAGCTGCCGAAACGTGTGAGGCGGCATACACTTAGCACGTGCACTTTGCACTTTATTCCTTTATAAATGGATTCATATTTTTTCTCTTAAGTTGTGGTAGAGTGTCTTCAAACAACCACTGGATGCCTGTCTAGGCTGAGCTGACTTAAAAGACTGCCATTTGGATTCCTAGGAGTTCCGCTGTTTATGTTGTGTTTACATGATCTAACATTCATTGGGTTGTTGTAGGGATTCTGCACATACACAGAGCTATGCACAGGAGATTAGGACCTCGGAATATGGTGGTGAGCCAACCATAAACCTTAGCACCTAAAACCCCAACCCGACTAGCTGTAGCGTCTCATTAGCAACTATGCTACCAATGATTAGACAACCCAGAACACAGTATCTCTCTCTCTCAGGACTCGCAGTAGCAAGAACACCCTTTCATAACTCACTCATACCTGTCCACAACGCACGTAAGAAGAGACACTGTATAGTTTAAAATGTTTATTTCAACTAACGTGCTCTAAGATACAGTACACGTGCCAGTACTATCAGCATAATGCATAATGATAACATAAGCAGCATAGTTACAACTCCATAGAATACAAACGGGGAAAGCATTTCATAAAGCAGTGGATATAAGGCTAAATGACCTTACCACCCTCCCCGTGCTAGTAGCTAGTTTATTATAAAAATAGAAGACCTCTGGGCTTTGACTAGCGAACCCCCATACCTCAATATCTAGATGCAATGTTTTACATCATCAGATAAGCACAGCTCTTCTCGCTGGAAAGGTTTTTCTCCAAGTGACTCTAACAGTGAAAAACACAATGTTAAAAGCACACAAATTTCTCCAGGGCAGCTCTACATAGAGTGTTATGTCTAAGTGCGAAGGACTGGCCAAATCAGCAGGAACAAGGGACGTTGTTTTTCGACCTTGTACATGGTGTGCAGACGTAACCCAAAAGGGAACAGGAGAAAAGGTGAAAGATAGAAATGCAGACAGTGCTAAAGTAGCCGGGCAGAAGCAGAGGCTTAAAAAACAATGGCACAAAGTAACGTGTGCAAAAAGGCCTCATGGCAGCTAGGCCTAAGCCAACGTAGCAAGGCAGACCAGGAGGCCACAAACCACACGACAGGGTCTCTGACTAGTTTAGAAGTTAATGTAATCAGCGCCTCTTGCACAGTGAGTGACAGCTGCCATTCGTAATATGCCTCTGTATACACTTCTAATAATCTGTCAGAGTGCTCCTGAAAATGTCTGATTGACATACCTTTTGAGCAGGAGAGGTAGATGTTTTGTATGTGTACCAAGCACAATTAGCTTAAATTCTGAAGAAGACCCAAATTTATAACTTTAGCATTACAGATGTCCCATGATTGGGACAATTTATTTTCTTTCTTGTAGTGAGTTAATTTTAGATTGCATTATATTGCTTATCATGGAAAACACTTTACATGGTGGTAATCACTTGGTACAACTTGGGTAACAATTGGAACCCACTAGGAAATGCCTACTACGCAGTGGGAAGGCTGTTACGCCCAAGGGATGCACCGACATCTATCTAAAATAGGAAGCCCGCAGCGCACAAAATCGCATTGGTAGTGACTGCCTTCAATAGGAAACCCTCAGTACCTTACGAGAAGAGCAAAGCACGCCATAGACTCCCCTTAGCAGGAACAAGAGACCCGGAACCTCTCTGGCAGAAAAGCCATGCTTTCAGGATGTATGACATATATATGAATAAGGCTCTTTACCCTGCATCCCGTTACCCCGCATGTTGTTACAACGCGGTCGTTACAACAACCGCGTTGTAACAACGCAATACCATTACCCCGCAAGTCGTAACAACGACTTGCGGAGGGGGGCGCTGGATGTTGGAATAGTATAATTTACTATTCCAACTCCAGTCTGTGCGGACAGTAGGGAAGGTGTTGGATTTTAAAATCAACACCTTCTCCCCACTTCCGCAAGTCGTTGTTGTTACGACTTGCGGGGTAATGGTACTGCGTTGTTACAACGCGGTCATTGTAACGACCGCGTTGTAACAACATGCGGGGTGAGGGATGCGGGTCAAGGTTGTTTACCCATATATATATGTATGTATGTATGTATATATATATATATTTCAAGGATGGAGTGTCCGTCTTCTTTCCCAGCTTTACACAAATGTTGACTCGTGTTGAGCACCCAAAATTAATGTATTCAAGTTAAAATAACCAAGTCAAGAGAACAAATAGGATGTGTTGAAGCCTCTGAAGGATGGCAAACAAAGTAATGTATGTGTTTGTTACAAAGAGGGTGTGTGTGTGTGTGTGTGTGTGTGCGTGCGTGCGTGTGTGTGTCCTCCCTCTCAGTGTTTGTAAACCGTGACAAAGCCAGACAAACACCATCTGTGCGAGGACCATCGTACTACGGGGGACTGGTTCCCATGGTGTTTATATACTTTCAAGTGAGTGTATAAAAATACTAAAAACTGCTGTAATATTTTTGTTTAATCTATTGTATAACCTACCCCAGTATTAAGACACAAGTGGAGTTAGAATTGTAAATACACACTCCATTATAGAAACTGGTTTGGATGAGAGGCAATATGTAGACACATTTAATTGGATATGCAGCAATATACCAATAAAAAGCATTAGCACATGAATATTTTCTGGTCTTTTATTCTCTGTGGCACTTCATAAGAAACAGCCAGCCAACGCGTTTCACCCAAACATGGGCTTCTTCAGGGCTGTAATGGCATATAACATAAGGATATTTAAAAATAAGCGGTAAAAAGCCGTTTATTTCTCAAACACTAATGACTTGTTAACCGCGACGCGTGCGCCATTGCGGTACTTTGATTGTTAAACATATGGGTTATGCCACCGAGGACGTGCCTTTACGGCCACTTGGCGGGAAGTGCATTTGACCATGCATTCCCTGGCTAACACAGATTGTCTATGCTCACAGCTTATCTTGGAGCATACCCACTTAATTTAATTTTATTAAATAATTTCTTCACAGATACTACTGCCAACAAACATACCTGCTGATCTACGCTCTACTATGAGCTTCATCAATGCATTTTAGGTATGTCGAGCCTTTCTCATCAGTCTTTTTTCTTGCTTCTATAATTGGTTGCAGGCACGTTCATTTGTACATATTTTTCTGGTATTTCTTTAGGATTCGCTTTAATTTTGTCTTCTGACATACACGCCAGAGGACACGTTCTTTGTCTACAATATATTGTTAAGCTAGTTTGCTAGCTACATTGGATCTTTTTTGCACATGGTTTTGGGTAATAAGGCAGCTCTCTTCCCTCTTTTTGGTGTTACTCTTTTATGATGCTAACCTTTCGCCAACTTTTGCCCTGTTTCTAGTGCCACACATCCCTTTTTTCACGGGTGAAACGCTTAGCTCACTAGACCTTTATCCTTTATGATTCACGCGTTCTCTTATATCGTGCACCTCCTTCCCCCATTCTATTCTGGCTATTTTTGCTTCTCTTATCTCTCTAGCATGCTTTATCTTTTAAAAACTCACTTTCTTCATTTGTAATGTAAATCTCTTTCTTAAAAAATTGGTCTTTTTACCGCTTATTTTTAAATATCCTTATGTTATATGCCATTACTGCCCTGAAGAAGCCCATGTTTGGGCGAAACGCGTTGGCTGGCTGTTTCTTATGAAGTGCAACAGAGAATAAAAGACCAGAAAATATTCATGTGCTAATGCTTTTTATTGGTATATTGCTGCATATCCAATTAAATGTGTCTACATATTGCCTCTCATCCAAACCAGTTTCTATAGTTATATTTGTGATCTACAAGCAGCAGATCATTTGAGGTGGGCAATATCGCATACTGCCGGTGACTAGTCCTGGTGGTGCAGTCCTCTATGACCCGGCTGCTTTCAAATTCTTTTTCTGTATTAACTTAGGGTCGATTAGCACGGCAGGCACACTCTTACATTTTAAAAATATCTCTTTCGAAATGAACTTCGATGATGATAGAGAGGAATTGGCCAAAGATCTTTTCAAACCGAATAGCGAGTTGAAACAAGCAATCACAAGTGGGGGACTAAAAAAGAAGGACTTAAGCTTAAGTTTCAGAAGCTCGAAAGGCTCAAGAAAAGTGAGCTATCTAAGTGGTGGGACAGAGTTACCCTCAAAAGATACCTTGAAAATAAAAAGGTCCCCAGGGGGCTTAGGATACTCACGTTCCCCAACTTTGACGACCTTGATCCAGACCTCCTGTCTGACTGGGAGGATAACTTACACAACTCGTCATTTACCATGATGAGAATTTTGATAACACATGCTGAAAGAAAATGCCTTAAACTTCAGGTTGAAATCAAAGCTCTGGAAGAAGAGATCAGACAGCTTAACCTAGTAGAGGCGACAACTAAAAATTACGCAATTCTTAAGGAACAGATTATTAGTCACCAAGCTTTTGTTAAAAATAGGAAGCTTAATAAAATCATGAGAGACGACCGTGACTATGATCACGGCCGTATCTTTACGTTTGCAGCTAAATTTGACAACATACAGGTTCCCAAAGATAAAACACCAATCCCACCCAATACAGGGAGCATTTCCAGTATTAGTGTCAGTTCAGATGCCTCCTCCATTGAGGATACAAGTAGGGATGAGAATACAGAACTGAACGCTCAGGGAGCATGCTCCTCGACTTTTTTAGAGGAGGTCCTCCGTTTCCGAATTGGGAACAAAAAACCAAGAGACAAACCAGGAGAGGGGGGAGGAGAAAACACTGTGGGAAAGGATCGCGTTCTGACAAGGTACCAGAAAAGCCAAATGAACAAACGCTAGATCCGAATAACTGTGGGACATAATGCATATGATGGAAACTTGCAGTAATGATAACTTGTCAGACTCATACAATTGTGCTACTATGGCTAACATGGCGGCAACTTCAAGTGTTGACAACTTAGTTATAAATTTGTCTGATTACCCCTTGAATGTACATGAAATTAATGTATTGAATAAAGGTCTTGGATTCTGTCCAGTGTATGGGGGTTTGTTTACTGATCTACATGTTGACTTGTTTAAGTTTGTTAGACATGCAAAACTTAAATGTCATTTTGCTCTTAATAACTATGAGCGCTCCATACCTCCAGTTTCCATACCACAAACTGATGTCACCGTTTCACACGTTAAGAATGTAGCCATGTTGCTTTCATTAGACACTGACAATGAATCCTCATATGAACATGTGCTAGCACGTTTGAACATTGCTCAAGACTACACTTGCGATAGTGGTCTTCATAACAAAAGCAAATTTATGCCCCAGGGTGCACACCTCAATACCTTAGATGTATTTCATGACTTGGTTACAAAAGAACTGTACAATCTAGAGGACAAGTACCTTAGTAGATCCAAGAAGTACACGCCAGATAATCTGTCATCACTTGAGAGAGCTGCTATGCAAAATCTACGCAGGAATGGTGAAATAATAATACGAGAGGCTGACAAAGGAGGAAATGTTGTCGTTATGATCAGGACTGACTATGAAAAGGAGGTAGAGAGACAACTAAACAACACCGCACATTACACCAAGCTCAGCTATAACCCTTGCACTTCTGCCTCCATCAAAATCAACTTACAACTAACACATTGGAAGGACCTGGGCCTCCTATCTGACACAGAACATAAATTCATGACCATCAGTAACCCCAGATACCCTTGCATTTATCTGCTCCCTAAAGTACATAAAAAATGCCATTCCCACCGGGACGACCGATCATCTCGGGTATCGGATCATTGACAGAGGCACTTGCTAAGTTTGTAGACATCTTCCTGCAGCCACTAGTAACTAATCTACCCTCATACATCAGGGATAGCACTGACCTACTCAACAAATTCTCAGACCTGGAATGGGACGACAACATGTGGCTTGCCACTTTGGATGTGGAATCCCTATACACCTATATCAAACGAGAACTTGGGGAAAGAGCCGTAGACTTCTATCTTTCCACCAGACATGCTAGTCTACATGACCACAATTTGATGCTATTGGAGATGATAGATCTGCTTCTCGATAATAATTTTTTCATGTTCAACACCACATGGTTTAAACAAGAGCAGGGGACCGCCATGGGTTCTAAATTCGCGCCTTTGTACGCTAACCTCTTTATGGGGTGGGTGGAGCGCACCCATGCGTGGTCCAGAGCGGCCTCAGAATGGACTAAACATATCCAATTCTGGGGCCGCTATATCGATGATATCATCATCATCTGGACTGGAACTGGCACTGAATTGAAAGAATACTATAATTTTCTCAATGGCAACACACTCAATGTCTTGTTTACTCTTGAAATGTCTCAAACTAAAATTAATTTTTTGGACTTGGAACTGTATGTTCAAGGGGGTACCATCCAAAGCACACTACATAGAAAAGAAACAGCTGTTAACAGCATTCTGCATTTTACTAGCTCACACCCTCCCTCCACCAAGAAAGCTATCCCTTATGGGGAACTACTGCGTATCCGCAGAAACTGCAGTGAGGAGGTCAACTTTGTCGAACATTCTAGAAAGGCCACAGACAGACTCAAGAGAAGAGGCTATGATGCACATTTACTTTACACAGCTGTCAGCAAGGTTCAGACCACTAAAAGGGAGGACACATTGAACTGTAACAAAAAGAAACGTAAACAGGAAACCCAGAGATTGTCATATATCACCACCTACTCAACACTAAACCATGAGGTCTTCAAGTCCCTGGGTAAACATTGGGCCTTACTGAAAGGGATACCGGGAATTGGCAACTTGATTACGGAGAGACCTTCTATGACTTTCAGGAGAAGCAAAACTATTAGGGATGTGTTATGCCCTAGTTACACCTTACAGAACAAACCCAAACAGGACACATGGCTGAGCAAACCCATAGGATTCTATACATGCAGCACCTGTAACATCTGTCACCTGGGGTGCAATAGAACGACGACGTTCAGTTACAACACCAGTGCCAAACACAAGATTGAACAGTTCATTAACTGTCTCACCACGTTTGTTGTCTATGTAATTATCTGTGGTTGTAACAAAATCTACGTAGGCAGTACAACCAGACAGCTGAAGGCTCGCATTCAGGAACATCGAAGAGCTGTCCTGAATGGGGATAATGTGTATGCGCTTGTCTCACATGAGTGTAGAGTGGGTGTTAACCGAGCCAGGTTCCAATTTCATGGCATAGACACCGTCACCAGCAACATTCGGGGCGGGGACAGGGCACTTATGTTGAGACAATTGGAAGCCAGATGGATCTGTATGCTACGTTCCTCAATACTGGGTCTCAATACTGACAGGGAGCTACACTATTTTTTGTAATAGTGTGGCCATTTGTTTATCTGAACTAACTGTCCATATCAGATTATTAACACCACATATGGTAATGTGTCTAATGATGCATAACTAATTCTGTATTCTTTTCCATCCATCGTTTGGCTTGTCCTTAGTTACTCTTTATCTGTAACATTGTGTGCCAAAACAAGTGTTGTACGTTTTAAACATCATCTTTTGCACGCATTTGTGTCATGACTTCAGACTATGTGGATAACAGTAGATGTGCCCTTTGACCTGTACGGCATTAATTTATTGTAATGTTGTTCCAATTGTTTATCAAACATTGCTCTTGCTCTCCTGTGTTTCTAGTGCATATTGCACTTTACTGTGCATCTTTTCAATACTGCTGTATGTCTCACTGTACTGACCTCTGTACTTTGTTAACTGTCGGGCTACTTCGCAATGGCATTGTAACCATACTGCCATTTATGTAAAATGTTAGTCAATATCTGTGATGTCTCCTATGTATTTACAGTTTCTTTTCTGTTCCCTCTCTGGATCTTACTTGCGTATTGCGTATAGTGGATCTCACTCATAAATAGTTGTGGATATTGGTTGCCTGCTGGTAGCTACTACCCATAACGCATTCTGTTTTTCTATGGAGGACCCTCTGTCGTCCCACTTAGGTTCTTACCCACACACAACCTCTGGACATTATTATTTTGCTCCTCATGTTCAGGCATGCTCTCTACTAATAACTAAGGGCCATATGTAGGTAATTTCTATTTACCGATTCCTAAATACCGAATTTTACCGATTCGGTATTTAAGAATCGGTAAATAGAATGTAGGTAAACATTCGGTAAATTTTACCGATTCGGTAATATTCGTTATTACCTATTCGGTATTTACCGAATCGGTAATAAGGAATACCTTCCCATTCATTCCTATGGGCCTGGAGGCCCATAGGAATGAATGGAAGCCATTCACTATTACCGATTCGGTAAATACCGAATCGGTAATAGGGGGAGCATATTCAAGGGTGGCAGGGTGTCAAATTGACACCCTGTTGCACCCTGAATCGTGCATGTGTGCACATGTGGCGCACATACATGCCCTAAGGGCATGTATGTCTGCCACATGGCACTTTTAAAAAGCACAAAATTGCTTTTTAAAAGGTATTCAGTATTTACCACCAACTTGTAGTTGGTGGTAAATAACGAATCCTGAAACCAAAAATGCACTCACTTGAGTGCTCCCTACATAGGATTTAAGGAATCGGTAATTTACCGATTCCTTAAAATAACGAATCGGTAAATTACCGATTCCTTAAATCCGGCCTCCTACATCTCAATTGCCTAAATACTGGTCGGTAACGGGAGATTTACCGAATTTCGGCCGTTACCGACCGGTATTTAGCTACCTACATATGGCCCTAGGTCTCATAATTTTTTCTGCCAGTATTTTCTGCTATTAAGCTACTTTAAGTTGTCTGTCCTGACTGTCGCCAATTTTACACGCTCGCTTTCCACTTATTAGAATTTTAATATAGTGCTGTCTATTTTGGTTATTAGAACCACCCACTGCCATCGGAGTAAATAATTCACTTTACCGCTCTTCTTAGTTTAATTTTTTCCTGGTTACGTTGTTTTTTCAGCCGAAGTCGCTTAAAATTTAGTGAGTCTTTTTCACCTAAAACTCACTCGGTTTAGTTTATGTATTGGAGCAGTTCGTTTATTTTGGGACACTATGGCCATTCAGGGCTGAGGAGCAAACACGGAAGCGAGTTTTCACAATCTCACCTTTTGCGGTCTAGTTTTCACGTAATCTAGTTTTTTCGTAGTATCTAGGACCCCGGAAGTAAGTTGTGTACTCACATCCTGTGGTGCGGTCTAGTGTTCGGAGCTCGCTGCTCATTAGCAGATGCTTTTTAAATGTTTCAGCAGGCCCCTTTTTCATTCTCTCACCAATCGTGCTGACTCTAGGACGTTGCTTACGGACACGGCTCCCAGTTTTCGGATGCGGCTAATACCGTTTTCAAGTGAGTTGCCAACCCCGTTTTTGCTAATTTCTTTGACCTTTGTGTGTTAACTGATGGCGGGATGTGCTTTAAGGGCTTTTTTTGGTTATGTGTACTCATCTAAGCTGGTTTATCTTCCAGGGGTTTTTAACAGGTTATGTGGCTTTGCTTTAATATTGTGCACTGCGTTATAGTGCTTTGTCAAACGTACCGTACATTGGTGCCTACATGATTTGACATACGTTAGACTCTCCTCTGCCTCTGGTCTTACATTGGTTATTTTTGATTATGGCGCTTTTTTCTTACTGAATGCACTAGGTTTTAGCGCTTCCTTAAACGTAAACGTACAGCGCTTTAGTTTATTACCTGACCCGGCATATGCCAGATCCTCCCGTGCCTCCGGCTTAAACATGGCGCTTTTTTATTTATTTTTTCTAATCTCTTACTTCATATTTCAATCTCAGTAGGCGGGCCGTTTATATTTGTACGCGGCCTCATATAAAATGTGCCTGCAGCCGTTTATTTCTCAAACGCTAATGTCTTGTTAACCGCGACGCGTGCGCCATTGCGGTACTTTGATTGTTAAACATATGGGTTATGCCACCGAGGACGTGCCTTTACGGCCACTTGGCGGGAAGTGCATTTGACCATGCATTCCCTGGCTAACACAGATTGTCTATGCTCACAGCTTATCTTGGAGCATACCCACTTAATTTAATTTTATTAAATAATTTCTTCACAGATACTACTGCCAACAAACATACCTGCTGATCTACGCTCTACTATGAGCTTCATCAATGCATTTTAGGTATGTCGAGCCTTTCTCATCAGTCTTTTTTCTTGCTTCTATAATTGGTTGCAGGCACGTTCATTTGTACATATTTTTCTGGTATTTTTTTAGGATTCGCATTAATTTTGTCTTCTGACATACACGCCAGAGGACACGTTCTTTGTCTACAATATATTGTTAAGCTAGTTTGCTAGCTACATTGGATCTTTTTTGCACATGGTTTTGGGTAATAAGGCAGCTCTCTTCCCTCTTTTTGGTGTTACTCTTTTATGATGCTAACCTTTCGCCAACTTTTGCCCTGTTTCTAGTGCCACACATCCCTTTTTTCACGGGTGAAACGCTTAGCTCACTAGACCTTTATCCTATATGATTCACGCGTTCTCTTATATCGTGCACCTCCTTCCCCCATTCTATTCTGGCTATTTTTGCTTCTCTTATCTCTCTATCATGCTTTATCTTTTAAAAACTCACTTTCTTGATTTGTAATGTAAATGTCTTTCTTAAAAAATTGGTCTTTTTACCGCTTATTTTTAAATATCCTTATGTTACATGCCATTACAGCCCTGAAGAAGCCCATGTTTGGGCGAAACGCGTTGGCTGGCTGTTTCTTATGAAGTGCAACAGAGAATAAAAGACCAGAAAATATTCATGTGCTAATGCTTTTTATTGTTATATTGCTGCATATCCAATTAAATGTGTCTACATATTGCCTCTCATCCAAACCAGTTTCTATAGTTATATTTGTGATCTACAAGCAGCAGATCATTTGAGGTGGGCAATATCGCATACTGCCGGTGACTAGTCCTGGTGGTGCAGTCCTCTATGACCCGGCTGCTTTCAAATTCTTTTTCTGTACACACTCCATTATGGTTAGTGGCCAGTCCTTGTTTGTATGTAGGTATGACATGCGTATGTGGTTGGGGGAGGGGGATAAGCAATGTTTAACCTTGTTGGATACACATTCAAAAATCCCAAAGAGGATTTATGATTATAAATCCTAAATATACAAATTCATAAATTATAAATTAGGATTTATAAAAATGAGTTAGATTAACACCTGTCTAAGGTCCCACCCTAACTGGGGAAAAATACAAATGCTTTGCTTTTTTAATTGTTAGCATTTATTAAAAAACATAGAAGATGCAAGGAGGAAGCATACAGTTTACACAATGTCTAATTCGCTTCACTTCGGACTGCTATGGTCGAGTGGCGGTTTACAGCCATATATGAGCACTTATGGTTAATATGGTTTTATGGAAAATGATAAATTTAGCATTTTAAATATAAATACAGAAAATCTGCACAAATACACACTGAGGCACATGCCCAGACAAAATAGAACCAAAAATAAAACCTATAAAATAGCTAACTAATTTGTCATTCATAGTTTTAATAGTCCACTTAACTGTTCCGCCTGTGCTGGAAAAGCGCTGGTTTCTCATTATTCTAATGAGTCCAAGCTGTGCATGATTAGAACCTCGGGAGTGGGCTGCGTCTTAAAGCAACACACCACTCAACATCCCCTTTGCGTTCTTATGGGCTGACCATGTTATGTTATGGTATGTTATGTTATGGTATGTTATGGTATGGTATGGTATGTTAACATTTGTAAATGGTCAGTAGGCGCGGCCTCAAATGTGAGTGACGTCATACAGACAACATTTTTTATGCATCAGTGAAAGCTTACTGAAATAGGCAGGTGTTGAACTAGTGCTGAGATATCCAAAAAGAAGTTCCTAAGTACAAATGAGAAGGAAGAGAATTACATTTTTTTGCTGCAGTGATTAAAAAGTAGTCAACCCCCTTCGCCCCGACTTCAATGAGTGCAGTCATCCATCTTTTCTCAACGGCGTGCGCAATAAAAATTGAAAAATTACCATCAACTGCTTCATAAGACTGTGTGATGAGTAGGACCCGGTGGTGTTCCACTGATGGTTGACCTTTATTGGCTGTGTCGGCTGAGCTCAATACTGTCAACCGTGCCATCCTGCTTCAGTGTCTAGACCGCTGTTTTTTAACCTTGTGACCTTTGTGGACCCCTACTGAATCACTACTGTGAGCCAAGGACCCCTGCCCTAGTAAACTCTCTGATTTGAACCTCAAAACAGTACAGAAAGAAGTACACATCAAACAAATACAAAAATATATATTTAATTTGATTTCATACAAAAAATATGCAAAAATCAACATTTTAATTTTAAGAAGAAGCTTGGGTCTTTTCCAAAGGTAGCTTTATTTCTAAAAGGCATAGGGCCAGATGTAGGTAAATTCAATTTTGCGAGTCCTTAATAGCGATTTTTACCGAATCGCTATTAAGGACTCGCAAAATTGAATGTAGGTAGGAATCGCAAAAATATTAGCGATTCCTTATTATTCCTTAATTGCGAATCGCAAATTGAGATTCGCAATCAAGGAATCCCATCCCATTCATTCCTATCGGCCAAGAGGCCCATAGGAATGAATAGGATTTGCGCCCGCAATTTGCGAGTCACCAAGAGGCACTCGCAAATTGCGGGCGCAATTTCAAGGGTGCAAGGGTGCCAAAAGGACACCCTGTTGCACCCCTGAAATGTGCATGTGTGCACATGTGGCGCACATACATGCCCTAAGGGCATGTATGTGTGCCACATGGCACTTTGTAAAAAGCCAAAAAGTGCTTTTTTAAATGAATTTGCAAAATACCACCAACTTGAAGTTGGTGGTATTTTGCGATTCCTTAAGGCAAAATCGCAATTTGCGATGCCTACCAGCATAGCATTTAGGGAATCGCAAATTGCAATTCTCTAAATGCTTGCGCAAAATAAGGAATCACAATTTTGCGATTCCTTATTTTGCGAGTAGGTTTAAACTTACCTACATTGCTCGCAGCCAAATAGCGATCGTGCTTCAGTTGAGGCCATCAGTCGTCTATACAAGATTTTGTTTAGCTGCTGTACTTGCACTGCTCCCATGAATCAAGGTATGGATACCAACTTCATTTTTGGCTTCAATTTCAAATTCCTTCATTTACAGAGCATTTTAAAGCATTCAATTTAGCCTTTTAATGGATGAGAACTTTATTAATCTGCTAATACTATTTAATTTTCTAAACAGTCACGGGCTCCCTGAGTAGGCATTGCAGATCCCCAGGGGTCCGCGGACCACAGCTGAGAATCACTGGTCTATACCCTGCGGCAGTTAAAGTTCGACATTGAATGCAATCATTTCCTACTCAGTGTCATAACAGAGGCTCCCACAATCTCTGCAATGCGCGGTGGGGGAGGTAGGGTTCCTTGTTTTGAAGGGGGCCCCATCAAAGCCATGCTATTGAATGCCTTGCAGAATGTGTGTTATGGCGTGGACTAAGAAATAGGTAAACGCTCGGAAAAGTCACTCTGCTTTCCCGATCAGGCCACCTGCAGCATAGGATGGGGCCCAACCCTTCAGGGGGACCCTGTTGAGCCAAGACCAAGCGATCTGGGAAACAACAGGGCCCCTCATCACATTTTGCAGGGGGGGGGGCATCATTTTGTGTTACGCCACTGTCCCTACTGAGTGCTCTCAGATAGACATTCTTTATTTTTCTTTAACCTGGATTACGAGTTACCAACTGAAATAATTCTACCCATGGATAGAGCAAATATTTATCTAATGCCACAAAGCATTAGTGCTTCTCAGGGAGGGTCATACACATATTGTATCTCATGATTTGTGTCTCAAGAGATGGAGAATAAAAAGGAACAGAACTGTTAGGACTGTTAACTGCCTGGCACATGGTGCTTTTAACAAAAAAGATTCAAGCATAGAGACAAATACCAAGAAACGTCATAATTATCCAGTGTTTCATTTGTAAAAAAATAAGTGCCGGGGCCTCGTCAGGAGGCCACAGCAGATTGCACCGCACATTGCCACTGTACTTATGCAACTGCTAACCATCACACAATCAATCAATCAGGAGACTTTTAAAGCGCAACTACTCACCAGTATGGGTCTCAAGGCACTGTGGTTCAGTCGATGAGCCAGGTCTTGAGGTCCTTCCTGAATTGAAGCAGTGATGGTGATTGCCTGAGATGGAGAGGCAGTGTGTTCCAGGTCTTTACTGCGAGGTAGAAGGACCTTCCTCCAGCCGTGGTCTTGCGGATACATGGGACGGTGGCCAAGGTCTCTGGTGGGTGTGTGGAATGAGAGGCGGTGGTTAAGGTACACATGTCCTGCGTCGTGTAGGGCTTTGTAGGTGTGTGTGAGGAGCTTGAAGGTGATTCTTTTGTTGACTGGGAGCCAGTGGAGGTCTCCCAGGTGGCTGGTGATGTGGCTGCAGTGGAGGATATTGAGGATGAGTCTGGTGGAGGCGTTCTGAATGTTCTGCAGTTTCTTGAGGAGTTTCTAGGTGATGCCGGTGTAGTGTGCTGCCGTAGTCAAGTCTGCTGCTGAGTACGTGGGTGACTGTCTTTCTTGACTCGGTGGGGATCCACTTGAAGATCTTTCGGAGCGGGCGTAGCGTGTGGAAGCAGGATTATGAGACAGCGTTGATCTGGCGGTTCATGGTGAGCGCCAAGTTCAGGATGATTCCAAGGTTTCTTGCTTGGTCTGTGGGTGTGAATCTAAGATCCGGGGGCCACCAGGAGTCATCCCAGGTGCAGCCTAGGATGAGGACTTCGGTCTTCTCTGAGTTGAGCTTGAGGCAGCTGTCCTTCATCCAGGTAGCAACAGCCTTCATCCTGTCATGGAAGTTGTTCTTGGCGACTGTGGGTTCATTGGTGAGGGAGAGGATCAGCTGGGAATAGTCAGCATAGGAGATGATGTTGATGCCGTGGTTCCTGATGATGGCTGCGAGCGGGGCCGTGTAGATGCTGAAGAGAGTGGGGCTCAGGGAGGAGCCCTGGGGCACTCTGCAGCTGATCTCTATCGGTTCAGAGTGGACCAGAGGTAGCCTGACTCTCTGTGTTCGACCGGTGAGGAAGGAGCGGATCCATTCCAGGGCTTTGTTGCAGATGCCGGTGTTGTGGAGTCTTGTGCATAGGGAGCAGTGGCAGACTGTGTCAAAGGCAGACAAGAGGTCCAGGAGGAAGAGTACTGCAGTTTCGCCTCAATCGAGGAGGGTGTGGACATCGTCTGTGGCGGCGAGCATGGCTTTCTCTGTGCTGTGGTTGCTTCGGAAGCCGTATTGGGAGAGGTCCACAATGTAGTTTGCTACAACGAACTCGGAAAGTTGGGTGTTGATGGCCTTCTCGATGACCTAGGCTGCGAAGGGGAGCAGGGAGATGGGTCTGAAGTTCTTGAGGTTCGTTGGGTCGGCAGAGGTTTTTTTCAGCAAGGGGTTGATCTCTGCGTGTTTCCAGTCTTCCGGGAAGGTGGCGGAGTTGATGGAGCAGTTGATGGTGCGGCAGAGTACGGGGCAATGGAGGTGCCGGCTCTGTTGAAGATATGGTGAGGGCAGGGGTCCGAGGGTGCTCAGGAGTGGATGCTCTTCATGATCTTGAGGGTGTCTTCAGCGGTGAGGGGAGTGCAGCTGAACAGGGTCTGATGGGGTCCGGTGTTGTTGGGTGCAGTGGTTGCGGGTGGGCTGCGAGGGTCTTGGGTACTGAGGCTGTTGAAGCTGTCGTAGATCTACTTAATCTTGCGGTGGAAGAAGGTGCTGAGTTTGTTGCAGAGGTCTTGGGAGGGTGGGATGTCTGCTGTCTCTGTGCTGGTTTTGGCAAATTCTTTGACCACGGCAAAAAGCTCTCTGCTATTGAGTGCATTGGCATTGATCCTTTCTCGTAAGGCCGCTTTCTTTGTTGTTCTGATGAGGTTGTGGTGTGCGGTGACAGCGGTTTTGAAGGCTGAGTGGTCTTCCTGGGTCTTGCTTCTCCTCCATCTCTTCTCGAGCCATCGACAGGTGCGCCTGGACTCATGAAGGGCGGGAGAGAACCAGCTGGCTTTTTTGGAGTGTCGCTTGCCTGGTGCTTTCTTGAGGAGAGCCAGTGTGTCTGCACAGTTGGAGATCCATCGATCGATACAAGTGTGAAGATTCAGACTGTTCGAGGCCGCCAAAGCTTTAAGAATGGCTTGGGTGGAAGGAGTTAGTTGTTCTTAATATATATGGAATTAACAATCAACTGTTTTTCTGCTCATCTTAAAATTACACAAACAGCGCCACCATGTGGCAGCTGTCATAATTGCAGGTTCCGGCAATTAAGTGCCGGCAATTACATGCTGGCGTCGAGCACCGGAAACCACAGTCTCAAATTAAGCACTGTCATCATCTTTGTTTTAAGTGTGTCCTGATGACCTTCGTGTACGAGAGTTCTCACTCTGTCACAAAAAGTTCCAGATATATGAAGGTGGGTGCCCCTCAACCAACAAGCCATCATTGGTGGCCACAAGTTCAGTGGAGAATGCTAGGCTTGCAAAAATAATGATGCTGTATTTATCTTCTCTCTGTTTTTATGACTGCCACTGCCAATGTAATAAAAACTCATCCTCTATTCTGCCCTTTCTCACTTCCTCCATAGCTATGGATTTGGCCACAACGTGGACCAAGATGAACCTGACATGCAGCTCTGCCATCTAACCACCTTCCATTTCTTGTTCTCTTCCCTTTAGGAATATTATCTATTTTAGGCTTGTAAATTACACATTGAGGTCCATCCCCAATGGTGGGTGGGGTGCTAATCCATAGAAAATGGGGACAAAGAGCTTGTTGGCTATCATGACTGTAAGGAGAATGCGATGAATACATATGAAAATGCCTGCTCCCTCGTAATGTGGTAATGGCTTTTCTTTCTATCTGGAAATGCCTTTGTTCCGTAGGTGTGGATGATGTAGGCAACAAGGCATGCAGTGGAACAATACAACCATCAGATTGCCATTGAATTGTCAGATTGTTGACTTGCTGAGGTGACTCTGAAGGATCAGCATATTGAGTGTGTTATTTTCAGAATTGGTGTAATATAATTTGGGCTTGATTTCGATAAAGGTTCATACTGATTTTGTTTGGTTCACAGCTAGAGGCAGAAGCATTATGGTGGTGTAAAGGACATCAAACAAAAAACAAAAAAAATCTCCATCGAAAATAACCTGGCTGAAAAATATAAACCAGCATTGGCAATACCAATAGATCTGGCTTTAAAGGAATGTTGTATGTGTATGAAGCATTAGAAGTAGACAGCATGGGAATGGATATGTATTTGTGTGGAATCTAAGGGGCATATGTATGAAGCCTTTTTCCCATTCGCAAACGGGCCAATTCTCAGAATCGGCCCGTTTCCGAACGGGAAAAAGCCTTTTGGGATGTATCATCCCAAAAGGCCCTCGCACAATAGGGAATCGCAAAATTTGCGATTCCCTAATCTGCGAATGCATTTAAGGAATCGCAAATTGCGATTCCTTAAATGCAATTCTGGAAGCACCCAAGTTGTGCGATTTTATCTTTAGAAATCGCAAATTACCACCAACTTCAAGTTGGTGGTAATTTGCGATTTCTTTGAAAAATGCACTTTTTGCTTTTTTCAAAGTGCCATGTGGCGCACATACATGCCCTTAGGGCATGTATGTGCGCTACATGTCCACACATGCTTATTTCAGGGTGCCACAGGGTGTCCTTTTGACACCCTTGCACCCTTGAAATACATTCGCAATTTGCGAGTACCTAATGGGTACTCGCAAATTGCGAATGTCTTCCCATTCATTCCTATGGGCCTCTAGGCCCATAGGAATGAATGGGAAGGTATTCCTTAATTGCGAATCGCAATTTGCGATTCGCAATTAAGGAATACGTAGGAATCGCAATTAATATTGCGAATCCTACATACATTGCCTTTTGCGAGTCCTTAATAGCGAATTGCTAAAATTCGCTATTAAGGACTCGCAAAACGCTTTCTTGATACATATGCCCCAAAGAAATGTAGAATAATGTTGTATGTTAAAAGGTCATGTGACAGAAGCACTGTCAAGCCAGACCTAAACATCCAGGTAGCTTAATGACTGCCCTCCTCCCATCTGTGCTGCTGCCAAAGAAAAACACCATAAATTATCTTGTTGTCTAAGAAACTTTGATAGCTTTACAATGTCATGTGTGCCCCTGAAAGTTCAAGCTCGGGCAACTGTATAAATAAACAAAACAATCACAGCTGTGTGGAGGGCAAGCACTTTTTTGTGAAGCATACAACTTCTGCCCAATCAAAACATGTACGCCTGGCTCCTAACATGTGGCGGAACCCACTGGCGTAATAATAGGCCCGACTCCATGGGGGGCCCCTGCGGCACTGTGCACAGGCTGCAGCTGAAAGCTCCTGACTCGGTCTGGAGCATGGGGTGCCCCCTCTAAGCACTTTGCAGGGGGGGCCCCTCAAGTTTCGTTACACCAAAGCCCCCCCCTTCCTAGTGATTCTTCTCACATATTTGTCTGGCGTCAGCTGTGCTGTCAAGCCAGACCATAAACATATCTCACCTCCAAACAAGCTGCCTGCCCTGATAATACTGCAGAAAATAGCAAACCATTAGGGCAGAACTCCTCCTGTCCCTCAAAAGAAACACTACTGTGTCACTTCCGGTGCGTTCAGCGGTCCTGCGTGAGTGCTGGCTGTGACATATTGTGCAAACCAGAACTAAAATCATTTCATCCACAGGACTCTAAATCAGCACTCACTGCCATAACTGTGGTGCAGGAGGTTCCGCTTGGTCAGTGGTTGCCTAGTCCCAGCAGCTTATTGCCTTATGCATGGTCTGTGCACTTCCATTATGCCCTACCCTTTGGGTTGTTTTTGGGCACAGCCAGCAGAAAGAATGTCTATTGTGTTTGCATGCTGCTGCTGGTCAGCTGGTGTCGTCGCCCACCTGACTGACGCGCACAGGGCAGTATCATTGAAGGGGACTCAGTTGTTTTTCCAGACTGTCTGGCCTTGCTTGCTGACTAGCGCGGTTCTGCTGTGTCGGCTATTTTTATCAGCCTTAATCATGTACCCAGACCGTGGGCACTTTAGATGCCCACGCCAATGATGTATCGGATGAAAAAGATTTGGGCCATCTCTAGATTGGACTAAATCTTCTGCATACAGCACGCGGTAGCACAGCCCACGTTTCCAGTTCTGGCCCCAGTTGCCCGCTCTGTTTACTTGTGTATTGATTTTGCTCGAAGACTGCAGCAAGCTTTAAATAGAAGCGTTACTGTATGATTATAAACACAGGATTCTGCTGACTGCAGCCCAGAGCTACTCCTGGGACATTCCTGCCGTCCTGCAGAACACATACTTACTACCATTCTTATGTGAATTTTAGAGTGTATCTGTTTGTATCTTTGCCTTGAGTTAATTTGCAACTTGTATATATGTAACTCTAACCACTATTATCTGTAATAGACTTTTGTACTTGCTACCATTCTTATGTGAATGTAGAGTTTTTCTGTTTGTGTCTTTTATGTAACTCACGTACTCTGAAGTCCTTATATAATGTAACTGGTCCTTTTGTAAAGCGCTCTGTCACCTTCAGGTAAAGTTTGCGCTATATAAAATCGCATTAAATAAATACATAAAAATACTAAAGTCCAGGAGGCTGGAACCTTTTCTTTTCAGATTGTAGGGGCCCCATTCACGAAGGTAACTTACGTGTAGTAAAGTTACGAGAGCAGAGAATCCGCATTCGGGTCGGAGTCTCCGCACTCAGGGCGGAGTCTCCACACTCATGCGGAGGATCAGCACTCGTAACTTTACTACACGCAGGCGCGTAGCTTCAGGGGGGGTGTTTGGGGTTTTACACCCCCTCTAATAAATGTCTTTTCTGTTAAATAGTTGGGTACAGGTGCTTTCAGTTGGGAATGGTGAGGTGTCTGTCGGATTTCACCAGGAATTTTTACATACAAACAGACAAAAACACACACACACTCTCCCTCGCTTTGTTTTCAAAGTCCTCAAAAATGTTGGTTATTTTACAAAATATTGGGTTTTATCTCACTTAGTACTCCTACCAGTCCTCATTCCTCTGCCTTTCCACTGCCCCTTAAGCCCCTCACATGCACCCTACTTGTCCTATAATGTATTTTAACATTATATGCCAGCGTGATTGTTGGAAAATCTTAAAAACACCACCCCCCATCTTTCTGACCAAGCTACGCCCCTGACGACACGTAAGTTACCTTTGTGAACCGGGCCCTTTGTTTTCCATGTTCTTTAAAAAAAAATTGTAGTAATTATATAGTGCGGACATAGCCTCAAGGAATTTGGAGAAACAGGCGGCCGGAAGAACATTGTGTCACGTCAACATTGTCCATAATGTAATTTATCAAATCATTTATATCCTAAAGCATCATTGACTTTGTTATGCCCTGCATAGTACTCTCATATCTTTCAGTTTACCAGTCCACCTGCTGCTCAACCACTGTGTGTGTTTGGAGTAGAATGTTGGGAATGCTGTGATGCGTGGAATGTTGGGTGTCTGACTGAGTGAAGTATGACAGTTACAGATGGGCTGAGCAGCAGGCAGGCTGCTCCTGGTGGGGCTCCTGTGGCATACGACCAAGGGCTGACTACTGGGCTAACCTACATCATTACTACCTGTTTATCCGGTCTACCAAGCTGATGTACCTACTTACCATCTTGCTGTACAACTGGAATAAAGGTACTTAAGAACTTTACTCTGCTACCAGCGTTTATTTCTACTACAGAACATAACATATTTTGGCGACGAGTTGGAGACGTACCTACGTGCCTCTACAGTTGGTCAAGTAACCAGAAGATGACATCTGTACAAGTCCACATGGTGAGAAGTAGCCACAGGTCTAACTTGCCCAGACAGCATAGAAACGACGCATCCTTAAGCATACTAAAGGCAACTTATGAAGAGACTCAAGAGGTTCCATCGCAACACAGGATGCCACAAGCAACTAAAGAAACAGGCACAGCATTCTCCGCAGCCCCACCAGTGTCCTGTACATCGGACAGCCCCAACAACAGCGTGCTGTACCGTGTGGTTGTGCATACACCCACAAGTCCTGCGCCTACAAGGAAAGTCCACTCCTTGAAAATGACTTCCTACGTGAGTACACATTGCATGGACGCAAACTTCCAAGATTTACTTGGACAGCTGTACTGCGCCAAATCCGTCCACTGCCAGGTGTTGGCGCTACTTTGGAGGTGCCTGAAGAATTACTTTGAATGATACAGGTTTCTACAATGTGTGCAGAGATTGCAACACATGGTCTAGCACAACAATAAGGTCATTCTTTAACATACATGCAGCTCTGTATAGAGCGCACATCAAGAGGTACATGGCCTGTTGGCCTGCGCAAGGTATTTATTTCCAGATGTGGGCACAACATGGAAAGTGCCTGCATATTGTCTGTCTGCTTCCTCTCATCTACAAGGTGATACACGTCTACTTCAGGCGCAGAGATTTCTACACACGGCCCTGCACTTCAAGTGAAGCAAGTCTGGTGTGGTGACCGTTTGGTGTATTATTGTCTTTCAACCATTCTTGTTACGGTTGCATTTGTGGACTTCTGGGGTAAGTTTACTCTTATTCATATTTGGGCCCCCAGCTGCCCCCTCGACATTTGGCAGTTCAACCGCCTCTTTCAAATTTCCTCACGAGCCTGGCATCTGGCGCTCACCTTGCGCGTGCAGCTTTTAAAAAGTGCGCGTGCAGCCTTACCTTCCTCACACGACCCAGCGAAGCCGTCACTCATCCCCTGTGACGTCGGCCATTCTCCATGATGTTTGTGGGATCGTCTCCTACGTTGTGACGGCTTCGCCGCCCACGGCTACTTTGAGACATTTTGGTGCTCAGACGCACCGTGAGCCACCCTGCAGCGACGTCGACAGCGTGCCACCATCTTGTGGTTGGCGGCCATTGGTGGTTCCTCCGATCCACACTGCCGGGTTTCCAACCACGTTGCCTGCCATCCACGCTGTTGTAAACTTCTTTTTATGTTTCCTGATGAGGTTGTTTCTGCTGGAACGTCCCTACCACTTTCTCTTCACGCTGGCGTAAACTTTCACTGTGGCCTCGTGGAGTCCTTGGACAACGCGGCGTGCTATCGTCGTTTGGACATGGGTGGCACCCTCCGTTTCATGTATGTCGGAGGTATTGTCACATTGCCGTACTTTCTTCCCTTGTGTTTTCTGGCAGCCAGGTTCTCTCGTTTTTTAACCTTTGTCTTTTTTTTATCTAATGGAGTCCTTTCAACTGGATGTTTGGTGCTTATTGGTCTTGTTTGATTACATGCTGCACCTAAATCGTTTTCAAGCTGCCATATGTTGCTCCTGTAGTTCTTTGCCTAGCGGTGTTTTTTTTCATGTATTACGTTCCAGCAGTGTGTCTTAATCTACCTTGCAGTGTGGTTTGGGGCAATGTCAAATTTTTCACGTGTCTCATTTCTCAACATTTTACAGTGGGTGTGTTCTACAGTGATTGTTTTCTGTGCCTTGCTCGCTTACAGAGTTAGCATTATTTGCATTATTACGTTTGAGGTGTTTTAGTTCTCAGTGTTTCAGCTTCCACATGTTTAGTTCCCTTACGCAAGGGACGCCCTAGTCTTGCCGTTAGTGGGTAGCTGTACAACATTCTCCCTTACATGAGGGATAGTCATGGGTTTAGGTACATGTCCTTCTCCCATAAAGCGTTACGCGCGGCCCCTACACAGGGGTGGAACCCTTACATGGGGTATGTTCTCCCTTACATGAGGGATGGTCATGGTTTGGTTACGAGCCCCTTTCCATAGTGCGCAACACGCAGCCCCTACACAGGGGTGGGTACATGGGTACTATTCCCATTTACAGTTGGTTGTTTTGGTAACCCTCACACGGGGTGTGTTTATTGGGTACATTCCAATCAACATTACAGTTAACCTTCACACAGGGTTGGTCAATGGGTCCTTTCCCATCTCATTACGTCAAGTCCAATTCCTACACAGGGTTGGTTTGCATGGGTTGGGTCCCATCTACATTTATACAATGGACATCCATACACAGGATGTGCTTCCATGGGTGTTGGACCCATATACAGTGGCGGGGTGTTTACCTTTTGCCTTACGCAACAACATATTTAGTGGCGGGGTGTTTACCTTTTGCCTTACGCAACAACTTTTTCTCATTTTATCTTTTGGGAGAGGATGGGTTACTGTACTCAATTTTCCGGTTGTTGTATTTTATCCATTCTTTCTGCTTTGAATGGCTCATACCCTCTCGTGATGTTCACTTAATTGCACTTCCCTGGGTTTTGAACCATTCCTTACATTTGTAATTTTGCAAACTTAGCAAAATTAGTAATCTGTGCATTGTGCAACAGAATGTTTTATAGTTTGGGACTAGTGTCGCGGGGTGTGTTTACCCTTTGCTATGCTCCACTTATTGTCTCAATTTTTTTATCTTCTTTTGGGAGGATGGGTTATATTGCACTCTGTATTGTTTCATTTCTTTCTTCTCTGGTTTTATTGCTTCTGATTCTTTCGTGGTGTTTAATACTTTTTTGCATCTCTGAGTTCTGAATTATTTCTTGCAAATGTACTTTTCCTTGTGTATAGTTTTCTCTTTCCATTATTAGTTTCTGTGTGCATGCATATTCCTATTTCCAAAAAGCTACATGCTGCTGAAACGTGTAGAAATCATCTGAAATTGGCAAACTGGAGTTTCCATGCGGGAAAATGAGAAAGACGTGCTTGTAAAGCCTTCCAGATTATATAGATATTTCAAGTATTTTTGTGACAGGTGCATTTAGTGCCTGTCTCAAATAAACTGCAAATGTTGCTTTTTTTGAGCCACAATTTCTTTATTTTGAGGCTGAAAAATTTGGCAAACCAGACTACAAAATCCGGGGGAGGATGGGTTATATTGCACTCTGTATTGTTTCATTTCTTTCTTCTCTGGTTTTATTGCTTCTGATTCTTTCGTGGTGTTTAATACTTTTATGCATCTCTGAGTTCTGAATTATTTCTTGCAAATGTACTTTTCCTTGTGTATAGTTTTCTCTTTGCATTGTTGTTTTTCTCTGGTACCAATGTCACTTTCGTTTTTCATTTTAAAAGGAGGGAGATGTGTTATGCCCTGCATAGTACTCTCATATCTTGCAGTTTACCAGTCCACCTGCTGCTCAACCACTGTGTGTGTTTGGAGTAGAATGTTGGGAATGCTGTCATGCGTGGAATGTTGGGTGTCTGACTGAGTGAAGTATGACAGTTACAGATGGGCTGAGCAGCAGGCAGGCTGCTCCTGGTGGGGCTCCTGTGGCATACGACCAAGGGCTGACTACTGGGCTAACCTACATCATTACTACCTGTTTATCCGGTCTACCAAGCTGCTGTACCTACTTACCATCTTGCTGTACAACTGGAATAAAGGTACTTAAGAACTTTACTCTGCTACCAGCGTTTATTTCTACTACAGAACATAACAGACTTCTATTAGCACAGGCATGTCTTAGATATATCTCTAAGAAAGAAAACAGATTTAGCAACTTCAATGCACAGTTTATAGTTGTGCAAACCTAATATTCCCAGAAGCCAAGCTCGGCATTTGTAATTCAGCCTTTACTTAGGGAGGTGAAGCAAAGTGTATTTTATTTATGTATATCATGTTTTAACTAGTGTAAACGCAAACCAATTACTACTCTGGTAGATATTCCAGTTCCACAGTTATAAAAGGTTAACGGCTCCAATTGAGGCCACATAGATTTTGGATTTATTACCATTAAAACAATTCCAGTTGACTTCAGGTAAATTGTTTTTTGGAGTCTAATGTTTTCAGTTGCTTATTTTATTCATTCAGTCAAATGTCCATTATTAGTTTCTGTGTGCATGCATATTCCTGTTTCCAAAAAGCTACATGCTGCTGAAACGTGTAGAAATCATCTGAAATTGGCAAACTGGAGTTTCCATGCGGGAAAATGAGAAAGACGTGCTTGTAAAGCCTTCCAGATTATATAGATATTTCAAGTATTTTTGTGACAGGTGCATTTAGTGCCTGTCTCAAATAAACTGCAAATGTTGCTTTTTTTGAGCCACAATTTCTTTATTTTGAGGCCGAAAAATTTGGCAAACCAGACTGCAAAATCCGGGGGAGGGGGGGGGAATAAAGCAAAAAATGATGCACAATTGCTGTAAAAACGCAACTATGTGCCACTAAATGTCTGTTTTAGTGCTGCAGTATCCTGGGACGATACAAAAGGGGATGATGGACGGAACGTTTGAGCCAATCAAACACTCACCCCCAGTCAACTGATCTGGGTTTAATCCATCATCATTCTTTAGCTCACTCCACCACCCCAGTTCAGACATGGCCATATGCAAATCAGTCTGACCCTGTGCCTCATGGGAACAGTCCAGCCCGAACTGCCAAGCCATGTCTTCCCTGGACCGGAAACAAGCATCCTAGGACCGGTTTCTGGCATTTCAGCCGTCATCAGCCAGGCTTGCTTGAATCCAGTGGCAAAGTGAGCAAGGGACCCACGTCTGGGCATACCCCCGCCAACTTAGGGCGACCAAAGCGATACAAAAGGGGATGATGGACGGAACGCTTGAGCCAATCAAACACTCACCCCCAGTCAACTGATCTGGGTTTAATCCATCATCATTCTTTAGCTCACTCCACCACCCCAGTTCAGACATGGCCATATGCAAATCAGTCTGACCCTGTGCCTCATGGGAACAGTCCAGCCCGAACTGCCAAGCCATGTCTTCCCTGGACCGGAAACAAGCATCCTAGGACCGGTTTCTGGCATTTCAGCCGTCATCAGCCAGGCTTGCTTGAATCCAGTGGCAAAGTGAGCAAGGGACCCACGTCTGGGCATACCCCCGCCAACTTAGGGCGACCAAAGCGATACAAAGGGGATGATGGACGGAACGTTTGAGCCAATCAAACACTCACCCCCAGTCAACTGATCTGGGTTTAATCCATCATCATTCTTTAGCTCACTCCACCACCCCAGTTCAGACATGGCCATATGCAAATCAGTCTGACCCTGTGCCTCATGGGAACAGTCCAGCCCGAACTGCCAAGCCATGTCTTCCCTGGACCGGAAACAAGCATCCTAGGACCGGTTTCTGGCATTTCAGCCGTCATCAGCCAGACTTGCTTGAATCCAGTGGCAAAGTGAGCAAGGGACCCACGTCTGGGCATACCCCCGCCAACTTAGGGCGACCAAAGCGATACAAAAGGGGATGATGGACGGAACGTTTGAGCCAATCAAACACTCACCCCCAGTCAACTGATCTGGGTTTAATCCATCATCATTCTTTAGCTCACTCCACCACCCCAGTTCAGACATGGCCATATGCAAATCAGTCTGACCCTGTGCCTCATGGGAACAGTCCGCCCGAACTGCCAAGCCATGTCTTCCCTGGACCGGAAACAAGCATCCTAGGACCGGTTTCTGGCATTTCAGCCGTCATCAGCCAGGCTTGCTTGAATCCAGTGGCAAAGTGAGCAAGGGACCCACGTCTGGGCATACCCCCGCCAACTTAGGGCGACCAAAGCGATACAAAAGGGGATGATGGACGGAACGTTTGAGCCAATCAAACACTCACCCCCAGTCAACTGATCTGGGTTTAATCCATCATCATTCTTTAGCTCACTCCACCACCCCAGTTCAGACATGGCCATATGCAAATCAGTCTGACCCTGTGCCTCATGGGAACAGTCCAGCCCGAACTGCCAAGCCATGTCTTCCCTGGACCGGAAACAAGCATCCTAGGACCGGTTTCTGGCATTTCAGCCGTCATCAGCCAGGCTTACTTGAATCCAGTGGCAAAGTGAGCAAGGGACCCACGTCTGGGCATACCCCCGCCAACTTAGGGCGACCAAAGCGATACAAAGGGGATGATGGACGGAACGTTTGAGCCAATCAAACACTCACCCCCAGTCAACTGATCTGGGTTTAATCCATCATCATTCTTTAGCTCACTCCACCACCCCAGTTCAGACATGGCCATATGCAAATCAGTCTGACCCTGTGCCTCATGGGAACAGTCCAGCCCGAACTGCCAAGCCATGTCTTCCCTGGACCGGAAACAAGCATCCTGGGACCGGTTTCTGGCATTTCAGCCGTCATCAGCCAGGCTTGCTTGAATCCAGTGGCAAAGTGAGCAAGGGACCCACGTCTGGGCATACCCCCGCCAACTTAGGGCGACCAAAGCGATACAAAAGGGGATGATGGACGGAACGTTTGAGCCAATCAAACACTCACCCCCAGTCAACTGATCTGGGTTTAATCCATCATCATTCTTTAGCTCACTCCACCACCCCAGTTCAGACATGGCCATATGCAAATCAGTCTGACCCTGTGCCTCATGGGAACAGTCCAGCCCGAACTGCCAAGCCATGTCTTCCCTGGACCGGAAACAAGCATCCTAGGACCGGTTTCTGGCATTTCAGCCGTCATCAGCCAGGCTTGCTTGAATCCAGTGGCAAAGTGAGCAAGGGACCCACGTCTGGGCATACCCCCGCCAACTTAGGGCGACCAAAGCGATACAAAAGGGGATGATGGACGGAACGTTTGAGCCAATCAAACACTCACCCCCAGTCAACTGATCTGGGTTTAATCCATCATCATTCTTTAGCTCACTCCACCACCCCAGTTCAGACATGGCCATATGCAAATCAGTCTGACCCTGTGCCTCATGGGAACAGTCCAGCCTGAACTGCCAAGCCATGTCTTCCCTGGACCGGAAACAAGCATCCTAGGACCGGTTTCTGGCATTTCAGCCGTCATCAGCCAGGCTTGCTTGAATCCAGTGGCAAAGTGAGCAAGGGACCCACGTCTGGGCATACCCCCGCCAACTTAGGGCGACCAAAGCGATACAAAAGGGGATGATGGACGGAACGTTTGAGCCAATCAAACACTCACCCCCAGTCAACTGATCTGGGTTTAATCCATCATCATTCTTTAGCTCACTCCACCACCCCAGTTCAGACATGGCCATATGCAAATCAGTCTGACCCTGTGCCTCATGGGAACAGTCCAGCCCGAACTGCCAAGCCATGTCTTCCCTGGACCGGAAACAAGCATCCTGGGACCGGTTTCTGGCATTTCAGCCGTCATCAGCCAGGCTTGCTTGAATCCAGTGGCAAAGTGAGCAAGGGACCCACGTCTGGGCATACCCCCGCCAACTTAGGGCGACCAAAGCGATACAAAAGGGGATGATGGACGGAACGTTTGAGCCAATCAAACACTCACCCCCAGTCAACTGATCTGGGTTTAATCCATCATCATTCTTTAGCTCACTCCACCACCCCAGTTCAGACATGGCCATATGCAAATCAGTCTGACCCTGTGCCTCATGGGAACAGTCCAGCCCGAACTGCCAAGCCATGTCTTCCCTGGACCGGAAACAAGCATCCTAGGACCGGTTTCTGGCATTTCAGCCGTCATCAGCCAGGCTTGCTTGAATCCAGTGGCAAAGTGAGCAAGGGACCCACGTCTGGGCATACCCCCGCCAACTTAGGGCGACCAAAGCGATACAAAAGGGGATGATGGACGGAACGTTTGAGCCAATCAAACACTCACCCCCAGTCAACTGATCTGGGTTTAATCCATCATCATTCTTTAGCTCACTCCACCACCCCAGTTCAGACATGGCCATATGCAAATCAGTCTGACCCTGTGCCTCATGGGAACAGTCCAGCCTGAACTGCCAAGCCATGTCTTCCCTGGACCGGAAACAAGCATCCTAGGACCGGTTTCTGGCATTTCAGCCGTCATCAGCCAGGCTTGCTTGAATCCAGTGGCAAAGTGAGCAAGGGACCCACGTCTGGGCATACCCCCGCCAACTTAGGGCGACCAAAGCGATACAAAGGGGATGATGGACGGAACGTTTGAGCCAATCAAACACTCACCCCCAGTCAACTGATCTGGGTTTAATCCATCATCATTCTTTAGCTCACTCCACCACCCCAGTTCAGACATGGCCATATGCAAATCAGTCTGACCCTGTGCCTCATGGGAACAGTCCAGCCCGAACTGCCAAGCCATGTCTTCCCTGGACCGGAAACAAGCATCCTAGGACCGGTTTCTGGCATTTCAGCCGTCATCAGCCAGGCTTGCTTGAATCCAGTGGCAAAGTGAGCAAGGGACCCACGTCTGGGCATACCCCCGCCAACTTAGGGCGACCAAAGCGATACAAAAGGGGATGATGGACGGAACGTTTGAGCCAATCAAACACTCACCCCCAGTCAACTGATCTGGGTTTAATCCATCATCATTCTTTAGCTCACTCCACCACCCCAGTGTTCGCCCTAAGTTGGCGGGGGTATGCCCAGACGTGGGTCCCTTGCTCACTTTGCCACTGGATTCAAGCAAGCCTGGCTGATGACGGCTGGAATGCCAGAAACTGGTCCTAGGATGCTTGTTTCCGGTCCAGGGAAGACATGGCTTGGCAGTTCGGGCTGGACTGTTCCCATGAGGCACAGGGTCAGACTGATTTGCATATGGCCATGTCTGAACTGGGGTGGTGGAGTGAGCTAAAGAATGATGATGGATTAAACCCAGATCAGTTGACTGGGGGTGAGTGTTTGATTGGCTCAAACGTTCCGTCCATCATCCCCTTTTGTATCGCAGTATCCTGGGAGTCTCGATGCATTGGTAACATGAGGTTCTCAGACTGCTAAGGCTGTCTGAGCAAGGCCTAGTCTCCCTACATCAGATAATATAATCACTCAAATATCAGTTTCCATTAGTTTGCAAAGGTACTCATTTTGCTCTGAAATACCCCCCTCTGGTTCTCAGAAATTACACTGTAGTCCCCTAAATATTACATTGACATTTGCATTGCAAATTCATTCATTCATATACCACTTTACCTTTTCCATAAAATTCTCATGTTCTACTGCCTCTTGGTGTAGGCTATTATATGCCAGATATAGCCTCATATATACTAACAAATTAATCCTTCTATGGCTAGTTCACTGGTACTAGTCAGACTAGAAGATGTTACTCTGCCTACCATCTCCTCAAGTTGCTTATCATCACTAGCATCACACTGCCGATTGGTAACAGAATGCCAGTCCCCACCAGCCCTTTACTGTGCTAACACGCTTCTTAACCTGCTCCTCTGCATCTCATTGACCACCACACCGACCAGCTTCTGAGACTCCCATCAGCATCAGCATGTTACACTGTTCATCAGAGCCATCATCTAACACTGCCCCCCAGCACTTGCTTTTGATCTCACACTGACCACCATCAACTTTTCACACTGCCAAATAGCACAAATTCTCATGTCACCCACCAACATAAGGTTTGAGTGCATCTGTGTTTTCATCTTCACCCAGTCCTGGCGTTTTAATCGTCTCACTTTTCATTCTGGTAATTTCTCTTTTTCCATTTGAGGTGTTGGTCTAAACATGCCCAGCAAAACTTAGGATTGACTGAAAGTATCACACATAACTTTTGGCTACCTGTTTATGACCACAAATCAGCCAAATGGGAAGATGGTCATTCTCTTCCAATCTTGATTTCAGGAACAAAGGGTTTGAGACGTCAGGACTTGTAGTTTTACTTGTCCAATTATGACTAAAGGTCAAGTTGGAGCTTGCAGAGTGTGGTTGGCTACATGAGAAATAAGTTAAACAAGCATTGGCATAGCCAATAGGTCTCGCCTTTGGGACCTTTAAAGTGTTTAGCCATGCAGCACATACATACACAGGAAGGAAGGACACTGCAAAAAAAAAAACGGAAAACGTCATTAGAAGAAGTTTAATACAATCATTGTTTTTAAAACAAGGGTAGTAGCTTGGAATGTGTAACAACATGCAGAAAGATTCTAACTCTTCTATAATAACCTAAGGAATGCAAAAAAATAAACATGTTGCCATAAATAACTCCTTTCTTCTTGTCAATACACAGCTAGAAAAACAGCAGAGGAAAGAAAACAACATTCCCTTTTTGTTCTTTAAACTGCTGCTTTAATTATGCTGGTTGACCTGACCTGCCTTTCCCCTCAGTGCTGGCTCTGGCAGCAGACATTGTGACCTCACAGCTCAACTGTAATAAGTTAGTACAGTTGAGTTCTGATGTCATTTCTTTAAAATTAGCGAGTGGGTGTGTCACAAGTCACCTATTATAAAGAAATTAAAGATGAGTTTTTACACAGGGTTTGCAAAATCTCATATATTATAATCAACTGAATTAAACACAAGAAGTTTTTATCCAGCACACACATACTAAATTGACGTATACATAAGCGATAGCGAAGAAAAGGAAGGCTCAGTGAAATAAAATATTTGTCAAGGGTCGCACAATTTGGTTTCTTTGAATGGGCTCACCTCACCCTCAACACCCGCTCGATCTCACCCTCTTTGAGTCTCAAAAAGTGGAGATGTATGCCCCAGTGTGCAGCTGCCAGAATCCAACAGATTCTATTTTATACACAGTGGTGCGACCATTACACTCAGAAAAATCAACACATAACATTTAGCAGGTGTGTGCCTTCACTGAGTTAGAGAAGGGGCCTGTCTGCCTAGACTGACTAGAGCACACATAAATCACCCTCCAAATGTTACATGCTGGTGTGACTTTATGCACAAAAACAATATAAACACGAAAAGGCATGCGCATGAAGCATTTCTCGTAGCAATGCTGGCTGTTGCACAACTAGCGCCTCATCTCTTATGTAACTATACACGAGGGTAGTTACGTAATAGTGACAGCCCTTTGCTATACACAGCCAGTGCCCTATAAACACCAGCCTACCACAGAGCAGTGTAAACAGTGTTGTATAACTTCGTCGCCTATGACGGCTGCGCGCTTTCACGTAACCGAGCCGCTCCCGTCGTAGAGTTGTTTTTTTTTGGCAAGTGAACCATTGCTTTCCGGTCACGGACCGACGCCAGCAGTCAAAGAGTTAAAAAAGGAGCGCTGTAAAATTGATTGCAAGAGCCAAAATAAGAGGATTTAAATGATGCAGCAGCTTCATGGCAGGAAAAGGGCTAGATAGCTGGCACGGGCTCCGGTGACGGCATTTTTACTGTAAATGTTTAATAACTGGAGAAGCGGCGCAGCCCTCTAGCCCCGCCGGGGGCCTGACACAGAATGTGCAACTGTACAAAACCCTTCATACCGAGGGAACAGCTCACCGGCGGATTCCTGCAATCTCACCCCAAGCCTGGCGTCCAATCGGCTCAGCCACGCGTTCCGCTGCGAGGAGACCTCAGGCGACTTAGAGCCCTAATTTGTAAAAAATGCACGCACTGTCGGAATAAAAAATACATTTAGGATTGACTTGCCTAATTTTTAACATTCGTGGTGTTTTTTTTTGCAGTTGCTAAAATGTCACTTTCAGCAAGCGCGGTCCCCAAAGTGAAAGCGGACCGCGCTAAAAATAACAAACAAAGAAAAGTGGGAGGGTGTGCAAACATGGAGCGCAGGCTGCAAATTAAAAGCAGCAGCTCAAGAGGAGTGGTGGGGGCGGGCACAGGAATGCAGCTGCCGCCCTGCGCGCCGCTGCTCGCTCCCGAGAGCAAAACGCCGTGGGAGTGAACCTTTGGAGAAGAGGTAGGACATGCACCCGCCTTTGGCCATTTGCATGCTTTCATTATTGAAAGACACACGCAAAGGCCAATCCAATTTGTGGGAGGAGTCAGACCCACACGGAGAAGTTTGGAGTGCTCACAAAAAGCCTCACATAGAGCAGCGCATGCACGCTGCGCTAGGCTCGACCTAAAAAGGACAGACTGAAAATGTATTTCAGGCTGATGAAACGCCACTGCAAGCAATTAGAGAGCAAATATGGAACAAATCAACCCACCAAAGATAAAGACATCTTCAAATCATCCCTAAGATGTTACCACCGGCAGATGCGGAACACCAAACACAAAGCTCTTTCAGATTGCATTGATATCAGTGCTAACAGCAGCAAGGAAATCTTCATCCTCATCAAAATTTTCACTGCACCTCCTACTGTCTCCAGCAATATCCCCCCACAAGACCTTTGCAACAAGCTCTATGAAATGTTCTATAACAAAGTCACCTCCATATACGGCAATTTTGACCCTCAACTGGACCCCATCACCATCTCAACTCAAATTCCCATCACAGCCAAAGAACGAACACTGAACTTGCAACTCACCATCACCACCAACGAAATCGCTGCTACCATGAAGATCATCTTGTCGGGGGCCCCATCTGACCCTTCCCCCACCACGCCTTCACCAAAGGACTCCTACCAATCAGCTAAGCACTAGCACCTATCTTCAATGCCTCCATCAATTCAGTGACATTCCCAGACACCTGGAAACATGCCATCATCACACCCCTGCTCAAAAAACCATCAGCTGACCCAGCCATGCTTTCCAACTACAGAATCATGTCCCTCCTACCATACCCTGCAAAGGTCTCAGAGAACATAATCAACCAGCACCTCACCAACAACCTAAGCAACCAGCAGCTTCTTGACACTACGCAGTCTGAATTCAGGCACAACCACAATACAGAAAGAACACTCAACGCTGCCACAGACATCCAGATGATCCTTGACAGAGGAGACAGGGCAGCCCTCATAATCCTGGACTTCTCCGCAGCATTTGACACGGTCTCACACCCCATCCTCATCAGGCGTCTGCATAAGATTGGCATCTAAGGACCCGCTATTGGCTGGATATGCTCCTTCTTAACAGATAGAACACAAGCTGTCAGCCTGGCACCTTACACTTCTGTAGCTCGCAAACTCATTTTTGGAGTACCTCAAGGTTCATCGCTAAGCCCCACTCTCAATAAACGCATTCATGATCCCTCTGGCCAGTGTCATTCGCGCAAAGACATCAATAGCCTCTCCTATGCTGATGACACGCAACTCATACTCTCCCTCTCGTATAAGACCCCTAATACAGGAAACAATTTCACTGCCTGTATGACCATAATCGCTAACTGGATGAAAGCCAACTGTCTCAAGCTCAACACTGACAAGACAGATGTAGTGATCTTTGCAAGAATACCACACCGTGGGTCTCCAACTGATAACCAGACGATCAATTTAAAAGGAAAACAAAACAAAAGCACTGTCTCAGTTTTCTGTGCTGCCTTGTGCTAAATTTCAATGATCAACATTGGTGCCAAAAAGGTATTCCGAGGCAGCCAATGGAGAATTCAGACACCGCGTGGCTAACTTCACGCAAATAGTTGATTAGAAGTCACTGTATAGAATTAATCTAGAATGGATTTTTTTTTAAACTTCTTTTTATTTAAGTAGGTATAACAGTGCATAGCAATACAACACAAATATAGGTCAATGTGATTCCCCTCTCCCCCCCCCCTTGCCCAACCTCTGGCCCATCAGATGAGTTCCAATTCTTAAGTGTAATCATTTATCTATTCCAGTCACTTTTCGTTGTCTATCCCACCCTGTTCTATCCCACCTCTTGTAGTCTTCATTTCACTTTATATTGCTACTGCTCTGTATTTTGTCCAGCTTCCCAAGACTTTATCCCATTTGCCAGGACATCCCCGCCCTTGATAAATTACCTTCTCAGCGGCGCAGCACCAGTCCAGGTCTTGCTCCCATTCCCTTACTGTAGGTATTTGCGGTTTTCCCCACCTTCTAGCTATATTTCTCATAGCCACCATGCCGGCTAGCATTAGCCATAGTTTATTGTATCGTGGCCAGTTCTGAGCTTCTGTTACGGTCAATATGTGCCATTTCGCTTCCATCAGAACTGTTTGCCCTACCACCTTGGACATTACTTTTATCGTCCCCTTCCAGTATCTCTGTAGCACAGGGCAGCTCCATAGCGTGTGGAAAAAGGAGCCCACCTCAACACAGTCTCTTAAACATGCAATTGTATCACACATGCCCATTCGAACAAGTCTCAGTCTGGTTGTGTATGATCTGTGTATTATTTTAAGTTATATTAGTCTGAAACGGGCCCTGATGGCTACCTCTGTTGGGCTCTGTATAACTTCCAACCAGTCGTCCTCATCTAAGGTCCCTACATCCCTCTCCTATTGACCCCTTAGAGCTACCAGTGGATCTGGGGTATTGTTCATTATTTTCTATATATTACAGATGTTGCCTTGTCCGTTATAGGATCCACTAGAAGTCTATCTTCCAGCGGTGCGTATTCTGGTATATGCTCTCCCTTTTTAATATACAATGGAATTTTCAGTCTAGCTCAACCAATCGGAATGCTTGGAATGCTAAACTGTTACATTTCACTGAAACAATGAAGGAGCTTGTTCAGACTTTGTGCTGTACTGCATAACATACGTTTGAAGCCCCCCCTATTAATAAAACAGCCGTGGCTCTTCTTAGACAATTGTCTTGGACCGTCCGTCCGCATATCCTGGCTTACACTGCAGACCACACACCATGGATGTCATTTAGGGGTCACCAGGGGTCGCAGCTGCTACCCCCTAGACTGCAGCTTGCGACCCCTCGTAGGCTGCTTGTGACCCCTGGCGAGAGATTGACCTTGTTTCCGTGTCTCACGCAATATGGTATAGCTGACAAAGTGTGAGCATGTAACTGAGTGTTTCTTTAATGTGTGCTTTGCTGTGTGTTTAAGGAATGTGTGTTGGTTGTGCCTTTGATGAATGTATTTGTGTGTGTATGTGTTTTAGGAATGTGTGCCACATTGTGTGTATTAAAAATATGTGTATGACTGTGACCATGTTAGACAGACACTTGTGAATAGCATAGTCATGGTCATACACATTGTAGGTTTTATTTTTATCAATTTCAGCGATGCCATGTTTGTTAATGACACTAGGGTCAATGATTGTGTAAAATCACTTTCTGTGAAATCACCAGGATCAAAAGTCAAATTATGTCACTTTCTGCAAGGTCAATACATTTAAAGAGCATAGGATGTCACTTCCGCTTCCCCTGGTATTTGGGTGAATCGACGTCTATGCTCACACCCACATTCTATGACATCATCCTCTCTCAGCATTCCAGATACCAGCTCAGACATACAGGCAGAGCTTACCTTGTGCCAGTGATTGCTGGTGGGGCCTCCTGCTGGCTCTTTTTTGGGGACCACCACTCATTTTGACTCATCAGATATTGACCGCAAGCAAATGAAAGAAAGACACACAAATGGGAAAGAAGGAGAAATAGAAAGATGGAAAGACTGGCACAAAGAGAGAAAGCAGGAACCAGCAAGAGTGAGACAAAGGGGCTACAGAGCCTGGTAGTGGATCAAAGAGGCCTGAGGTGAATGTAACACTACACAGCCTTGGTATTTAGAATGGCAATTTTTAATAGCACCGCCGGAGCAGAGCTTTGGGCATAGGCACTCATCCTTTTACAAATTAAGCACTGCATACAGGGAACACAAAGGACAATACCAGCCATCTCAGAATCCTCTCCATGATGAAGGTTGGCGTACAGATTAGACCCCAAATGCAGTGACAACATAGAGCCAGCAGTCTTTAACATTGAAAGCACAGCCGAAATTCATATTTACTCCAGCTCACATGGATGGATATATATCAGATAAAGTAAGGTGGCCTAAGCATGTTCGAGGTGAAGAGTCCTTTGAAGTAACACATCCTCATGCAGCAGTGCTTGACTGTGAATTTTATCAATCAGAACTAAAAGATTTTTTTTTTAAACTACTAAATGGGGTGTACACATTTTTAAAAACTGTCTGATCGACTCTGGAAAATCTTCCTTAGAACTAAAGTCTATAGATGAATTATATCCTGTGCTGTGCCACATATACGCTGAGGTTGGCAAAGGTAAAAGAGAAGAGTGCAAAATACAGAAGTTAATCAGAATTATGGCTGCACCTAATCACTATCTTAACAAGCATTGGTAAAGTCAATAGGTCTCTCTTATGAAAGTGTTATTGGCTTTGCCATTGTGTTTTAGCCATGTTGTGCACCAGAGTGGTGCTGTTCAGCATGGCTAAAGGTTAGTGGTGTAGAGTCATAGGGCCCGATTCCCAAAGGCAAAGTTAGACCAAATGTTTAACTTAGACCAAAAGCCTAACTTTACTACTTTTTGGTATTCACAAAGGTAAGTTACTACTAGTAACTTTACTACTGGTAAAGTTACTAGTAGTAAAGTTACCACTAATAAAATGACTCATAGTAAAGTTACTAGTAGTAACTTATGTTTAGTGAATTCCAAAAAGTATTAAACTTAGACTTAAGTGTGAGTTTTCTAGTTAAGTCTAAATTTGCTACTTTTTGGTATTCACATAGGTAAGTTACTACTAGTAACTTTGGGCCATATGTATCAAAGGATACATTAGTGATTCTCAAATAGCGATTTTTAGAGAATCGCTATTTGAGAATCGCATAAACGCTATGTATGTAGGATTTGCAATAAATTTTATGGATCCTACATATTCCTTAATTGCGAATCGCAAATTGCGATTCGCAATTAAGGAATACCTCCCCATTCATTCCTATGGGCCTAGAGGCCCATAGGAATGAATGGGAAGACATTCTCAATTTGCGATTCCCAATTAGAGAATCGCAAATTGCAATGCAATTTCAAGGGTGCCAGGGTGTCAAAAGGACCCCTGTTGCACTCCTGAAATGAGCATGGGTGCAGATGTGGCGCACATACATGCCCTAAGGGCATGTATGTGAGTCACATGGCACTTTGAAAAATGCAAAAAGTGCATTTTTCAAAGAAATGTAAATTACCACCAACTTGAAGTTGGTGGCAATTTACGATTCCTTAAGTCCAAATTTCACTTTTTCTGTGCTTCTTACATTGCATTTAAGGAATCGCAATTTGCGATTCCTTAAATGCAATCGTAAAATAGGGAATCGCAAAATTTGCGATTCCTTATTTTGCGAGGGGTGTTTTGTGTCATACATTGGACACTGCAATTTTGCGATCGCAAAAGCCGAAATTCTGCGAATTTCGGCGTTTGCGATCGCAAAATTGCCTTCATACATATGGCCCTTTGTTACTAGTAAACAAACTAGTTGTAAAGTTACTATGTGTAAAGTTACCACTAGTAAAGTTACTAGTAGTAACATTACTAGGAGTGACTTGCCTTTGTGAATACCAAAAGTAGTAACGTTAGACTTTTGGTCTAAGTTAAACTTTTGGTCTAACTTTACCTTTGTGAATTGGGCCCATACAGTGGAGGGTCATAGAGTGGAGGGGTATAGGGTGGAGTAAAGTGTCATAGAGTGGAGTAGCATAGCATGGAGGGGACTGCTGTAGAGTGGAGTAAAGTGTCATAGAGTAGAGTGGAGTAAAGTGTCATAGAGTTGAGTGGCGTAGCGTGGAATGGCATAAAGTGGAGTAAAGTGGCATTGAATGTCATAGAGTTGAATAGAGTGGCATATAGTGTTTTGGAGTGTCGTAGTGTGAAGTGTCATAGCGTGTGGTGTCATAGGCTGGAGTGTTTTTAGAGTGGAGTGTTGTAGAGTGGAGTGTTGTAGAGTGGAGTGGCATAGAGTGGAGTGGTGTGAAGTGCCATACACTGGAGTGCCGGACAGTGAAGTAGAGTCATAGAGTGGAGTGGCGTATAGTGGAGTAGAGTTGTAGGGTGGAGTGGAGTGTAGTAGAGTGTCTTAGAGTGAAGTACAGTGTCATAGAGCGAAGTGGTGTAGGCTGTTGTAGAGTGAAGTAGCGTAGGGTGGAGTAAAAAAGAGTGTCATAGATTGGAGGGGCGTAGAGTGGAGGGACGTAGAGTGGAAAAAGTGCCGTATAGTGGAGTAGAGTGGCCTGCAGTGAAGTGTCGGAGAATGGAGTAGAGTGTGTAAAAGTGGAATAGAGTGGCGAAGAGTTATAGAGTGGAACGGCGTACAGTGGAATAGAGTCACAGAGTGGAGTGGCGTAGAGAAGAGTGGAGCGGAGTAGAGTAGAGCCTCGTAGAGTGGAGTAGAGTGTCATAGAGTGGAGTGGCATAGAGTGTCATACAATGAATTATAGTGGAGTGCTATAGAGGGGAGGGGCATAGAGTGGAAGGGTTTAGAGTGGAGTAAAGTGGAGTAAAGTGTTAGAGTAAAGTGGTAAAGAGTGGAGTAGATTGGCATAGAGTGGCGTGCCATGGAGTGGTAAGGTGTAGTGTGGAGTGGCATAGAGAAGAGTGGAGTAAAGTGACTGTTGTAGAGTGAAGTGGCATAGAGTGGAGTTGCTTAGAGTTGAGGGGCATAGAGTGGAGGGGCAAAGAGTAGAGTGGAGTGGTGTAGAGTGTCATAGAATGAATTAAAGTAGAGTACCATAGAGTGGAGGGGCATAGAGTGGAGGGGAGTAGAGTTGAATAGAGTGGAGTAGAGTGGTGTTCCATAGAGTGGGGTGGTGTAGGGAGGAGAGTATCTTAGAGCGGAGTAGAGTGTCATGGAGTGGAGTGGCATAGACTGTTGTAGAGTGAAGTGGGGTAGAGTGGAGTGGCTTAGAGTGGAGGGGCTTAGAGTGGAGGGGAAAGGAGTGGAGTAGAGTTTTGTAGAGTGGAGTGGTGTTGAGTGGAGTAGCATAGTGTGGTAGCGCACTGCCATTACAGAAAACTCATCTTCAATTGAAATAACCCTTATATTTGCACATACAGTTTTATTGATAAAACTATACAATGCACAAACAATGTGTGGAAGTGGCATGAAATGAAATGAAATGAAATTTGTACTTGTAAAGCGCACTTATACCCCCAAAGGGGTGTCCTGGCGCTGTACGCATACCGCTGTGGAACCCTTCCTGGCTTTTCCCTGTGAAATGTCCACTCCTGGGCACCCCCAGGGTGAAGCCAGGCATCCCAGTGCTGTTGGGGCCGTTGTGGAGATTAAGCAAGCTATTGCCCAGAGTTGCAGAGTGGGACCCATGATTAGAATAGGCACCGAGGCGAGTTTTAGGTCCGAGGAAATTGAGCCCAAGACCCGCCGAGGCGGGAATTGAACCCTGGTCCCGGGCCAGATCTCTGCATCAGGGTCTGCCGCTCTAACCATTGAGCCACACTTCTCCACTATCACCTAGTGCACTGATTTGTTTTGACCATATTAAAGTACGCACTTCCAAATAACCAAAAAATGTGCTTCATTTGTCCTTTCCTAATTTTGATATATTCTGAAATATTTGCACATTTAATTTACAGACATTTAAATTTTGTTGTGTGCTACAAAACAACTTTTCTTTCCCAGTACCTGGCATGATTGTCACATATAAATCCTCTCACTATGAAGTCAGAGAAAGAAAAGTAAACACCAAGCTCCCTCTGAAGACAGAGCCTGACATTTGACCTCTGTCTTTGAATGCACAGCAAATGTGACAAGATAAGAACAAAATGTAAAGGCCTGTTTATAGGAAAGGAGGATTCGCGGAAGAATGCAAGGAGCGATGGTGAACAAGCTTTGCTCCACAAAAGGGGCAAAGACATGCTGGACAGCCTAAAATAAATAAAGCCAGCAAATAGAAAGCCAGAAAATGTGATTTACAAACCACAAAGCCATTGGTAAGCAATGAGCAGAATGCATTCACAGGGAAGCTTTCACAATGCTCACCAGAAGACTTGCCTGCTCTGTCTGGTAGGCTTCGTCCTAAAACTCCCCTACATAGCAGTGGCTTCAGTTATGGCTTGTGTTCCACTATTTTATGTAGAAAACAACGTCACTGCCATTGTTAAAACACAAATGAGAGATGCACTAGATTTCTCTTCATCTAAAGACTTTGTTAGCAGAGCAGGATTTCAAACTATGAAAGGTAATGGAAAGGTTTCACTTTAAAAACCACCACAGTGCAATGGAAAGTTTGGTTTGTCTTCAGCTTGAAATAGTGAGGCTTGACAGAGATGGACTTCATGAACTTCCTGCCAATATGTGTTCAATATTTGCAGATAATAAGAAAAGAAAAAATACAACTTGGTCTTTCAATGAACTTACAAAATGTAGCCAAGCTGAAAAGGACCGTAGTAATCTGGAGGGTCTATGTCTGCTGGGGATCCAAATTATCCTATAAAATATTTTAAACTTTATTTAGAAAACTGACAGAAAATGCAAAATATTCCTAACAGCAACCAAAGAAACTTGCTGCAACATTCGCAAAAATTGAAAGAAATTGGTACCATCAAAAACTAGAAGGGAAAAACATGATAGCGACAACCGTGCACTCAGAGATGCTTGTGAGCAGCTGTACCACAACTGCTTGCTGATGCTGGATTGGTCACAAAAGAAATAATGGCAGGGACAGGGCATCACGCGGAAGCCTCAGCCAAAAGTTAAGAGACAGCCTCTCTGGAAAGTCAAAGCAATTAGTTTCTAGTAGCAGCTGAGGCAGGTGCATCAGCAGAAGTAAGCTTTGAGAAGTGCTAATGTGATCCACCTCCTCTGCTAAGATTGAAATGACACACGCCAAGTATACACACCTTTCTCCACTTTTCAGTGATATTCATTGGTAATGTACAATTTAGTTAATGAAAGCAGTCTTTAAAATATATATATATTTTTTAGGTAAAGATGTTTATTTAGAAAGCATTATTAGATAGAACATTGCAACTTATACAGGTATTGCATTTGAAATTTAACCACAGCTAAAGCAAATGCGTAAATCACAAAGAGTATGAGTAAGGAACAGCAGTGCAAGGTCTAAGAAAAGGGATTTTGAAGAAGAAGAGCAAAGAGAAAGGACTGAAGAAGAAGAAGAAGATAGAAAAGGAAAGAGAAGTAAAGAAAAGACAAAAAACATGTAGAATGAGTCAACTTGTAACCATATGAACTACAATTATGTGAAGAATTAAATGCAGCAGATGAATACACAACAGCAAATATTACAAGCTTGAAGAATAAATACAATAATAGCATAAATTTAGTTGGGATAAGAAATAGCAACATTGCTTGCTTTATGGGACAGATAAGTGGTAAGTGGCAACCACAATCGATTATGTTTCACTGACAACTGCAATGAGCTAAGATTGTATCCATCTAGCCTGTGGTGATGTCATACTAAATTCCACCAACATTGAAGAATAATATTACTCTAATGGGACCTTTTACCTGCCGGCACTGCCACTTCTCCTGCATCACTGAAGCTCCAGCATACACACCAGGCCTACCTCAACCTCCCCAGGCCTACCTCAACTTCCCCAGACCATCTCCACTGCCTCCTGCTCAACGCAGGATCCCTCTGCAAGCACACCACTGAGATTTGCGACACCAACAGCTCCCTCACCCGATATCATTTTCCTCAAAAGACATGGCTCAACCCCGCCTCCGACATCTCTGCAGCCACGCCCATTGGCTACAAGATGGCACACCGAGACCCCATCAACAAGCATGGAGGCGGAATTGCCATCATTCACAAGATGACTATCCACTGCACCACAATCGCAGACGACTTCACCCAGATCGTGTAACGCCTCAATTTCCAGATCCGAACCGACATCAATCCCACCAGCAGAGGCACCCTTGCCTACAGACTGCCAGGACCCCGCCCCGGATTCTATATGCCTTTCCCGATTTCATCACTCCGCTCGCCATCGATTCCGAAAACGTTATCTTCCTCGGCGACCCCAATTTCCACCTCAGTGACCCGCAATGACACCAACACCGCCAACCTCCTTGAAAGCATGAGCAACATCGGACTCAAACAACTGCTCACCAACCCCATCCACATCGCAGGACACACACTCAATCAGAGTTTCACAGCCAGCGACATTATGTGAAGAATTAAATGCAGCAGATGAACACAGAACAGCAAATATTACAAGATTGAAGAATAAATACAATAATAGCATAAATTTAGTTGGGATAAGAAATAGCAACATTGCTTGCAGTATGGGACAGATGACAGATAAGTGGTAAGTGGCAACCACAATCGATTATGTTTGACTGATAACTGCAATAAGCTAAGATTGTATCCATCTAGCCTGTGGTGATGACATACTAAATTCCACCAACACTGAAGAATAATATTACTCTAATGGGACCTTTTACCTGCCGACACTGCCACTTCTCCTGCATCACTGAAGCTCCAGCATACACACCAACCCTACCTCAACCTCCCCAGGCCTACCTCAACTTCCCCAGACCATCTCCACTGCCTCCTGCTCAATGCACGATCCCTCTGCCAGCCCGACACTGAGATTTGGGACACCAACAGCTCCCTCACCCGATGTCATTTTCCTCACTAGACATGGCTCAACCCTGCCTCCAACATCTCTGCAGCCACACCTATCGGCTACAAGATGGCACACCGAGACCCCATCAACAAGCATGGAGGCGGAATTGCCATCATTCACAAGATGACTATCCACTGCACCACAACCGCAGACGACTTCACCCAGATGGTGGAACACCTCAATTTCCAGATCCGAACCGACAGCAAACCCACCAGCAGAGGCACCCTCGCCTACAGACTGCCAGGACCCCGCCCTGGATTCTATATGCCTTTCCCGATTTCATTGCTTCGCTCGCTATCGATTCCGAAAACGTTATCTTCCTCTGCGACCTCAATTTTCACCTCAGTGACCCCAATGACACCAACACCGCCAACCTCCTTGAAAGCATGAGCAACATCGGACTCAAACAACTGCTCACCAACCCCATCCACATCGCAGGACACACACTCAATCAGATTTTCACAGCCAGCGACATTAAATACAGCCACGTCACGGAGATCACCTGGACAGATCACGCCATCGTCCACTTCATCATCTCGGGACTCCCCAGCACCGCCACCCAGCACCACACACCGCAGCTGGAACAAAATCTCAGAGAGCCAGTGGACTGATGCCCTCAACACCTCCCCCCCCACACTGCAACCAACCTCAAACAGGCAGTCAAGAGCCTCTCTGCCTGGATCACAGTCTGTGCCAACAGAGTCACCCCCTGCAAGCCCCCTGCAAACCCACCAAATCCAAAAGATCCTCAAAGCAAGCCAGTTGGTACAGGACGGAACTAAGAACCATGAAGTGCACCTGCAAATGACTCAAAAGGAAATAGTGCACTAGTATGGAGCCTACGGACCACACAACTTTCAAATCAGCCCTCAACCAATACCACCAACTCCTAAAAATGACGAAAATAAGTGCCCTGGCCGAGTGCATCGAAGCGAGCTCCAACCACAGCAAGGAACTCTTGAACTTCATCATAGAGTTTGCCAGTCCCTCAGCCACTGAAAACGTCATAACCCCTTAACAGGAACTCTGTGACTCCGCCATCTACAGAAACTTCAAACCTCAATACACAGACCTTCTCTGCCATCTCGACCCCACGAAAGAAGAACTCAACTACCTGCTCACCACCTGGAACCAGCTCACCACACAAGACACCACTGCCATCATGAGCTTCATCCACTCAGGAGTGCCCACGGAAACCATTCACTCAGGAGCGCACACTGACCCCAGCCCCCACCACATCTTGAACCTCTGGAGCAAGACGATCAGCAGCGAGCTCACTGGCATCCTCAACGCATCCATCACCATGGCAACTCTCCCAGAAGAATGGAAACATGCAGAAGTCAAGCCCCTATTCAAGAAACCACTGCAGACCCCAACGTTCTCAAGAACTACTATCCCATCTCCTTGCTCCCCTTCCCCGCCAAAGTCCTCGTGAAGGCCATCAACCGTCAACTCACAGAATACCTGGAGAACCACAATCTCCTGGACACTTCCCAATCAGGATTCCACACCAACCACAGCACCGAAACTGCCCTGATTGCCGCCATAAGCGACTTCATATCCATCCTCGACCAATGATAAACAGCAGCTTTGATCCTCCTCGACCTCTCAGCAGGGCTCGACACAGTATCGCTCCACACCCTGATCAAAAGGCTTCACAACATCGGAATCCAAGGAGATGCCACCAAGTGGATCGCCTCCTTTCTCACGGGCAGAACCCAGAGAATTTGCCTCCCACACTTCACCTAGGAACCTAAGAACATCATCTGCGGCGTCCCTTAAGGTTCGTTTCCTCAGCCAGACCCTGTTCAACACCTACATGACTCCCTTGGGCAATGTCATAAGACCGCATGGACTCAACGTCATATCCTAAGCTGATGACACCCAGCTCATCGTCTCCCTATCAGAAGACCCCTCCGCCACGCTGACAAGCTGCCGCAGGTGCATGACGAACATCACCGACTGGATGAGAAACAACTGCCTACAACTCAACACAGGCAAGACAGAAGTGCTGACCTTCAGAAACACCTCCCCATGGAAAGACGCCTGGTGGCCTCCAGAACTAGAACCCTCACCCACGCCGACTGACCACGCCCGCAACCTCGGCATCATCCTGGACAGTAATCTCATCATGAAAAAACAGATCAACGCAGTCTCATCCGCCTGCTTCATCATCCTCTGCTTGCTCGGCAAGATTTTCAAATGGCTCCCCATCGACACTAAATGCACCGTCACACAAACACTGATCAGCAGCTGACTGGACTATGACAACGCATTCTATGCAGGAATCACCTCGCACCACCTCAAGAGACTGTAGATGATACAGAATGCAGCAGCAAGACTCATCCTAGACCTCCCGAAGCGGACCCTCATCACCTCCACCTCAAGAATCTCCCCTGGCTACCAATTCAGAAGAGATGCCAGTTCAAGATGCTGACCCACGCTTTCAAAGCTCTACACAACCAGACACCAGCGCACATCACCCACTGACTGAACTTCCACCATCCCTCCAGACACCAGCGCTTCACCTCCCTCTACTTTGCCGACACCACCCGAGGTCCGCCGAAGCAACATTGGAGGACGCCCCTTCTCCTACCTTGCTGAGAAGTCATGGAACGACCTCTCACTTCACCTACGGACCTCATCCTCTCTACTGGAATTCAGAAAAGGACTCAAGACCTGGATGTTCGACTGAGCCTCAGTAGCAGCAATCTCAGCGCCCGGATTCCCTCACGGGTGATTAACCACGCTATACAAATCCAGATTGATTGATATTATCTGTGGACTTCCAATTGGAAATAATAACATGAATAGCGATCGAAATCAGAAGTACTATAAACTTCCCAAGCATTCTATTAGAAGACCAAACATCATGCAGACTACCCAGAAGCAATAAATCATGTGAAAGGGGGATGTGAGTCTGAGTGATGGCATTATTGTGGATCCACACCAAGGACCAGAAAGTGGACAGAGCTAGACAGGAAAAAAACATGTGAAAATATGTTCCTGGATGAGTACTGCATCGCCAGCAAGTATCTTGATGTGTGAATTTAGCCTTGAAAAGCAGGGGGGTGGAATTCATGGACTTTTACTCTGTGAAAATCTGCAGAGTTACCTAAAAACTCCCTGAGATTCCGCAGAAGTCTGCGAGTGGTGGAATTCCAGTCAGACCCGCTGCTTGTGCAGATTTTTAGTGGCAAGAGCTTGTCCCACGCTATATAATTAGCGCGAAATGCAGCACACGGCGCGCCATAGGGCGTTGCTTCTTTCTGCTGCTCAAGTTGATTATCTACTCAATCGGCAGCTTTTGCAATGCGCGCAGTAACTTTCTCAACGTGAGCGGTAGTGACCTGCTGCGACTGCCCACATTAAGAAATCTCACTGGGAGGCGGTCTAGCGCACGTTCTTTCACGCTCATCAACCTATCGTTGGCGAGCTGCGTGTGAGAAAAACTCAAGAGTTTTTGCTGAACTCTCCGCGAATTCCGCTGGAGGAGTGTAGTTTACCGCCAACCCCTACTGAAAAGATGAACAGGAGTATAAAAAAGTATTTTATAGAAAAAGTAAAATGTTTAGGGGAGACTTGAAGTGCGTTCAGTGGAATGTATTTTGCAGCAAATGCCATCCCACAAAGAAGTCGGCCAAACAAAGTGTAAATCAGTCTCCGAAAATGTTTCTGTGATTGTTTTGGCCCTATCTGGGTCAGGTAATCTAAGGTGCTTATAGATGATACCAGCTCTATGGTAGATGGATGATGCAATCGGATTGGAAGATGAATGAAGGTGGGAGGTAGCAAGATAGGAGTGATGTGGGAAGGCATCGTGTACCAGGAAGAAAGGTTCATTATGCTGGGTGCACATGGTAGATGGGCAGTTGTATGAGGAGGATAACTCGGCAAACAGAATGAGAGAGCCTGAATGGTATAACTGTGAGATGAGAAGTAAGCCTTTGTTCATCATGACTTCCAACGTAAAGTCTTTCCATTCTTCTTAAGCAAGTTATTCTACCAAATAGGGCTGTTCAATAACTGATTGATAGGGGTTAGAGGCGAAATGAAAAAGGGTTTCAATAAGGTGCGAGTGTGAGACACAGTAACAGGCAACCAAAATTTAGGAGGTTTGGAAAAGAATAACATGGCATGTTCCAGAGGGAACCATAATTTGTGAGGAGTGTCAAGAGGTTGGGACAAATAACATTATATTTGCTTGATACCAAAAGCCCTATGATAGTTAATAAAATCAGGGAAGTGAACACCGCCTAAAGTCTTAGGACGTTTTAAATTTGACAAAGAGATTCAAAGTGTTTTACCATTCCAAAGAAATTTAGAAAGGATGTTGCCAAAAGAACAGAAGAATCCTTTGGAGATCTTTATATTTAGCACCATGAGAAATAAATTGATACTGAGAGGAGCATCATTTTAATGGTATCTAGACAACCCCACCAGGAAAGCTACAATGGAGACCTATTTCTGAGAAAAGTGTAGAAGCTTGTCTGAAAGGACTTCTGAATTCGTTTTCAATGTGTCCTTGAGAGTTTTACAATACCAAATACCTAAACATTTTATTATGGTGGAATTCCAAGAAAGTCCTGCTTCAATGAAAACAAGCTTTGATACAATATTTATTAAGTGGCATTACTTCTGTTTTGTCTACATTTAGTTTGTATCCCGAGACAGCAGAATAATGGTTGAGTTCATGAAAGAAAGCAGGGAGAGAACATTCTGGGTGTGACATAAATTTAAAAAATGATATGCGCATGCAGTGAATTTTATGTGGATGTCCTTAAGTTTAAACACACAAAATTGTCTGAAGTCCTTAGTTGGCGAAGGAAGGGTTCCAAAGCTAATACAAAGACCAAAGAAGATAAGGGGCAGGCCTGACAAGTTCCTCTATTATGAGGAAAATAAGTGGATCATATACCATTAACTAAAACAGATGGATGTGGTGAAGAGTTTAGGAAGGAGATAAGTTGTAAAAGAATTAGGACCAAATCCTTATCATTGCAGAGCCTTCATTAAGAAGCGCCAATTGACCCTATCATAAGCTTTCTCTGCATCTAGAGATAGTGCCGCCAGAAAGCTTATAATTTTTTAGCTTTATTTATGATGTTTAGGAATATACGAGAATTATCTGCAACATTCCTGTGAGGGATGAAGCCAGATTGCTCCACATCAATAAGATTGGGCATTAGAGAAAGTAAACGAAGAGTCAGTGCCTTAGAAAATATCTTGCAATCAGTGTTAATTAAAGAAATAGGTCTGTCATTTTTACATTGGGTCAAATCTAGATCCTTCTTAGGACTTAAACATATCATAGCCTCTGCAAAGAAGCCCAAAGAGGATTTCAGAGTAGTGAAGTAATTAAATAACTTGAAGAGCTTGGGGAAAGAAGTGTTTTGTAAAATGGTGGTAAAATTCCACAGTGAAACTGCCTGGGCCTGGTGCTTTACCTTTAGGAAGATACTTTACGGTTGAGTAGAGTTCCTCAATATTTAGCGATTGTTCCAAAAGAGAGAGATCTGGCAAAGGTGAGGCTTCGGGTTTGAGTTTGGAAAAATAATTATTAAGAGACTCCTCTGATTGTGTGGTTTCAGGAGTAAATAGATCTTTATAATAAGAAGCAAAACACGCTGCGTCAGTAAACAGCTCGTGTCCGGAGCTATTAATGATGGGTTTAATAGAAGACTTTTCCTTCCTACACTTTAAGTAACGAGCTAGAAGAGAACCAGCTCTATTGTTTCCACCATAATATCTGACATTTAGTTTAAGAAGTTTATTACACACCTGCTCAGGAGTATACTTGTTAAATTCAATCTTGGCTGTAACTAAGGCATCCAGATCTGATGTACTATTTTGGGATGTTTAGTAGTTATGTTCCAATTGTTTTATGTGTGCCAAAATGGAAGTGGATTTCTTTTGTGGATTTTTCTTTTTTGGTGTATACGAAACCTATAATAAAGTTTCTTGAAGCCGCCTTAGAGGCATCCCACACAAAATTAAATGGTGTTTGGAAGTTATTGTTAATCTGGAAATATTCCTTAACAAATTTGGTGTAGGAATTAAGAAGGGAAGCGATCGAAAGCAACAAGTTATTAAATCTCTAACAGGAGTTATTAGGCCTGCCAACAAGAATGTCCAGATCTGTCAACACTTGGGCATGGTCCAAGATTAAGATGGACCCAATCTCCAAGTTAACCAAATGCTGTAATAAACTTTTACTAAGGAATTTATAGCCCAAACAAGATTGAGAATGATGAGTGGGTGAATAGACGGAGTATTCTTGCAGATCGGAATTATATAATCTGTGGGAGTGAATGTTGAAAAATTGTATTTTTAAGGGCTTTATGGGAGACATGAGGAACAAATAGTGTGGAGGATTTCCAATTCCTGAATGGGTCCAGAATTTGATTAAAGTCACCTCCCACCAATAGATTATCAGTAGCGTGTTCAGAGATAGTGCGAGAGAGTGTGTGCCAAAAAGTTGGGTCTGGATAGTTTGGACCATAAATGTTCAGTATGGTGAAAGGGATGTCATCAGTGTTGAGTGTAACTAATATCCAGCGACCCTCTGAGTCTTGATGTTGGGATTGTGTAGTAATGTAAAGAGACTTGTGACAAATAATTAACACACCATTTCTGTTGGTATTGGAGGGCAAAAAAAAATTCTCCAACCCATTGTTTTTTAAGTTTAGCATTATCTGACTCCTTAAGATGAGTCTCCGATAGTAAGGCTATATGGCATTTCATGCGATTTAAATGAGACAATATGCACTGTCATTTAACTGAGCCTTTTAACCCCCTGACATTCCACGTTACTGTTTTAAGTTGCATGGCATTAATAAAAAAATAACATCTGCTGGCTTTTAAAAAGTACATGACATAACATTATTAAAGAAAGAGAAAGGGAAAGAAGAGAAAAGAAAGAAAAGGAAATAACTTGGAGGAAGACAACCTCCAAAATATTGAAATACATAAATGTTGCATCACAGGGACAAGGATCCACGAATGCTGGCAGAACAAAAATGAAAAAAGAACAACCCCAAAGGATGAAGGTACAGTGAAACATCTGAGAAAGACAGGAGATTTGAGACTCCGACAAGAAGATGGGGAGACCAAAGATGCAATACACGTAAGAGCTAAGTCTAAAGAAGGCCAAACAATTAGGAATTACTTGTAAACAAAAGGGCAACAATAATGTAATATGCACATGAAGCTCCTGAGATAGGGTGATGTAGACATAACATGAAGGAAGGAAACTAGACGGTGGGTCAACATAAGGTCCAAATCCATAAGAAAATGAGAGGAAAGGGAAAGGAGATTCAGTCAATGACCAACGTAACAATTGTCAAACACCAGTCTGCTGTAAGATAAAGAAAAACATTAAAAACAATGGTACATTGTAAAAAGTCATGTGGTAACAGGCGCCTCTAAGTCCATAACATCGACTTTGTGCTGGTTGATGAAGGTTTGCAGCTCTGTGGGTTCCTCAAAGGAATATGATTTGTCCTTGAAAGTGATTTTGAAGAAGCAAGGATGAAGTAACCCAGATCTAATGTTTATAGATCTCAAGTGGGGACATAGAGCCAGGAATTGTTTCAGCCGAGCTGCTGTAGCAGGAGAGAGATCCTGTGAGAAGAAAACTGTATGACCTCACCACAGAAGAGATCCAGGCTTTTTTGCTGCTGAGATGATTCACAGTAGCTCAGTGAACTGGAGAAATACGATGATGATTCCTCTGGAGTGTGTATTAGAGGCAGAGGAAGATCTAATACCAAGACGGTGAGCCCATTGTATAGTCAGATTAGGGATAGTTGGTAATTTCAATATTGTAGGGATCACTGTTTGCAAAAAAGTAATCATGTTGGAGCCCTCTAAACCTTTTGGGATACCAACAAGTCAGAGGTTGTTCCTTCTGTTCCGGTTTTCCAGATTCTGTGTTAGTTGTTTAAGTTGATCAATGTCTTTGACCAGTTAAGATATGTCAGGAGTGGAATCCTCAAAATTGCTCACTCTATGCTTCCATATATTGAAATGCGTTGATCACGAGAGGACCATTTATCCTCAATTTGTTGTAATGAGGCATTAGTATTGACTATAAATGGTTTTAGGGCCCTGAGTTCCTCCATAACATCCTCCAGAGTCAAATGAGTAAGTTATTTAGAGGGGGAATCTAGATCTGTTTTAGGCCATAACAGAGCTGAATAAATCGATTTCTTTGAGATGGCATCAGTAGCCTGAGGAGAAGGCGAACACTCTCTCCCAAATTCCGAAATGCTCTCCATGACGTCTGGAGAGGCAGTAATAGTATTTGCTGACAGGATCCGTTGGACATGTAAGGTATTCAAAGACTTAAGCAAGAAGGAAGACTTTCTGCCACTTTATGTTTTGCGAGACCTCCACATATAAAATCTAAGAGCTAGTAGGGTGATTTGGGGGAAGGAGCCAACCACTTAGCCGCAGCCTAGGCAAAATGACAGGAACTGAAACCAGCCGAATAAAAAACCAGGGTGGTTAAAGCCTAACGTGAGAAGACAAGATGAAAGTACGCTCGTGAACAGCATGCATATGACACCATATGTAGTAATATAAAATATAGATTATACCAACAATCAGGTGTTGAATTAGATAATGCCCTCAGGAAGACATATGGATGAAGGAACCGCTGTTAAATATTAAAGCAGTTACCTGATTTGCCCAAGAAGAGGAGGAATTCCAGCTTCAAGCAATATGCATTCTAATTACCTCAGTAGCGACCTAAGTGGTCAAAATGGCAGCCTCCGGAGCACATGTCACAGCAGGATACCAGTGCAAAACCGTAGAACTGACAAAGAAGAAGATAAGTACATTTCCTTGCTGTAACCGCTCTCTCTAAAGGAGGAGAAATTCATGCGAGAAGGGTCAGAAGGTTCATATTATGACTTTCGGACCTGCGTGGATGTCTAGAGCGCAACGGCCATTTTGCGTGGCATCCAGCCAAGCACCCCCAGTCTGCAAAATATTAAACACATTTTTTCATGCCACTGTTTTAAATAAATGTATTCTTTTACTAATGCAATGTATTTTGCATGCAATTTTTTCTTTACATAGCCTCGTGTTTAAAAAGTGTCTTTCATTACTTTCACAGGGAAGCTAACATGCCAGCAAAAAATAAGGTACATTTTGGAGTTTTTTGCATCATACGTGATGGAGGCAGTAAAGTTTTTTCCCATTTCTCCTCAAATGCGACTATTTCCCAGAAATGGAGTGTCAAGCACAGCTCACAAAATGTTGGTTCCTGCTCAAGATCATGCTTCCTCATACACGTCACAGCCTCTTCCCCTCTCATTCGCCAAAGTGACTACAAGGTTTGAATGTCTCACAGGTTGGTGGCTATAATAATTGACATTCCCTGGGGAGTCTGCTGGTGATGGGTGAACGGTTCAATGCAGCCTCAGGCAGCCTGCCTTGCTAGCAATGTGTATGCTCACAGCATGGAATGCAGGGCCAGACTTCAGCATGCTGCAGAGTGACATATTTTGACCCTGTATAGGGACAGCACTGCCTGTGATGACGGTGTGTTGGGTGGGGATTTGGGGTCAGGCAGAGTGTTAGAAATTGGGTCACTGGTTGACTGGAATGTGAGCCCTGGTCAAGCAGCAACCACAATCCTAGTCAGGCTGAGGCACAAGCAAACTCCAAATTAACCTGTGCTCAACCCCCGGTAGCTTGGCACAGAGCAGTCAGGCTTAACTGAGAGGCAATGTGTAAAGTATGTGTGCAACACTTTAAACAGTAAAACAATGACAACACCACACAAAAACACCAGGTTAGAAAAATAGAGCTTAATTTCATAAATAAAACAAGACCAAAACGACAAAAAATCCAATAATAACTGGAGTGATGAATTTTGAAAGAATAAACAGTAAAATAGTCCCTAAAAGCAAAAAGCGCCAACCGGGGATATCTGGTCGTGCTGGACTGGGTCAAAGTCAAAAGTTCAGGCCGACCTCGATTGAGCGTGGGTCAGATACAGTCCCAGATTAGTACAGCTGAAGGTTTACCTTCTCAAATTTTGTGTCATGAGTCCCGTCCGAGTTGGACAGGGTCGCCAGGAGCAAGGAGAGCATAGAGGGCGGCATGGCACGAAGAGAAGGCCTGGCGTCGTGTACAGTGGGGCTGGAGCTTCCAAATGTCGGTCCTCCGTGGCGATCGATGCTTGCTGTGCGAAAAGATGGGCTGGCGGCTGCTTGTGCTGATTTTCGGTGTGAGCAGCACGATTCCAGTGTGAACGGATCCGTTTGTGCTCACAAAGAGCCCAAAAGCTTGATTTCAAGAGCTTGAGAGCCACACCAAGGGTCCAGGACCTGAGTGGCACCACTTGGGGGTCAGGAACTTGCTAAAGACGGGGCAAATTGGGTATAAGCTAATTCTACCATGTTTTAAGGAGAGAGCACAAGCACGTTAGCACTGGTTAGCAGTGGTAAAGTGCACAGAGTCCTATGGCCAACAAAAACAAATTCAGCAAAAAGTAGACGGTGGAAGGCAAAACGTTTGGGGGTGACGCTGCAGAAAGGGCCAGGTCCAACACAGAGTATGATTTAACATCCCTGTGGGGCGCAGGGAATCTCAATGCCTTGGGGGTGGCAGGTCAGTTCTTCCAAGTGAATTCCCATGCCTATTTGCCAGGCCACTTGAATTATGTGGCAGGAGAGGGTTAAATTATGCAGCAGGGTTGAGAAAATTATGTGGCAAGAAAAGGCAAATTATGCGGCATGATACTGCACATTTTGTGATAGTATTACTCACCTCATTAATACCAGTATGACACCCAAATATGCCAATAAGCAACAGAAAGGTGACCAGTCAACCTTTGTAAAGGGCCTTCCCCTGTGCAGCAACACGTGTTGCTGCATTTTTAGTAACTTTTGAACTGTTAGAACCACAAACAATTTTTTTTTTTTTTTAAATATGCTTATTATGAAGCAGAAGATTAATTACGTGGTAAATGCAGCAAATCTACAACTACGCAAAAAACCCTGAAGCCTCACAATGGCATAATTCGAGTGGCCCTGCCTATGGAGGATGGCAGATTTTTGGAAGGGTGATAGTCTGTGAGATTAAATGGGTGGGTGAAAGGCTCTGGACTTAGTCTCTCACTTCTAGTGATGTTCTGCCCATGAAGCAGGAAAGCCACCACAATCCTATGCAGGGCGCTAATAATTGTCTATTCTCTTGGTTTTGATCTCACGATCGTGGGTGCAAATAGCCTTAGTACCCTCACTTGCAGGGCAGTAACAGCTGTGAATTCTCTCCACTCCCCTTGCTGATGCGGCAATTATACTTATTTAGAACATTGTTGAAATGGAATGGCATTGGGCTCTAAACCCTATTATAGGTCTGCTGCCATCAACATTTCAATGCCCCAATCCACAACCCTTGTCCCTCCCTCTCCTTAGGATGACAACGTGAAGGGATGTGAGATAGACACAGGCTTGGGATCAAGGAAAAGAACAGAGACCTCTCCATCCCTACTTCCATGGCTGAGGCTGTCACTGCTATGATGATGTAGTGATGGAGCCAGAGCAGTGAAAAGGATAATCCAAGTCCAACACAAAAATCCAAGGGTATCATCCAAGATGGCCTACTGCTAAAGAGCTCCCGGGCTTGGAATCGCCGTTTCGGCGTGGATCCTGGCGGGGTCCCTCTATCTAGCCACCGCATGTCGTGAATCGAGGGAGACGACCGCTCGATACCCCATGGAGCCCAGGATCGTGGAACGGGGCAAACCGTGGAGATCGCACACTAACGACAGGGAGGGGAGACGCGGGAGACCACCATCTTGGCGGTGGGACCCACTCCAGCGGGTGAGTGGGGTGCTTTGTGGCCCGGCCCAGGCACGCCCGACGTGTGGTCCCGGTCCGCTGCGGGTGCTGCTCAGCTTTGCACAGCTGTCTGGTGTTCGGGAGACTGCCGCTGGTCTTCTACCATGTGGCCCGGGTTGCTGCTTGTTCCCTGCTGTGCCCAGCCGACTGGTGGCAGGGACACTACCGGCGGCCGACATGGAGGCACCAACTCGGCGCCAAAGGTGAGCCTGCGGCCCCTTCTGACTTGAACATCCCCGTGGATCATCCCACTTGGTCGTCCCCCCACCCCCATCTCGATCCCCACCTCGACCCCCAGTCTGTGTGCTGGTTTGAGCAACACAAAAGCGAACTCCCTTAACACCATCGACACCCTACAGGCCCAAGTGGATCTCTGCTGCTGCCTTGGAGATGTTGAGGCAACCGGGACAACAAGCGTGGAGGACATCTGGCTATCACCAGCTCGGGGATCTCTCCAGGCCCAAGATCATTGCCCCTAAGCTAAGCATGTCACACCCTGAGGACCTGGCTGAATGAGCACCGCAAGAACCCCAGCAATTGTGAGAAGATCATGCTCTGTAAATATGTAATATATTTTTGTCCAACCATAATCGCTTCACCTTTTCTTAAAATGTCATCTTGAGTGAATTTGCAACTTGTATATATGTAAGTCTAACCGCTTGTATCTGTAGTAGACGCATGTACTTACTACCATTCTTATGTGAGTTTAGAGTTTATTTGTTTCGTATCTTTTATGTAATTCATGTACTCTGAAGTCCTTATGTAATGTAACTTGTTCTATTGTAAAGCGCTCTGACACCTTGGGTGAAGTTCGCGCTATATAAAAAAACGCATAAATAATGAAGCTTCAGTTTCTCCCGTCTCTCCCTGTGCCTTACCAAATGAAATAAAGCATTTGGGGAGAACCAATTGAGCAGCAGCGTCTGTGGAGACTTTTACCTCTCATCTTTCACAGGTCCAGCTGTCCATGTTTGTGAGTCACTGCTGGGGCCACACAAGCAGAAATAACTGGCAAAAAAATAGGTAAAGGAATCTGTGAAAAGCGAGGCAGGAGAGACTTCTGAGAGATGTGGTGGGATTTAAATCCCTCTGTGTCTCCGGTGGAATGTCCTAATAGCTTCATAACACCAAGGTAAAAAACTCAGGTCCTGATTCACAAAGAGCCTCCACACTCGGGGGGGGGGCAGATCCTCAGTCGTGTCGGGATCTCTGCAATGGGAAACCGCAGTGAGGAGATCCTGCTATGACTGCGGATCCTCCGCCCCGAGTGCGGAGGCTCTTTGTGAATCAGGGCCTCAGTGTTATTGACAGTTGTGCATCAGGAAATTAATGTTCTCCGTGCCCTCCTGCAGCCCCCCAGAAAGCTGAGGGAGAAGAAAAGCTATACACATGATCTTTCTAAACTCCCTTAACCCTCTCGACCGCCAGATTAAAAAAAAATACCCAGCATTCTTCCAGGCTCCTCCCCTTCCCACAGTAGCGTCACACAATTAAAGGCACACACACCTGGCATCATGACATCCTGCCCCACCTCCATCTGGCTTGTTTTCCAACTTTACTACATTTGTTTTCAATAATGCCTTGTGTCCTGTCATTCCCCAGCCTGAAAAAAAGAAAAATAATACTTTGCATCCTCTGCCATCCTTCCCCATCAACCCTTATACCTCCCTTCCACCTTTTAACCCGAGAGCTGTACTCAGCAGAAACCTTAAACTGAGAAGGAAGTCAACATTTGATTGTGCCAAAGCTCCAACCAAATGTACATGCTTCCATCTGGTCTGAAGATTCACCATAGAAACTGAGGAGATGGCGGACAATCATCCTCCCTTCCATTGCCTCCCTTTGGTATTTGGAGACCTGGGAGAAGTTGTGGCTCAGTGGCCACTGCAAACACAGGATTGGATTGGATCAATCAGTCTCTGCCCATCTACTTAAGGCTCCCAGGATTCGGAGATTGCGCTGGGGTGGACGCTCTACATCCTTCTTGGCGTACAAACTCTGGAATTCCCTTCCTCTCGAACTACGTTTTCTGGTGCAAGAACTCCCTTTCCGCAAAGCCTTGAAGACCTGGCTGTTTAGGGAATAATTTATTCCCATGATGTTCTTCGGTAGCTGTGACAACGCTGTGAGGCCTTCGGGTAGCCATGCGCTATACAAAAACTGCAGAATAGAGTACAATAGAATAGATTCAAAACCCATTTTGTCACTGATCTAAAGTTCTTCACTGCTCTTAAATCAGAGTATTGAGTAACTGGGTTTTGTAGCTGTTGTTTAAGATAATGTCTTCATATAAAAGCCATGTTCATGTGTTTGTTACTGTGATTGCATTATGCCATGCAGGAATAAATTAAGAAGTAGGTTGGTAACTTCTTACCTGAACTGAGGAATCCACTGTTCATGCAGTTGGGTTTTTGAAAAAATAAAGGCACCATTGGCGAATTAACTGGGATCAGTAAAAGCAGTGCCTCTGTGCTCCTTCCGCAGAGAGCGGGGAAGAGAGTGTTTACTAAAGCACTGAGATTAATGTGCAAAATGGCCCTCATAAGGTGCAGACAATTTCCAAATGGCCATGACATTTTGAGATATGTCCTTGAGATGCAACCATAAATACACTGACCCAAAACTTGAAGCCAACAATATTTATACAGCACTAAGCATAAATCTTAGGCCGACATGCGCAGTATATGCAGGCAGGAATATATATTTGCCAATTCACTGAAAAAAATTGTGAAAAGGAGGTTATGACTCTTTACTCCGAAGAGAAAATGTTTGTTGCTATATATTTAAAAAACTTAGAAATTCCCCTTAAAAACTACAGTTGAATAACATTATGGTTACGAAGCATAACCAAGGAAACCCTAAAATTCACTATTTATGGTGAGCAAAACAACCATAACTCTCCGCTTTCAACCCCCTGCACCCCGCCCAATGCACTCCTCATGACGTCATCCACAATGTTAAAGGAACAACACTTGTGCAGCAAGGAGTGACAACTGATGGATGAGGAGCGATGAGTGAGAAAAAGGATAAAGACTGAGAACTGTGGAGTGAGGGATGGGGAATGAACAAAAAGGAAAGAAGACTGACAGAGGAGAAGTGAAGAATGAGGGATGAAGACAGAGGGACAAGGTGTGAGAAAATGGATAAGGATTGAGACATGAGGAGTGAGTGTTGGGGAATGAGCAAGAAGGAACATGGATAAAGACTGAGACATGAGTGAGTGCTGGGGAATGAGCAAGAAGGAACAAATGTGGAGTCAGGGATAAGCAGCGAGGAATGAGGGATGAAGACAGACATACGAGGAGTGACAAAATGGATAAGGATTGACACATGAGGAGTGAGTGCTGGGGAATGAGCAAGAATGCAACATGGATAAGGATTGAGACATGAAGAGTGAGTGCTGAGGAATATGCAAGAAGGAAGAAATGAGGAGTGAGGGTAAGCAGCGAGGAATGAGGAATGAGGGATGAAGCCAGAGGGACGAGGAGTGAGGAATGAGGGATAATGGGAAGGAAATGAAGAGGGATGGGATAAGCAGTGGTCCTTGTGGGATGATGACTGAGGGAAGAGAAGTGAGGAATGAGAGATGTGGACTGAGGGTTGAGGTGTGATGATTGAGGAATGAAGGAAGATGAATGAGGAGTGACAGTTGAGGAATGAGAAGTGAGGGTGAAGAGTAAATGAGGAAGAATGATGGAGGGCAATGGGGCACCAGAAGTGAGGGAAGATGAATGAGGGATGTGGAGTGAGGCATGGGGAGTAATGGAGGAGGAGTATGGAATAAGGATTGAGAACTGGAGGAAGAGGGGTGACTTATAAGAAACGAGGGATGAATAATAAGGAATAAGGAGTGTGGGGTGGGGTGGGGAATGTGAAGGTCTTAGGGCCTGATTATGATCTTGGCGGATGGGATACTCCGTCACAACGTGACGGATATGCAGTGGCGGCTGGTGCAGGTAAGAGCGGTGAGGTGGGGGGAGTCGATAGACGACGAGGGTAAATAGAATAAAAATAGAAAACTACTTACCTTGCGCTCCGTGATGTGGCGAGAGCAAGGTAAGTGGTTTACTTTTTTTAATTATTTTATTTTCCCTCGTCGTCGTCTGTTGACTCCCCCGCCCCCGCCCTACCGCTCTTACCTGCACCGGCCACGACTGTGGATATCTTGTCTGCCGTATTACAAGTTCCATTATATCCTATGGAACTTGTAATTTTGCGGACGGGATATCCGTCACGTTTATGACGGAGTATCCCATCCGACAAACTCGTAATCAGGCCTTTAATATGTATGCTGTCCATTTTTGAAAAAATAGTACATGTAAACTAAAACAGATTAAAACTCACACAGTGGTGCTGCCTACACCCAGTACACTCACTACACAATCAACACTAGTGAGCGCAGCTTGCTTCACTTTTTTCCTCCACTTGTCATTCCAATATCTCTATATTGAGTGGCTGATATCAGTCGAGTTGTAATATAGTGAAATCGGCATAATACACAGCTCTAAAACTATATCGATTTAAGAACAGTTCCTCTCTACCACACCTGTCTCTAAAATAAATGTGTGTTTTTTATTCTCTTCGCCCATCGGCGTATTTTAATCTCCATGCTGTAGAGAGCCATCCGGGCTCTCTCATACAATGTAACACCCGCACACGCATGCATACACCCCTCGGGGCGGGCTCGACCCGAGGGGATAAATAAACGGCAGGAGACCGCTCGGGGTCTTCCGGCCAAGTGCAGTATACCAGTGTGGCCTACCTTATGTTATCCAGCGCTGCAGCGGCCTTAGGTGTTCAGGCCCCGCCGCGCAACACATGCCAGGAAACACTATTTATTTTTCTAACGCATTTTTTTGTTTTTGTTTCAGATGACAACAATTTCTTTTTCGATGGCTTCCTCTCACTGGACTTGCAAAAGGCAGCACGTCTGACAGGTGTTTGCATGGAAAAACACATGTCCCTGCAGCTTGGGCCTGGCTCAGATGTCAGCCGCCTCTCCGAGGATCACATTGCGGCAAGCGTGGGCCTGACAGACTGAGATATCTCACCGAGGTATTCATTCATGTCAGAAATAATTGCCACATAAACATGTCTCCTTTGTAATTGAGAGCCCTGTGTATCCCTTGTCCTTTGTCACCCGATCTGACCTTAATTATTCACATAATTCTCCAGGAAAACAAATTAAAGCGTAACCGGATACTTTACAAAACAACACAAAGGGGTATTTACGAGAGAACTAACAAGCATTTTACGAATCAGTTTAACATACAGAGATTACATGCTGTTGCGCATGTAAACATACATCATTCAACACATAAACTGGTGAAACAGGGGATTATTATATATGTTGCACTTGTAGATTCAAGGCCAGTGGAAAAGCTGGTTTAACCTGCCTGTGCTCCCGAGTTGTTTACATGTGCGTCACCTAGGCAACGCAGCATCAAACTTCCTGGTGTCATTGGCCTAGGGAAGTGTCACAGTGGCTGCAGAGAGGTATAATGTAGGTTCTAAATGGCTGGCGAATGTTCTCTCCCTAGCTGTGGTTCTCAATTAAAAATAATATGTGGTGTAAATATATGTTATACAAACATACTGCTATGTTTTGGCTGGTACAATATCAATTTCATCCTGTTCTCTTGCACGCCCACAACAATCTGGTTACTGTATATGTACAGTAAGTGCGGTGATGATCAGAAAAGTACAGCGGTGCAAAGGATAAAACGCTGGAGAATGAATACAGACCTGTCTGTACATTGCCAGAGTTTATATGCATAGAGCTTCGAGGTGAAAAATAAATATTACACAATATTTAAGAATATTTGTACTTCTTTTGATTGGGATTGTGGCACTGTTGGCAACACTTGGAACACGCTGAGCACCGCACACATGCACAGCCTGCTTTAGTAGACGGTGGTAAGCTTGGGTGGTATGGTTATTTAAGAGGAAATGTAAACATCCCAATTATCAGTCTGAGCTTGGTGGCAGGTGTCTCCCGCCCTCTATGGACGACTCCCTTCCCACCCCTTTTTGTCCTACTGGTGTACCCTCCAGGTTTAAAATATGCAAACCAGCTAAAAATACTTTATATTGGATTCAGCTGGGGCAAGGGTGATTTTCGACACAGTGAAAAATATTTGGAGTGAAAAAACAAGATAAACCATACCTGGAAAAGAATACAATACTCAGAAAAAGAACTCACAATAATTGAAGACAACTTTTTTAATTATGTGGCATGCTATATGTCTGAAGAATAGTGCTCACCTGGAGAGACATTCAGAAATGCTGAAACGAAGTGAGCTACAGCTTAAATACACAACATCACACATTATGCCCTATCGAAAGATGGGACGGCTGGGGACTTGGACAGCAAACAGGATACCCTGATAGCTATTTAAGTCAGACTAGGGTTTTAGGCCGCTAGTCTCCTTTCTTATCAGCAGGCTGAACTTGGATCAAAGGGCACTTGATGCAAACCCATGTATGAAGTACACCATTGCCTCCTCAGGCAGAATTATTGTGAATGACTTAGTTCATCCCCAACTGTATCAGTGAGCAGGAACTGTGTACCTTGCTAGCCCTTGACTACCATTTTCACTCTACATTCCTGATTTTCCCAGCATCTTGCTTTCTAAGTGTGCAATCTAGTTTGACATCCATGCAACAGCTCCAACACTCATTAATCAGGCTGACACTATCTGTGCCTCATTTCTCGAGCTCTTGTTAATTTTGTATACTAAGGGCCTGATTTAGATCTCCGCGGACAGGTTACTTTGTCACATCGGTGACGGATATCCAGTCTGCCAAAATATAAATCCCATTATATCCTATGGTAGTTATGTTTTAGCGGACGGGATACTCGTCACCATTGTGATGGAGTAACCAGTCCGTCAAGATCTAAATCAGGCCCTAAATGTTTTTTGTTTTCCAAATAGCTGAACATGATTATTGCTATTGTTAAATGGCGTTTGTCTAGTGCTAAATATGCCATCAAAATGATTCAGGTGTATTTTCAATTTCTTGAACGATGCACATACAGGCTAGCATGAAGTGACATAGTATTTTTTCTATGCCTATGAACCAGACTACTAACCTAGTAGAGTACTTCAGAGTGCAACAGGGCACATCCAAACAAATCTTTGTTGAACTGAAGGCAGACTTTTCATTTCAAAAGAACAGAACCCAACGGCGGACTTGTCCAATTTGCACCTCACGCTAGTTTCGTTTTTTGTGAAATGTCCTGCGCACACTCCGGCATCCGCCATTGTAGGGTGCCCATGTCCTCCAGACCATTAATCCATAAAGCAATAGGAGGTGCGTCAGGTGATGAAGTCAAGGTAGGCGTAGTAATTTTTTCAAAAACCTTTATTCATGTTCTTTATTTCTCATGTGTAATTCCTTATTACAACAAAACAGCTCAGCCAACTCGTTTCGTTCCCAAGCGTGGGAACTTCATCAGGGCTTACGAAGTAAAGTAAACAATCCTAGTCCAAATGGGAACAAATAATGGTATTCTAGAGCCAGAGCGTAAACCGAGGAATAGTGCCTCTCAGTATCATCATCCAAAGCATCAAAGTGAGAAACAGTATCTCATAGTATCATTGCACCCAAGGTGTACCTTGAACAGGACGATGATCGACGGAGGACTACATGCCCATGACTTATCAAGGTACACCTTGGGCGCAATGATACTATGAGATACTGTTTCTCACTTTGATGCTTTGGATGATGATACTGAGAGGCACTATTCCTCGGTTTACGCTCTTGCTCTAGAATACCATTATTTGTTCCCATTTGGACTAGGATTTTTACTTTACTTCGTAAGCCCTGATGAAGTTCCCACGCTTGGGAACGAAACGAGTTGGCTGAGCTGTTTTGTTGTAATAAGGAATTACACATGAGAAATAAAGAACATGAATAAAGGTTTTTGAAAAATTATTACGCCTACCTTGACTTCATCACCTGACGCACCTCCTATTGCTTTATAGACTTTTCATTTCACTTGATTTACTCACAGCAGGGAGTGTTCTTTGTCTTTACATCATATGGTGACCCAAAAAACAGTTTGACAAACCAGCTGGGCCTTCTGGGCTAGCTTCTCTTGTTTCCCATCCCATTTTCTCTTTCATTGCCTAGAGTACAAGACATGCAATTCCTAATCTAACCTCCCTTCTTTCACCTAAAACATCTTCATTTTACATTTTGCATGCAGCGAGGAAGCCTGGTTTGGGAATTGCTATCTCTTTAAGCATAGTCATTCAAATTATGCAATGAATATAGAATAAGCAAATATTGGCATTGTGATGAAACAGCAGCACACGAAGGAGAGAGGAAGTGTATGAAGGAGGAGCTACATGGAGCACTGGGGAATGTATTGAGGGTAGAAGCAGCATACAAGGGAGAGAGCTAGAAAACATGTGTAATTAATCAGCACAGAAAGAAAAAGAAAAAAATAGCTCCATAAATGTAAGCAGTGGAAGGATACATGTCAGCCCATCAAAAGGATGGTAAAGTGACTATGCTCCAGCAGAGTGACAAGCACTAGAAGAAGAAAGCAACCCATTGAATAAGAAGCAAGCAAATGTTAGTCACAATAAAGCCAGCCAATGGTAAGCAATGGGCGGGTTTTAAACCCACTGTATGTTTTGGTATGGTCCACTAGGGGCCTTTGCCTCCATACTGATGAAAGGTTTTTGCGAGGCGCGACCTAAAAACTGCCCTCACTCTTGGTAGTGCAGTGTTTCATTGGACTTGCTGTGCATAGCTTGTTTCTTCGTTAGAGAGCACATCCATACATTTCTAACACTATTGTATTATTTATTAAATTGCTTGAGCATTTGGACCATCTATCTGTACATAATAACAATGCCAGCTGTAAACATCAGGCATCAATGACAGGTCCCAGGATGCAGCTGCAACAAAATGTGAGGGTTCTCCTAGCAGTTCCGTTGACTTTCCAAACCCCACAAGCCGGCCGGATAATATGGATGAGTGAGATTGCAGGCAGACCAGAGGTCCAAATGACAAGACAGTCAGATATTGAAAGGCGAGAAAGATTATAAGGCAAAGCCTGTGATTCATTTTGATAAAGACGAAAGTACCACAATACAAACAACAGTTCAGAATTTGCCAGACTCCATTAAATCCCACTGCAGTGACTTTTAAACCATAAAATGCCATCAAGCCTGTTTAAATATAGCGCCTATGTCACAACCTCTAGTCAGTTGGTGCTTAGGCCGACCTCGCACAGCACCATTGCACTGTAGTGTGTCTTTTATCACAGCATGTATCACTTTCAAGATGTCTTTCATGCTAGGAATCACCTTACAGGAATGCATCTTTGAAACACGCGGAGACCAGTTGGTGGGAAGCCAGTACATGTTGTGATCGACTGTGAAGGAAAGCTAATGCATCAAGTCACTCCTCTATGTTTACATTGCTGCATTACTTGAAGCTTAGTAGAGGATTCATTTAAAGACAAATGTATATATGTAGAAGCAAGGTTAGTAGTTTGGGCATTTGCATAGTGAAACAGACTCCTTCAAGTTTCACTATTACACACAGAACAGTTACTGCATTACGTGCCTACACACACACACCCACACAAAACATGTACCACACGAGCATCCTAGTGATCCAGCTTCTCACAAACCGAGAACAGGTTGGTCTACTGTGGTAAATGCAGCTGCACGCGCTTCCTTCCACACAAAGAACATGAAAAAACCATCAGCAGCGGTGCGAGCGAACATCACATACACAGCTACCGCACCGGCAGAAAGAGTTCATTCTTCAATCACACACACACACTCTGAACCTGTATATCATTGACAACACCAGGTGGCTTATGCGATTCTTATTGTTATTTTTTTATTTAGGTACTTATAAACCCTGTGATTGATTTTGTTTTGCCTTTACACAGCCCTGAAGAAGCGAATGATTCTGAGAAACATGTGCTGGCTGGCTGAGACATCAATTGAGATCTTATGGCCTACAAATGAACAGAATGAATAGTTGGCTGTGGAAATAATTGTGATCCAATGACTGATTTATATGTTAGCATAAAGGGTACTCCGTCGCGCAGCGACGGAGTGTCCTTTCCGTCAACATAATGTTCTGCCCGCCTGATTCAAATGCAGGCGGACCTTTGGTGTAACGACGGCTGGGACTACTCCTTCTCCACTGTGGTTCAACCCCCTCCGACAGCCCAAGGGTAGTCAGAGGTTAACCTTTAAGTCCAGCCACTTAATTTAGATGAGAGCACAAGTCCGTTTTTCACTGCCTGCCACCTCAAGGAAAACCCTGGCAGTAAGGGGCAGTGAAACTGCATAATATCACCTTGCTGTAGGAGATAACTCCCACGGCGAGGTGGGCATTGTTTTTTTTTATTTGTAAAATCAAAATCTCGCTTTGGGGTTCCTATAAATGCATTGAAAGTTTGATGAATGGCTCCATCAACGCGATGGAGTGGTACATGAAACTTTAATCATTTTTAGGGATTTTGTTTTTGAAAATAAAAAAACAATTACCACCCTTGCAATGGGAGTTTTCTCCCATGGCGTTGTAGTCATTTAAAGGATTTTTTCTTTCATCTACCAACACGTTTTGTATGGTGGTATGTAAAAGCAAAAACTAGCCATGTTTTTGCCCAATCTAAATAGGGTTGGAGGACACATGTCCAAACCTCTGACAGCCCTTTCTCCGTCAGGCCGCCGGTGGTGTAAGTAGGTGTTAGAGACAGAGAAACAGAACCATATAGCAGTGAGTCAGAAAATCTTAAAAATCAATAACAGGCATGATGTAGGTTTATTTACTGAATTATGAATTGTGAACAAATGATTAACAACATCCAGATAGGACAACAGGAGTGTTACCCTCCAGTCTGTCACAGTCCTGCCTGTCCCAATTAGAGTGTGCTAATCCCAACCAAATAATTCACTTAAAAACCTACATCATATGCAGGCAATACCCTTGCTTTTGAGAAACATATAGTGTACGTCTTTCTTAAAAATAAGAGATTTTCTAAAAACAGTATCATATGTCTGAATAAATATGACAACATTTCTGGTGCTGTTATTCGGGGGTGGGTTGTCATATAATATGACTTCCTCTGATGTCATAAGGGTCAGGAGTCTTATGGAACCATTTCCTTATATGGCATCAAATATGCTAATTAGGAAACCACTAAAATTGACAATGCTAGTTTTTTCTTTGCAAGGCTGTAGACCCTACCCACACTTTCCAACCCTACTGATATGTGTGTGTGTGTATTTGGGGGGTTGGAGGGGTAAGCTACTATTTTTTTTAAATAATTCCTACTGCTTTCCATGTTTGCAGCATATTCCTACAACTTTTTAATGCCTACAGCAGGCCTGCGCTTAGATCAGATAACATTGTCTTCAGAGAAGCTTGTGCTGTGAACTCCTTTCAGCTGCAAACAAAGGCAGGCTTTTATTCAAAGCTGTTTTCTTGCATATCACATTACAATTAGGATTATATTTTGTACTTCTGAAAGCTTCCCATTAAAACTTTCAAAAAGAAAGGCAGAAGAAATGTTTCAGCTTTCAAAACCAACCCTTTGAAGATTTTGCTTCTGGGCATTTTAAGATTGCAAAGATAGATTTCACAGCCTTGCAGTTGGTGATGGAGTACTTACAAAACCAGTGTTAGGAAGATTAAGGCTGCACACAGTAATCAGAGCTCACTTAATTATGGCATGCAGTTTATGTTTAGACATGTATTCTGGGTCAGAAGCCACATGATCATTCCTTCTGATTTTAGATACGATTTTAAGTCACTTGATTTCCTGTCAGGTTGGTTTTGGCACAATGGTCTTCTTATGTAATTTCCGGTGATGTCATTAGTATGCTAATTAGTCATTTGACATCTGAAAATCCTACCTCTCTTTTGTCACATAATGTTTGCAAGTGTGGCTACTAAGGGTAGTGGCTATGAGCAGACAAGGCTTAGTCAAAGAGGTGAATGAGGAATTAGAATTCAGATACAGAATTACATGTTGAAAACCCTAACTAAACAAATTTATTTAAAATTATATAATTTAGAAAGACTGGGGGTCTGATTTAGAAGAGGGTGGTATCGAATGAAAACCCTCAAAATGTGTGCCAGGGCTCATCGTCCCTTCATTAAAACCTTTAATGTAACTACAATAAGGTAATCGCACATGCAAATATTTGGGACTCACTAATGTGGATGGGTAAAATTCCTTTCCAGAACTATGTATCTTTAAAACAGAGATATTATCTAATTTGCAGACCAAGCAGAAAGATTCTCAGAATACAACAGACGCTGAATAGTGGGCGCTTCTTATGCAATTACAATGGCATGAGGAGGCACACAAACGAAAACATGAATCCCAAGCCCAGAGTATGAAAGATATTGAGGAGAAACTTGTATATCAAATTTAGGGATAGAATTCCGGCTTGTGCTCCAACTGCTTCATCTCCTCCCTATCTATTTCTACATACCACTGAACCTCAAGAGAAAGAGAAGGACAGCAAAAACACAATAGAGGAGGATTTGTTGGACATGTTCCCCATGCCAGCCAAAGGGCTGGGGTAGCAGTTGATGATGCACCTAGAAACATCGCAGTGCCTGCTGGACCTCCGGCGGCCAGAGCACAAGGAGGTAATGCACAAGCGAGCAGTGCAATGTGACTGGCTGGCATCAAAGCAACCAAGTCAGAAGCTGATTCCATTACTGTGGAACAGTCCAGAGCACACATGTGTTCTGCCCCGGTATTCAGGTTTTAATGGTTCCCCTTTATCCGGCCGAGGTCTTCCGCTATCTGATGTGCAGTTGACTGTTTCTGGAAGCCACAATGGCATCACAAATTTGAATATGTGGTTGGCGAGTATCCTTGAGATGCTGACACCTTCACAAAAGGAAAAAGCCAAATGCGTAAAAAAAACTTCCTTACTGGATGAAGGGTTGAAGAAAATCAGGAGTCTGGAATCCAATAGGGGAATTCTTCAGGAGCAAGGAGTCAGGATCACCAAGTGGTGGAAGTGAGGAAACAAGCATAGGAGCACAGCTTTGTTGCTATGCACCCTCCAACCAGAACAAAGCCTTTACATCATAAAAGAACAGGAAAAGAAAATGTCATCAAACATCCCACTACAGGAAACACAAAGGATTGAGAAAATCTGAAAGAAATCAAGGAAGAAACAGCCATGATGCAAAAGGGAAAGAAAGAAGAATGAAAACCTGAACGGAACTAGCTGCGGAGCTACTGTAAAAGGTACCCGCAAACCTTCTAGCACATGATTACCATTTTGCTGCTAGAGGAGCAGTAGCTAGGAGTCCAGGAGCACAAAGGAAGGCAGACCCAGGTGAGTGAAACACACAGCCCGTAGCTGCTGGCTTCATGCATTATTTCTTGAGACCTGTTTACTGGGGAACCACAGAAGGTATTGGGGATCTCATACGCCCAGGAAGCTGAGTGCTGCGGTTTCAACACCAGGGGCATAGAGATATGTGAGAGCAAAGCCCTATAATTACTATCAAAATCTTGAGACAAACTGCAGGATGGCAGTCGAGATGTCCTCCTCCTCCCTATCCAAGTAACACTGATGATAAGAATCCATCATCTTCCACCCTTCTCTCTTTGAGGGACTACCAGGAGAAGAGTTGTGGTCCATATTCTTGGGCCTCTCTGATCTAATGAGAAGAATAAAACAATTCCCCAACATTTGGTGAAATCCAATACAGTTTTGAGAAGAATTAGAGAATTTGTTTGAGATGTACAGACCCACCTGGAACAAAGTGAATCAGTTATTGTGACTGATAGTGCTGAGTGAAGTGAGGGAAAGACTGGTGGAGAAAGTGGCATGGCCGAGGTTGACCCCAGGGAATGATGAGTAGTTAAATATGCAAAGAATGCATTGCTGAAAGCATTTCTGGAGGTATGCCCAGCGAAAACTAATTGAACTAAGTTCTTGATTGGAATCAAAATAAGGGTGAGGAACCAGATCTTTATTTGGACAGACTTAGGGTTGTGTTTGAAAGGTATTCAGGTATAGCTCGTCCAAAACAGATGTCTCAGCGAGCTGTCTGTGCTGCTTTGTGGAGGGATTATTACAAAATGTTAAGATTCAATTGACCACTATAAGTACTGGATGGCAAACTAAGAAGCTAACAGAATTGGTGATAGTTGCAAGTTACTGTGTCGCTTCTCAGGAGAAAAACAAAGAGAATGCTGAATTGAAATGAATGTTTCTGAAATTGCAAATTATGCAGCAGGCTATTAAAGTGGTAGGACGAAGGACCCATGTGGGAGGACTGGGCGGAAAAATAGGCGTGGAGGCTGAATGTACTTCTTAATGATGAAGTATTTTTATTGTTCTTATAACATGGAAAATATAACAGGGCGTTTTCTCTGTCAGCAGTTATTCAATGGCGGCTTTCTGAGGTTTCTTCATTCTTATCCTCTTTTCCAGTTCATTTGACTACAAAGAGGGGGCCACCCGGAGGCTCAAAAGAAAAGAGAGCAGTGGTAAGTAGGAGTTCCTTCGCTACTTCTTTATCAGAAACCGTCACCACACCCAACAGTTTGGTGTCCAATAGTCAGAACGGCTGCCAATTTAAGTGAGTATGGTGCATGCAATCTATTTCCTCCTGTGAGAGATTTTAGTGCTTTTCTCCCTTGGGTTATTTCTGGTTCCAATTCTATCTTCCTATAGGGGGGAGACAGTGGATCCTGATGGCTGTTTCACTCCCTCGCCCTTCCCTTCTTCGTTTTACACCCTAGAAGAGGTATTAGTGATAGGAAATAAATTAGGGCATGCACTGTTTCCTAGAGTTGAGACTCCCCTGATTCGAAGACCCCTTAAAAAAAAATGAAGCTGGGAGGAGCTTTAAATGTCCAGGATGGACACTAAAGAAAATAAATAAAGGGGAAGAAACCAAAACCCCAATACCAAATTGTGCACACCCCGCCCATGTCTCCGTACCACCCTGATCACCCTCAAATCTATCCCACCCTTTCCTGCGCTCACGTACCCGCTTTGCAGCCGCTCGTCCGCTCCCTCTGTAGGGGTTCACCACTCTTCATTCTACGAGTCTGGGGACTCGTCTGAGTCAACGTTGTCTGGTTCCAGGTCAGCAAATCCCAGCTGGCGTTCAGCGTCTTGGTCCGTCGTCTCTCTTCTGGCTGCAACTTCCTTTTCTCCCTCCTTCAGACTCTGGGATTGGTCGGTCTGGCTAAGGTCTCCTCCCCTCTGTTGGAAACAATGGTAGTCCTTTTTTAGTTTTATTTTCATGGTCCCTTCTTAATTTTTACAGGTCAGGCGAGGGAGACGGGAAGAAGTCGAGTGAGCTGTCAGCAGAACATACGGTACGTAGAAGGGTTCAGGGATGTCAGGGAGCATCTCCTCACAGCCCAACAAAGGGGGGAGGGCCATGAAGGTCAGCTTGGCGGGGTAACTCTTGCTCTTGCTTTACCCGTAGCCAACTGGGGCACCCGAATAGTGTTTCCAAAGTGTCTGAACTTCCAGACCAACCTGAGTATTACTAAATTGCTCAAAATCCGTACCCCAAATTTTAAGACAGCCCAAGAGGTTTCAAATGTTATGTATATCCTGATGCCACTAGGTTAAATGGGCCCTTACATAAATTGTGTCATTTACTGTAAATTTGCCCCAACCTTATTGAGTGGTCAGCTCTGAAAACTTCCAAATTCCCTTCTTTACGTCTCTTCGGCATGTCCATAGACGCATGCAGCATTTCCAATCACAGAGTTCCCCACCGTATTATTGAATCATTGTCCGTTTCTGTAGGACTTATTAGAAATAAGCATTCCTTTCTGCTTAGTCCAACTTCTCCAACAAACTTGTTAGTCAGGAATATATTGTACAAAATTAACTGTATGGCATTTTGTACCCCAGAAGGGGTGTTCTTGAATTAGCTCAACACAAGAGATTAAGGTATCTGCATTATTATGTGAAAGCTTGATTTGCCCAGAAGAAGCAGACCCAGCAGTCATGTCCCCTGATTTAACAGAATTACTTTCACAGTTACAGTCCAGAGGGGTCAATGATGTGGGATTCATCCCTGTGATGAATTCAATAGGGTTAAGTTACCTAGGAAACCTCAGTACCCATCAAAACCTGAGGCAGAGGACGGCAACTGCCCTGTAATAATAGTCAAATAAGAAGCTGATTAAGCAAGGTATTCTAGAACTTAGTCTTAATGGATGTAACACCCCGATTCTCCCGATACGCAAGGCGGGGAAAGCCAACATGTTCAGATTTGTCCAAGTTCTTATGGCTATAAATAATGTGGTTTTCCTTTCTAGGGATCCCTCTTTTTTAGTTGCATATGTTGATTATCTAGCTACATGTGACAAATATAAAATGCACTTCTGTTAATGCCATTATTCATTCCAACATGATCATTATGTCTCATGGAATATATTCACAGTATTTAATCTGAATTGAATTCCTTGTTCTAAATAATTGCTTTTTAGTTATGAACAAGGTTTCATGGAAGTTAATCATTTTATTTCTAGTTTATTATTATTCAATAAAGGGCACAGGTCACAGAATGAAAATAATTGAAAGGATACCAAGGCCTTTTTCTGCTAATTGTTTTTTTTTAAATGATACAACAATGATCAGATAATGTTGTACAAGCTAAGAACAACGTGTGATGTGTTAGAGAAGAAAGAGACAGGCCATGCAGAATTGAATCACCTACATTTGCTGAAGGCTAACGAGTGGCGCATTTATCCTTTGTTTGCTGGGCTTATCAGCCTGCCTGCTGGTGCAGATGAGACTACCAGACAGTGCAATTTTATTGATCATTAGCCTCATTGTTTAAAGAAGGTGCAAACCAACTTTGAAACTCGAATTATGCTTTTCTTCTGGTGCTGAATTTAGCTTAGTAAGCCAAACATATGAGGGTGGAATTGATATGAGTTTACATAGCCAATATGTTGCAATATTTTCTGCTGTGCACACTTTTCACAAAAGTTGCAGTTAGTATTGTGTTTGGTTCTATCAAAGTTACTACTCACATTGTATGCACCAGGATAGGATTTAGGTTTTTATATAAATCTTTGATTGTATCCATCGTTTCCTAGAGTTCTTGAGTATACCCTTCTATTATGAAAGAAGGTTTGAGTTCCACTAATCATTCTTTTGATATCTCATAGAAGTGATTGTTACCTGAACTGCATCTAACAAAACTTCTGCTCAGTGGGTTGTGGGGGGGTTGCAGTTCAATTGGCTTTCTGTCTCGTGTTGGCATATTAATGAAGTCCTTAGTTGCAGGGAGTCTAGAAAGGCTTTTTATGAGCTGTGTTCTGGAAGATCCAGAAAACGCTTCAATTTGGAATCCTGCCATGTGGTATGTTCATCTAGACATTTGAATAATTTTGGGTGACACTTTCAAGAAACCAATTACTACGGTTAGCAAAGACATCCCTTTAAATATTGGATACCTCCTTCATCTCAGATAGGTGCTCCCTCTCTGCTCTCTGTTTGTCATGCGCTTGACATATAAAGGTTATTCCCCGTTTTGATTTCAGTTTGGAACTTCATGTTTGGAATCTATGCATAATGATGCAATCTATTCCGATAGGGGTACATTTGTGGGCACCAATCACGTACCTTCTTCTTGCTAGGGGTGTCCCTAACAGGATAACTTTCATTGTAAATGCAAATCCTGCATACCCTTTTGAAATATTTTACTAATGGGTATATTTTGATGCTGTATATACCAATACTGGGAATTGTCATACAAATGGAGCTGCTACAGTCCCGGTCACTTATGAATAGGGCTCCCGGTTTTATGGTATTTATTTTTGGAACATTTCCGTCTGTATTTAGCCATATATTTATTTTTTGGGCATCTTATTGGTATTTATCCATATTTATTTTGTGTTTTGTAAATAGATGAGGTGATAACTCGTATATTTCTGCATTTATTGAACGGATAAACGTGGACTCATACTTTGATGCCTGTCAGGTTTTAACACATTACACAGCCCAAAATAATAAAATAATAAATTCGCATTAAATAAATAGTGTACTAACACATATACATGTTGAGATATGCAGTAATTTAAGTGCAACTCATTGAGCTTTCTGGCTCCACATGCTGTCATTATGTACAGCTACTGGCCGGAAAGTCATTAATCTCAGCACGGTGAATAACTCAAAAGAAGCTGAAATATCTATATTTTTCCGCTTTTAAAAATAAATACAGACAGGAGAGACAGTGCTTTCTGTCTGTATTTATCTGTAAGAACAGAAAACAGGGAGCCCACTTATGAATCCTACTGCAACTTAGAAGTCCTATTAGGATATCAAGAACATCAATCATTGTTTGGTGGTCAGTTTCGCCATGTAGCTCAAAATACTGGAATAGGTTTCATAAGTAATGTCATGCCTACCTGGGTACACACCATATCCTGACACAGCTAATCTGCTGATTGCAGAGGTAAGACACCAGAAATTAGGAAGAGGCTATTATAGTCGACTTTGACAGTATGTCCAACAATTGACTGCTAAGAGAGCATTTGCTCCTGGTCCGACACAACATGCACATCCCATGGTGCAGGTGATTACTCCATAGACCATAAACATTATTATGGGCAAAGTGCCCAAAAAGCGAGACAAAATTCTATTCTGGATCAGTTGAGAAACCAATCAGTTAGAAGCAGTCTATCCTTATATGACACACCAGGATAGGCACAGGATCTTAATATATGTGTTCCAATTAGTAAGGAACCACCCGTAGCACAATGTACCACTTGGGGAACATTTGTGAGTTTTTATACTACTCCACATGGCACTCCTTCATCTGCGGTATTGCCAGAGTGTTAAAACAGATACGAAAGGGGCATGGACCGCACCTGCTCTAGATTCAGGAGTGAAATTAATGGGTAATTTTGAAACAGTTTATTGATAGTTCTGAGTACATTTTGAGGAGCAGTTGCAGTTCTGGTAGTATACCCAAGGTTAGCTGCGCTTTCCTTCCCTCCCTATCACAATTTTGTTTTGTATGCTGAGTTTTCCACCCCGCCTGCACAGTCTCTGCAGTTGTAAACTTACTATTAGCTTGTAGCTTGTGAACTGCAAAACAATAGTAAACTTACAATAGAGTGTTAAGTTTACCTTTGTGAATCAGGTCATAAGTTATAACAGACAAGATACAACAAGAGAAACCTCGTAATTAGGGTTGCTCCCAGTACTTCATGTTACACATACATAGCATCTAATGAGGGACAGACAACATGACACATCTGCAGTCCTCAGCTGAGAAGCGCTTTACTCCTACTGAAAAACTTCTCACTGCAGTTGCAGCACAAACAGCTGTACTTAAAAAGCATCCTTTAGCACAGGGAAAACACATTTTTATGATCTCTCACATGGCTAAACTTGAAGCAGCAACAAAAGCTAGAATTCCAAATGCACATGCTCTGCACTTGTGGAAATCAAATTATGGCCCGCAGACCGCTATCAGCTCATTAGACCGCTTGCTGCGGCTGGCAGCTCCTTCTTGGGATCCCTGGTAGACCAAGAGTTGTAAAAGAGAAATCTGCCAGAGTTGTGTTTGTTTGGCTTATTCTGCTAGCCAAGCAACATCGTTTTGGGATTCTGGCCTTTCTTTATATAGTCAGCTCGCTTTGTTTAATGAGCAGGGATGCCCCGCTCTTAGAACAAGCTGAAATGACTTTAGAAACAAAGCGCAGAATCAGAAACACAATAAAACAATGTTCCAAGGGCACGTTTTGTTCTTTTCTGGTTGAGTACTCTGTTACTATAGCCAGTTCAGCTTGTACTTTTAGCAAGGCACCCCTGATCACAGATGAAAGCATAGCTGAGAGGACTGTAGAAGTGCATAAAACAATATAGGAACTTTGATTGTGAGTACAATGGAGCAAGGTCAGTGAGTGTGTGGAGAGGGGTAAGACAGGTAGTTAAAAAGAACAAAATATTCTGTAACTATTTTGTTGGGCTTATAACCTAAAGATAACTGAATATATAATTTAATGCACACACATTACATGAAAATAAATGCAAATCAAACTAATCTCTGGAAACACACTGTTTTGAGGGAAAGCTCAGCAATCACTACATAATTCAGATGTCTGTGTGTGTAACCGGAGGGTCACTTAGTTAAACCCTGGTTGGTCCACTGAGGAAAAGTGATGTGCATTTATAATGCTACAAGGTCCTGTCCTGTGACAGTAATGCAGTTCATTAGTTTGAAAATGTGTTACACACAGTAGAATGTAAGCTTCACAATTTGAAATATATATAGGCTACACACAGTATAAGATAAGCTGCTGCAAAAATGTTCTAGTAATCTTTGGAAAAGGTGTATTTTTCTTTTCTTTCCCCATAATCCCCCACCCTACCATGTCTCCTAGGGAATACCATTGAATTGATGCAGCCCCTGAGCACACCCTAGTCTGAAATTTTTGGCCCCGAGAAAATGTTTGCGAATACCCATGCTCTACACCTTTGTTGGCAGCTTCTTTAAATGCCACTGACGTAAAATTTGGATATGACCCTACACTTTGGCCGTAGGAATTATTGCAATACACACAAAATATTCCACCTACTTCAACTATTTTACCCATAAACAAGTAGAAGCCTGTGTTTTACACGGATGGCTCTGCACAGCCTGCTGCAGGTACTAAACAGAAATACTCTGTGGCTTGTGGTGCAATTAATGCGATTTTTGAAGAGGACAACTTCAAGCCACTCCACACACACATTATAATTTTGGGTGATTCCACTGCACAGATTGCAGAGGTACATGCCCTGCTACCTGCTCTTCGGAAGGCCAATCCCTTAGTTCTTATGCTTATTGTGTTGGATTTAGCATTCTATGTGCAAGGATATCATGTACTGTTTCTATAATGGCACATAAATGGAGTCAGTGATTCAAAAGGGAAGTCATTAAATATATCCAGTTTCGGGGCAAGGTAGTTGTTCTATATGACAACCTTCTTTTAGTTCTTGTACAGGATACCATGGCCCCTAAAATTGAAGGAATGTATGTTAAAGGGAACTCTGCATCCCGGCACGCTTGCGATTGGTTCAGCTGAAGATCCTCCACAGGATCTACATAACGGGCCCTAGATTAATACACATGGGGTGGTCGGAGACAGGGGAATGCAAGCGACGCTGTGGCCAGATTGGAACGTTCATGCACATCATTTGGGAATGCCCGCATATCAACTCTTACTGGCGTCAAGTGCACGACACAATCAACCAGGTAATGAGAATTTCCCTTCGCCCCGAGGCTAGGCGATGCCTCCTTAATATCTGGGAGCCAACAGACTTGGACACTTCCCAGACACAATGGGTCACCCTGGGGCTCATGTTGGCGAAGAGAAACATTGCACAACTCTGGGGGGCGGCACACACACCGACGCTGGAGGCCTGGGAGAGAAACCTTGATTGGTGCATGTTTAGGGAAAAACGGTGTATTTGGCAAGGGGTGCCCGAGGAAGTGGAGTCGAATCTGGAATCCGTGGAATTTGTATAGAGGAGAGATTTGTACGCCACCTTGTACTGTTGAGTACGATGATCCGCTGCCTTAGTGATGTTCCTCACATGTGAACTGTCTGTTTGTTCCCCCATACATGCGTAATGAGTAAAGTGAACTACCTGGTTTCTTGTACTGTATCATTCACCAGCAATTGTTTAATAAAAAGAATTGTTAAAAAAAAAAAAAAAGGGAACTCTGCAGCTGATTTGGCTGCAAAAACAGCAGTACAAACTTTTAATGTAGCTGCTGTAACTTGATCTCAAAACTAAGATGGATGCAGACATTTCAGTAGCAATACAAGCAGTGTTGAAAGTGGGAAAGCTCCTGATGGTTTTCCCTCTAAATATTTCTACACTCTCAATAAAAACAATGTTGGTATGTTTTTCATACCCAGAGGATGAGACAGGCATATTCTTAATGGGCGAGCTAGATGAGACTTAGGGCCCGATTCTAATGAGGTTTGGAAAGCTTCCCGACCGAATTGGTTTGAGATGGTTTCCGACCAAATCAGATCAGGAGAGTCCAACCGACCGAGTACGATGCATCCGGATGCTGCCAGATACGATTTGGTTGGACTCCCATTGACTTCAATGGGAGCCTTTGTTCTGACCGAATGTATAGGCTCCCATTGAAGAAAGGGGTGGATGGGGAAAATCGGGCACCCTGTGGCGGGCACCCCTGATGCCTGCCACACTGTGCATGGCTGGTAAGGGGGGACCCATGGGTACCCCCATGGGCCTGATTGGGAAGGCTCTGGGTGCAGGGGGGCCCACTACAGGCCCCCAAAGTCTGATTCCGACTGCCGATTCAAGTCGGGCGGCACGATTCGGAAAGGCTGTCCAAATCCAGCATCGTACTCGGGCGTTCGGAGACACGGCCCGTAGAGACGAACGATTCTGCTCCGTACGGCTCGGTCATTCCAAATGTCATCGGGTTCGGATTAAGATATTCCTAACGCCTAACTTGCATCGTACTTGGTCGGTTCTGAAACACACGTTTCCGATCCGATCTGGACAGAGCAAATGCTGTTAGGAGGTCTTCCTAACCGCATCAGAATCAGGCCCTTAGTTAGGGTATGGCGCATACTGGCATCTGCGCTACTGTATCACTGCTACAACAGAAATACTGGTGGCAATATTTACCAAAGCTTACAAAAGATTTGTTCAGCAATGCAATATTTGTGAACAGATATACCAGTCAACTGTAACTGTTGCTAAACCAGCACAGACACCCTTACTGTCTTTAATAGAACCTTTGGGGTAATTTCCCTCGACCATATCAGGCCACTTCCAAGTGTTAACCAATATAAATATACATTGGTTGCGGTCAACTCTTGCTACAGATTCCTTTGGGTTTAGCCACAAAAGATTATCAGTGCTAGAGCGGTCATAATAGACTTGCAGTGCCTAGCAGCAAGGGGAACAGTTCATACCTTTCATTGAGACAATGGTCCTGCATTCACCGGTAAGGCCTTAATGGATGCTATGTCTGCTCTGGGAGTGAGACTGCTATATTCGCACCTTTCATTGTAGAACGAGCTAATGGCACATTCAAACAAGCCTTGACCCCTATGGTACTGGATACATAAAGTGTATAGGATTCAGTGAGCACTAAATACCATGCCTAGTGAAGTAGTAGGTGATTGCACCCCATATGAGTTACTGCCTAGTGTATTAATGTATGTACCGAATCTTGATGTCTCTGGAAAGGGGGCAGAGTTGAAAACATGTGATGCTTTGTCCCGATTTAATCTGTTGCAGAATTTTCAAGAAACTAGATCTAAATTATCGAATGTAAAGAAAAGTTGCTGATGGGTTTCTTCCCACAGTGGGAGAGCCAGTTCAGGAAAAATCCCGGCAAACAAGTCTTCGGACCATATTTCAAGCTGTTCCAGTTCTTGGGGAAGAAGGCACTTGTACAATAATTTTGCTGCTGCTGCATTATGAAACAAAACAGGTAAATGTTGATCGTTCACATCTGTGATTCTGTTCAGCAGATCCCCATTGACAAATGGGGCATCTGGAGTGGCTCAGCACCTCCTCTCGCTTCTATGGAGGAGCTACCTCAAGCGAGTACAGCCATGCTGAAAACCTAATCCCATAGTCTGGGGATTGAGGAGCCTGGTGTGTCTCCAGCTTTACACAAATTCATCAAGTGGACCTGATGCCACGGTTTCAACTACCGCAATCTCTGCTGTGGTTTATTATGAGCCACCGAAAGAACTAACATCAATTGAAATGATACCACTAAATTATGCTATATGAAAACAACTCTGATATAGTAGTAATCTGTTCTCCAGTGAATAAACATTACAGGTGGCTTATTGCTTGCTGTGGGTTACATGGCAGATGTGACAGTACCCAGAATTACCGCTAACTTGGTTAAGCACGATGTTGAATCTAATGATTTGACACTTGGACAAGGGAATCTCCCAACGACCTATGTTGATTGATGTAATTGTTTCTTCTTGTTATGTAAGTTTTGGTTTGATAGCATTATGTTTTTGGGTTCATTCTGATTCAGAGGCCCCTGAGGAAGGGACCAATGTCCCAAAATGCATAGTGCAACGCAAGAACAAAATGGAATCCACAGATGAAGAATTATTATATTTTCTTTTGTTATTAACCCAAACTGTTATTGATGTGAATATTGTGTTTGAATATGCACTACATATTTGAGAATCACATATCAGAAATAATGAAGAATTCTTTTTGCATTTTTTTTAAGTTGCATGTTTATATATTGTCAAAAATGGAATGTTAAATACATCTTTCATTGCGCATAGGGATTCAGGTACACACTTACTTGAAACATATTTTGAGATGCCTTTTTCCGCCATAATCATACATCTGGATTGCTGCTGAAGTCCTGTCCATTTTAATGTGAATCATAATGTTTATTATAATTTTGCTTCTTGTGCACGGGAACTAAATTCTGTGGTTCAGGAATTACAGCCACGTTCTTCTTCTCACAGAGAATGTCAGTATTATCATGCTGTTAACATCACTGTGTATCCTGTGCTGGACAGTATTGTTTGGGTAAAATGTCCTTATCACGTTATGGGCCCAAAAGCAATGTTTCAAATCCCCTAGTTTTGAAAATATCCCAGACAACATTATAGTTTCTGCCCCTTTGAAATTTCATGAGACATAAATGTTAATGAGCAGGTAATGATGAGCCTAAGTTCGTATGCCTGTTTAGATAATGAAGATCCTTATTTAAATGCGGAAAATCCCCAAGAGCTGTTCCGCTTTAATCATGATGGACACCATTACATTCATAGATCAAACAGTCCCCTGGAAATATATCATTAAACACAGTGGGAGCATTGTCTGGCCCCACCCATAAATAGGCCAGAGAAATACCAGAAAAGGTTCCTTTATTTTAATAGCGATGACAGGTCTGACCCATCTGCTTTTTGTTATTCCAAAGAACCAGAAAACTTTTTTAAAAATCTTAATCACCAAACATAGCTTTATTTATTCTAAGCAGTTTATTCATTCACTTGCCATCCAAGGTTATAAATAGTAAAAAGAAAATATAAACGTAAAAAATGGGCTGGGGAATGTAGTTTTGGCAGATTAAGGGTACAACGGCTTAATTCATAGCACATGAGATTCCCAGAGAAATTATATTTTTGAACAAGACAATACAGCAGACAACAGGTATGGGCTTTGCATTCACTAGAGACCTAAAGACAACATCCATTGCAAGAATTAATTTAACTCAATTCTCAAACTGACAATCGAAAGAACACATTACTAATATTAAATTGAATGGAATGCTGCAGAAGGCAATGTATAATCTAACCACATTTAATTCTGATGGAATTGCCTTGTGGGCAATAGATATTGATGTGTGTCTGAACAGGTTTCTTTCCAATGCTTCTGGTCCACCAGCCAACAGACTTGACCCCCGAATAACATATATGCCAAATGCCAGTAACCACAAATAGTGTTGGTAAATTATGCAAAAGAAGGCTAACTCATTCCAGTTTAAGTGATGTGAAAGAACAGTGGTCAAAACTTAGTGAAGACATGGATTTGAGTGAAAAGATTCATATCCACTTTAATACATGCTATTGTAAAGGAAGGGCTGGAATATTCTGAAAGAGAAACTGCAGAAAGAATTAGGGAAGCTGACAAAGAAATATTACAGACTACATTTAAGATTATTGACAATAGCTTTCAAACACTCTCAAAACTAGAATATATACGATTGTGACTAGTATTTCGTCCACCCACAACCTTTTGAAATAAGATTTAACTCTTCTGCAACAGGGACAGGCTTAAATGTGATCTATAACACAATTAAATTGGTCATTACCAACTCTTAAGGCAAATAAAGTGTCCTGGCAGCTAATAAAAAAGTCTGTCATGTTTGAGCTTTATAATTTATCTCAACAGATAACAATCTCTCATAAAAAGCATCATATACTCTCTTATCAATAGGAAAATAGGGAATAAACTATTTTCTGTTGCAGAAGTCCCATATCCTACATATCTTCTACAAGGAGTAATCTGCCTTTCATTTCTATGATTATCAAAAACTCACATCCTCAAGCTTGTATGACAAAATACATAACATCTTTCTTTTTTATGCATGCAAATTTCTGTTTCGATTACTGGACACAAATAGTCCTGCATTCATAAGCACATGTGTATTCACCAACCCACTAGGACATTCACTCCTCTGGGATTCTATCACTCTGTAGAGGGCTGGTAACCCTTTGAAGCCTGGCCCTGCTTGCAAACCGCTTGCAGCACTTGTTCCATTTGTTCATTCTTATCATACACTCCCCTTGAATGGTTCTTATCTAATCAGAACAAATGAAAGCTGCTGTGGGATGACTTGCAGTTATACTTTCGTGTTAACTGTTTAAAATAAAGTAAAATGTCATGGTATTATATTGTATCCTCCTCCAAGTAAATTAAAAATGCTCCATAGTGAAAAATAAACCTGGTAAATAGTTTGGTTAGTTAAATAAGCTTGATTAGTTAATTAAGCTTGTTGGGATTTTAACACAAAGAGGGGTGCCTTTAACCTCTATGGCAGAAACTTTTGCCTTGCAAGCAGCTGGGTCTGCATCTGCAATCCAGCGACTACTGCAGATGTAAGTTTCAACTAATTTTGCTGATCTATTGCACACTTTAAGCCTGATTTAGAGTTTGGCTGACAGGGTACTCCATCCCAAAAGTGACGGATATCCCGTCCATTGTATCTCATGCACTTGTAATACGGTGGATGGGATATTCGTCATGTTTGTGATGGAGTAACCCATCTGCCGAACTCTAAATCAAGCCCTATCTTTCAATCATCAAACACAACAGGCATAACCCATGTTTTTAAAGCAGCTGGATACGGCCTGTTGAGGTGCGTTAGGGCTATTTTTGGATTAATTCCTTCAATGGTCTGGACTGTTTCCATGAGGCACAGGGTCAAGACTGATTTGCATATGGCTGGGTCTAAACTGGGGTGGCATGGTGAGCAAAAGAACAATGGATTTAACCCAGATCTATTGACTAGGGGTGAATGTTTGATTTGCTCTGCATTCCGTCCATCATCTGTGTGTCTTTTGCCTTCTCGCCCTAAGTACGCTGGGTATGCCCAGACGTGGGTCCAGGGCTCACTGTGCCACTGGATTAAAGCTAGCCTGGCTGATGAGGGGTGATGCCCGAAAACCGGTCCCAGGATGCTTGTTTCCAGTCCAGGGAAGACCGGGCTTGGCAGTTCGGTCTGGACTGTTCCCATGAGGCACAGGGTCAAGACTGATTTACATATGGCTGGGTCTAAACTGGGGTGGCATGGTGAGCAGAAGAACGATGGATTTAACCCAGATATATTGACTGAGGGTGAGTGTTTGATTTGATCTGCATTCCGTCCATCATCTTTGTGTCTTTTACGTTCATGAACATATTTGAATTCATTATTGTTGTTATGTTACGTTATATATTTTTGTATAGCGCACTATCGCTGGTGAGTGTATCCTAGGGCTGTGCTGGTGTGTGAGGCTCGTTCAGGGTCCATATGGATGCCGTTTGAAGCGTCTTGGGACACTGTATGTGCTCTCTAACGTTCATGGATCCAGTAGACTTGGAAACCACAAGGCTCAGGATTGTACCTCTGCACATTTCCCAACAGCGCAACCTAGCTTTCAAATCAGGCAATTAGGAGCAGAATTTCATTCGAAAAATTTGCCTAGATTGCATGTATGAATGAGATCTTCCCCTCAAGGATGTCCAGCACTTCCTCGAGGAGACGATGCTGCCACCTGCTTATCTGATAAGTTTTCTCTGAGAGTAACAAGTTTCTGTCACTCGATTAAGATTCATTGACTTATACTGAGAAAAAGCATTTATATACTGGTCTTATTTTCTATGAATTTTAACTCTATTATCCAACTGAATATTTCCCAGTGAGAACCCTGGTCACTTCACATGACAATTGTCTTTGATCTTTTGCTGTGCTGTTTGCTATTTTTGCATTGAACGCTATTTGGACTTTTTTTCGACCTTTCTGAGTTTTATTTTTAACAGAGTTTATATTGACTAAATAGTTTGCTTCTAGACAATGTTGATCTTATAATTCCATTTGTCCCTAGAAATTTATTGCTACAGAATTTGATTTAACAATTTAAAGAAATTCGAAATGGGTCGAAACTTCGGAATGGCATCAATGTGTTCAGCATAAACACTTTCGTGAAAACGCACCTACTGCCATAAAAATTTGTTTAATTTCATAATAAGCCCAATAAAGCTGTGATTTGGTTGGTTGGTAGATCTTTACAAACCAGTTGACTCATGAACAGAACATTTTTTGTTAAAAGTTGCTTAGGTTAGGACAAGCCTACCCTGTCTCCTAATAGATCACTCTGGCACCCACCATTTCCAGGAGAGCTGGTGGCACATAGTGTTATCAAAAAATAGCATGCAGATTAGATTGGCCCCTCTAAGCATTGAAAAACGTCAGCATTCATTCATAATATGTTTGAGATGCGTTTATTATCAATGCATAACATATGTAAAAATTAAATATTGTTGTTATATTACAAGCTTGACAAAGTCCTTGTGCAGACCAATCAAATATACAAAAAACACTTTATCTTGCGCGGCGTGTACATTCATGAAAGAACTGTTCTATATTACTATCGAAGGGCTCCCATACCCTTATTATATAGTCTTGATTCATGGCTGTATCCTTTCACTCATATAACACACTCAGGTAGCATGGTGCCGTTTTATCAATTGAGCCCACGCTGAAACCCGAACCTTGGGCCAGATGTACGAAGCATTTTACCACTCGCAAACGGCCTATTGGGCTGTTTGCGACTGGTAAAATGCTTTTTAGCATGTACCAACCCTATTTTGAGAGTCGATAACCTATTACCGACTCGCAAAATAGGGTTTGAGAGTCGCTATTAGGAAGGGGCGTGTTAAGGCCGTTCATTCCTAACAGCGAGTTGCACTGGTATGTGGGAATGTTTTGTGACCGGGAATGCGGTCGCAAAACATTTGCAGTTACCACCAACTTCAAGTGGACCCCTTCCCCTTTGTGAATGTGAGCGTCAACATTTTTTAAGATCAGGCAGTGGTTCCATGGACCACTGCCTACTCTGAAAAAATGGAAAGGTAGCTTTTCATTTTTATTTTTGGAATGCATCCCGTTTTCCTTTAAGGAATTACAAAACAAAATTTCTTTATTTAAAAAGCAATCACAGACATGGTGGTCTGCTGACCCCAGCAGCCCCACCATCCCTGTGATTGTAGCCATTCACAATAGGTCGCAAATTGCGACCTCCCTCATGAGTATTGATGAGGTAGGTCAATTTGTAACCCACTGCGAATCGCTAACAGTGTCAAACACACTGTTATACATCGCAGTTTGCGATTTCCTAATATTGATTCACTAAAATTCGCTATAAGGATATCGCAAACATACAATTTTGTGCATTTGGCCCTGGTTTCCCAGTTCCAAAATCGGCAACTCCGGCCATAATGCCATATCCTCTTCCATTGTAATAGTTGTCATAATTAACGTATTTGCTCATTAATTATAATCCTAGTATCTTTAGCCCATTTATCAACAATTTCCATTTTTTATGAGGCATTTGTATGATCATTTTCAGAAATATAACCAGCGGCGGCCGGCTCAGGTAAGCGCGGTGTGGGGCGCGGTGAAGGGGGAAGTCAACAAACGACGGAATAGGTATTATTTATTTATTTAATTATACCTATTCCGTCGTCTGTCGACTTCCCCCCTCTCCCACCCCACCGCCCCTACCTGAGCCGGCTGCCGCTGGTTATATTTCTGAAAATGATCAGACCAATCCCTTTAGCAGGGCTTAATTTGTAAAGTAATAAGTGCTGACGCCCAAAGAATTCTCAGAAGCCCGCAGCCAGCGCTGCCAAATGTTAGGCCTGCCGATAAAGTCTCGAAGTCTTGATTCCATCTCATGCCTCTTTCGTCTGCCACCATACACTTCTGCCCCTTTATCTAACTCTTTCAGGTTTTTTCTTCCCTGCTTTCTCCCTTCCTCACTGCTTTTTCCTATGTTTCTCTGCCTCCTCCTTCCACTTTTTGTGTTTTCTCTCTCTTGCTCTGAGTCAGTCTCCTGAGGAATAATAATTACTTTCCACAAAAATTAGTGGGGGTGGACCCCACCTGCAGACACCGACTCAAATTGTGCTCTTTTCTGCGCACGAACAAAATGTTTCCCATTTGTGCGGCGGAACATGGCCTGTGCAAAAAACATAATCACCACATGGAAGCATCTACTTAATAAGTAACTACAACATAAAAAGATAAAGTAATGCAAATTCACGCACGCAAGGAATGCATTCCTTAATGATTGATGCTCGAGAACGATGCACGCTACGCAGAGATTTTAATATAAAACATGAGCAGCTGTATTGCTTCCGCCTTGGGCCTGTGTGTGACTTTCTGTCTCCCCTTTAACTTGAATTCCTTCTGAGAGCCAGCGTGCTGTACTGTAGAGGATCTCGCAGACAGCCCATCCCCCCACAGCGCAACCTTGAGAGCTCATTTTTGCTTGGCTGGTCACACTGCCTGCAATAGATTGATTCCACCCCTCCCCCTCTCCTTTGCTCAGTCATTCAGACTTGGAAAGTCAATAACAAGCTGACATCATCAGTGGTTTGTGTATTACGCTGCTACTTTGGAAAAAAAAATACCCTCCACTGTATAACAGAGGAGCACTCTTTTCTAAAAGACGCGCAGTTCAATTATGCAGCTGCTCAAAGGGGCATTCTTTCTTTGTAGAGCGAATAAACAAAACGCAGCACGTTTCTTTCCTTGTGAGGTATCGGCGTAACCAAGGGAGTTCCCGGAACTGCTCCATTCCTCACACCGACAGGAATGTCTGAGGCGTATAAAAAGAGCACTCCCATTATCATGCAGCCTCAAGCACAAATAGCGGGGGGAAGGGTGTATATTTTTGCTTTTCTACGTCAGTCCGTTGTTTGCGGAGTTTCCTATTTTTGAAAACAAAGACAGTGCTGCAGTGGCTGGAAAGTAAACTAGACAATAGTGATCGAGCTAAAGGGTGGTATCTTTAGCTGCAGGCAGCTCCGAACTCTGTTTTGCTAATCTTATCATGTAGTTCCTGTAAGGAAAATATGTTAAGCGTGAGAACTAATTAGACTGTTTTTCTATTCGACCAGTTCCGTTTGTTTAGCTAGGAACACTGCCTTATGGGACTTGTAGTTTCGTGTTTACTTTTTTTTATTATGTGCTTGTCCAGTGCAAACATGGACAGCCATAATTGGCAGATGGGTTGCTGCATGGCGTGCAGCCACTTGGCTGTTGATTGATTCCTTATGCCAACGAGCTCAGTGGGTGTCTATAGTCATTTATTTAACGTGGGCGTTTTTACAGCAGCAAGCACATGGCTGGCAGTTTTACAGGGCTGTTTTACAGGAGAAGTTGCCAAGTAAGCCACAACTTATAATGCCTTGATATTGCATTCTGGGATTTGCAGTCATTAGGCTCCAGTTTTAGGAATCTGAATAACAAAGATTTGGTAAAGGAAAGTCTAGGACGTGAAAGGTGGTGTGCTAGCAGCATACAGCGGTTCACCAGCCCCAAGTACAGGTTTTTGTGCAATATCACAACATGTCAGTAGGACAATGTAATGAGCAGTTTCCAGCTGCCCTTGGCCGATTCGGCTTGGTGCTCTTTACACGCACATCCATTCACGTGCAGTCACTTATGTACTTATCTGCAGAAGAACTAACTCTGGTGTTGTCCTTGGCAGCGACCTGTGCATGAGTGGACTGGCATGCCTGGTTCAGGTTTCAGGCTCACCCACCCAACTAGCAGCTGTGTTTGCGCCTGTAGACTTCAATAGGGTAACCCTGTTCCATGCTAAAGATCTCCAACCGTTTTAGGTTTTGCCTCAATGACATCTAGCGTCATTTTGAGGCACACAATTGTGGCTGTTTTACCAAAACGACGGCTTGCACGTTGTCAAGGAAAAATTCACTATCTTGTTGCTATTGTGTTATATTAGTATTTATGTCACACTTTTCTACCGCCCTGGTGAGGCCCACAGGGCGCTCCATATTGCTGAATAAGTAATTACTCCATATCAGGGCCACTGGAATCATGCGGCAGAGGAGGACCAAATTATGCAGCAGGGTTGACTAAATTATGCGGCAAGAAAAGGCAAATTATTCGTCATGATGCAGCACATTTTTGTGATCGTATTACTTCATTATTTTGACATTTTTACACCTGGTAACAGTGTCTGGGAAAAGAGTTCACCATATTAGTACCAATTTAACACCCAAATACATCTATAAGCAACTGAAAGATGACCAGTCAACATTTGTGAAAAGTCCTCTGATGTGCAAGAATCCGAGTCACTATATTTTTTGTAACTTTTGATCCGTTTAAGCTAAACACATTTTTTTGGGATAAATTAGACTAGGCAGAAGATGATGGATTATGTGGCAAATCCATAATAATGCAAAAATCACTGCAGACGCAGAATCACATAATTCCGGTGGCCCTGCTCCATATGTATGATTTTTATAGCGTTTCATGGCACTGACTAGGTCATGTAGTGCTCTGGTTTTCACGGGGTGCCCTTTGTGTGCGTGGTTGAAAGGGCATTGGTTGCAGGTTGGCCTCAATAGAAGCTGTTTGGTGCAGTGTATGAGGTTTGAAGGTGTGGTAGGGTGTGTAAGCATGGGATGTTGCAGGGACTGCCACCTGTGCCAATAAAAGTTTTATTAGCTATAATATGGGCAATGGATGAAATGGCTATTGATGGTGTGATAAGGAAGCACTATGTTGTGGGTGAAGGGGAGGATAAAATAGATGCTGAGGGACCAAGGTATTACTATGAGAGTTAAAGGGAGAGTGGCAAGAAGAAACCTTTCACCTCTATGACAAAAAGAGCCCCTATGTCAGCCTGTTTTTAGGTCTCGCTGAGCCAGCGCGCATGCGCTGCTCTGCGAGACATTTAGTAAGGGGCTTTTGAAAGTGCTATCAAAGAGGCTTTTTCCGGCCACCAGCGTGCGGTTACGTGCGCGTGCACGCGCGCAGCCGCCATCTGGCATTTGTCTCGCTCTCCCATGCCTCAACGCACGCCCCTCCCCCACCACAGAGCGCGTCCAGCTCCACCCGCTGGAACCATGTTAAAAGTAAAGCGCCGGTGCCGCGATTATAGCAAAAGTAAAGAAATAGATGTTTTTTTCTATTTCTTTTGCTCAATCGCGGCACCCGCGCTTTACTTTTAACATGGTTTAGGTAAAGCGCCGGTGCCGCGATTGCTGCAAAAGTAAAGGAATTGAAAAAAACATCTATTTCTTTACTTTTGCTATAATCGCGGCACCGGCGCTTTACCTTTAACCATGTTAAAAGTAAAGCGTCGGTGACGCGATTGCTGCAAAAGTAAAGAAATAGATGTTTTTTTCTATTTCTTTACTTTTGCAGCAATCAAACACATTGGCAAAGTCAATAGCTCTGCCTAAACACTTATAAGGGCCCAAAAGCGAGACCTATTGGCTATGCCAATGCCTGTTTAGCAAGGGACCGCCCCCACCAAAAGCAGAAATCCTTGTCTGTGCATGCACATATATTTGTGTGTGCATGCATGTCAGTCTTGCAGTGCGAGTGCATGCATGAGGAGTGTGTATGTAATATGTTGATCCTGGCACAATGAAGATAATTCTTAGCAAGTTGTGGATGTTCTTGGGATATTGACGGTTTTTCATCTCTGGTACAATTGTGCACTCACATGATGGTGATTGTTAGAAACGGGGTGGCGTGGTGCGGAGCGGGAAGGCTAAACCAGGAGCATTGTGTAAAGCATCCGCGCAGCACACACAGGCGACCCACCAGGCACACTACAAAAAGGAGACCACACCAGTTGGAGTAAGAAAAACAGCATATGTATTATGCAATCAGCATAGCAGAATGTAACCACAGTGGTAACACGGCGCCAACCGGCACCCGGTAGACATAAACAGTGGGGACTATTTACAGGGCAGCGCCAATCGGGCCGCTGCCAGAATCATTATAAGCACCGAATGAATGCAAGTCACTAGTAATAATAGTTGTGATCAGTCCGTACCTGTGGGGTAAAAGACCATGAATAAAGCCTCACTGCAATAAGCAGCAAACATCAGGCCTAGACATCTGCATTAGGCATCATTAGCAAAGAAAAACACAGGCCGTAGAATGCATGTAACATTATAGGGCATTAAAAACATTATGCAGGACATTAACACCCTTCTGGCATGAACCATTGGCATAGAAACCTTATCATGAAACAGGATCATAAATCACAGGCCTGTTAGGCATAAAAGCAGGTTAGGCACAACAGTAGGCGTAAACCTCATTGGCATGCAACATTAGCATGAAACACAGGCCTGTCAGGCATAAACGCAGGGGCATCTCAATAGGAATAAATCCCAATAACATGAGCCCAGTAGGCATATACACATTAGGCCAGGCACCACATGCATTTAAGCACATGAGGCATCAGCTCAACATACATTAGAGAAGGCACAAAACAGTACCCCCATATCCGGCATGCACCTTAGGCCTGAAAAACCCCCACAGCCTGAAGTAGGCGTACAACATAAACATAGGGGCAACCCCAGCATGAACAACACATAGGGCGTCAGGTATGAACCTCATTAGCATGAAGGCATGAACATGGGGCACCTAAACACCACGTTATGCATCACATTAGGCCTCCTGAGGGCATAGGCCGCACATCCGCCTTGCAACCCTGAGGGGAAAAACATTAGACATCAACCTGAGCATAGATGTGAGCCTATCAGCAAATCATGCGTCGCCGCCAGTCCCGGCTGGGGAATAACTGAACTCCGCTCAGTACATTGGCCTGAACCCCTTGAGGCATACCACAACAGCCACACCTGGAAAGAAAGAACATTAGGCGTAGTATGCACAACACCCACACTGAGCAGATTGGGGGTAACACAGTAGGTATCAATGTAACACCATCAACAGGGGCATTAATCATGAGCATAAGGGCATCCGATTAGGCATAGCCATAAACCTAAGTGCAACATTAGGCATCCGACAATACATTATGTAACAGCCCGCAGGACGTCTATTAGGGGACAACTGCACCTATCACAACTGCCCCACTTGTAGACTAGTCCTTGGTGCCCCTGCGCCTGGGGCCCTCAGATCAGCGATGCCCCAACCGTTGCCACTGCCCACTGTCCAGCGGGGCAGTCGTGGGAAGCACTGTTCAGTTCTGGGGGGGAGATGGAGCCCCTCTTCCGGGACTCTAGACCAATAATGCCCCCAAAAAGAAAGTACTAGCCCCGGGGTCGGGCACCGGCAATGTGCCCCGATCTAGCCCCCCAACAACAGGCTATATGAGCCCCACTCACCGGGCTCCTCTGGTGGCCTTCGCGCCCTCCTGGCCGATTGGTCTGGAGCATGCACTGCTCCCACTTCCACGTTGTCTGCAGGGCTCTCTCACCACACGGAGCCCTGCCGGCGTCTCGGCGGTCTCCGGGCCACAGCTGCCACACACGCGGGGCTCTCCTCTCCTCACGAGAGCCCCGCCAACACCGGCGCTTCTCCCGTCTTCACCCGGGCTCCTCCTGAGACCCGGGACTTTGTCCTGGAGCCGGCGAGGCTCCAAACGACTCCGGCGGCGCCCAGGGCTCTCCTCCACTCACGGAGAGCCCCCTCCTCCACCTTCCTTTCCGGAGCGAAATCTCCGGCGGCGTTGGGGCCAGCGCGGGGTGGGCTCCCGCCTGGCTCCTGGGCAGACACGAGGCTCCCTCTTCACCCGGGGCCCCCTCCTGTGGGACCCGGGACTTTAAGGCAGATCCCGCTTCCTCTCGGGGCTCTCCTCTGGTCACGGGGAGCCCCCACCTACTTCCGGCCGGCTCGGCCGAGGTCCGTCTTCTTCCGGATCCCCGCAGGCAGAGCGGCGGCCCTTCGCAGATCCCCGGGTTGCGGCGGTGACTTTTCCGGCAATCCCAGAGTGCGGGGTGGGCTCCCGCCCTGGGTTTCACAAGGCAGGAAGGCGCAGGGTAGGCTCCCGCGGCACTTCCAAATAAGCTGCTCTCCTTCACGGCCACACGCGCTTCCTCACTTCAGCGGGCGACAGCGCTCCCGAGGCCGCGGCGGTGATCTTGGCCACTTTCTTCGTCTTGCGGCAATACGGGGTAGGCTCCCATTTAATGAGTATCGAGACCACGGGGTGGGCTCCCGCTGGTTTAATAGCACCACGTTGCGGCGCACACGCGGGGTAGGCACCAGCTGAAGGCGGCAAAACGCGGGGTGGGCTCCCGCTTAATTTGTAATAGGCAGAGTGTCACAATAACGCGGGGTGGGCACCCGCGAAGGCTGGCAATGCGGGGTAGGCACCCGCTCCTCCCCAAGCAGGCAGGCAATCAGACAATTAAAGTTCAGCGCTCCCAAGGCGCTAGGGACCTCACAGGTCCAGGGCCCACAGAGGAAGGTCTTGCCCACGCTCCTCACTTCCTTGGAATACGGGGAGACTCAGTACAGCGCTCACGAGACGCTGGGGGCCAGGAGACAGGTAGTGCAGGGCGAGATCAGCGGGCAGCAGGGCGGCTCACCAGTCCTGAAGCAGCAGTTCCTAGGAACGGTCATCCTCCATTATGGCTGCAACCCTGCCAACACAGCAGCCTCCACTCCGGCGGTGTCTCTTTACTGGCCCTGGGGACAACAGAGGGGTGCAGGTGGGCACAGGGGCCAGCACACAGGCCCAATGTGGCGGTACCTCCTGGCAGAGTTTCCCCTCAGTCACTTCTCCTGCTCTGTCTGCTCTTGACTCCCCACATGGCAGCACAGCCCCCCTTTATATACGCCCCTCACCCCACCTACCAGAAAAGGCTGGCAACTTCTAGAAGGTTCCCTGGGGAACCGGTCCCAACTGGTTTAGGGGGAGGTGTAGAGCACCCTGGCTGCCAGGTTTCCCTCCAAAAGCTGGGAGTGCTGGGAAACAACATCTAGACCGCCACTCAACTCAGTCAGGCGGCACATGGGCAGGCAGGAATGGCATCCATTTTAAAGGTGGCATTTACATCATTGCACAGTATTTCCCAATTACATTTTAGGCACATGGTAAAATACATAGGCTAGGGGGGAAAAGCGAAAAATCTCGGGACTATAAGGGCCAAGTCCAACACGACCCCCTCCCAGCCAAAAGCCAGGGTAGACCAATCAATGCCTTGATGGGCCTCCCTGCTTAGGGTGAGAAAACTTGGACGCGGGCCCACAACTGCAGGGGCACCCGCAGGTTCTTCGCCACTCCGGAACCCGATGGTTCCCTCTCTCAACTCCTCCTGAACCAACTAGACCACCCCCCTGGTGCTCTCTAGTTGGCTGCAGCCAGGACCGGCTCCTAGGCCATCCAGATGTCTCTGGCCCTGGCTGTCTCACAGAGTGGGGGGCAGTAGCCCAAGGCCCGTAGTGCCCGTTGACCACTCTCCTCCTCCTCCGTGCAGTCCCAAACTGCCACTGGTCTTCCCACCTGGGGACCACACTCTCACACTGTCCACAAGTCAGGGGCGAGGCTCTCCTCCCCCTACCTCTCCTTCTGGGGTTCCGCACGCTCCTCCTATGCGGGGCACCCTCAGACCACCACTCTCTCACTCGTCCAGGGCCGTGGCCCTGCAACCGATCCACCAACCCAGGGTCTAAACCCTTAGGTTGCCCCGGTGCCAGAGGCGAGTCCTCCCTCCCTCTGCACCCCCTCCCAGAGTTCCGCACCCTCCCAACTGGAGTGGTACCCCTGGAAGACAGCTCCGGAGGGACACTGCTTACAGACGTCCCTCCCGCCAGGTCAGGCAATACCTGAACCGGGTCTCCTAACCCAGGATCGAAGTCCTGTGGTTGAGCCGGTGCCAGAGGCGAGTCCTTCCTCCCTCTGCACCCCCTTCCAGAGTTCCGCACCCTCCCACCTGGAGAAGTACCCCTGGAAGTGAAACCGGTAGGGACCTTGATTACAAGTGCCCCTCCCTCCAGGTCAGGCAATACCTGAACCTGGCACCCCAGCCCAGGATCTAAACCCTGTGGCTGAGCAGACCCCAGAACCCCTGGAGCTCGGATTATAGATGCCCCGGGTTCTCCTGACACTGGGGGATCCCCTTCCATGGATGGCCCATCGGGACAGCCTAGGCTCCCAACCTGGGGTTCCCTTATGGAACTCTCCAGGCACTGAGACTGCGGTTGGGGCACCTCGGGACACCTCCCCGTCTCACTCCTTCCTATAGATAGGATGTGAGGCCCTACAACCCTCTCACTATCCTGGGACCTAGCTGGGCTATTCTCCACCTCTCCCACCTCGCTGGGTTGGAAGATCCCTGCACCACTCCCTTCAGGATCACTCCCCAATGCCCTCTCAGACTCTCTGGCACTCACCCAAAGGTCTGCCTCCCGTGCAAGCTCCCTGGGGTCGGAGAGCCCACACTGCAACAGGTGGTGGCGCAACCTGGGAAAACAACTCTTGAGCACATGCTCCCTGATGATCAGGCGGAACAGCCCTTCCCCATCTGTCACCACGCCACACACCATCCACTCCTCCAGTGCGGTCCAACACACGTCCACATACTCCCCCCAAGACTGATGGGACAGTTTCTTGCCGCCCCTAAATTCCAACCTGCCCCCCTCCTCCTGGGGATCAGGCACCATCTTCCGGGCTCTGGGAGTGGGACTTCCTGCACTGGCTTCACTCTCGCTGCCAACACTGGATCCCACCCTCACTGGTGAATCCAGACCACAGACACCACTCTCAGGGGACAACCTACCCTCCTGAGCTAGTCTCTCCCTGGCGAAGGACCTCTCCGCCTCCGCCATCCTCTCCTGTGCTAGGACCCTCTCGGTCTCTAGCCTCTTTTCTTCAACTCTCAGCTGCGCTAGCTCCACTCTGAGCCTTTCCAGCGCCAGCTGATGCTCCCTTTCTTCCCTCCTATCTACCCACTCTTCTGGGGACAGGGAAAGGGGTGGGGCAGTGCCCCTGGGGCTGGACCCAGCACGGGACTCCCTCTCTATGGTGTCCTCATTCTCTACCGGTGTCTCTGCCCTAACATCTCCTTCCTCCTCAGAGTCACCACCCTCCAGGGTTATGGACTGGGACCCCTCACTCTCAGAGTCCCCCTCACGGTCTCTACCAGATCCACCCCCTAAATATGCGGAGGGGTAATCAGAAAGGTCCCCACAGGGCTCTAAGGGTTCCCCCTTTCTCAGGGCCTCATAGAGGAACAACTTCCTGCGGGTGTTGCCTACTGTGGGTATCCCTCTCTCTCGGCAGAGGTCTATCACCTCCTGCTCTGTGTACTCCCACAGGCAATCCTCGTCATAGGTTAACCCCATCCTGGTGAGATACCCCCAGGATACACCACCCACAGTGCAACAGGGAGACACAATCCCCAAAACAACACTTCCAAGAGGAAATACAGTCAGCAAAACAATCCCCAAATCTGTGGTTACTCTCAAGTGCACCCTTTGTAGTGCAACCAGTTGTCGCTGTGGTACTGCGCAAACACAAGTCCTATCCCACCTCGCTGCCACCAATGTTAGAAACGGGGTGGCGTGGTGCGGAGCGGGAAGGCTAAACCAGGAGCATTGTGTAAAGCATCCGCGCAGCACACACAGGCGACCCACCAGGCACACTACAAAAAGGAGACCACACCAGTTGGAGTAAGAAAAACAGCATATGTATTATGCAATCAGCATAGCAGAATGTAATCACAGTGGTAACACGGCGCCAACCGGCACCCGGTAGACATAAACAGTGGGGACTATTTACAGGGCAGCGCCAATCGGGCCGCTGCCAGAATCATTATAAGCACAGAATGAATGCAAGTCACTAGTAATAATAGTTGTGATCAGTCCGTACCTGTAGGGTAAAAGACCATGAATAAAGCCTCACTGCAATAAGCAGCAAACATCAGGCCTAGACATCTGCATTAGGCATCATTAGCAAAGAAAAACACAGGGCGTAGAATGCATGTAACATTATAGGGCATTAAAAACATTATGCAGGACATTAACACCCTTCTGGCATGAACCATTGGCATAGAAACCTTATCATGAAACAGGATCATAAATCACAGGCCTGTTAGGCATAAAAGCAGGTTAGGCACAACAGTAGGCGTAAACCTCATTGGCATGCAACATTAGCATGAAACACAGGCCTGTCAGGCATAAACGCAGGGGCATCTCAATAGGAGTAAATCCCAATAACATGAGCCCAGTAGGCATATACACATTAGGCCAGGCACCACATGCATTTAAGCACATGAGGCATCAGCTCAGCATACATTAGAGAAGGCACAAAACAGTACCCCCATATCCGGCATGCACCTTAGGCCTGAAAAACCCCCACAGCCTGAAGTAGGCGTACAACATAAACATAGGGGCAACCCCAGCATGAACAACACATAGGGCATCAGGTATGAACCTCATTAGCATGAAGGCATGAACATGGGGCACCTAAACACCACGTTATGCATCACATTAGGCCTCCTGAGGGCATAGGCCGCACATCCGCCTTGCAACCCTGAGGGGAAAAACATTAGACATCAACCTGAGCATAGATGTGAGCCTATCAGCAAATCATGCGTCGCCGCCAGTCCCGCTGGGGAATAACTGAACTCCGCTCAGTACATTGGCCTGAACCCCTTGAGGCATACCACAACAGCCACACCTGGAAAGAAAGAACATTAGGCGTAGTATGCACAACACCCACACTGAGCAGATTGGGGGTAACACAGTAGGTATCAATGTAACACCATCAACAGGGGCATTAATCATGAGCATAAGGGCATCCGATTAGGCATAGCCATAAACCTAAGTGCAACATTAGGCATCCGACAATACATTATGTAACAGCCCACAGGGCGTCTATTAGGGGACAACTGCACCTATCACAACTGCCCCACTTGTAGACTAGTCCTTGGTGCCCCTGGGGCCCTCAGATCAGCGATGCCCCAACCGTTGCCACTGCCCACTGTCCAGCGGGGCAGTCGTGGGAAGCACTGTTCAGTTCTGGGGGGGGAGATGGAGCCCCTCTTCCATCACTCTAGACCAATAATGCCCCCAAAAAGAAAGTACTAGCCCCGGGGGCGGGCACCGGCAATGTGCCCCGATCCAGCCACCCAACAACAGGCTATATGAGCCCCACTCACCGGGCTCCTCTGGTGGCCTTCGCGCCCTCCTGGCCGACTGGTCTGGAGCATGCACTGCTCCCACTTCCACGTTGTCTGGAGGGCTCTCTCACCACACGGAGCCCTGCCGGCGTCTCAGCGGTCTCCGGGCCACAGCTGCCACACACGCGGGGCTCTCCTCTCCTCACGAGAGCCCCACCAACACCGGCGCTTCTCCCGTCTTCACCCGGGCTCCTCCTGAGACCCGGGACTTTGTCATGGAGCCGGCGAGGCTCCAAACGACTCCGGCGGCGCCCGGGGCTCTCCTCCGCTCATGGAGAGCCCCCTCCTCCACCTTCCTTTCCGGAGCGAAGTCTCCGGCGGCGTTGGGGCCAGCGCGGGGTGGGCTCCCGCCTGGCTTCTGGGCAGACACGAGGCTCCCTCTTCACCCGGGGCCCCCTCCTGTGGGACCCGGGACTTTAAGGCAGATCCCGCTTCCTCTCGGGGCTCTCCTCTGGTCACGGGGAGCCCCCACCTACTTCCGGCCGGCTCGGCCGAGGTCCGTCTTCTTCCGGATCGCCGCAGGCAGAGCGGCGGCCCTTCGCAGATCCCCGGGTTGCGGCGGTGACTTTTCCGGCAATCCCAGAGTGCGGGGTGGGCTCCCACCCTGGGTTTCACAAGGCAGGAAGGCGCGGGGTAGGCTCCGGCGGCACTTTCAAATAAGCTGCTCTCCTTCACGGCCACACGCGCTTCCTCACTTCAGCGGGCGACAGCGCTCCGAGGCCGCGGCGGTGATCTTGGCCACTTTCTTCGTCTTGCGACAATACGGGGTAGGCTCCCGTTTAATGAGTATCGAGACCACGGGGTGGGCTCCCGCTGGTTTAATAGCACCACGTTGCGGCGCACATGCGGGGTAGGCACCCGCTGAAGGCGGCAAAACGCGGGGTGGGCTCCCGCTTAATTTGTAATAGGCAGAGTGTCACAATAACGCGGGGTGGGCACCCGCGAAGGCTGGCAATGCGGGGTAGGCACCCGCTCCTCCCCAAGCAGGCAGGCAATCAGACAATTAAAGTTCAGCGCTCCCAAGGCGCTAGGGACCTCACAGGTCCAGGGCCCACAGAGGAAGGTCTTGCCCACGCTCCTCACTTCCTTGGAATACGGGGAGACTCAGTACAGCGCTCACGAGGCGCTGGGGGCCATGAGACAGGTAGTGCAGGGCGAGATCAGCGGGCAGCAGGGTGGCTCACCAGTCCTGAAGCAGCAGTTCCTAGGAACGGTCATCCTCCATTATGGCTGCAATCCTGCCAACACAGCAGCCTCCACTCCGGCGGTGTCTCTTTACTGGCCCTGGGGACAACAGAGGGGTGCAGGTGGGCACAGGGGCCAGCACACAGGCCCAATGTGGCAGTACCTCCTGGCAGAGTTCCCCCTCAGTCACTTCTCCTGCTCTGTCTGCTCTTGACTCCCCACATGGCAGCACAGCCCCCCTTTATATACGCCCCTCACCCCACCTACCAGAAAAGGCTGGCAACTTCTAGAAGGTTCCCTGGGGAACCGGCCCCAACTGGTTTAGGGGGAGGTGTAGAGCACCCTGTCTGCCAGGTTTCCCTCCAGAAGCTGGGAGTGCTGGGAAACAACATCTAGACGGCCACTCAACTCAGTCAGGCGGCACATGGGCAGGCAGGAATGGCGTCCATTTTAAAGGTGGCATTTACATCATTGCACAGTATTTCCCAATTACATTTTAGGCACATGGTAAAATACATAGGCTAGGGGGGAAAAGCGAAAAATCTCGGGACTATAAGGGCCAAGTCCAACAGTGATCCTTCTTGGTAGCTTGTGGGAATCTGTGGGATGATACCATTGCCAGTCCTGGTAATGGCGATAATTATTGTCAGCTTATGGTCGTACGTGAGAGTATGTCTATTGCCCACAACGTTAAAATGCTGGCCATCAAATCATGGTGGTAATTCTTGAGAAATTGTGGTCCCAGGAAACAAAGGGCAGCGTGGTAAGCGGGGGCTTCTCAGAACAGGAGGATGCCCTGTGCATTTTCAAGGTAAGCAACAGGAATTTAACACCTCTGCCACCAGCTAGCCTGTTGCTCAACCTCCTTTTATTGGCTCAGCACAGTGCAAAGCCAATAAAAGGAGGCTCAGCCTCAATTTTTTAGAATGACAATTTTTGGGGGCACTTTTGTAAAAATTGTGGAGATTTTGTGATTTTTTACTAACTGCAAAATGGCAAAATCCTGGCACAATAATTACTATTCCATGCATGATTACAAGAAGCTACCACCGTAGCACAACAGGCATGGTTTTCAACAATAATGGCATAAAACGCTTTATCAATGTGAAATGGCTCTACATAAGTAATGCAATACCAGCCAAAGCAGCAAGAGCCATCACCAAGTGAATAGAATCAGCAGTGTGTCCTCAACTCAATGTGAATTATGACATAAAGATAATCTTCAAATATATTTTGGAACTGCAATCACTTTGTCTCAAGGAATAAGCGTATCAATTTCTGATAACACATTTTTGCAATCAAATGTAAGATTTAAATTGTATTTACCTATTTATTTAAAGATCTTGTAAAGCTTTCAAATCAATTATTGTTGTTTCAGAGGGCTGAGAGGGTGGGCGAAACACTGGAGGTGCAAGGCAACTTTAATTTCGCACAAATTCCACTTTTAAATATCAGGCACCCTTCCTTGTGAGAAACAACATGTACTTAGGAGTGACTTATTAGTATTTAAAATCAGGGTTTCCCATCTGTCAAAAAGGGTTATTTTGACAGGTTTAACAGCAAGTTTTTAGGCTACACATTACAGGCCTGAAGCTATGTTCTAGAGGCCTACTCTGTGGATGGCACAATAGGTGCTGCAGTCACTTGTGGCATTTAACTTCCAGCTACTGGTGACGTAAAGTCCCTAAGGTTCGACTCCATCTTATGTAGGCCTCAACTCCATCTTGACTAATGGAGGCCGCCATCTTCCCTCTCTCAAAGGATAGAAGCCACCATCTTTTCCAATTTGTGCAGAATCATTGTCATGTCTGCTATTAGATGCAGATGTCCCCTGACCTTCTCTTTCTAAGACCTGGAAAAGCATCAAGCCCTTCGATCAATGACACAGATACAACCATCAATGTGACATTTGTCTGGGCCAGATGTCTACTTTCTACCATGTCAAGGTTGATTAAGAACACATACAGACATATAACCAAAATAGTGTTGTCTGAATTAACCTCCTTTTACCTTATATGTTCATAAAACAACTTCTAGGACGCATACCTTGATGCACATAGTCTATGTTAGAGATTCTTCAACTCATGTCAGAAATTCCTATCTCTGATAAGATTTAGTAAATAAGGACGACCACTTGACCACTAGTCAGGAAAGGTCCTTCACCCAGAGTATCGTCCGAGATTCTGCCAGAGACAGTCGCATCTACAGCCGGCACACTTTTCACTTCGCAGATGCTACATCTCGCTTTAAGACTGAAGCTGATAATGCTTAGTCCCGGAGGAAAACTGAGTGACTGCTACTGCAGCGTGTGTTTGCCCTTCAAGGGGGAACACTGTCTTCGGGCCTCCGCTGATAAAGACAGCTTTTGCTGTCAACAACATATGCAGTGCATCTCTTCTCCTTAAGAAACTCTAGACTGCAAGTTGCTCTGTCTTCCATGCTCTCTTAATATAGTGCATAGAAGTAGATAGTAGGGTGTCGGGTTCTAGATGACATTTTTAATGACATTTTAACAATGTTGGAAATGGTCATTCTATGCTTGTTATTCATAACATGGCATCTTGCTGTTTTTATAATATTCTGTGCAGTTGCTTTTTATATGCACTGAGAATCAGATCGTTCCTGTTGTAATAAATACTTTTAACTTAAAGGTGTTCATTCTTTTTAGTACAGTGTGTGATAAAGTGAATAACGAAATAAGATTTGTTGCTGTTTTCACGGTGCCCCTGGTCCCTTTATGGGGTGTTAGTAACCCAAAAGCAATGCTTCTATGTCAATTACACACTGAATAGTGTTTTGCAGGGCTGCAATAATCTGTCTTTCACATTCATCACTGGTGCATTGATCTGAGTTCACCCTTGTCACCCGTATGTGGGAAAGCACACCTTGTAGAGTTACGCCAAAGTTGTAACATACACATTTTCTACACCATATACTAGAGACTTGTAGGCAAGTTAAATATATCATTCAGGGATAAGCCAATTTAATAATGTTTAAAGGGGCAGCACAGGCACTTTACTCCTGTTTAGCAGGGGTAAAAGTTACAGAGTTCTAAGTCTGGCAATACGTGAAGTCCAGAAAAAGATGAAAATCTGGAGTGATCATGCAGAAAAGGAAGATTTGCTACACCAAACTAAAGTGTCCTGTGGCCAATTGTAACCTCAGTGTTGTTGCACATTCTCAAATCCCTAGAATAGCCTGATAGATAAGGTGCAGTCTCAAATGCCTACCCACAGCCTCAAATGCAAAGACTGAGCTCTGAATGCCAAGTCAGAACTCTGAATGCAAGGGCAGTGCAATGAATGCCAACCGGGTGTCCTGACGGAGTCTTGAATCCTATGAGAATGCCCCCAGGGGCAGGGAGTGAAGCCAAAATACGCAGTCACAGTTTCAAAAGCCTTGAAAATAGTGCAGCTGTACAAGCAGAGCTCTGTTCGCAAGCACAGCCACACATGCTCACGGAAAGACCAAACATACAGAAGGATAGCCTCAAATGCTCAGTCCAACTTCATAATGCCCAAGTTTAACCCTCAAGCTAACCTTGCACAACCTTTAGACTCAACAGACGAGTCTTTTCACCATGCGCATTGGTTGAGCCTCAAGTATCCTGCCATCTCCCCTTGCATAGGCCTTGATAATCAGCCCCATCCCAAATGCAGACTTAAAGGGTTGGTGTATCCTCTTCATGCACAGCCTCAAACATTCAATGTACATCCCAATGTGCAGTTATACCTTGAGAAATGCCTAGAACTACCTTCAGAAATGCCTACACCTGCCTCCTTGTGCACAGTTATATCCCAGAATGTTTAGTGTATCTTCATGACTAGATTTAGAATTGAACAGTCAGTGTGCAGCCTCTCCATTTACAGGCATATGCCCAATGTACTTCAAACACGAATAGGTATCTGTAGCAGCAGGTAGGGAACGAAAGTGTAGGAGCAGGGGGATGGGGGTCGCGTGGCGGGCATTACAAAATAAAAACAAGACGTACTTACATTCTCGCTGAGTCTGCAGCCGCCTCTCCTCCGTCGTGTAGTCCCTCGTCTCTCTGGAACCAGGAAGCTCCCAGGCTCCCCCACCTGACCAATCACAACACTGCAATGCAGCGTTGTGATTGGTCTGAGTGCCGTAGCTCGGCGCTCAGACGGGACCTGGGAGGGTTTGCATGTTTCTCACCAGGCTGTGTAATGCAGCCTGGTGATGAACATGTAAAGTATGCAGGACTTCTTGGCTGGCCCGAGGCAGCCGTCCAAGCAGTCCTGCGCACTTTGGAGTGTGCAGCAACCACTCCTCCTCCCAGATGTCACGGAAGCCCAGCCCTGCCCAACCTGGGCAGAAAAAAAAATGATAATAACAGAAATAACTTCTGTTATTATCATTTTATTTTTTTACACTGCTGCGTGAGCAGTGGGGTGAAGCTCCTCCGCCTTAGCGGGGAGCCGCCACTGATAGGTATGGCCTGGAAATTCTCACTTCAACTTTCCAATACACAGAGACATCCAGAAAATTCCAGCTGCAGCCTCTCCCTGGGAAAGTACTTCCTTCAATGCTAGACGTAGCCTCACTATGTACAGTTATATCCTCAACTTATCGATGTAGATCTCCTGGGCATGGGTACATGATCAAATGTCCACTCATGCTTTGCTATGTTCTGTCATAGCTTCAAATGTACAACAAAGCGTCCACATGTGAAGGCATAGTTTGAAGATGTCTAGCTTGAACATGCCTATTGCAGCCTCCCATGTGCAGGGTAGCCATAAAATGGACAGTGCTGCTTCTCCACACACAAATATGGTCTCAAATGCTTAGCACAGCACCACAAGTACAGTTATAACCACAAATGAGAAGGCTGCTCTGGGCATCTGTCTCTAAACCTGTGCACGGGGAAGCAGCGCTAGGCATCTGAGGCTAGGTAGATGCACTGGGCATTTGAGGTTAAACATGGGCATGTGAATGCCTAATGCCTATATCTGTTTCCCTATTCTCAGTTGCCCAGTGCAGCATATTTTGTGTTAAAGTGCCCACTTCAGCTTTGCACCCTATAAAAGTTGCCTCAAATGATATATGCAGTTCATGATGTACTGTATGCTATACTTAACCTTCTGCATGCCCACACACACCAAGCTTGCTCGGGAAGTGAGAGGAAAAGGAGCAAGAAAACACCCTCTGAAGTGATGTTAGGATAAACTGATTTTAAAAGCAAAAAGAAAGACAAAGTGTCACCACAGAAGTAGGTCTAGAATAGCTGACATCAGCGTTGAAGATTAACTACAGATTGTGCAGCAAAATAGAACAAAACATTTACACATCCGTAATGTCATCAGTGTTGTGTCTCTTAGTTTGTATCCGTTCAGCCAGTCCTGACAGACTGCCTTTTGTATCCACTAATTCTCTCTCTCTCTCTCTCTCTCTCTCTCTCACACACACACACACACACACACCCACACACACACACACACACACACACATGCAACAAAAAAAAGCAGAGAACTCTGGGTAGTTCTCACGTTTAGCTGGAAAGCAGCTCCAGTATAGAGCAGTCAAAACGCCAGCGACACTCAAAATTTGCTCACCTCAAATGTCTGCTTTTCTATCAAAGTCTTTAAGCGTAGGATTAGCACAGTGCCATCCACGCCGAGATAGAAAGGGACAAAGTCTTTTGCCATTTCGACAGCAAAGTCTCTAAGCATAGGATTAGCACAGTGCTATCCATGCAGAGCTGTAAAATGGCCAAAGCCTTTTACCACTCCAGGTATTACAGCTTTGGATTGGAAAAATACCATCCAAGCCAACCTGAAATGAATTAAAGAAACCCCTGACAAGTTTTTCATATATATATATATATATATATATATATACACACACAAAGGGAGGACATTTTTGTCTAACTTTAGCTTATTTGAGAGTGGAACAGTAACAAGCACTCAATGTTTAAAAATAAATGGGGGCTTATCTGTTTGGACAAATGATCCTGTGCAACTAATCTGTCTCTTTTTTGTTCTCACCCTTTTCTTTCTCTCATGTCTCCTACTGATCTTTCCCTGCCCCTTTTGTTGTGCTCACCCTCCTTTGTCTCTCAACTATTACATTGATCTGTCCTTACCTCCATTTGGTTTGATCTCATTCCACGTCATTCTGTTTTTGTGCCCTACCTTGGGTTGTCTATTGTAGACCTTTGATCCTGCTCCAAGATCTCTCTGCACAAAATCCCTCTAACAATATTTATGTGCCTTTTATTACTGAGCTGCCATGGTGACCTGGCAGCCACCAGTTACTTGAGTTAGGAAAGGTGCCTGTATGCTTCCGATGCCCACCAAAGCAGTATCAGATATCTGGTGTCCTGCAAGAGTTCATAGCCAATCCTGCTCCAAATTTGTAATGGAAGACAAACTTTTCTTCTAATCTTTCCTCCTTCTGCGGAATAACAACCACCCTTTGCCTTTCCAACAGTTTCAAAACATCAATGAAGAGGCTACTAAGGGGTCAGTGGCAAGAGAAGAGGGTGAAATTTCCCAGTTATTATTCCAATCTTAACTGCAGAGAAATTAACTGTTCATGTCCACAGCAGTACCTTCACAGTGCAGTGGATGTGAATGGTTTGTCCACCTAAGGAAAATCTTTCTGGTGCGAGCACGAAAAGAATTTTCTTTTTTTAAAAAAATCATGGGATGTGAGTGAAGAGCCTCCCCCGTGTCCCGAGGTTAATTGTTTTTAAATCAGTGTGATGCACAGTGCACTGATGCCACACTGATTGTAAGTGATTGAAAGTGAAACCAGTTAAGCCATTCGATGCTGACTGATTTCACTTTGATTGTTGCTTGGGAGACATATCATACCGCCCCAAGTACTGATCCAAGTGGAAGAGGTTCAGCTGGAAAGTAAAGTGAATAATATCCCCTTCCCAACAGTATCTTTTCTTAGTGAATACCTGCTTGGGTATCAGGAGGGCGATCCCCAAGCAGGGATCTGCCCACTAGACTCCAGGGGTAAAAGTTGTGGGGTGTGGAGTGGCCCACATGGGCATGGGCCATTGCAATCGCCATAAAAATTACAATTCAATCTATATATTAGGGGGATTACCAATCTGCACCCTAGGGCAGCAGAAAGCTCAATAGATTCTAGGTATATATCTTTTTAATAAGGGTGAGGTGGTCTGTTCTGACATTGGGCTGTGCTCCACCCGCAAACAACTTCAAAAGTCCTTCTACCTTCCTAGGCAGGGGGCTGGTGGATTTATGCCCATCCTGCTGCTCAAGTGGGGACAGAAAGCCCACTAGATGCCAGGGAAATTGTTTTAAAAAAAAAAAAACAAAGAGGTGTGGGTGGCTTACCCAGGCATCGGAGCATGTCCCCACCTCATAATAGGCACAACAGTCATTATGCCTATCTGTGGAGGGAGACAGGGCAGGACTGGCTGCTGGGCATTTCAGTGGATGGTAGGGTGGGAGCCAGTTTCACTGTTGGGGAATGGTTTTGTTGCTGGGGACCTGCCCACTACGTTCTTATCTGCAGCGCTTCCAGATAAACAATGAAAAAACAAATGATTTTAAAGCATGCTTAAAGCATACTTTCCATCCATTTGTTTTTCTATGGCTAATTTAGAAGCACGGCAAATAGGAATGTGGCTGGCAGGTCTCCATCAACAAAACCAGCCCCCACAGCTGGAAACTGGCCCACACCATGCCAGCCCGCCAAAACGCTTGGTCGCCAGTCTAGCCCTGGTGGGTTTGGTGGGTTAACCTCCAATCTGCTCCCCGGGAGGGGAGGGTATAAATCCCACTAGACACCAATGATAATATTTTTGTTTTATTAAAGAAGGGTTGGCTCGGCCAGCCAGGAATCAGGCCATGCCCATACCAACTAATGGGTCCAGCAGGCTTTCTACCCCACTGCGGGGCAGATTGGGGTGGTCTACCCCAATCTGCCTCTCAGGGATGGGGCAAAAAGCCCACTAGATACCAGGGAAAATAAGTTAAAAAAGATGGCCGGGTCAGCCTCCCCAGGAATTGGACCAAGCCCCAAGACCCCACCTCATAATGGGCCCAGCAGTGTTTCTACCCCCAGACCTCCACTGGGGTTGGGCAGAAAACCCACTAGATACCAGGGAAATGAATAAAAGAAAGGGTGGGGGAGGCCTGCCCATGCATTGGGTCACCCCCACCTTATAAAGGATCCAACAGTCTTTCTGCCGTCCTAGGGGTACAGATTGGGTGGTTTATCCCAAATCTATCTCCCAGGGGCAGAAAGCCCACTAGACATCAGTGAACATTAAAAAAAAAAATAGGGGCGAGGGTGACCTGCCTAGGCATCATCTCTCACTCTCACTCCATAATGGCCCTAGCAGTATTTCTGCATCCCCCATGGAGCAGGTTGGGGTGAGGGATTTACCCCAAATCTTCCCCCCTTGTGAGAAGAAAGCACACTAGACATCAGGATTTTAGTTGAAAAAATATGGGGAGGGCTGGCCTGAACAGGCATGGGCCTTTCCCCACCCCTAAAGTCCCACCATTCTTTCTGCATCCATAGCAGGCAGATTGAGGGGTTTACCTCCAATCTGCCCCCTCCTACTGCGACAGAAAGCTGCCTACTACACCCAGGATTACTTTACCTGACCTGAGTCCTCACCCCCACTAAAGCCCCAACTGTCTTTCTGCCCTATTAGGTCCTAGAACATTCCCATCCCCATAGCGAGTGAGAGTAAATATGGATTCTTTTGGGCATTGGTTTGACTAATTGGCCAGTAGAGAGAGCTAAATCAAAACTTTCCTCACATTTCTTTGAACAAACATTCCTGAATATGTGGAGATTGACAAAATTCTTCAATCCAGCATTTAACACCTCTCCCGATAAAAATGCTGCCCTACCTTTGTGACTGAACCTATGACCTGAGACAAGAACACATCATGGATCATGCGAAGACAGACCACAATGATAGCACATTGACCTCATACAGTCACAGTTTTCATCTGTTCCTGCTGCAGGCAATAGGCTTTCCAGGTACACACATGAGCACCATTCTCCACCACAAACTACAAGTAGGAATTGAAAACAATAGTCAAAATAAACTACCACTTAAAAAATGCAAAAACTGTAGTAAAAAAATACTTTTTTATAGCTCTGCTTGTTCCTGAAAGCTAACAATATGGTGATCTTAATACAGCAAACCATTTGTTGATGCCATTTTTAGGTTGTGCTTACCTATTGCACAGCATATTGTGGTCTTACAAAGAACATATAGGGGTTTGAAGTCCACCCATTGCTTACCATTTGTTGGCTTTCCTGTTACCTTGATTAACTGGCTTTCTATTCATGTCCCAGCTTGTCAATCGTCTGTTTGTCCTTCCCATGTAGCATTGCATCTTTACCATCACTTGGAATTGGCTGACTTTTACGCTTCCACTGCCTGCTTTTCAAGCACTACTTTTTCTTTTCGGTTAAGCCAAGCATTTCATGTGCACATTTTTCCCAGCTGTCCTCTTCCTATACTTCTCTCCCCTTGTACTCCGTGTTGCTCTCTGTCATCCAAGTGCTTCTCCCTACCCCCTCCTATACTCTCCCCTTATTGTTTTCTTACCCATGTGTTTCTCCCCTACCAGCTGTACGTTGGTACCTTGCCCATTACTTCTCCTCTCCACCCTTTCCTCTGTGTTGCTTCCCCATGCCCTCCTCTCGCCCCCATTGCTTCTCTTCCCCACCCATGTACTCCACCAGATGTCTGCTCACCCATGTGCCTCTCCCCCTCCACTCAATGTTGTTCTCTCACTCCTTGCTTCTCCTCCACCAGGTGCTCCCTCATTGTTGCTTCCACCCTCATTGCTTCTGCCTGTGTTGCTTTCCCCCACCCACATAAAAAAATGCTTTTGCAGGATTTTTTCTTTTTAGTTACAGATCCAACTCGGATCGGTAATTAAACAGGAAACAAAAACAGCTGGCTCATTTTGTAGGTACATGCATAGTGTGTGCCTACAAAATGACAGGTGCAGAAGTGTCAACGTTTTTTTCTTATTCTTTAGCTATGCTGCACGGCAACAGGGATGCGGTGCAGCATGGCTAAAAACTATTGATCAAGCCAATAGGTCCCAAAGTCAAGACCTATTGGCTTTGCCAATGTTTGTTAGAAATGAAAACATATGCTTTCTTTCACAGCACTTTTTCCTATTTTAAATTTATAACTCAGGAAAGGGACCAGCTAGAAAAAATAATTAAACCTCTATTTCTAATAGTTATGAACATTCTAATTCAATTGCAAAGTCGAATTTTTAATAAGAATTTATTAAAGGAAACTTTAAAAAAGTTACCTTTTTCCTACCTGTGGTTCCTGGAAGCTAATTTGCATTACTACTCCAGCAACTCCCCAGCCTGTAGGCAGAGATGACTTTTCTGAGCTCAACAGATTATACAGCAGGGGGATGTCCACAATTGTTGACTGACAGGTCTGTTGAGCCACATGTAACAGCTTAGTGTACTTGAAACGGAGTGAAGAGGCTGCCTTGTGTATCCCCTGTCTGGTTGCTGAAGATCCCTGCTTTTGTCCTACCTCTGGATTTGTTGTGGGTACAGTGCCTGCTTTAAACTGGATTTTACACTCCCACAACCCTCAGAGCCCAAATTTACTATGCTGAAGATTTTCACCACCTTGAAAATGCCCTGACACATGGCATTTTGGGAATGTTTATAGGCAAACAGGAACTACTGACAAAGTGGGTAGAGTTGCCCCCTGTAACTTTTACCCCATTGGATAATGGGTCACCGTCACCCACTAACTAGTGCCAGGCATGAATGTGGCAACTCAAGGCACTCCATCAGCACACCTTCTGGACCTGCAGAACAACAAAAGAGGACAGGACTTTCTGACTGTGACTTGCGACAAGCCTGAAGGACTGGACCTCCTCCTCCTTGTATCCAGGACCCAGAAGAGGACTACAGGTCTCATTTGGCTGACTTCCTGTGTGGCTGAAAAGACATAGGCTACAAGAGGCCTTTTCCCTGAAATGCCCAGCTGATCAGTAGTAACTGAGCCTGGACTTGACCTTGCAGGTGTCATCTGCTGGAGTGTGTTATGGTTGTAATAGTAAAATAAGTTTATTTAGACCATAGTCTATAAAACCAAAAAATGCAACATGTAGCTGCAATACTTAAAAGAAGCTAATCAGCAGCAATTCATACATAAAACAAGAATAACTTTTAAAAACCTTCCCGCTGCACATGCAACATGAAAAACTTTCAAATCTAAAAGAAATTATATTGCCTCGCTATTATGGTAATTTTTATACTGTAATAACATTGGTTTTAAAATCTGCTTTCCATTTCCTAAAAATATAAACTGTCAATTATTAAGTGCATATTAAAATGTTTAAAACCTAAACCACATTTACATTTACCATTCTCCTCCAGGAAAGCATCAAACCTTTTTCTATTTAGAAGCAACAGATTAAAAGAGACACAAAATTTCAATAACAATCATAGATGAGGGTTGGGTAGCAAGGATAGATACGGGTATACACAATCTTTCTGCTACGGTTCCAACATATAGGTTGCAGATAATTTCAACCATATAGTGTAAGCCATTGATCCTGGATTCCCTCTCACATGCTTCCTTCAGTTCTCTTTTCAAGAGTTGGGGTGGGTCTTCCGATTTATAATCAATAATGTGCAATTTTTGTGCCATATTTAACAATCTTTTCTTTACCTCTCTCGCCCATTACAGGTCGCTTACTAACATTTCTTTGGCACAGAGTGATGATATTTTTCAATTCTCCCCACACCAAAGTTTACCCCAGAATCTCAGTGCCAATTTACAGGCAAGATAATTCCAGTACAGTATCTCTGCTTCAATTCTTAAAGCCTGACTCATTGCCCCCTTGAGTAAACCTACGAGTTTTTAAAATATTTAACTCTGCATTTATCCCAACTTGGGTCTGAGCTGAGGCATAGTACTTCTGCCCCATACAAACATTGTATGGTGACCATAGCTTTATATGCTGTAAAAATGGGAGTTGGGCCCTCCAAAACCTTTTTAAATTTCACCAGTTGTTGAAAGGACCCGAGCATCCCCTATTTCCCTATGCAGGGACCAACTTAATTTCGAACTGAACATCATTGCCAAATACTTCTATGATATGACTACCGCCAGTGGTGTTTCCCCTATGATCCACTTATATGGCTTAGCCTTCTTACCAAATGTTAAAATGTGTGTGTTATCCTTGTTGTACATAAGTAATGAGTTGCTAGAGTAAGTTATGGGCCCTACGTGCTTCCACCAAGATCCTGAGAGCCTTAGAAGTGATCCATAGGGACTGCTCCTGAAACCCTGAGAAGTTGGGGCTTAAAAGTAAAAAGTTAAAATCATTGGCGGCATGAATATGGTTGGTGTATCCGACCCAATCTCAATTGCTGTCATCCTGAAATCGTGCATAAATCCTGGTCTACCCAAACCACAGAAAATGATTGGCAATTAGAACTTTTTGTTGCAGTTTCTACTTAAAACTTTAAAAAATCATATCTCCAGTTCTCCATTTTAAATTTTTGTTGTTTTTGTGTAACTTTGCTTGTTAAATTTGACTTTTTCTTCTAATTTGAGTTGGGATTTTTATTGCTTGGTGTTTTGACTTTACTACTGCTTTAGTACTGCTGAAATACTTTACACATTACCCTAAGTTAAGCCTGTCTCCTCTGTTCCATAGCTACCTTGGGCTGAGCTCCAGTTAATTAGGTGATTTTAAGGGTTCACCCTGACAAGGGTTGTGATTAATCCTTGAGGTGGGCAGTTGCCCACCCCAAATAATAATCCAATTTCCTATAGACCTGTATACATTTTGTGGGAAAAGGTTATGAAGGCTTAAACGCGAAGTGCCACAAAAACCAAAAAAAGGGCTTAACACCTTGGGTGGAAAAACCTCAACAGGTTAGGTATTAAAACCTTACTAGCCTCCTCCCTGGTATTGAGAGGCTGTGGGTGGGACAATGGGTGTTAACTGCAGAAGATAAACATGGCTGCTATAGCCTTGTTTACGTTTTGTGTTGTGCTTCACTGTTACCTCAAGTCAGGGGTCGCAAGGAAAAGTCCAGGGGTCGCAAAAGGAATGGCAGGGGTAGTAACTGCTGCGCCTGGAGACCCCTAAATGACGTCACACACTCACGCAAAGGGATCCCAATACTATTAAGAATACTGTGAGGTCTATTCACAAAAGGATTTAGGAACACGAGTAGTAGTTCTACAGGACTACTAATTTATGTACTCTCATATAGGTTTGTGAATCGTCCCTGAAATGCCCAACTCCATATTAGTAAAAGTGTAAAGAGGGCAGCGTCCTTTCTATCTGTACTAACTATATATGAATTTTCTCTTAATATACCCATTTTATATGTTTAGGTCCCAATTCACAAAGCTGTAGAAGAGTACGGAAATGCGTACTACAGGAGTACTACTTTACGCCTCCCAAAATGCCTTTGTGAATAGGCCCCATACATTTATTATGGGGAAAAACGATTCCCGTTCAGCAAATCCTTTTCAGAATGTGTGCGAAATTTTCAAACCTTCTCTCCCTGGTTTCAGTAACCAATAGCTGGAAGGAGTTCCGTTTATTTTGCAAAGTGCCTAATTTGGCATTACAGCCCATATGTGATGGTTTTAATAAAAATGTGCAAACTGTGAAGTAGGCGCTGGAGTGTTGCAAATTCACAATTATAAGGAAAATACCACAGCTTCCCAAACACATTTTCCAGTGGCCATAATATTGTATATATGTATTTATGCATATTTTGTGTCTCTGTGCATGCACTCTGCAAAAGTCAAACCAAATGGCTTGCATATTTTCATTTAGGTTTCTTCTTTTTTTTTAAATGACTGGCATAAAAATGTTTTTATTAATAAAAAAAAAGCACATGAATTTCAAAATGTTTCTCCTTGATGAATAAAGTGGTTAATGAGCAAGGTATGACAGCATTAAGTGAACAATGTTTTAAAAAATAAAACGTTTGCTGTGCTCGGTACCCATTGGCACAAACCTTTGTTTTCTGCTCATGTCAGTTTTTTTTTAACAAACTCACTGACTTCATTTTAAAGTGTACATTTTAACAGCCGTCAGACCAGCAGTAGAAGTTACAATATTCAATTGTAATGTTTTAGTGCTTTAAAATGGGAGCATTCACAGCTCACAGTTGCCCTGACAACAAGCCATGACATCTGCTGACGTATTCTCCGGGGACGGTGACCCAGAGGGCTCTCCCCCGTGGGCTAAGACCTTGTCTGACTGTTGATAATGATTGCATCCTGTAATCACATCTTCAGCTGCAAGGTGAAGAAACCAAAACAAACCGCTGAAGCCGGTGCCTGGGCGCCTGAAAATAAATTGATAAATTAATGTGCTGCACTAGGCCTAAAAATGATGTGGTTATGACTCAGTGCAAAATCACGTGTTTTAAAAAAAAAAAAAACTATTACGCCTGACCTTTTACGTTTCTGGTATAATGGAACAGTTTGACATAATCACCAGTCGTGGAATGGCGCACATGACTGTTGATTTACTGTCTCTTGTTACAGGTTTACATATTGGCTCTGAACAGTTCTGGATTACCAAATAGGCAAAGTATGCCGCGGCCTATGGGCCCCACTCCTTTTAAACCCCCCAACCCCCACAATGGATCAAAATAATATTGATTTGATCTGAAAGGAAAATTACAATCAAGCTTTTTTAAATATTGTTTCTAAAAGATAGGAAAAAATGAATCAACTCAAAGAAACGAAAACTTTACATTAAAGACTCTAGAGAGAAAATACTGTATTAATGTAATGTACCCATTAACAACTTAAAGTGCATAAACCAGCGACATCAGATTCACATAACAGTTTGTCTCTTAAAAGCTCATCTTCTGGCAGCTGTCAGTTTATAAAAACATCCGGTGCATTGGGTATTAGGAGATAATTTGCGAGAGGGGCCCCGAAATATCGACTGTCTAGGGGCCTCCACAGGGTTTAATCCGGCACTGGCTCTGACTGACAGCAAATGGTAACAAGGCAAGAGGCCAACAAGCAAACCTCTTCTTTTCACCATCATATCCACTGCAGACCAGGCTATCGCAGGTACCGGGCGCTGCCTGGGCTGTGGCTGCACACAGATGGAGTTGGCAGGGATGTTCACCCATGCCTGGCACACTTCAGTGGGATAACATAAAATGATCGGGCCTCCCTGCAGAACTTGGCGAGGGGCAATTGAAACTGTAATATCTCACAGAAATTCATAAGCCTTTGAATGAATGTGGACCTCCTGAAGAGTGGAGGCATGTCTGCGCCGCAGAGGGTTGTGTTATTCCCCTGCATGTGTGCCAGCTGCTCAGTAGCTGCTGCAGCGATGTATGGAAGCATATGTTCTTTTCATCTATTTGGTACTTTCAGATCTGCCAACTTAATAATACATTTCACTGTGTGGGGAGGGGGCGTGGCCTTGAAAGGGGCCGGGCCTCGTGCTGAGAACTGTTTCTGTAAGAGGCACTTCTACCCCCTCCACACTTGATTGCCCACTACTCCAAAAACTAAAAAAACAAACAATAGAACAAAAACTTGCCAAGGCCGCTGCCGCCGATACATTAGAGTGTTTTCACATTCCTAAATTGACTGGCTACTCAGAGCCTCCAAAAACTGCTGAAAAGCCACTATTTTCGACAGGCATTGGGGAGTGGTAGGTGCACTGGTTGTCAGTGCACACGACGGTTTGGCCGACCGTCTCAGGCCGGCCAAACCGCCATGCGCACTGAAGCTCTCTCCAACCCCAGCTGCGTTGCTGGGTTGGAGAGAGCAGGCACAAGCTCCCAGTCTAACTGGGAGTAGTAATCCACGGCGCTCAGGCCAATACTGACTTTCATGCAGCGTCAGGATTGGCCTAGGGGATTCTGGGAGCCTGTGCCTGCAGTGCACGGTGACTGAGCCAGAGAGGAGCGTCGGAGCGTAGAAAAGGTATGTTTTTTAATAATTATTAGTCTTTTTTGGTTGTCCGTCCCCGGTCCTCCCTCTCCCTCCGCCAACCACTTTGCACAGACACCGGCTGCTACTGCACTATTTTGTAGTGGTTTCAAGCTGTTTTCCCTCCCACCATGTGATTTCGGTTCCTCACCGCGTGACCGTGTGAGGGAGCTGATACCGTGTGACACACTGTAGCATTGTGTGAGTTGGCAGGTCTGTTTTCGGTTTTCATGACTTGAAAGAGGTTGTGAAGCGCCCTTCTACTGCTCCAATCACCCGCAATGCATGCTTTTTTGTATGTATGTTTTCACGTGCACTTTAGAGCACTCTCACCAATCGTTTGTTCTTTCAAAAGGACAGACCACCTCTAAAAGCATGCTGCTTTGAGTGTGAGGATGAAGAGAGAAACTAAAAAGGGGAGGGCAAGTGGGCTGCGGCTAGAATGGGGACATGAACACTATCAGGGGTGAATCTTGGCATCCCATCTAGTCTTGAAAGCAGTCCCCAAGCCTACAGTATCACAGCAGCACTTAGATGCCTCCGGTTAACTGCGCTTTATAAAAGTATTTAACTTTCATACGCAAAACATACAGCCCACTGGGAGATTGACAGGGTACCATAATGGCTAGTGGAGCTCTGGGTACAGTATTACTCAATTCTAAAATAAACAAAATTACTGAAGTCAGCCAAAGTTTGAGTTATTGACCCTCAGCATTTCTGTGAGGGCCTCAGTTAGACCCAATGGGCAATAACAACCTGGCGTAAATTGCATTTGCAGTGCGTGTTTGAAGTGTATTTGAACCTATATACCCAGTGGCGTAGCTAGGCCTTATGCTGCCAGTGGCGGCCCCTGCGTTTGCCGCCCATGGCTGCAAAATGAAAGAGCTGGGGGAGTGCTGGCTATTTCTGCGGCTGCCGCCCCACAACGGCCGCAGGTAAAGCGGGGAAGGGGGGTTGAAACCGCCACCCCCAAAACATATGCCGCCCGGGGCCGATCCCCCTTGCTACACCACTGTATTTACTCACTTGCTCTAATAATAGGGAATAACGTGGAAAAAAATTCGCTCACATTTTGCATGTGTCATTACGCCATTTTGCAGGTGTCACCAGCAACTGTGAAAAGTGTGACAGCAAGATGTGCTCAGCCTCTAAACTGTGGCAGTGCAAGAAAAGCTCATACACTATTTGCACCAGCACTATTGCCAGGCCCTATGTGGCTAATTTATTGTCTTTCAAACCTTTCATGACCTGACCAGTGGCACATCACATTTTATTAAGTGATTGAATATCTGCAGAAGGTCAAATGAAAATAAGGCAGAGCAGGCAAAAACATTTTTGCACCGGGCCCTTGTCTTGAAAGATTTTGGGGCTGATTCTTAAAATATTTTACATATCAATGTAAAAATAGAACAAAAAGCGACATCTGTGCACCCAAATGAGAGATCCTAATTCAAAGGATTTTTACAGAAATCTTGTGTGGGGACTGAAGCTGGTGCTTCATGTCTGTGCACCACGAACCCTGGGCCTTAGTGATGGGAACACATCTTGGTTTGCAACTTCTAGAGTCTATGCCACAGTTAACAAAGTTCCACATGACCACAAACCCCAGCTCAGTGTGGGCTCTGGGCTAAAGCACATCTGTGCAAGAAGTCTTCCCCTCAGGGTTAATGGGCCGAGGCAGTGGCGTAGCGTGGGCGGGGCCACAGTGGCGATTGCCCCAGGTGCAAAAATTCTTAGGGGTGCAAAATTTTAAAAGAGAAGTGGAATGGACTTGCCTTTCCCCGGATGCTGGCAACCCTTGCTACGTCGCTGGGCCGAGGGGTAGATATTTATCCATCAGGGAGCTACGGCTTGGTGGTGCCTTACCAGCAACAGGGACAGCAACATACGCACCACAGCTCTGGATAAAATGGATCTGTCCCGGACGTCTCACTTAATGCTTCACTCTATGATGTGAGTCTTCCCTGCACAGCTCCCTATTTCTCCAAGCAGTTGCACTGTGGGTCTCTCTTTTAGGCAGCTCCACACCATAGAGATATCATTGACTCCCATTTCTCTTCAGGGATAGCTCCTTCCCTCAATCCTTCTCCCAAGCAGCACTTGTAGAAGGATTGTAGAGGTCTGTTCCCAGCCTCACAGGGAGAGTATCTTCCAAAGACACCAGCCCTGGAAGTCAAAAGTTGTCCCCAGCACACTTCGTTGTGACTCCTGGATGCTGGTCTGTGAGGAATCCATAAAAACTCTGACCCAGGATTTCCACCCAGTGTTCTTGGCGGGCAGACGAACATATCAGTTCCAGAGCTGTGTTCTGTTTGGGGGATAGCTGATTTTTTTTTATTCTCTTTCTCAGGAACTGCTCACCCATAAAACTTTGTATCTGTCTATCTGGCGGGTAAGAGGGGAGAAGCAAGCAATAAAGAATAAAAGCACTAAAGGATAGAGGCCCATCCCTACCTGGCCTCTACTGATAATTGTCTGCACCACACTACTAGGGAAGCAGGAAGGTGTGTGAGGACTGCCTCATACGCACACAAATGTGAACCTCACATGCCCTTGAGTAGAGCCTAGGCCACTTCAAAGGCACCTCAGGAATGTTGTAGGAGGTTCCTTCAACCGGCGATCCTGTCTAGCAGGCTGCTCTCTCCATCATGTCAGTGACTTGTACACAGTAATGACTCATGTCTCCAAACAGCCAATAAGGGATTTACATTCCATGCTCATCCTACCACATGGAGGCAGTAAACATGCACTTGCCATCCTTGACCTACATGGATACAGTGAAGAACAGAGGTGAAAAGCAAACTGGCAGACCAATATAAAGTGGGGAGGCCAGTACGCATCCTCCCACTCCAGGCAACAGGAAAGAGTCCTACAGTTCCACTATATCTAAACTGCTGCTACCAACACAAGCTTTTTAAGTTCTAGGAAGATGACAACAGCCACTCGCCAAAAGGACCTCTGGACCACAGAACCCAGCCCTGGGTCTCAAGCCATTAAACATCATGTCCGCAGAATCACTACACGCCATGCCCGCAGTCAGTGTTGATTTATAAAAGAATAAGTGCTGGAACCTAAAAGTTTGCTACGAAGCCCGGGCCGGTGAATGTTAGGGGTGCCAAATACCAATGCAGTATAGTCTTGATTCCACCTCATGGCTCTTTCGTCCACCACCAGACACTCCCTGCCCCTTTTTCTCACTCATTTTGTTTCTTTTTCATCCCTGTTTTCTTTCTTTGTCATTGTTTTTCGTCTTTCGCTTCCTCCTTCTTTCCCCCTTTTTGTTTTCCTCTCTCTGGGTCAAAGTCTGATAAGGAAAAATAAGTCTCGGTCCCCTAAAATGAGTGCCGGTTGGCCGTACCTGCAACCACCAGATCAAATTAAGTGCTGCCGCTGTGCACGCTGTGGTGAGAACAAAAAACCTACAGGACTTCACTTCAAAAGGAGCTCAGGGAAGCATGAACTGCTGAGCCATGTAGGGCACATTGTCATTCCAACCAGTGGTCGAAGTGGGCTGGATCTCAGGGGCACGACAGACCCATACTTTTTTAGTTTAAGAAAAACAGTTCCCCAACTTTTCGTGAAAAGACAACCTAACCGCAACGGTTAATTCCGAGAGTTGAAATGCTTCCGCTGAAGTGTAAGGCAGTAATTCTCCTGTGCTGTGAAACCGAGGAGGCTCAGACAACTATACAAGCCCTTCTTGCCAGGGTCCCTGCTTGCCTGAAAGAAGTGTAAATGGGCACAACTGTTGAATCTGCAAATGTAAAGGGTGTCTCCGAAGCCGGTATTGGCTTTAATTCATGGAATCACTTGAAGTTTCCTGATAACACAGCGGTGCTTAATTTGAGCTGGTGGTTTCCGGTGCTTGGCACCGCCACTTAATTGGTTTCCGGTGCTCAGCACCGGCACTTAATTGTCAACACTGCACTTATGACAGTGTGCCACATGGTGGCGCTGCTCATCCAATGTAGAGATGAAAAGACAACGGTTGTTTATGAATCCAATACACATTAAAAATGACTAATACCTGCCTCCCCAGCCATTCCTTTAGCTTTGGGGACCTGGAATAATCTGGACTGTCACACTTGCAGGCGAGAGAGATGTTTAGTAGTTATTTTGGCAGAGATGACGAGGGCGATGGGTGGTGCAAGCTGCAGTGGCCTCCTGGTCAGGGCCTGGGCACTTATTATTTTACAAATTAAGCATTCTAACACAGTATTGCAAATATTGAGCAATGAAGTGTATGCTTTTCAAGATCAGTTAAAAATATAATTGTACTACGCACAGTATTACTAAAATCTATATTTTGAAAACCCTTATTTATCTTAAATTATATAGCAGCCTATCTTCTACTGTGTGTAATGCAAGTTTAAAATAATGACTTACACTCACATATTCACAGTGCTTTATGTCACTGACTGGGACCTCGTAGCACTAAACATGCACAAGTCACTATTTTCCACTGCACCAATGAAGGTTCAATTCTGTGGCTCTCTGGTTACAGCCGCAGACCTCGCAGTGCACGAACTAATAGAGGTTTCATAAGCTACAATAGTGCATTTACCACTGATTAACTTAACTTGCATGTATTTTTCATTTAAGCTTTATTATATATGTAGTTACCTAAAGGTAAAAGACCGAAAAAAGTTACAGAATATTTTGTTTTTTTAGCCATACTTTTGACCCCCACCCCCACACTCACTCACCGCCCCCCTTTGCACGCAGCATCACAGTTCCCATACTTTTTTAATGCACTTCGACCACTGATCCCAGCAGATGCAAACACAGAGTTCTTCTGCAAACAATCCGCAGGTACCCAGCGAAGGAGCATCGGACCACTGCTCTCTGAGCAGTGCAAAGGAAAAATAAAATGATAATAACAGAACGTTATTATCATTATATTTTTAGAATGGAGCCAGGTTAGGGCGGGCTGGGCTCGCATCAGAGGGAGGAGGAGTGGTTGGTGCACCAGAAGTGCGCATGACGGTTTGGCCGGCCGTCTTGGGCTGGCCAAACCGTCATACGCACTTAGCATGTTCTCCACCCGGCTGTATTGCACAGCCTGGGTGGAGAACATGTACAGACTCCCACTCCCTGTCTGAGCACCGAACCAGGCCGCTAAAACCAATCACTATGCTGCTGTCATGCTGGTGACAGCAGCATCATGATTGGCTAGGGGAGTCTGAATGCTGCTGGGAGCCAGGAAAACAGGGAGGACCGAGGAAAGGCGGCGGCTGGCGACCAGCAAGTAAGTCCTCTTTTTTTTTCTCTAAGCCCCCATACCACTGACTCCCCCAGCCGCGGTTCTCTACCAGCCACCACTGCAGGTACCGACTTAGGAAATATAGGCATATGCATGGAAGTAGGCATGAAGGCTTTGGGAGTTCAAAAAATGTATAAAACATCCCAAGTCACGGATGTAAACCTAGGACTGTGAGGCCTATCTCATTTTGTTTCTGAATTTTGACGTCAAACGCCACAAAGGCTTGGAGAGCGCAGAACACCGTCCCTTTTTCGCCTGTTTTTTGCGGTCCCCCCACTTGCATCTTCCATCTGCCTCATTTTAACACTTTTGGCTCTGCCCTGTTACAGAAACAACATTCGATGGGAATATTTTCAGCCATTTAATTTAGCTAAACTATACATTTGTAGAAATTTCCCACAGCAGAAAGACAGACATCTGGCTGGAATAGCAAGCGGTGAGATGCACTGCTCTTCGTACTCACCATGACATTTTCCACTTACATCACACCCAAGCCGGTCTCTCTGTGAATTGCTTCAGAAACCCAGCAGCATGCCATGCCTTTTATGTATAAAAGCAAGGCTGCCCTGTGTGGACAGCCAGGGCTCTGCCTTGTGTAAGCAGGAGGGATATTTTCACTTCCTTTCCCAATCGCCCATGAAATTAGTCACAAGCAGTGGTCATTATAGATTATTTCTGTGATTTCTACGAGGCTATCGTGGTCAAAGTATCAAAACTACCTACATATATGTAGATGGGGTGAAATCACATTTTATGGAATCATTCTGTTTATTAAGCCAGTCTAGCATGGTACACAGCTGTTCGCCTACAACCAATGGTATGGAATATATGATCCAAATACAACCCTGGGGCCTGAAATCCCATTTTAGATCATAAATATTATATCCTTAAAAGTGGAAAGAGAATTTGTGTTTAAATGATGTAGTTTTTTCTGGAACGATCTCATATCATGTTTTTTTGTAAATCACGTTAAACTCGTAGCAAAATCAACTTTCCTGAACAATGACGCAAGACGTAGGTGTGGCCTACACAGACTAGCGCGCATTCACGAAGATATGTGGTTGGCTTTCACAAGAGGGGGCTGAAAGGAGTGGAGTGGGTTGAAGGAGTGGAGTGGAGAAAAGAAGAGATAAGGGTAGATATGGATTTTGGGCAGTAGTGGGTCCATTAGAAAATGAAAAAAAACATTTTGTGCTAGGTGAGCAGAATAAGCGAGCTTTAAAAACATAAACTTGCTTTTCAGAAGACTTTGTGGGACCTTGTTAAAACCATGTGGGGCCCCACCACAGCTCTCTGTAAAACTGAAACAATGCCCAGGGAAAGAATTGGAGGCAGCTCCAAAATGCTGCCATGGACTGCCTTATCTGAACATTTCACAAAACAGGCAAAGCCTGTATTTGTGATATATAAATACCATTTGCAGCAGCAGTGGAGGACCCTGAAAAGAGTGGGGCCTGGGTTAAAAAAATCTTGACTGCCCTCCTCTTGTGTGTAAAATGTGTCAAACTCAGGTAAGGATGCTTGTCTGGGAGCGAGAAGGACTAAACCTGTTCTCTACATCTTTGAACCTAAGTTTCTCCGAAGGGCTTGTTGACTTGCCTCCTGTTCTCTGAAGTTTCAGGGTCACAAAAGACTTCTTGCAACTCTGCTGGTGCTGCTGTGAGTCCTACTCTTGCCTGAGGTGCACCCTCCAGTCCTGGGCCTCCGCAGTGGGTTCTGCAGCTGTTTTCTGGAAAAATCGATGCAGCGACCACTTAGGGGTCGATTGGAACCGAAGCAGTGCCCTCCAATGCTGCCACAGTGCCGATTCGACGATGACGTGGATCTCGAGTATGACGCAGTGCTGATCCAAATACGCCACTGCGAGGCTCGACTTCGACGCAGCGCTGCTCCTTAGATACCGACTGCGTGAATATGAACTGACGCATCGAGTCTTCGACGTCGATGCTTGCTCCATACAAAGGTACTTTTTCAGCAGGCCCAGCGTAGGTCCTGTAGCCGGCCTTCCCTCCATCGTGGTTGTCCTGAACTTTGGATTTACCCCGGTCTAGCGTGACCTCAAGTAACCTTTTAGCGCTATTGACTTCTAAGCACTGTTTTGGGATTCAATCTTTAAACATTTATATATCGACTTCTACTTATTGGATTTTTGTTGTTTGGGTCTTGTTTTACTCATAAAAGTCTTCTACATTTTTCCTAGCTGGAGTGGAGTCTTTATGTGATGTTTGCACTGTGTTACTGTAACTTATGTTAAGCCTGACTGCTCTGTTCCGAGCTACCAGAGGGTGAGCACAGGTTAATTTAGGTTGGGTATCTGACTTACCCTGACTAGGATTGTGGCTCCTGCTTGGACAAGGTGGATACTCTGCGAACCAGAAACCCCAATTTCTAATGTACTTCTATTAAATAAAATGCGACTATAGAGTCCAAACTTTGTTTAACATTTGACTCAATGGAGAGCAGCAAGGAATGCAAAACTTGCTTCTGTATGAATAATGGCTCAGTCCAAGCTGGTGATCATTAGCGATTTGTCACTGAGGCCTCAATTACAAGTGCATGGAAACTGTTCGGGTAAAAAGGATTCTGGCTGTTGTTTCCCCACCAATTTCCGGCCATTACGAAATTTAATTCCTAGAATGAAAAAGCACTATTCAGACCAGAATTCCAGGTCAAAAATATTGGTTTCCATGATTCTGATACTATGCTTTCAACATGTACCACATGGTGTGAACCAGTGGTAAAGGTGAGGCAGGGTCACAGCTAATCACTGTGGAGGGGTGATGGGTAAGGAAAGATGTGGGCAGGGTCAGGGGCTGCTAGGGGAGTGCCCCATGCTTCCCCGTGCTGTGGGTGGGAACAGGGTAGCGGCAAGGCTGAGCCTCTGCTCTTTGGCTTGCCTTTGGTAGCTGATTTGTTTATTGCGTGCATTTCTGCACCCTGTAAATCTAGGCTCAGTGCTTGTAATCCTGAGAGCAGCATCACTTGATCACAAATAATTGGCCAGGGTGGTACCCTCCCCCAGGAAAACTACGCTAGCTAACGTGTAATTAGCCCTTATAAAGCTCACACAGAACTCCAGTCAGGTTATTTTAGCCTTTGGGGATGTTCCAGTGGCAAACCACCTGTTATTTTTAGGAAAAAGGAAAGGCTTTGGTATGCACTTTTCATTCAATACTGGCATTTTTATCCATTTAATAATAAGGAATGTGCCATATTTTCATGTGCATTATTTAACTATAAACTGAAATCATATTGCCCTGTTTATTACAGTGGTGGAAATGAATTTGGCTGTTTTAGTTACTATTTCAAATGAATGCACATTTCTTTGTCCATGCGATAGAAAGAAATTGCGCTGGTTATTCTGCCAACAGCCTCTATCACCCTTCTACAACAAAAACAGAATACATTTTATTCCATTGATGGTTTCTACAGTGTCTGTGGTGGGAGATCCTGAAGATGGTCTGTGCACCGCTTTGCTTCCATCATCACTGGAGATCATGGTTCGCTGTAAGATCATGCTTAATTTGTAAAAAATAATTGCAGGCTCCCAAAATTTTAATTTGGAGGCCGCTGCCCACTTCCATCACTGACCCTGCCCACTTCCACTGCTCACACTGTCCACTTCTGCCACGGGTGCTGCTGGCTCCCTGAGTGGATACCACACAAAGCTCCGTATAGTATCGACAATGAATTCAGCAAAGCGAGCATGCAAAATGAGTGAGTTCACTTTCCACAGGTGGATTAAGGTGTGGGGAGGAGTCAGAGCTTAATTTGAGCCAGTGGTTTACAGTGCTCGGCACCAGCACTTAATTGTCAGCACCGGCTCTAGTGACAGTCCACCACATGGTGGCGCTGTCTGAGCTGTTCACAACAACCATGTTTATTAAGTCATATGACACTGACATTGAATAATTATAGCTTTGAGTGGCCTGAAATAGTCTCAATTGTCACACTTGTAGGAGAGCGATGGTTAGGTGTTATGTTGGTACTGTCATTGGCAGCGCTGGCTGGGGCAGCGCATGGTGCAAGCTGCAGTAGCCTTCCGAGAAGGGCCCTGGCACTTAATGTTTTACAAATTAAGCACTGGGAGGAGCGCTCCCCAGAGAAAACTTGAAAAATATGACAAATTAGTATTATTATTGCTTGCGGTGGGTGACTGTCCACCGCTAATAGTAATCCACTTCTTACAGTACCCTGAGAGGCATGAAAAGTTCACATGCCGATTTATTCACATGCACATCCTGAGCGAGGCTGAATTATGCAGGTTTTCCAAGGATTTACCCCATACTTCAGGCCAGAAGGGCATGCTGTACCACTGGCAGCATTTAATTGAAAATGTAACATTTATTTTTCACTGGAAGCCTCACTGATTGGAAAACTAAGACTGCTTTTTGCAAAGACATGTTTAATGTGTTGTGTTTGTAGTGGGAAATAAATATGAACTATTGGTCACCCGACACACTTTACAAAACTGATATTTCTGTCAAAGTGCTGCTAAGGCCCAAATGTGCTGAAGTGGTCCAGAATGGATTAATGCTTAGGCTATGTCTGAGCCTGGATGGAGGATTGGGTTTACGTGTCAGGAGCTGGGGCACTAATTAATTCACTGATATATTGGCCATTGCACCTTCTGGCCCATTAATGATAACATGGCTAATACTGGTACTGTCATTGTGTGAGAGGGCTTGAGCACCATAACTTGTATGAACCTGTGAGCAAGGCAAGATTTTTCTCATCCATATGGAATGGGATAATGGTGGCTAATTTATTAGTTTGGTGAATGCGCCCCGAAGTAGGGGAGAGGATGTAATCTAACGGCTAGGGCGGTCAATCTCAAATCTGGGGAACCAGGTTCGAGTCTCGGCAAAGATGCTCAACATCCTGTGATTCTGGGCAAATAACTTAATCTCCCCGTGCCTAACAAAAATGAATGTGTCCTTGTGTAACGCAACTGGTGCTCATGTAAAGCGCTCTGATACCTGATTCCTTTGGGTCAAGCTTGCGCTATATAAAACAAATAATAAAAAAATTAAAAAAAGTAACAAACCAGTGGAGAGAAGAAAGTTGTAAAACACAATACAATGAGCAGAATATACAAAATATGAAAACACAAGTGGGCAAAGTATTGTAGTGAGGCAGATGTCCTGCACTAGTGTTTCCATTTGTGTTATTCATGAAGACCAGCTATTAATTCTCATGAGCTCAGCTAGGCACCTGCTTGTTCACTCAGTGGGAACTTCGTCATGTGACTGTGTATGTAGTATGGTATATATTTGGGCTCTACTTTGTGTCGGGGAGCTCTACTTCCAGTGCATAATTTGAGCCGGTTGTTTCTGGTGCGCAGCACTGGCACTTAATCATCAACATCGGCACTTTTCATGAGCACCAGTTATGGGCACATTCATTTATGGTAGGCATGGGAAGATTAAGTGATTTGCCTAGAATCACACGATGTTGAGCCGACGCCGAGACTCGAACCTGGTTCCTCTGCTCTGAAGTTGAGGCTCTGGCCATTACACCACATCCTCTCCCCACTTTTATGGTTAATAGTTGGTTCTGTTTTAGGTGGCGCTAACAGGAGAAAAGGGCTGGTGCAAGCTGCCTCCTGACGAGAGCCCCGGCACTTATTTTCTTTACAAATTAACCACTGCCTACTTCATTGCCAATATTTTGGGATGCTATTTTCAGCTGTCTCTGTGGTTTTCAATACTATTTGTTTTAATAAACACTTTCAGACTCGATTGAAACAACAAAAATGGAATGATGGTAGGTGTCTTTTCAACTGTGTGACTTGTAAATATAACTACAGCTCACCTTCAGCTTATCCAACACCTGTTTGGTCACAGACCGGTATAAAGCTGCCTGCGTATGTGGCTTCCAGAGCCCAGAGCTAAGTGTTTCATGTGGTTGTGAACAAGCCTGAAGGCCCTGTAGATGCTCTGAAGACTTGCCACACTTATGCTGAACTTGCCTGCATCAAGGCTCTCAACATCCTGAAGCCCTTCATACCTTCCAGCAGAGACTGGAATAAAGCTGCCTCAAACTACTTCTTCAAGTGTCTGTGAGATGAACACTGACTGTGCCTGGTGAGGACACTCTATCCCTGCCCTGCCTTTTGTTTTGTGCTTCTATGACCATACCTTTATTTGGAATTCCAGCACCAGATTCAGCCGCTGCCCCTGCAGGTAAGAGCAGTGGGGCCGGGAGGGGGGGATTTTGACAGAAGATGACGAGGGAAAATTAATTATTTATTTAAGTTTCCCTTGTGGCCGTCTGTCGAATCCCCCACAACCCGGCCCCACCGCTCTTACCCGCACCATCCGCTCCTGACCAGGTTAGTATGTGTGCTAATTGGATAGAGAGGGGCTGTCATGGCCAGTGCGAAATTTCTAAATGTGCTTGGCAGTGCTTATTTTGTAAATGAAAGAGTGCCGGTGCCCAAAGCTCTGCTCAGAACCCAGCGGTCGGTGCAATTAAATGTCAGCACCCCTAATAACAAAGCTGTGTAGCCTTCAATTCACCCCAGGCCTCTTTAATCCACTATTGCAGGTTCCTTCTTTCTCCCTTTGGGACTGTTTTCAGTCTCTCTGTCTTCCTCCTGCTTTCGCTTTCTCTTTTTCTCCTTCTCTTACAATGACTAAGGGCCATATGTATCAAGCCCATTTCCCGTTCGCAAACGGGCCGATTCTCAGAATCGGCCCGTTTGCGAATGGGAACAAGCCTTTTGGGATGTATCATCCCAAAAGGCATTCGCAAAATAGAGAATCGCAAAAATTGCGATTCTCTATTTTGCGAATGCATTTAAGGAATCGCTAATTGCGATTCCTTAAATGAAATGTATGAAGCACCTAAGTTGTGCGATTATGGCTTAAGGAATCGCAAATTACCACCAACTACAGGTTGGTGGTAACTTGCGATTTCTTTGAGAAATGCATTTTTTGCATTTTTCAAAGTGGCATGTGGCGCACATACATGCCCTTAGGGCATGTATGTGCGCCACATGTGCACCCATGCTCATTTCAGGGGTGCAACAGGGTGTCCTTTGGACACCCTTGCAACCTTGAAATTGCATTCTCAATTTGCGATTCTCTAATTGCTAATCGCAAATTGAGAATGTCCTCCCATTCATTCCTATGGGCCTCTAGGCCCATAGGAATGAATGGGGAGGGTTTCTTAACTGCGATTCGCAATTTGCGAATCGCAATTAAGGAATATGTAGGATTCGCAATTTTTCTTGCGAATCCTACATACATCTCGTTATGCGATTCTCAAATAGCGATTCTTAAAAATTCGCTATTTGAGAATCGCAAACACAAACTTTGATACATATGGCCCTAAATGCCTAATGCAGAAAAATAAGTGCCGGTGCCCCCCACTGGCAACCACTGGCTCAAATTAAGCACTGGGGCTTGCACTTCATTGCAGTAGGTTAGAATGTGGTCTGTGCCCCTTTCGTAAACGAGATTGGTCCCCACTGAGCGAGGAGCCAATCACCTGGTGCCTATCAGACTCCAGTCCATTAGATATCTCCACAGCAAGACACCAACACCAATTTACCGTCCTCCAGCAGGTACAATTCTATTCCTAGAAAGTTTTTTTTCTTTGTTGAATGAAGAGCGACTTATCCTTTTGCTGCGGGTTACTGCTACATTATGTTTTGGTTGGCACTGTGTTTCTCTTTGTTTCAGCTTGTTTTTTTGGCATTTGTGATCAGTAAGATCTCAAAGGGAAACGTTTTTCAAATCTGATACAAAGTAATTCAATTTTGGTAGGAGAACTGTTATGCTCCATTTTAGAGCGTTTGGATTGTAATGTGAACATTGTGTGAACCATTGCACCATTACAGTAATTGAATTGGTAATGTTTGTGTTAACTTGTTTTCAGGAGCAGCCTGGTGATTTCAGCTGTTCAGTGAGCTCTAGCCATGTATAGCCATGTATAATGCTTACAGCCAGAGTCTCTGTTTTTGTCATGGTATTGTGTTGCATTACCATCTTATCATGCTTTGTGTGCTGTGCATCATTTGTGCTATTTCTGCTGAAAATATATTTGATTATTTAAATATATTATTGAAGTGTTCTATACTAATGATAATTGCAAACCTTGAGACAGGCTTTTAGAACTCATTCACATCTACCAGGAATGTCAACCAGGCTTGTGAGGCCAACTTTCCATAGCCAACTTTCCATAGCAGACCAAGGATCTGAATTCCCGGTGAGCAGGGAAGAACAGCACTTAAACTTTGATAATGCTTGGTGGTTTCTGTGAGTGCACAGGCTGGGAAAACACCCTGACAAGCCTTCAGTAACTTCTTACCCTAGAGGCCATTGTTAGACCTGGCTTTTTTATCCCCAGACTTTTTGATTTTTGGCCTCCTGTTTCTGAGCAGTTTCTGTTGGTTTTATGACTCCGGGCACTTTACCACTGCTGATCAGTGCTAAAGTGCATATGCTCTCCCTGTAAATTGTGTTTATGGAATGGTGTTTTCATGATTGACTTATTTGATTTACTGCTAAGACCCTAGTACAGTGCACTGTGTGTGCCCAGGGCCTGTAAATCAAACGCTGCTAGTGGACCTGCAGCGCTGATTGTGTCACCCACACAAGCAGCCTTTCAAAAGTGTCTCAAACCTGCCACAGCAGTGTCTGCACACATTCGCTACAGATATGTCGACCTGGCAAGTGCACCCACTTGCCAGGCCCTAACCTTCCCTTTTATTACATGTGAGTCACCCCTAAGGTAGGCCCAAGGTACTCTTGTGGGCAGGGTGCAGTGTATGTGAAAGGTAGGACGTGTACTGATGTGGGTGACATGTCCTGATAGTGAAATCTAGTGTATTTCGTTTTTCACTATAGAAAGGCTATCTGTCCCATAGGATAGAATTGGAGTTTATTTACAACATCTTATAAGTATAACTTTCCATTGGGACAAGATGGAAAGGTGGATTTTAGTGTGCCTGAACTCAGAATATAAAAATGCATATTTTAGTGAAGATGATCTTTATATTGTGTGTTTGAAAATACCACTTTTAGAAAGTGGGTATTTTCTTGCATAGTCATCCTGTGTGCCTCTGCTGGTTTGTGGATTGACTGTCTGGCGGCTTTAGAGTGACAGGAGCTGGGGATGTGCATTCACAGTAGACAGCCACTGGGGGGGGGTTGAGGTGTGTCCTGCCTTTCCTGGATGAGTCAGGGCTGGGCTGAATAGGCCTGGGCTGCATTTAGAGTAGTGAGAGGAGATTTCCTTGCACCTGAATGGGCCTGGTCTGCCTTACACAATGCTGTCTCCACCTCCTGCCGGAAAGCTGGGCCAGGGAGGACAGAACTGGTTTTGACTGAGCACAGAGCCTCTCTGCCACAAGAGAACAAAGAGAAATTGAGTATAAATATTGGGTCCCAGACCCCAGAACTTTAGAATACTTCTGGACTCAAGAGGAGCCTCTGCCAAGGAGAAGAGCTGGGAAAGCTGAAGGAGAAGTACTGCCCCTTTGCTGTGTGCTGTCTGGGGTTGGCCTGCAGTGGCTGTTTCTGCCAAGAAGAGGACAAAGAGTTTGCTGTGTGCCGTGCATCCTGCTTGAAGAAGCTCTCCAAGGGCTTGAAGTAGAGTTTGCCTCCTGTTCTGAAGTCTCAGGGACACAAAGACTTCATGACCAGCTCCCCTGAACTCCCTTGCTGGGAGTTCTAACCTGCCAAGAGGTGCCTGTTCCTGTGTTGGGCCTCTGGAGGTTGAGCGTGACGCATCCGCACCCGTTTCTGACGCAACAGCGCTGTGCGGGAAGAATTTCCACGCATCGCCACCGTGCCGCTGAGGAAACCGACGCAGTCTTGTGCACCAATCTCCAAAGTCTGTGATCACCACTCCAACTCCGACGCAGGCCCTGCTGTGCGACTGCAAGAACCGACGCATCGTGGGACCGCGGCTGGAGAGATCAATGCAGCGCCGTTGCCGCTGCATCGAGAACCGACGCATCCCCGAATCGCCACGCATCGCACCAAGGCGCCAAGTCCACAACAACACCAGGGCCGCAGTAAGAAACCGACGCATCACCTCCCTGCACAGTAAGAAACCGACACATCACCTCCTCTTCAGTTAGGAACCGATGCATCACCTCCCCTGTGTGGCAGTAAGGAACTGACACATCACCTCCCCTGGAGCAAGGAACCGATGCATCACCTTCCCTGTGCGTAAGGATCGGATGCATCACCTTCCCTGCGGTTATTTTTGTTTATGATTTTGACGCACCCAAGTTACTTTGTGTTGAAAGTGTTGCATCTATAGTTTGCTATGGACAGAACTGTTTTTACCTTTTAAAAATCATATCTTAATAACTGTATGTTGGATTTTTGTTGATTTGGTCTTGTTTCGTTTAGATAAAGATTACTTATTTTTCTAAACTGGTGTGGTGTCCATTTGTAGTGCTTTCACTGTATTACTGTATGCGTGCACAAATGCTTTACACATTGCTCTGAGATAAGCCTGTCTGCTCGTGCCAACCTACCAAGGGGGTGAGCAGGGGTTGTCTAAGGGCGTAACTCCCCTACCCTTGCTAGGTCCCTACTTGGACAAAGGTGCAAACCACTGCCAACTAGAGAACCCCATTTCTAACAGCCATCTCCACCAGGGACTGGCTGCACCATAGCTGTAAGCTGCAAGCCTCTATGTATTCATCCACTCCTGCATGCTAAGCAAATAGACATCCCGGTTCAGTCGTGGACTGGGGATATTCTCTTGTGCCTCACTTGAGGCTGCTTACACACCAGGAAACCGTCTGCTGACTGGCACTAAGCCATAGTGACTTTTACTGTGTACACTTGGGTGCAGCAACATGGACCCCGCTAGCTACCTCCGCTTCTGGTGAACGGCTCCCAGACCAGATGTATTCAACAACACAGCTATGGATTGGGGTGTAATACATTCTTAACCAGTGTCAGATTGTGTGTGGGGTGGGGTTGTGTATGTCACTCAATTCATCCACTGAATCTACAAACATGTTGCACAGATAATATTATTTGCGGATATGCATTTTTGTGCACCATGGTCAATATGCTCAAATTACTTTTACACTGATGTACCCCGACTGCTCAAAGGCGCCTTGCATGTTGTGATCTGGGAGAGGAGGAGTTTCAGGACGTATCTCATCATTTAAGACTAAAATTGCCACTAGGCTACACGCCCATTGGTCACTCTGTTTTCCATCTTAGACTTCTCTGTTACAATTCATTGCAGGAGGTGTATTCATCCTATTGCTTTAATGGAAATTAACCAAGACTACAACTCCCAAAATACATTAAGTGGGCAAATGAATGCCCAGGATTCAAAATTTCATTTTCGGTTGACATGGGGCGAGATGGTAATACTTTCTTGGCCGTTTCCCTGAAGTGGTCAAACTTAATCTTGTCATTCAAACATGGACGTCAGTCACGTGATGTAGGGAGTGGTCAAACTTAATCTTGTCAATCAAACATGGACGTCTGTCACGTGATGTGGGGAGTGGTAAAACTTAATCTTGTCATTCAAACATGGACGTTAGTCACGTGATGTGGGGAACATTCTCAGGTTTCATGGTAGTCAACCATTGGCAGCTGCACGAACTGCGTCAATGTTTTCCTTTTCTGTGTTACTGCTGAAACCTCGTTGTAGCCTTCATTGTTTCCCACGCATATAATTAAAAGCAGTTCTCAAACATTTCTAGCTGTTGTAGAAGATAGGTAATTAGATAGGTACTTCCGGATGCTGGAGCGCCCATGCTATCAGAAATCCTGACAGTTCTGTACTTTGTTTGCTTCATAGGAGCTCTGTTTTTCGGGGATAGCGCTTAGATATTGGGTTTAACACGCTTTATAAATTAATTTTTCATTTCATTTCTGCACAGTGGTCTGGCTGTTCGACATTAGCAAAAAAATGTCTAAGAAGCAGACACCTTCTTCTAATAAAGGCGTTAACGAGTCCCCGCCGTGGCCAGCACGGATGGCAAGCTTCCTTCCACGCGTTTGCTGTGAAGTGTTCTGCAGTCTCGGGCATGACTGACACATATTCAACAAGTGTCAGCGGATGATACTTTGAAGGCTCGTTTCGTGACCTACTTTCAGCTACTCTTGTAACCAACACCATCCCCGTTCTAAAAAAAAAAAACAAGACAAGTCAAGGGTGTACATGCGGCTCAGGAAATGATTTAAGGGCTGGCCAAGGAGATGTGATGTAACAACACACTGTCATTTACAGGAAGCAGGGGAAAGTGATTCATTTACATTTACAGGAAGCTGGGGAAAGTGATGCATTTACATTTACAGGAAGCTGGGGAAAGCAATTCATTTACATTTACAGGGAGCAGTCGAATGTGATCTTTTACATTTACAGGAAGCAGGGGAAAGTGATTCATTTACATTTACAGCAAGCAGGGGAAAGTGATATATTTACATTTACAGGAAGCTGGGGAAATAATCCATTTCTATTTACAGACAGCAGACGAATGTGATACATTTACAGGAAGCAGTGGAAAGAGATACAATGACTTTTACAAGAAACAGGGAAACAGGGGAAAGTGATACATTTACATTTACAGGAAGCAGGGAAAAATAATTCATTTATATTTACAGGAAGCAGACGAATGTGATACATTTACAGGAAGCAGTCGAATGTGATACATTTACATTTACAGGAAGCAGTGAAAAGTGATACAATGACTTTTACAAGAAACAGTGGAAAGTGATACATTTACAGGAAGCAGGGGAAAGAGATTTATTTACAGTAAGAAGTCAAAAATGATACATTTACAGACACAGGAATCAGTCATTTGTGATACATTCACATTTACAGGATGCAGGAGAAAGTGACACGTTTACATTTACAATAAACAGGGGAAAGTGATACAGTTACAAGAAGCAGGGGAAAGTGATACAGTTACAAGAAGCAGGGGAAAGTGATACATTTACAAGAAGCAGGGGAAAAGTGACACTTTTACATTTACAGGAAGCAGGGGGAGTGATAGTTAAAGGAAGCAGGGGAAAGTTATACATTTACATTTACAGGAAGCAGGGGAAAGTGATACTTTTCATCTTATGCTCCTTGCATTCTTAATTTTTTCCTGCAAGGCTAGTAGGATGTTAGTGTTAATTGTGTATCTACTTGTGAAGAATTTTATTTTACCTGGACTCCTTGTAGATAACTCCACTATAATCCAGGCCCCACTCTACTAAACAGTGGGTGAGAGGCAAATTAGGGTGTGTTAGGTGTGGAAGCAAGGAAGAGTGGGCTAAAAGAAACTAAACAAGAAAGGCCGAATTTTATTAAAATAAAATCCTATAATTTGTATCCAGAATTTTAGGTATTGAAATAGGTGCAAATGTATGATTTTTTTTTTGAGTTCATAAAAGATATCAAGAGTACTTCCGAGCACATATAGGTTTCCATGTGTACTCAAAACATTTTGTCAATGTGTAATTATGTCTATCTGAAACCCAAGCCGCCTACGTAATTTTACATAGTGTAAAATTGTGCACAGGAAAACGCCTTTACATTAGAGCAATAACACTTTTACTTTTTTACCCTTTTTCCTCAAAAGGAAAATAATTCTCCACGAGGAGAATTCCTTCCACTTTACACCCAAGATTTTTAGGTAAGTTCACTTCCCATTCCCAACCTTGAAATGGTTTTTCCTTGTCCTTAACAATCGTAAAGGAATGAGCAGGGGCTATGAATTTTGCTGGGTCCCTTAAATATATTCTAACCAACAATGTAATATGTTTACTCTGTACCAGGTGTCTGCATGGAATTCAGTTATTAATTGGAATAAATAATGAACAATGTTTGTAATTTATTCTATGAAAGAGGCCTATTGGGGTGGGTAAATGTCTCTTTAGAATATATGAGGTAATTGAAAATACCATTTAATGGGTATGTATTAACAATATAATCTGATAATTCACCTTTGTATCCAGCAAAGAATGTAGCCTGTACTGTTCCTGGTTATTTCAATCCTCTTCTTAAAAATATGCGTTATTTTATTCCCACTCCATGAGTTTCATTTTGTAGGATTTATCAGTGCAAGATTATATCCTGGCATAGGAATAGAAATTCACCCAGCTGGAGGTTTTGTTTGCAAGACACTATCCAGTTCTTCTGGACCTGTGACTTTCAAGATATTAATTTATATTATTAATGCTACATTATCCTCGTTTAAAACTATATAGAATTGGTCGTCTCCAAGGGTTTACCCAGAATGTTAGCATTACACAAAAGGGGATCATGGAATACTGCCACAAGTTTCTTTATGTTATAACTCAGCTCTTTCAAGAAGGCTGATCTTTAGGGTGGCAATATCTGATGTGGCTTTCAACTCATAAGTTTAAAGCCACTGCAAGGTAAACTCAGCCTTTCATTTTTATGAGGAAGATAAACTAGATAGCTTTAGTTAAGATTATAGTAAAACTGGTTGTATCTAGCATTTAAAAACAGCAAAAGCTGTGGCGTTAAGCAAAATGTAAAAAGTTATTATTGGTTTTACATAGACTCGAGATCACCAGTGTAGACCCAGTGATCAAGTCTTGTTTTAGCAAGGGGTTAAACTGCCAAAATATGATATGAACTAAATCAAAAATGCACAGTTTACAATTAATGAATGATCTTAACCCATCTGATACCCAAAACTTTAAGCCACTGTTCGTACCTTAATGGGATGAAAGACAAATCCATTTAGTAATATGAGCAATGTACCCCATGCTATACTAGTTGCGGACACAAAATCCCAACATATGATACACTGGCATGTCTCCTGCAATTTGCAATATTGAATAATAAACAACTTGTATATAATACAATATTAAACAAATTCATTCTGAATAGGAGCCCGCACTGAGTTCACTCTTAAAATCAGAAACTGACAAACTATGCAACGATGATCTCGGGACTGACCCCCTTTCGATTCAGCATCTGATCCCTTAGAGGACACTTTCTTAAACTCTATATTAGATATGACATTGAAGAGTGAGTTACTGTGAGAAGCTCTACACACCTCCACCTCAGTCTGTCTCGGCTAACCTGCGATCGAGCGTGAACAACAAGAGAGACAGAGGTACCCGTGTTGTCTCAACTTGGGGTACTAAAGGACTACCTACCAAAATAACTAATTTATTATCTTTACATAAAGGCAAGAAGATTGTTATTACATTTCAACTAGCATAGACTATTTTTCCGGACCAGATAAAGGTTTTTAAGGACTCATTTATGGTTTGGATGGCCGATGTTCGGCTTGTACAGTGGAAGCACTGACTCCAACACAATGGATGAGACCAACCTGTCAAATTCTGCATTCTTTGCCTAGTGGTGGTCTTTTTTCCCCAAAGTAGCTTCTACCCAGGCGCCCAACGCCCATTGGGCTCAAAGGGCTTCAGCCCCCCGTCGTGTGTGGCAGCCCGGGCTGAGACAGCTTCCCAGGCACACACACAGCCGCACCCGAGTACTTCACAGGTCTTTAAAAGACCATTTGCTTGTAAATGAGGCTCTGTTGTTTTTCACCCCTTTTTAGAGCCCCTGCATCCCCACTCTGCCTATTGCTGGAAGAATTAGCCCCCAAATTATTTTTTAGCCCCCCGAAATTTGGCTCTAGTTGCGCCTCTGCTTCTACCGATATGACATGAGCCTCCATCACAGCAGGTCACTATAGCATTATGGTGTGGTGGACCTGCTGTCACTTATGTTTTTCCGAATACAGATTCCCAAAGTGGGGGTCAACCTTATGAGAAAACATAACATATGTGAAAGTAATTTTCTCCCAGTGTGCGGGGATACTTCTGATTTTCTTTCAATTTGGGAGCACCATCGCTGGCAATGGAGTCCCATAAACAATACGCAAAGGCAGGAATGGTGTTGGAGTGAAACCTTGAATAGACTAGCAATTACTGCCAGTGTCAGGTCTACACAATGTTTATCCTTTCTACAGAGTTGACCATTCCACAACCATTATGAGAACCATGTTACCAGCCCCTAAATGAGATGGGAAACTTAGTGTGGGGCAGACATGACAGTCACCAAATTTTGCCAGATGTCCCAAGGGCTCCTATAAACGACCTCTTCTTTTGAATGTTACCATTTCCACTACTATTTTGTTTTTCATTCTACATGTACAGTGTATTTGTTTAACTTAGTTGATTGTTTAAATAATCTACTTCCCTTTACTAGTTAGATAGTTTGTGAACATCATCAAATTCATTTGGGACAGGGGTGGTGTGCCATTCCTTATCATATTTTGCTGCACTCACAGAAGGAAAAGTGCCTTTACTGTTATTTGCTTGTTTTCTTTAAAGTCTCATATGCTTCGAAATCATTAAGTGAGGGTTTTTGCTTTTTCTAGAGTTCTAAGATTCCATGGGGAGGCTATTTAACAGTTCGCATTGACAACTATATTATATGGGTGACGGGAGGCAGAAGAAACACTGTATATGTACCCATTTTCATTTAATCAAATGAGGGTTCCTAAAAGAACCTGTCAAGTTGCAACCACATGCTGTCAACAATGTGAGCAGCATTTTCCAGAGCTATAAGGGTGAAAAAGTTCAAGACTGGAAAAACTTTCCCCAATTTCTTCCCCAACTCTTCGAATGCCACTTGAATGCTAACCACTTAAATATAGAAGCTGGAGGTATATTCAAAACTATTACATCTGGATTCAGCAAAAGTGAGCAATGTGGTCCCCTTGAATATTACATGAGGCATGTGGTGATCTGGAACAATTTCAAACATACTTTTCTCCTACCATCATATTACAACCTCTCTTCAAAATTTGAGACTTCTGCAAGTTGGAAACGGACTTTGGGGGCCCCGTTCAGTGCCCCTGTCCCCCGTGGGCCACTGTTGAGTGGCCTGGGGGCACATGTAGTGCTCCCCACATCCATGCACCGTGTACCAGGCACTACATGTTGCCTGGCACATTGTGCATGGATGTTTGAGAACTGCCCTTTCCACTGTGACCTGTGCTGAGGGCCTTTTTAGCGCCGCAGCACAAGCCAAAATGGAAAAGAGCAGTTTTCCGACCGCCTGCATGATGGTTGCATTGTAATTGGGCAGGAGGGACCGCCGACATATAGTCGGTCAGACACCTGCCGGAGGCGATGGCGGTCGGACGCTCATCTGACCACCATCGTAATGAGGGTCATAGTTTTTCAGCCTTCACAAAACAAAATACAGTATGTCTCTAGTTTCTCTTTCTTCAGCTCAAGTCTTCTCTGCTCCAGGTCCCCGTTAGCGACACTAAAGATTAATTGCCAGTAGGTCTCCTGAGTGTGTTCATGTTACTGTTCTTCTGCTTTCCCAATGGATTTTAACGTTATTCTATAGTATCATGAGAAGAGGGTGTCACAATATATCGGGTCCATTATATAGAACTCTGCTGACTTCCAGTTGGTTCATCTACTTCCTTTAACTTTGTGGTTCTTTCCCGAAGACTGCTGGGAAGTTTACTGGTTAATGTTTTTGGTTGTTACTACAGGGTAACAAGATGTGATAGCATACTTGCCTCCTTGCCTTTAATATAATCAGGGCATTCTTTTACTATCTAGTTAGTAAAATCTGCTCTGTGTTGGCATTACTTCTGAATTAAAATTACACAACTCCCAGCTCCTAAAGTCCAAGTTACAAGAGAAGTTTTTCTTCTGATCAAATGGTGGACAAAGTTGCTTTAATGAGAATATAATTACTTATCCTGGGCACTTAGTTAAGTAGCTGAAATTCCTGAACATTAAAAACGTGTTGTTTATGCTTGGTCATAAAGCCATCATAAATTGTAGAGGCAGTCAGAAAGCTATAAAAGCCCTAGACAACAGAAAGAGAACTTTTTATTTCCCCTGGGGCACTTCAGTTCACTTTGCTGCAGCTCTCACTAATAGAAAATAATAAAACTCATTTCAACCAGGCGGTGCCTAGGGCACTTACAGGTCACGTCAAGACTGGAACAGACTGTTACAGAACACACTTGCCTGCTGTAAACATTAGAAACACCAACGGGGGAGTGGTGGGGGGCTTAAATATTCGAAATTGGATGCTGTAGGTCAGAGTCTATTTTATTCTTTGAAAAGAGAGATGCTATAAAATACATGTTAGAAGGGTGACAATTAATGCATACAAAATCCCCAAAATATTACTGTGTGTGTTGGCAGTCGCAGTCAATGATGGCACGAACAGACTAGGAACATAAAAACATTATTGTAGGGTTTATTTTTAGTCCTGTATCATGTTAATGATCAAAGAACATTTTGAAGTGGTCGTAAACCACCCTCTAAAGCAAAACAACCAAGCTTTTGTTAATACATCTCCTCCAAAGTTAATATTGTATAATAACTGGACTATGGGCTCCATTCACGTGTATTTATGGGCAAAAATAGCTCAATTTACGTATGTTCAAGTTCACAAAAGGATCAGTGGTGGCTCCTCCGCTAAGGCGGAGGAGCTGTCGCCTCACTGCTCCGCAGTAGAAAACATAAAATGATAATAACTTGCATTATTATCACTTTAAGTTTCCTTCTGCTGCGGCAGCTTTCTGGGCGGCACAGGGCTGCTCTGAGGACAGACTAACAGGGGAGGAGTGGTTTGTCCACTCCTAAGTGCGCAATGACTGTTTGGCCGGCCCCCTTGGGCCACCCAAAACAGTCATGTGCACTTCCCATTTTCTCCATGCAGGCTGCATTACAGCCTACATGGAGAACATGCCCAGGCCTCCATTCCCTGGCTGAGCGCCGATCCATGGCGCTTAGACCAATGACAACGCTGCATTGCAGCATTGTGATTGGCTATCGGGAGCTGGGTGCTTCCTGCTGCTTCCTGTATCCTGCTGCAGGACAGAGCAGGAAGAAGAGGACGGAGGAGAGGCGGCGGCCGGCTGGCCATAACAGGTAAGTGTTAAAATGTTTTTTCACCCCCTCACCCCCCTGCCCCCGCCCTGCCCTACCACCCGAGTCCGGTAGCAGCCGCTACTGAAAAGGATTCCTGCCAGAGGTAAATGCAGTGGTGGCTGGCAGTTCCTGAGGGTGGTGAGACGGGTATGGGGAAAAAAATAATACATAAAATAAAACACCTTCCTGCATTCCTGCTACGAGGGAAAGTCCTCCGTTGTCTTCTCTCCTCAGGCTGGATCCCAAGCCAATCCTGGCGCTGCTCTCATGCTCATGAGAGCAGTGCCCTGATTGGAGAGAGTGGCCTTTGTCGGCGCTCCAGGGGGCACTGGATACCTGCGCTTAATCTCAACACAGCTGTCTTAAGACAGCTGGGCTGAGAGGTTTAAAGTGCCCATGTGTGGCTGGCTGTCGCAAGAAGGATGGCCAAAGAGACATGCGCACTTTAAACAAGTGCAAAAGGCAGCCCACCCTCCTCAGTGCTACTGCTGCCATTAAGCAGCAGCCCCGCCACCGTCCTGACACTCCGTTTGGGACGGGAGACGAAAAATAAAAGGTAATGAATTGGCTTCATTACCATTTTATTTTTCGTCCTGGGGCATTTCAGTGGGACGACGCTCCTCAGCTATAACGTACCTATGTAAATGGTTTTAGTACTTTGCATTTCTCTGCCATGAGTGAGGAGAAATCTGCAGTGGTAGATAGACCCCAAGCAAGAGAACGACAGTGGGCAGATAACGTCATAGTATGCTTTGAAAGTTAGGGAACACTTACAAACCTGTGAGTTTGTTGGCATTCACAAACTCCAAAGAGTCCCTGTCCCACACTGGGAATGGTTGGGGTTCTTTCCCTTCTAGCAAGGACAAGGAAACAGATCGATTACCTCTAATCTTGGAGGGGTTGAGAAGGAAGGGGTTGCTGTAGTCTAAGGAAAAAATATGTTTCCCTGTGGATAAAAAATAAATTAAAAGTACAAATGCATATTGAGCTGCATTTGCCATTGTGCACATTATGTAGATTTACCCACTGGAGAAATGGGAGCTCAGGGAACATGTCACATGACACTCCCACTAATATACCCAGGATCTGCGCATGGTCGAGTTCACCAGCCATATTACTGAGAATGTCTGTGAATTTTCAGAAGTATTGAATGTGCTCCCCTTTGTGGGAGTACTTCCATGGTACAAATGTACTACTTTTTGTTTTTAAGGTTTGTTATGACTTTTAGCTTATTACAATAAAGAGCGAGAGAACGTGTTCTAGACAAATACGTTTAATTATATGTAAATTATGGATTGTTGCAAATCTTGGTGAACATGCAGTCTATGAGCATTAAAGTGTCCTATCCCTTTTTTGCAAAATTATAGAAAAATTAAGAAAGCAATTATTACAAAATCTCTCCGGAAAAATAAAACAACAAGAATTGCATGCAACAGGAGACCTTGAACTAAATGAGAAGGAGGCAGGAACCTCATATGTATTGCTAAAAATCCCAGAGCTGCCAGCACTGCAGAGCTGAAAAACGTATTTTTGAGAAATAAAGTTAAGGCCGCTTATTTCCCCTAATTGTGTAAATGGCATCAAGAGAGTCCGCATATAAATTTGGCTATCATTGGTTTAAAAAATAAATAGACTCCATACCTTGCATTCACAGTGGGTGTATTGTGATGGATAATTAGAAAGAAAAAGACCAGTGGTTTATGAATTGCCCTAATATGGGCAATTCTCAGATAACCCCGAAACTGGTCCTAGGATGCTTGTTTCCGGTCCAGGGAGGACATGGCTTGGCAGTTTGGGCTGGACTGTTCCCATGAGGCACAGGGTCAAGACTGATTTGCATATGGCCAGGTCTAAACTGGGGTGGCATGATGAGCAAAAGAATGATGGATTTAACCCAGATCTCTTGACTGGGGGTGAATGTTTTGATTTTTTCTGCATTCCATCCATCAATTGTGTGTCTTTTGCTTTCTCGCCCTAAGTGCGCCAGGTATGCCCAGCCGTGGGTCCTGGGCTCACTGTGCCACTGGAATCAAGCTATCCTGGCTGAAAAGATGTGAAACCCCAAAACCGGTCCTAGGATGCTTGTTTCCGGTCCAGGGAGGACCTGGCTTGGCAGTTTGGGCTGGACTGTTCCCATGAGGCACAGGGTCACGACTGATTTGCATATGGCCAGGTCTAAACTGGGGTGGCATGGTGAGCAAAAGAATGATGGATTTAACCCAGATCTCTTGACTGAGGGTGAATGTTTTGATTTTTCTGCATTCCGTCCATCAATTGTGTGTCTTTTGCTTTCTCGCCCTAAGTGCGCCAGGTATGCCCAGACGTGGGTCCTGGGCTCACTGTGCCACTGGAATGAAGCTATCCTGGCTGAAAAGGGGTGAAACCCCGAAACCGGTCCTAGGATGCTTGTTTCCGGTCCAGGGAGGACCTGGCTTGGCAGTTTGGGCTGGACTGTTCCCATGAGGCACAGGGTCAAGACTGATTTGCATATGGCCAGGTCTAAACTGGGGTGGCATGGTGAGCAAAAGAATGATGGATTTAACCTAGATCTCTTGACTGGGGGTGAATGTTTTGATTTTTTCTGCATTCTGTCCATCAATTGTGTGTCTTTTGCAATTCTCAGATATTACACACATTCAGTGGAAAGCAGAATGGGAAATATACACAATGTTCTAACTTACTGTACAAAGACTTTGAATGTTATCACAAAAAATATTACTCAATTTGAATAACCAATCCAAAAGCAAGTAGTATCATATAATTATATGAACAATATTTTGAAGTGCTTGGCAGAAAGGAGACAATACAGAGCGATGTGGATAAAAACCAGCGAGCTTGAACAAAGGCAATTTTAGCAAAGATACCACCCATTGCCTGACATTTGGCTTTATTACACTTCCATGACGTCATCAATTATTCAAAAGAATCATTATTGCACAATGTCTATATTATATTGTTCACCGTAAGGAATAATGAAATGATAATAAAACATTCTGCATATTATCATTGAAAGTAATTAATTTAATACATTTGAGGAACCGATTTTGACTAAAAGCAATATTTATTTCTCTTTTCGCAGACCATTAATTACCAATGACAATTACTGTTGTAATATAAGCAAATAAACTTTGTTTGCCCATGGAGCAAGAAATAGCTGTATATAACAACAGGAGGTGTGAAAATAGAAATTGTGAAGAAATAGCTCATGAAGGAAGGTCCAAGATTAGAGAATTAGTGAGATGCATTTTATGTGTCTCTAACGAGAGGGCTGTTTAAAAGTAGATTGTGAATGACCATGATAGTGTTAATGGGAAAAGCATGAATTCAAACAACGAAATCAATACATTGAAAAAATAACCTATGATCAGTGTGATTGCAAAGTAATTCACTCAAGGCTTACATCTAAGTGGATGAAAGGAGGATTTTCTTCTGATGTTTGATCACTGGAAATTCTGAAGATGTATAAGGACTATTAGGCTATGGTAGTGAAACCACAGTCTTGATATGGCTTAGTACTAAAGCCCCCAGCCTCTGCAACCAGGAGATCCCACATAGGTAAACATTTTACAGTAAGGGTCACCATAGCTCATAACTTGGCAAGGTAATCATCAAAATAATGTTTGAGATGTTGTCTGTAATAGACCACCCATACAACAATACAGTCAGTGACATAATGAGCTTTAAAAGGCCACAACAAGCTTAAGTAAAAAGAAGAAAATGTAATAAGAAAAATAACACAAAAGCAAAAAGAAAAATAGACAAGGGTTTTTAATGGAGAACCAAAAAGCAACAACTTTCCAAAATCTAAATAGCAAAAGGTGCTGCCTGGAAAAAGAAAAGGGAAAACTAACAAAAAATGGCCATCCAACAATGTACTGTGATCTGCATAAATTAAATTGCTGACTCATGAATGTGCATGATCACTATTTGAACTGAGTAACGTTGTTGGAGCAGGAAAAAGTCATAAATGGGGAGCCAGGCTGCCAACAGAGGTGTCTCCAGACAAACCGGTTATGCAACTTGAAGCAGTTGTGAATGTTGGCATTTGAGCTGGAAGGAACTGCAAGTAGGACAAGGGTGAAAATGATGTCATTTGGCAAGCACTTGTGCTGAAATCAGCCTTTACCATGCAAGGTGTATATATATATATATATATATATATATATATATATATATATATATATATATATATATATTCTGCTCCAAAGGTTGTCCACCTGGTGAGTAGCACTCGATCAACAGCTTTGTTTATGATAGGCAGGGACGAGGATCCGCTTGTAGAAGCTGCTCCGTAATGGAAATGCCTGACGCGTTTCGAAGCTCCATATGCTTCTCTTCAGAGGCTTGAACGGAGACAGTGTGTGCAAACGCTGAACCCACTTCGCCATTTTCATATTGCACACCCACCAATGGGAAGCTCGAATGAGACTGTGCATTGTGGGAAATGTGGTCCGGATAGCACACAAATCTTGTCCTGTATGGACCCTGCAAGTGGACTCGTCCTCAATCCTGTTTGCGGCTGCTGGCCCACATAGCCGACATGATAGTTACCATGTCGGGTGGCCCCCATAACCTCTTTAACGCGGCCGTCCTGCCGCGGAGCTAGCACCACCCCGCGATTTGAGGGGGCCACGCGATTTGGTATTGACCGAATCGCAAATGTGGGGCAACAACAGAGGATTTAGGACGGACCCGTCTGCGGGGTCCATTGAGGACTTAATCCAACAGGATATTATGTGTGTGCATCCATTCATGGACATTGCCGAAAACTACAATCCCCATCATGCACAGTCTCATAAGAGCAGCCCATGCGAGGGCGTGTAATATTCAAATGTGAATGGGATTGGCTTATGCACACATCCGTTCCGTTAAAGCCTCTGAGGAGAAGTTGAGGAACTTCGAAATGCATCAGGCAGTCCTATACGGAACGGCTGTTTCAAGTACTGCTGGAGGAATCCGTCCATACCAATTAAAGGCTGTTGTCTTGCTGCTGTTGCCCAAGTGCTGCTCGACTGGTGGACAACCTTGGAGCTGAATCTTTAACACGGCCGTCCTGCCACGGAGCTAGCACCACCCCGCAATTTGAGGGGCCACGCGATTTGGTATTGACCGAATCGCAAATGTGGGGCAACAACAGAGGATTTAGGACGGACCCGTCTGCGGGGTCCATTGAGGACTTAATCCAACAGGATATTATGTGTGTGCATCCATTCATGGACATTGCCAAAAGCTACAATCCCCATCATGCACAGTCTCATAAGAGCAGCCCATGCGAGGGCGTGTAATATTCAAATGTGAATGGGATTGGCTTATGCACACATATGTTCCGTTAAAGCCTCTGAGGAGAAGTTGAGGAACTTCGAAACGCGTCAGGCAGTCCTATACGGAACGGCTGTTTCAAGTACTGCAGGAGGAATCCGTCCATACCAATTAAAGGCTGTTGTCTTGCTGCTGTTGCCCGAGTGCTGCTCGACAACCTTGGAGCTGAATCTTTAACGCGGCTGTCCTGCTGCGGAGCTAGCACCACCCCGCGATTTGAGGGGCCACGCGATTTGGTATTGACCGAATCGCAAATGTGGGGCAACAACAGAGGATTTAGGACGGACCCGTCTGCGGGGTCCATTGAGGACTTAATCCAACAGGATATTTATTATGTGTGTGCATCCAGGGCCGGACTGGCCGTAGCGGGCACCGGGCATTTCCCGGTGGGCCGCCAGGGTGGGGCCGTTTTTGTTCCAGGGCCGTTTTTGCAGCATAGCTGCAATATCGGCCGCTGTAACAAAATCGTCGAAACCGGCCCTGGCAAACAGCTCGGCCGCACACCAACCCCCCGGGGGGCCGGCCGAGCACTTTGCCAGGGCCGGTTTTGGTTCCCAGTCCGGCCCTGTGTGCATCCATTCATGGACATTGCAGAAAACTACAATCCCCATCATGCACAGTCTCATAAGAGCAGCCCATGCGAGGGCGTGTAATATTCAAATGTGAATGGGATTGGCTTATGCACACATCCGTTCCGTTAAAGCCTCTGAGGAGAAGTTGAGGAACTTCGAAACGCGTCAGGCAGTCCTATACGGAACGGCTGTTTCAAGTACTGCAGGAGGAATCCGTCCATAACAATTAAAGGCTGTTGTCTTGCTGCTGTTGCCCGAGTGCTGCTCGACTGGTGGACAACCTTGGAGCTGAATCTTTAACGCGATCGTCCTGCCGCGGAGCTAGCACCACCCCGCGATTTGAGGGGGCCACACGATTTGGTATTGACCGAATCGCAAATGTGGGGCAACAACAGAGGATTTAGGATGGACCCGTCTGCGGGGTCCATTGAGGACTTAATCCAACAGGATATTTATTATGTAAGTGCATCCATTCATGGACATTGCCGAAAACTACAATCCCCATCATGCACAGTCTCATAAGAGCAGCCCATGCGAGGGCGTGTAATATTCAAATGTGAATGGGATTGGCTTATGCACACATCCGTTCCGTTAAAGCCTCTGAGGAGAAGTTGAGGAACTTCGAAACGCGTCAGGCAGTCCTATCCGGAACGGCTGTTTCAAGTACTGCAGGAGGAATCCGTCCATACCAATTAAAGGCTGTTGTCTTGCTGCTGTTGCCCGAGTGCTGCTCGACTGGTGGACAACCTTGGAGCTGAATCTTTAACGCGGCCGTCCTGCCGCGGAGCTAGCACCACCCCGCGATTTGAGGGGGCCACGAGATTTGGTATTGACCGAATCGCAAATGTGGGGCAACAACAGAGGATTTAGGATGGACCCGTCTGCGGGGTCCATTGAGGACTTAATCCAACAGGATATTTATTATGTGTGTGCATCCATTCATGGACATTGCCGAAAACTACAATCCCCATCATGCACAGTCTCATAAGAGCAGCCCATGCGAGGGCGTGTAATATTCAAATGTGAATGGGATTGGCTTATGCACACATCCGTTCCGTTAAAGCCTCTGAGGAGAAGTTGAGGAACTTCGAAACGCGTCAGGCAGTCCTATACGGAACGGCTGTTTCAAGTACTGCAGGAGGAATCCGAAAATACCAATTAAAGGCTGTTGTCTTGCTGCTGTTGCCCGAGTGCTGCTCGACTGGTGGACAACCTTGGAGCTGAATATATATATATATATATATATATATATATATATATATCTCGGGAAGAGCGGTGGGCCAGGATTGTGTTTGTATAAATATATATATATATATATATATATATATATATATATATATATATATATATATATATATATATATATATTTACATATACATATATTCACTGAAAAAACCATAGGTTTCAGGGACGTTATAGTTAGCTGGACATTTCACTCGCACAAAACCATAGAAATTCCACCGTTATAGTTAGTTCAGTTAACTATAACTCGGGCCCCCGCAATGCACTGCTCATGACGTCACATATTACATCATTTATGGCATGGTCAGTGACATCACTGATGACATCACTGATGACATCTCAAATGACATCACTGATGTCATCTCAAATGACATCATCCAGTGACTGTGTGTTTCTGTAAAGTTTAAATATGTTTTATATATATGGCAAGGTGTATTGAAGAATGAGTGGGTGTATAAGTGTCTGGATGGAGGATTTAGCAGGTATGTAACTGATTGTAAAAGTGACTGATTAAACGTGTCTTACTGAATGCATGGGTTAGTGACCAAATTGTGTGAATGTATGTATGTATCAGTCTGTTTGTTGTTGTGTAAGCTGCTACATGGGTTAGTCAGTAGCTTAGCTACATTAGTGTCTATATGGGTTATTGATTGTTTGCTTGAGTATTTGTATGGGAGACTGAGTGTGTGTGTGGGTGGGTTGGAGGTGTGTGACTCTGTGCATAGATGTGTGAGTAGGTGATTCACTGGGTGTATGGGTTCAAGAGTGCATCTGTGAAGGGCTGTATGGGTGGCTAAGTGTGTGTATGGGTGTGTTGGTGAGTGAATGGATGTCTCAGTGGTACATATGTGAGTAACTACATATGTAAAAGGAAGTATATGTGAGTGATGGTGTATATAAATAACTATATGTGAGACTGAGTGATTGTGAGAGTGGCATGTATGGATGAGTCTGTACTTGTTTCAGTGATTACATAAGAGAGTAACTATGCGTTACTGTCTCTATGAATTAGTGAGGTGGTGTGTGTATAACTGTTTAGGTGAGTAAATGGGAGTGTGATTGATTCTTTGCATGACTGACTAGGTGTGTGAGTAACTCCATTGATGAGTGGCAGTGTGTGAGTGTCTGAATAGGTGTATGAGTGCATATGATAGTGTTGTATTGATAAGTGACTGCATGTATAAGTGATTGTATACGTGAATGAGTGGATGTGTGTGCAGACCTAGGAATCAGTGAGTGAGTGTAGTAACTGGTATTGGTGTGTGGATGGTTTCGAAAATGGTAGTGTGCATTTTACAGTGGGTGTATTAAAGGTTATATTAGGGTGTGATGAGGTGCATCAGATTATCACGTGGATGATGTCATCAGTGATGTCATCAGTGATGTCATTTGAGATGTCATCAGTGATGTCACTGACCATGCCATGAATGATGTAATATGTGATGTCATGAGCAGTGCATTGTGGGAGCGCGAGTTATAGTTAACTGAACTAACTATAACAGTGGAATTTCTATGGTTTTGTACGAGTGAAATGTCCAGCTAACTATAACGTCCCTGAAACCTATGGTTTTTTCAGTGAATTTCAAAGGTTTTTTAAATGCTAATTTCTAACTATAACGTCCATGAAACCTATGGTTTTTTCAGTGAATTTCTAAGGTCTTTTAAATGCTAATTTCTAACTATAACGTGCCTGAAACCTGTGGTTTTTTCAGTGAATTTCAAACGTTTTTTAAATGCTAATTTATAATTATAATGTTCATTAAACCTATGGTTTTTTCAGTGATTTAAATTATCATTCCATTCTCAACCTAGTGAAAACAGCCGATATCGCCAGTTTTCCAACAATAGCTTCCGCAAAAAAATTCGCCACAAATGAGAGCGACAACTAACGCTAATAATATGTAGAGTTGGCGTTCCCGTGCAAAAAAACACGAAAACACCACTTCCCGATATTTTCAACGAGCAGCCAAATCTGGGGTGCGATCCAAAAACAGGCGATAAGCTGCGTTAGCAGTAAGAATTTAACATCTGCCTTTTACTGGTGTAAAGCAGGACGACTACCTACAGTGTGAAAGGGAGCCCAGCCCATAACCACATCTAAAGACCAACACATGTCATAGAGCTACTGACCATGCAGCTCCGACACCCAAGAAGGCCACAACACCCACTGCCATCACCCTCAGGACCTCCCCCGGACCACCCCCTCCCTACTACCACCGAGGCAGCGCAGAACAGGACAGCGGACCCTCCAAAAACGGCATGGTCCCTCAGCCACACAATAGCTGAATGTTGGGAGATGTGGCAACCAAGTATGTGTGAAGGACGCAAGTCACCCATCAATAAAAATGCACACAATACCAAGTGTAGTGGTGATGTGGTGGACAGACCTCACTATGCAGAGCACAAACCTCTCCATGTGGACATATACTGCTGGTACTTGTAGTGTTGTGGACAATAGATGTAACCATGTTACCTCAGGCAGTGGGGAAGATCTCGGTCATGTAGCTGTGTTGTCCCCCCCTGGAAGCGGAAGCGGAGTGGGCTGGTCCAACGTACCCCACTCCAGCGTAGGAGTATGAATAAATAGGCTGGGGCCGTGGTTCACTTGTGGGAAGACAAAACGTCTGCCAGGGCGGCAGCCCTCACCCTGCCACGAGGCCTCCGCCGTCACCGCCGGCCTCCTCGACACAGGCCCCCTGCGAACCCAGCAGCAGAGCACCACAGACTTATGTCTGTACAGACTACTGCCTTCGATCTACACTGCGGACAGCAGGGCTCACAATTCAGATCGAGTCCCGATTGCAGATGACGCAGTCCAGTAGGCAAGAGACATTGCTCCTAGTGCGGCCCGCCCGGACCATGCATCATCGCAGGCTCCACACACGCTGGTTGCTTCAGGTGACACTAACTGTACAGCTCAACTCAACGCCACGTGGCTGTGGGCCCTTGCTGACCGCTGCCTCCGGCCTACATTGCGGTCATCAGGGCTCACATTTAAAATTGACTCTTGATTCATTAATTGCAGAGTCCAGTAGGCAACTAAGTATTACGTCCCTAAAACCTACATAATATCCTTTTAGTATCCTTGCTTCAAGAACTTGTTTTATATCAGTTATAGCTTTAGTACAATGACCAACTTCATCTTGCAAGTCCAAAGGAACACTGAATGGCAGTCTACACTGTGAACAGCAGAGCTCACAATTTGAATTCAGTCTTGATTTATTAATTGCAGACAGAATTGTACTCTATGCCCTCGAATTTTGTCAAGAGGAAGTGACAAAAAGCATTCCTTGATGTCTGTGCTGACTACTGCCTTCGATCTACACTGCGGTCAGCAGGGCTCACAATTCAGATCGAGTCGCGATTGCAGATGACGCAGTCCAGTAGGCAAGACACATTGCATCATCGCTGGCTGCGCACATGCTGAGTGCCACACCTACCACTAACTCTATGCAGCTCAAGTGAACGCTACGTGGCTGTGGACTCTTCCTGACCACTGCCTCCGGCCTACACTGCGGTCAGCAGGGCTCACAATTCAGATCGAGTCGCGATTGCAGATGACGCAGTCCAGTAGGCAAGAGACATTGCATCATCGCTGGCTGCGCACACGCTGAGCGCCACACCTACCACTAACTGTATGCAGCTCAAGTCAACGCGTGGCTGTAGGCCCTTCCTGACTGCTGCCTCCGGCCTACACTGTGCTCAGCAGGGCTCACAATTCAAATTCAGTCTTCATTCATTAATTTCAGAGTCCAGTAGGCAACTAACTATAACGTCCCTGAAACCTACATATTTCGACAGTGTATTCCATAAATGTTTCATCTTTTGTTCCATACACCTACACTGCGGTTAGCAGAGCTCACAATTTAAATTGAGACATGATTTATTTATTGCAGACAGAATTGTACTCTATGTCCTCGAATTTTGTAAACAGGAAGTGACTAAAAGCATTCTTCGTTGTCTGTGCTGACTACTGCCTTCGATCTACACTGCCGATAGCAGGGCTCACAATTCACATCGAGTCGCGATTGCAGATGACTCAGTCCAGTAGGCAACAGACATTTCTCCCAGTGCGGCTCGCCCGCACCACGCATCATCGCTGGCTGCGCACACGCTGAATGTTTCTCATGCCCCTATCTCAGAGCAGCACAACTCATGGACCCTTTATGATACAATGTTTTCTGTATAATTTCACATCTGCTGCCCCTACCTCAGTGTACCACAAGTCATGGACCCTTTACGATACAATCTTCTATGTATTTTTTCACATTTGTTGCCCCTACCTTAGTGCAGCACAAATCATTGACCCTTTATGATTGAATCTATGTGTCTGATCCAATGATTACTGTTGTACTTGTTGCCAGCACCAACCATTCCCGGAGGGCTGGCTTACACTCACCCCACACGCATCCAGCACAGACCTCACTGGACATGTGACCCTGGTAATAAAAATGAGTCGAGCGCACGTGCCCGTACCCAGTTCCACTATCTATCTGTGTCCGTGTGTTCATTATGTATGCAAGATGCCGCCCCTGGGCCCTACCACATTACATTGTGCTATGGACAGCGTATGCAACCATGTTACTCTGGCAGTGGGGAAAACTTCGGTTATGTAACTTTCTCTCGGTCATTGTACAAGTACGTACGTAGAGACTGGATCATTACAGGACTGCAAGGAGAGTGTATAGTGAATTTATAAGTGCTTGGGGATTGGCGGAGTAATTCTATAAGTACATATGTTGGCGCAGCCTAACCCCGAACACAAGCTTGGCTCTAATTTGCTGCCCTCCATGTGCCAAAAACTGAAACTTAAACTTTCCATGGCCCTGTATTGCTACAGCTGCAACACTCCACTGAATGTGCAATAAACATTCAAATCCACACAGATGTGTCATGTCCACCATCTTTCATGTGTGGAACTATGGATGAATGTAGGGTCAGTGATTCCCCGTACCTTCCTTGTTGGCCATGTTGTGGGACTTGGCTCACAGAGTGACACATTGGCGCTTGCGACCCGGGTGACGTCAGCACTAAAACAGGAACACCCGCATCAGTTGATTCCTCATACAGACCAGGACGGAGCCACGCCAATAGCTCCGGAGTCATTCTTCACAGCCTCACGCAGGACTGGCATATGCCAGGCCAGCCCACTCCGCTTACGCTTACAGGGAAGGACAACAACGCTACATGGCCCAGATTTTCATTACACTGATCTGCTGGTCACACCCTAGTTGTCAGTACGCCACAGCCACTCCCTCACGGCTAGTATACACCCACACCACACCCATCCAGCACACGTGTCACAAGACACGTGACCCTGCCAATAAAAAAGACCGGGCGCACGTGCTCGATGCCATTTCAGAGTTGCTCGCACTGGATACACTGCGGCCGGCACAGGCACACCGGCACGGGATGGTGACTTTTGGTCCACTGAGGTACGGGTACCGTAACTGCTGAGCGGGTGTGCAGCCTGCGGTGATGGCCCGTCCCGGTGGCCTGGACAGCTCAGGTTTTGTGTGCCCTGCTGGACCGCAGTGTAGGCCTGAGCCATCAGACAGCGCAGGCCTACCGCCACGTGGCGTCGCCTCGCTGGACACAGAGTTAGTGGCACCGCAAGGGCTGAGTGGGTGTGCAGCCTGCGATGAAAAGCCCGGTGCACTGCTATGTCCTCTGCCATGGCGAAATCAAGACCCAGCATCAAATGTGAGACCTGGTGGCCTGCGGAGCGGGGCTGCATGACATGCAGGGTGCTTGTCCGCAGGCCCAGGGCTTGGGGCTTGCAGCGGCACAAAGTAGGCCCTCTTTTCTACACGCAAGTTGCGAAAGGTGAGCAGAGAGGCTTGTTAGTGCAGCGGCGGGCAGTCACCTCCGGGCAATGGGAGTGGATGGGGTGCAGCAGCGGCGGACAGTTACCTCTGGGCAGTGGGAGTGGATGGGGTGCAGCAGCCTGGGTGCGCAACAGCGGGCAGACACCTCTGGGCAGTGGAAGTGGATGGGGTGCAGCAGCGGCGAGCAGACACCTCTGGGCAGTGGAAGTGGATGGGGTGCAGCAGCCTGGTTGCAAAAAGGTGGGAAAGAGAATTAGGCGTGTGCAGTTGTATGTACTCTGCCATTACTGATTCCATACTACGTTTCAGATGACAAAGCTTGAGGGCTCCACTATGTCCCGGCACGTGGTTGGAGACACACCGGTGACGGAAAGGTGAGCTGGGAGGGTTTTGTCCACAGTGTCGGCACTCACTGTCCCTCTCCATCTCTTCCTTTCTCTCCCTCACACTCTTTCTCTTTCCCTTCCTCTCTCTCTCACTCTATCTCACACTGTTTTTTTCTTTCTCTCTCTACCTCTCTCTCTCTCTTTCTCTCTCTCTCTCTCTCACTCTTCCTCTGTTTCTCTCTTCCTCTTTCTCACACTGTTTCTCTCTTTCTCTCTCTCTTCCTCTCTCTCACTGTTTCTCTCTCTCTTCCTCTCTCTTGCACTCTTTCTCTCTTTCTCTCTGTCTACCTCTCACTCTTTCTTTCTCTCTCTCTTCCTCTCTCTCTCTCCTTTGATGGACGCATGACGCACAATCTTATCTTGCTTTTTTGTCTAGCAGGCTGTGATTCACAGATTGACGACCCCCCTGACATGGACCTCCCGCCACGAGGCGATGACTTCAGTTCCACTGAGTTAGTGCCACCAGAGCTGAGCGCGTGTGCAGCCTGCGATGATGCGTGGCCATCCTGCAATCAACACCCGCTCTGAATTGTGAGCTCGGCTTGACCGCGTGTACGCAACTTGCGCCTGAGGAGGTTGCTTCAGCACGTGGTGGACCCTCTTCGACACACGCCGGTGGCGGAAGGTGAGCAGAGAGCCTTGTTTCCGCAGCAGCGAGCAGTCACCTCTGGGCGGTGGGAGTAGATAGTGTGCAGCACCCTGGGTGCACAAGAGCGGGCAGACATCTCCGAGCAGTGGAAGTGGATGGGGTGCAGCAGCCTGGGTGCACAGGAGTGGGCAGACACCTCTAGGCAGTGGGAGTGGATGGGATGCAGCACTCTGGGTGCGCAGGAACAGGCAGTCACCTCCGGGCAGTGGGACTGGATGGGGTGCACCAGCCTGGGAGCACAGCAGTGGGCAGACACCTCTGGGCAGTGGGAGTGGATGGGATACAGCAGCCTAGGTGCGCAGAGGCGGGCAGACACCTCTGGGCGGCGGGAGTCGATGGGGTGCAGCAGCCTGGGTGCGCAGGGGCGAAACAGAATTAGGCGTGTGCAGTTGTATGTACTCTGCCATTACTGATTCTATACTATGTTTCAGATGACTAGACTTCAAGACTCCACTATGTCCCGGCATGTGGTTGGAGACACACCGGTGGCAGAAAGGTGAGCTGTAAGGATTTTCTCCACAGTGTCAACACTCACTCTCCCTCTCCATCTCTTCCTTTCTGTCACTCACACTCTTTCTCTCTCTCTCACTCTGTATCTCTTCCTTTCTCTCTCTCACACTCTTTCTATGTCTCTTCCTCTCTCTCTCATTCTTTCTTTCTCTCTCTCTTCCTCTCTCTCACTCTTTCTCTCTCTCTACCTCTCTCTCACACTGTTTCTCTCTTTCTCTCTCACTTCCTTGTATCTCACTCTTTCTCTCTTTCTCTATCTCTTCCTCTATCTCTTCCTCTCTCTCTCACTCTTTCTTTCTCTCTTTCTCTGTCTTCCTCTCTGTCTCACTCTTTCTTTCTCTGTCTCTTCCTCTCTCTCACTCTTTCTCTCTCTCTCTCCTTTCATGGACGCATGACGCACAATCTTATCTTTCTTTTTGTCTTGCAGGCTGTGATTCACAAATTGTCGAGGGATGACATGCCATACCTGTACCTACTTTTATTTTGTTGTTTTGTTTAAATAAAATGTTTTATATGTAAATCCACTGAGATTCTTATTTGTCCAACCTCACATGCATCTTCTTTACTATAATTGTGCGACATCAGCCAATTTGTTACATTCCAGATTTCCTAACGTTGCTGTCACATTTGTTTGTGCGGGGGGGAGGTGAGGGGGATGGCAGACAAGGGGCTGGTGGCGGGGGGTGTCGGAGCAGTGTTGGGTGTCCGAGCTGCATGATCGTTGGCTCCATTGCATCTGTTGTCATTCACGTATGGCTCTGGGTGGGCTCCCTTTCATATTGCAGGTTGTAGTCCGACTTTACACCAGCTCAGAGCAGGTGTAAACTTTCTGCTACTATCGCACCTTATCGCCTGTTTTGTACTCTCTTCGACGATCTTGCTGGTGGTTGAGACACTTGCGAAGTGATGTGTTTGCTGCTTTTTGCACGAGAACGCCTACTCTACATCTCATTAGCAATATTTGCCGGACTCATCCGTGACAATGCTTTTTGAGGCTGCTATCGCTGGTAAACTGGTGATATGGGCTGTTTGCTCCAGCTTGTGAATGGTGCGTTAAATTTATCACTATTTTGGTTCCGATAAAGTGCCGTTAACTCGGCGATATCTCCTTGAGAATATACCCCTCGGTGTTTGAAAGACTTAAGAAGTACTCGAGTGCCGCGCTGAGAGCCGCGCACCCATCGCTATCACAAGTTTGCTATGACAGGGCGGGAGAGAGCGAGGGAGAGAGACGGAGTGAGATAGCACAAGCAGCGCAAGGCCGCACGGGCACCTGGCTCCACATACCAACATGTGTCTGTGCATCGCCATCCGTGCACAGGCAATTCCCCCACAATGCAGCCCACACACATATCAATCACAGAACATCAGCAATGAAGGATGTGGTACAAAACTCCCCTCATACGGGTTCTGTGTCCGGTGTGTGTGGCGGGGTGATGGCTGCATGGCTGTGTTCCCCTGACACATCAGACTGCGTAGGTGATGGGGCTGCATCGTATGTCGTCCGGCACCTAAGCAAAAACAATGTCTGGCTCACAGAGGCGGAGCTTGCCAAAGGGATACACCCCCGCACATAACACACCTTCTTAATTTCTAATTTACCTTCCTAGTTGGTATGCAGATTTCAAATGTCACAAACGCATGCAATTCTTTTCTTGTCACACAGTACATGTAATGCACCGCTTTCATCAAGAATGGAACCAGTAATGGCACAATTTCCCTGTTGCTCCACACATAAATCCATGTAAAGAACAAATCAGAATAGTTCCTTATTTTTTTAGATTGCAAAACCTCTCTTTATTGCTTGTTTTTGAGCTTTCCATATAAACAGTTTTTTTAAGGACACATACAGGGGAAAAGTTCAACGCATTGTATCAACACTTTCTAGAACATTCTACGACATGTGCAGGTTAAAAGTTCATCATTTTTTAAACCTACCGATATATTTTTTGCAACATTTTCTCCAACATTTAACGGCACGTGCAGGTCAAAAGTTCACCATTCTTTCAAGTTTGAACTGCACCTTCCAAATACAATTAGCAGCCGTGGTTGAGCTGAGCAAATTTCATCCTATAATATGTACTCCACGTATAAACTGCTTTTTTATTAACCAATCACAAAGATGCTTTTCATCAAAACTAAAATACATCCTACTTTTTAGGACACAATACATTTCATCTCCCAATCGGTTAAAGTTTTGTATTTGAAAAAAAAGTAGTTCCCCATGTTTAAACATATCTCTCATTCTACGAACGGACTGCATGAGCTACAAACATTTATCCATATCTTCTAGCCATACCTTCAAAATGCTAGTGTGGATTGTAGGTTATAGCTATGTTTTCTGGTGCAAGAGGTATGCAGAACAGAGACGTATTGACTTAGACCTAGGTTTACAAAATGTGCACATTAAATGGTTTGCACAGAGAGCATTGAAGTGGCACCAATTGCTCCCTTTGGTTAAAACCTGTTTGCATCTCCAACACCCTGATCTCATGATTGTGCACTGTGATGGTAACGACCTAGGCACATTGACTGGGGTAGGTTTGGAAATGCTTATGAAGGACACCTTTGGACAATTGATGTTACTTTAGCCTCAAACTGTCTTTGTATATTCCAATATATGCCAAAGACAGAAGTGGAAATGGTCAAACCAATTTTGTCATAAGATTGAAAAATCTAGGAAGATGTCAACAAAGCTGTGTCTGCATACCTCAGAGACCATAGAATGGGGTCGATCTACAACAACAACATACGTTTTGATATGGCTGATATCCACAGAAGTGATGGAGTACACTTCACAGATGAGGGAAACCGAGTTTTCCTGATTAACCCGAAGCTGTGCATCCGCACTTATATGTAGCTCCAACTAATAAACACAAGGGCTCTTTTTAGAGCCGCCTTATATTTCCAATTTCGGCTCGCAGAGTGTCCGCTGCGGTTCAGCTAGCAGAGGGACACCTGCGGGCCGTCGGGCAGGCTCTCAGAGGAAGAGCTGCGGCCCGTGGGCTCAGCTTGCAGAGGGAGACCTACGAGCCGTTGGCTCGCAAAAGCACAGCACCGTACTGGCTCGCAGAGGGAAAGCTGTGGTCTGACTCGCAGAGGGAGACCAACAGGCCAACAGGCCTGCTAGCAGAGATACAGCTATCAGTTAACGTGCTGGCTCGCAGACATACAGCTGCGAGCCCGCCGAGCTGCAACCCGACGGGCTAACTCGCAGAGGGAGAGTAACGGGCCGACGGGCCTGCTAGCACAGACACAGCTACGAGCTAACTAGGTGGCTCACAGAGGTAGAGCTGCGGGCCCGACGGCTCGCAGACACAGAGCTGCGAGCCGACGGACTGGCTTCTAAAGGCATAGCCACAAGCTGATGATGTGGGGAGAGGGAGCGTAAAAGGAGTATCTCGCGCAGACAGACCTGTGGGATATTTTCAGTATTGCCTCGCAGAGGTAGAATTACAGATCCGATGCCTTTTAGAGGGAGAGATGCGAGCTGACGGACTGAGTCACAAAATGGCTGACAGCTCGCAGTCGCAGAGCTGCGAGGCGACGGACTGGCTTCTAAAGGCATAGCCGCGAGCTGGTGATGTGGGGAGAGGGACCATGAAAGGGGTATCTCGCACACACAGAGCTGCGGTATATTTGTAGTGTTGCCTCGCAGAGGTAGAACTACGGACCTGATGCCTTGTAGAGGGAGAGTTGTGAGCTGACGGACTGAATCACAAAATGGCTGCCAACACTTCCTAGTTTCAACAGTTCGCAGCCAATCAGCCGCAAGCTCGTAACGCCTCAGCCAATCAGATGTCAGAATTCTTAAATATCGATATCTGGAAAATTTGATATTTCTCTAAAACTACTGAACGGATTTACCCCATTTAAACAAAAGCGTGCTTTCTGGACCAAGACCTTTTTCTCTGCTAAATTTGGTGTAATTCCGTTCAGCAGTTTGACCTGTAGCCTTGTCTAAAGTTTCCTATGGAAATTGCATGGAGAAAACACGTTTTGGGACCCCCTTTTTCTTAGCCCCCTTGACGAATCCCCCAAACTTTTAGAATAGGAGCTAACCTGAAAATAGGAACTTTTTGGAAAATTTCGTAAAGATTCGTCAAATAACGCCAAAGTTATAAGCACATCAAAAAATGCTTTTCCTATGGAAACGTGGTCCTAACTATAACTATCTACTGGCGACCGCCAGTAGATTATATATATATATATATATCCAAAAGAGATTCCTCCCCACCAAGGAAATAACCGGAGGGACACAGCGGGGGACCAATAAGACCAGCTTTAATGCAGCAACAGGAGGCATGACGCATTTCGGCATGTGTGCCTTAATCATATGCCAATCACCAAACACTAACACCAGCCGCTTTACAACTGTTCCATCTCGCTCCCATTGGTGGAAGCCCAGCTGAGGCGATTTTTCTCGCGCGCTGTGATGTGGCCTCCTTCAGCAGACCACGACTCCCAGAAGGCACCAACCCGGCCATCAGGTAAGCGCTGCACTGTCGCCCCTTTGAAACCCTTAGTGAGTGCTGGCGATCCATGCGAAGCGTTAATAGGTGCAGTTTTAAAATAATCTTTCAGTGTCCTTGCGGCATAAAGCATCTCTCCTTGGCCCCCCAGACGTCTCACTGCATGATCCAGGCTCTAATGTCATCGGAGACTCAGCTGTAATGAGTAAGTCTCTCCGTGCAGTCACGACTGCACTCACAGCGAAAATCCACTGTTCCTGGGTGCGGGGGCCGGAGCAATCCAATCCCTTGGAAAAGAAAACAGCTGAACAAGAGAACAGCAGCGCCCCTGAAGCTCCGGCCACAAACGAGACGGGTCCCCCAACCACGCCTGGAGCCTGCGCGGAAATATCCAAAAGAGATTCCTCCCCACCAAGGAAAGAACCGGAGGGACACAGCGGGGGACCAATAAGACCAGCTTTAATGCAGCAACAGGAGGCATGACGCGTTTCGGCATGTGTGCCTTAATCATATGCCAATCACAAAACACTAACACCAGCCGCTTTACAACTGTTCCATCTCGCTCCCATTGGTGGAAGCCCAGCTGAGGCGATTTTTCTCGCGCGCTGTGATGTGGCCTCCTTCAGCAGACCACGACTCCCAGAAGGCACCATCCCGGCCATCAGGTAAGCGCTGCACTGTCGCCCCTTTGAAACCCTTAGTGAGTGCTGGCGATCCATGCGAAGCGTTAATAGGTGCAGTTTTAAAATAATCTTTCAGTGTCCTTGCAGCATAAAGCATCTCTCCTTGGCCCCCCAGACGTCTCACCGCGTGATCCAGGCTCTAATGTCATCGGAGACTCAGCTGTAATGAGTAAGTCTCTCCGTGCAGTCACGGACTGCACTCACAGCGAAAATCCACTGTTACTGGGTGCGGGGGCCGGAGCAATCCAATCCCTTGGAAAAGAAAACAGCTGAACAGGAGAACAGCAGCGCCCCTGAAGCGCCGGCCACAAACGAGACGGGTCCCCCAACCACGCCTGGAGCCTGCGCGGAAATATCCAAAAGAGATTCCTCCCCACCAAGGAAAGAACCGGAGGGACACAGCGGGGGACCAATAAGACCAGCTTTAATGCAGCAACAGGAGGCATGATGCGTTTCGGCATGTGTGCCTTAATCATATGCCAATCACCAAACACTAACACCAGCCGCTTTACAACTGTTCCATCACGCTCCCATTGGTGGAAGCCCAGCTGAGGTGATTTTTCTCGCGCGCTGTGACGTGGCCTCCTTTAGCAGACCACGACTCCCAGAAGGCACCATCCCGGCCATCAGGTAAGCGCTGCACTGTCGCCCCTTTGAAACCCTTAGTGAGTGCTGGCGATATAGTTACCTGAGCTAACTATAACTTACGCCCCCACAGTGATGTAACATGTGAAGTCATAAGCAGTGCATTGTGGGGGCATAAGTTATAGTTAGCTGAGTTACTATAACTGCTGTTTTCTATGGTTTTGTACAAGTGAAATCTGAGCCTATCTATAACATCTCTGTAACCTTTGTTTTTTTCAGTTAATATCTAAGGTTTTTTAAAAATTCTATTTCCTAACTATAACATTCCTGTAACCTTTGTTTTTTTCAGTGAATTTCTATGATGTTTTAAATTGTATTTTGTAACTATAACATCCCCGTAACCTTTGTTTTTTTCAGTGAATTGCTAAGGCTTTTTTTAATTTTATTTCCTAACTGTACCCTGTAAACTTTGAGAGAGGGTGTGTGAGTGGCTGTATAGGTCGCTGCCTGGCTGTGTAAGTGGCTTTATGGATCTGTGAGTAAGTGTGTGAGTGGTTGTATGGGTCTGTGAGTGAGTGTGTGAGTGGCTGTATGGGTCTGTGAGTGAATGTGTGAGTGGCTGTATGGGTCTGTGGGTGGGTGTGTGAGTACCTGTGTGGGTCTGTGAGTGGGTGTGTGAGTGCCTGTGTGGGTCTGCGACTGGGTGTGTAAGTGACTGTATGGGTCTGTGACTGGGTGTGTGAGTGGTTAAATGGGTGTCTGAGTGGGTGTCTGAGTAGCTGTGTGGGTGTATGAGTGGGTTTGTGAGTGGCTTTATGTGTCTGTGAGTGGGTGTGTGAGTGGCTATATGGGTCTGTACAGTGGGTGAATAAAGAGGGCAGGGCCTCCAATGAGTTCTCAGCAATCCCACTGTGTGGGACTTACTGGTAGTAAAAGGAGGGGTTCTTGGACCCAACGATCCTCAGCATCCAAGGGTACTTCATCCCCAAAATAGATGGGTAACAGGAGGCATGTTTGCAGCGTGGTGGAGAAACGGGTGGGCCTCTGACCAGCCCTCAGCAATCCCACTGTGTGGGACTTACTGGTGGTAGCAGGAGGGGTTCTTGGTCTGCAGCGATCCTCAGCATCCAAGGGGACTTCATCCCCCAACCAGTAGTGCACCAGGAGATGTGTTTGCATAGTTCTGGACAAAGGGAGTTTGCCTGTGATGACCTCTCAGCAATCCCGCTGTGTGGGACTTACTTGTGGTAACAGGAGGGGTTCTTGGCCACAAAGGACACTCAGCATTCAAGGGGACTTCATCCCCCAACCAGTAGTGCGCCAGGAGACGCATCTGCAGAGTGGTGGAGAAAGGGGGTAGGGCATCTGCCCAGCTATCAGCAATCCCACTGTGTGGGACTTCCTGGTGGTAACAGGAGGGGTTCTTGGCCCCCAACGATCCTCAGCATCCAAGTGGACTTCATCCCACAACCAGTAGGGCACCAGGAGGCATGTTTACAAAGTGGTGGAGAAAATGGGTGGGGCATCTAATTACCTCTCAGCAATCCCACTGTGTGGGACTTACTGCAGGTAACAGGAGGGGTTCTTGGCCCCCAAGGACTCTCAGCTTCCAAGGGGACTTCATCCCCCAACCAGTGGTGCACCAGGAGGTGCGGTTGAGGAGTGGTGGAGAAAGGGGGCAGACCCTCCGACCAGCTCTCAGCAATCCTGCTGTGTGGGATTTATTTGAGGTAACAGGAGGGGTTCTTGGCCCCAAGGACCCTCAGCATCCAAGGGGACTTCATTCCCCAACCAGTTGTGCACTAGGAGGCGTGTGTGCAGACTGCTAGACAAAAGGGGCGGGTCCTCTGACGACCTCTCAGCAATCCCTCTGTGTGGGACTTACTGATGGTAACAGGAGAGGCCCCGCTCCCACATGCCAAGCCAAGCAGGTGAGAAGGCCCATGCCTTCTCTGCAGAGGAGCTGGAGCTGCTGGCTGAAGAGTTCCTCTCCCTGTATGGCCAGCTCTATAGCTCACCAGAGGAAGAGGTAAGTATCTGACATACATATATTACTCTGTGTAACTCCCTCTTTGCCATTTCCACAGACTACAATGTGCCCCTGATTACCAGAGTTACGTGTAGTAAGTGTTGGCCCCTACATAGGACACTCATGTTAGGGATTGTTTAGGGGAGAAGACATGGCCCACGGTTAGGGCGGTCGACCTTGAAGCTGGGGAACCGGGTTCGAGTCTCGGCAGGGAAGGGACGCTCAACATCCTGTGATTCTGGGTAAATCACTTAATCTCCTCGTGCTTGGTTAGCCTTCAATAGGCCACATTGTTTTCTCAGGTGACATAGTACCTCACATCACAGTACATGTAAGAAGGGCTTGTCCTTCATGATGTTAGTGGGCTGCCTTAGTCAGTTTGGGACATGACCAGGTATGAGAATAGTCAGAATATTAATACAAATGTGAGTTTCCATCTATTAGTAGTGCTCAGCATGTGAAAACTACACAACTTGTGTGTTAACTTTTGAGTAAAGAGTGTGCAAGATACATTTGCATTGTGTCACATCACAACTGATATATGAACAGTTTCATTTATATTCTGGTTTTTCCTCTCTTGTATCCATACAGGTCAATGCCCATCAGAAGCAGGAAATATGGAAGGGCACTACCAAGAAGGTGTGGAGCCTGAGGGTCTACAAGCGGTGCAGGATCCATTGCCGAAAGAGTTGGGAGGACCTGAGGCGCTGGACCTGCAATATCACAGAGGTCCAGCTGGAAAAGTCCCCCCAATGCAGGTCGGGAGCGCAACGCACCCTGACTCTCCCTAATGGCCCGCATTCTGGGGGTGGCATATCCTGAGCTGGATGGGCAATTGAGTGCCCAACAGCAGCTACAAGGGGGTAAGTCCTGACCAGAAATCTACATGTTACATTGCCATCTTTTTTGGTAACAGGCAGCCATTTCCCCATCAACATTGAGGGTGACTCATGTTCAATGCACTAGAAGAGTTGTTGAATGTGTAGGTCTGGTAGTAGGTGCATGATGATGTGCTTTGGCTATTGTCCTTACGACCAGGAACACAGTAGAGCCCTGTCCACTACCAATTTACTGTCTTAAGCTGACACATGGCTGAGTAAAGCAATTAATCACCTCATGTTCTTTGATGTTCTGGGTGACAGTTGTACCAAACAGGCCACTTGTCTTCATTGTGTCAGGAGTGATGCTCCCTCACTAGTGTGCCTCATGTGATGGTAGTCATATTGCATGTGACATGGCATACAGTGTACCTTATATGCAGTGAATGGACAACACTTTCCATTGGTAAGTTGAGATTCTACAGTCACATAAGTGTGCAAACATCACTGGTGCCATCAGCATTAGTGCCTACATGTTGCCCAATGTACCTTTCCCTGTTGTTGTGTCATCTGCAATACTGTTTCAAGATTCATTCACTGACTGGTGACATGCATCAGGAAGTGAGATGTAGAAATGTGGAGATCATATGTGAGTGTCTACACTTACAAGGCAATTTGTGTTTGCTATACCAAATGGTGCTATGATGTGCCATCCCATTAAGACTAAAGTGACCCCACCTCTTCATGTCATAGCAATTCACTGACACACAACTACCTTCAAAGGTGTATTGGCTTGTAGGAATGTTCATAGGGCTATATGAACTCTTATGCTATGTGCATTTGGAGCATTTATCTCCCAATACTTTGGCCCTCAATGTCTCCAGGCTACATTTCTATGCTACATGTGATACACAGCAAAACTACTTCAGTACAGCTTTCATTTGACTTTTTTGAAAGTGGACATATGATGAAGTTTCAAGTAAAAAGTGACATCAGTGTGAAATGAACATTTCCATGTGACATTATTTCTGCTGCAGCATATATTGCTGCTACATTGCTGTATAACTTGACCTTCATGACATCATTATGTTGTTTAAGGAAATGAACATTTGCTGAAATCTAAGGCTTGTGTGAATAGTGTGGAAATGAATATTTAGTAGCCATCTTATTTGGTGACATCTGTTTACTACGGTATACTAAAAGGGCCAAAGTATATAAGATATTCAACTACCCTAATATAGACATAAGGATATACGATTAATTGGGAAAAATCAGTACTATATGTCCTCTCGGGAGCCCCACCATCCCAACCTAGAGGATGTGAGATACCTATAGCAATCGAGGGATTTAAATACTTGGGCATTTACGTCACTAGAGATCCAAAAGTCTTCTATGAACACAACCTAGAACCCCCGCTCCGTAATCTACATGGTGATGTACAGCACTGGAGGTCTCTTCCACTATCGCTTTTGGGTAGAGCCGCACTGTTTAAGATGATGGTCCTGCACGATTCCTTAACGTGCTGCATAACACCCCCTATCTGATCTCCCACACATATTTTCAGACAATTGAAACGTCTGTGCGACTGCTTTTATGGGATGGCGGCTCCCCAAGAATTTCTCTACAAAAGGTGACGAGAGGATGGTACGATGGGGGAGCGGCAGTCCCAGCTCTGTGTAAGTACTACTGGGCGGCTCAACTAACGGTGGTCAATCACTGGGTACACTACCCTCAGGGGGATCCCGCATATAAAATGGACCGTCATAATATGCAACCAGGGGGATACTTGAGGGCTATTTACGGAGGCGATAGGGTCGAATCCTTTCCTGAGCCAACCGCCACTATATTGAGGATTTGGAAAGAGGCACTTGCAGCTCTTGGGTGGAAGGGTGGACTCACCCGAATGACACCATTGTGGGATTCTCCATGTCTGGGACTCTTGGGAAAACTCAGAGGATTTAGGAAATGGGACTTGATTGGCCTTTCAAGACTGGGTGACCTATGGGCAAAGGGAGATGTTAAATCATTCGCAACACTGCAGCAAGAATATCAGTTAGCACCATCAGAAACCTTTAGATACCTACAAGTGAGACATGCATTAAGGGCTAAACTCCCAAGGGGAGAGGAACTTCCGGATTTCTCTCCACTGGAAGATAGGGTGCTTGACAAACGTCTTGAGAAGAAGGCGACGTCTTTGATATATCGCAAAATTATGAATAATTCAGCAGATCCCTTGCTGACCCTTCGGGCCCACTGGGAACAGGATCTATGGCAGATAGAAGATGAGGACTGGATGGAAACTCTAGCCTCGCCCAAGGAAGTAGCCATTAGGTCACGGTTTAGGCTGGTACAATTAAAAGTACTCCACAGAGCATACGTTGCCCGCACAACCCTGGTAAAAATGGGTAAACTCGATTTCCCAAGCTGTATTAGGGGGTGTGGACAGGAAGGCTCCTTCCTTCACATAATAAGGGACTGTCCAGCTATACTGGAAAAAGGTGATATCTTGCATGCGAGAGGTACACAGTGCAGTGATGCAGAAATCCGCGCAGTGGTGTCTCCTAAATATCTGCAGCGAAACAGACCTTACCAGTAAGGAACGCATTTGGGTAACATTGGGATGTATGGTGGCTAAGCGGAATGTCGCAAGATTATGGGGTGCCCAAGCGACCCCGGAGTTGACTGAATGGAAAAAGGATATTGATTGGTGCATGATAGCCGAAAAAACTGTATATGAAAGTAGGGGCTGCCCAGATAAATGGACTAAAGTGTGGGGGAAATGGAATGAATACTGAGGCATGATATGTACACCAATACCACCATCAAGGCAAAGAAACCAGATGATAATGGACTGAGGTGTGGAGGGAGGGGATTGTGATCAATGATACCCTGGAAATGTATATTGCTGCTGATGAGACTTCCTCTGCTTGGTGTTGACTTCATGACATGTAACACAATACTGAAAGTATATTGACTCGCTGATTGTTTGTTGTGTGTTTTCTTGTTTAAATAAAAAGATTAAAAAAAAAATATATAGACTTAAGGATGGAGTGTAGACAAGTCCATTAATGGTATAGGAGCTGTGTGGGATTATGACATCACATTACTGTTTCAAGGTAATGTAGAATGCATGCATGTGCTCATGCTAATGTTGAAGCCTATATAGCGATCCATGAAACTGGTGTAATCTGTGCACTTTAGAAATGTTTTGTGTTGAAATCTGATGGTCAGGTGTGTTAACTCAATTGCATTAAACCAATTTAATATGGCATTTCAGATCCATCCCGGGGAAGCGAAGGAGAAAGGGCCAACATCGTTGGGGACGCTCTGGTCACAGTGGTTCTGGTCGTGACAGTATGGACACGGAGGGACCCAGTGACGAGACGGTGTGGGTAGTGCCACGGAGGACGCAAGCTCTACTTCGTCATCTTCAGAGTTCTCCTCCAGTGGACACTATCGCGTAGTGGCGGACCCCACAGGATTTTTTCTAACTTCATCCTTGTTTGCCACCCTCAGTTCCATCACCACCCTCCCTGTTGCTCACCAACCAGTTGGCTGGGCCCGCTCCCCTAAGAGGGGAGCCGTCTCCGTTGCTCTGGGCTCCTCAGCCCCTGCCCCCCCCCCCCACTGCGCTGAGTGAGGATGCTATTAATCTCCTGAGAAACATCTCTCTGGGTAATACTGCATTACTGAATGCCACCAGGGGCAAGTCAGCCACCTGCAGCATATGGTGGCCTACCTGGAACGCATTCACAGTGCAATGTCTGGTCTATAGAGATCTTTTAAGGCTCTGGCCTCCTCCCTCAGTGCAGCCTCCCATCCCCCAACCTGTGTCCCTCCCCATCCCCTTACCCATACCAATACCCTATTCCCAAACCTATCCAAAGCACATGCAAACATTTGCACACACCCACTCATACAGATCCCCTTATCCATACCAATACCCTATTCCCAAACCTATCCAAAGCACACGCAAACATTTGCACACACCCACTCATAAAGATCCAAGCAGCACATCCACACATAAGCAAAAACCTCACAAAAAAGCAGGCACGCATCCAAACAGACAGACACTGCACCCACCACCACAGGCACCCCCCACCATCACATCCACAACCAACACTGCCAACACCACACCCACATATGCACACCACTTCCCATCAAATCCCCACACTGCACAAATGACAGCATACGTGCACACATCACACCTCCACCACCACATCCACAGCCAGCACAGGCAACACCACCCCACCCCCAACCACCATCACTTCCATGCACCCACCACACACAACCACACCCAATGTCACCCCCACATCAGCATCCACAACACCCACACCCAGCACTTCCACTGCCGGAACATCCACAGATACACCAGTTACATTCTACACACCTAAGAAATACAGATGCACACAATCAAGCACCCAACAAACACCACAAAAACAAGAAACACCCCAACTTGCAGCACATACACCTGACACACATGCACCCGCAACAAACCCAAGCAAATCACACACAATAACTCCCTCTACCTCCAAGACCCCACTCTTTACCCCTCCCACTACTAAGTACCCTATCGAAGATCGCTCATTTTTCCTTGCCATCACCCCTCCCAAACCTCCAAACACCACTTCCAAGGACCTTACTACTCCTCCCACACCCAAGACCACCCCTTCCACCTCCAAATCCACCTCTCTTACCGACCCATCCACCTCTTCATCTTCTCAAAGCACCCCTGCCAAATGTTCCTCGACTCCACATTCCCAAACTCCCCATCCTAAACGTAAGTACACCCTTTCCCCGTCCAAAACCACCACTTCCCAATTAAGGACATCTTTCCCAAAACCAAATGTCCAATCCTAAATAACATCTAAGAGGTGCCTGCCCTGCCGCAAGGATGTCCCTCTGTGTGGAGGTTACCCTAGCAGTGTCAGTTAGGGCAAGTTTTGTAGCACTACAGTGTGCTAAGCCACACCATTTAACTATGGACTGGCCATTGACCTTTTGTCATGTTTTGTCCTTGTTGTTTTATTCATTAGTCCTAGCATTACTTTTACCTAGTTAAATTTGGGAACCTAGCAATGTTGCAGAGGTTAAATTGTGATGCAATGCTATTGTGTTTACACATTATGGCAGGTTATACTACAAATAGTTTTAGAGGGTACTTTGTGATGTACATGCACAATTTGATATGGTATGTGATGGTGATTACGTTTTATGGGCAGGCATTCATCACTTGAGGGGGTTTTTCATGGGGGGGTTGCGATTGCGGGAGGGTGCGCATAATAAAAACATAAATGGAAAAAATTAGCTTACCTTGTTGCCGGGTCCTGCGTCTCTGCTCCTGCTCTCCTCGAGGAACAGGAAGCACAGCCAGGCCCCACTGACCAATCACAATGCTGCAATGCAGCATTGTGATTGGTTTTGCGCATCCTGGTTCGACGCTCGACCAGGGAATGGGGGCCTGGGCATATTCTCCGCGTAGGCTGTAATGCAGCCTGCATGGAGAACAGGGAAAGTGCGCATGACTGGTTTGGGCGGCCCGAGTGTGCCGACCAAACAGTCATTGTGTACTTAGGAGTGGGCAAACCACTCCTCCCCTGCCCTGCTCCGAGAGCAGAGCAGCCCTGCCCACCAGCCCGCAAAGCAGCACAAACATAAAATGATGTTATGTTATGTTACTGTCCATTTCTAAAGCGCACGTTCACCAGGCGGTCTCTTGGCGCTAGGTAGCTGATCAGCCTTCATCCACACTTATTGGTAAGCTGTCTAATGAGCCATGTCTTCAGGAGTTATCTAAATCTAGCATAGTCAGAGGTGGTCCTAAGGTCCAGAGACAGTGGGTTCAATGCTCGAGGGGCAATAACGGCGAACCAGCGCCCTCCAGTCCTTTGTTTTTTACATAGGGGGATCACCAGATAGTGAAGGTGGCTAGATCTCAGTGCTCTAGTGGGGCAGTATTTTATAATCCGAGATTTCACAAATGCGGGGCAATTCAAATAAAGGGCCTTGAAGACCATACAGCATGCTTTGAACATTGTTCTCTGTGCGACTGGTAGCCAATGAAGGTCCATAGTCACCTGGGAGATGTAGCCATGTTTGGGCAGGTTGTATATCAGCCAGGCGGCCTGATTTTGGAATAACTGGAGCCTGCAAAAAAGAACTGTGGGAAGACCCAGGTAAAGCGAGTTAGCGTGGTCAATTCTGGACATGACTAGACCTATAATTTCTTGGGTCAAGGCCTCCCTAGTGAGGATTTTTTAAATCTTTTTTATGCGTCGGAGCTGGCAGAAGCTTGCCGAAGTCACTGCGCCTACCTGCTGCTTAAAGGATAACTCCTCATCAATAATAACACCCAGACTTTTTATTGCCTTTTTGGGCGCGGGAGGGGGACCCAACTCGCTAGGCCAGAACGAGGGAATCCAGCGATCCATCTTACTTTTTGTTATAATTATCTCTGTTTTGTCAGAGTTCAACTTCAGATGGTTGCTGTTCATCCAGTCCCGGATGAACAGCATAGTATCCTGAAATTGCTGTTGAGACGTGAGGCTATTGTTAATCGTAAATAACAATTGCATGTCGTCCGCATAGTTAAAGATGTTGATTTTCTTGTTTTTGAGGGCATTAATCAAGGGGCGAATATAGATATTAAAAAGGTGGGGAGAAAGCGAGGAGCCTTGAGGTACCCCACAATTCAGTTGTACCTCTGTTGAATTAAAAGGGGGTAACCTGACTGATTGGGATCTATCACTCAAAAATGAGATGAACCAGCTCAGTGCTGAATCCCGGAGACCTGCGGCCCTGTCCCAGTCAGCCAAAATGATAAAGGTTGACCGTGTCAAAAGCCGCGGACAGGTCCAGTAGTACCAAGGCTTGAGTGTTGCCATTGTCTACTTCCTTACGCATGTCATTAACAACAGACATGATCACTGCTTCTTTAGAGTGTACCGTCCGAAAACCCGCTTGATTCGGGTCCAAGAAGTCTGACTCTTTAATAAATAAGCATAGATGGCGGGCTACATGTGCCTCAAGTAATTTTGCCAAATATGGAAGGAAAGAGATAGGCCGGGAAATTTTTCATATCCGTAGGATCTGCTCCAGCTTTCTTTAGAATAGGTACAATAATTGCTTTTTAAAAATAACTGGGGACCACCCCCGTATTACTGGATTGATTGAGAAATGACAATACAAGATCGGCAAACCGGGTACATACTGCTCTTAGGACCTTCGAGGGGCAGATGTCATTCGGCGACCCTTACTTGACTTGAACTGAAAGTTATTATCATTTTATGTTTCTACTCCTCGCACTGCTTGAAAGCAGGGGTGCGACGCTCCTCCGCCATAGCGGAGGAGCCGCCACTGCAAAAACTACTTTTTAATGTGGGTGATGTGTGAGAGTCTATTACAGAAATTTTCAGAGAAGGTTTTTTTCTTTTTCATGAAACATCTGTGAAACATCCATACTTAAGTTTATTTCATATCAACAAAGGACATAGCATGTGAGAAATGGGATGGTATCACAAAGCTTATTTGATGTAATGTTAGTGAGGATCTGCTGTTGTGTTACAATATTAAAAGCACACATCACTATCCATGAATATTAGATGTAAACATATTTGTAATATGGAAGGGTGTGCCTGTGCTATGTCAGTGACCTGGCCTAAGAGGGCATCAAAGAGGTGTATTTAGATTACACACTCAAAGCTGTTCCAAACAGGGACCCACAAAATAGGTTTGGGCCAGGGCACCCAAACATCTTAAGATGTCCCTGCCTGTGCATCTGTTAACTGGAAAGTCAATGGAAATGGGTTAGATTGTGACTTACCACCAGTTGTGTCCATGGCGCTGTTGGTTTTGGACATCATCAAGTCAAGCAGAAGAAGCAGCAGCGGGACGTGTACGATCGGCTTCATGGCGGCACAGGGGTGAGTTTCAGCCTTATATTCGTTCCTTTCCGCCAGCTTAGGTGTGGCTGTTTGACCACGACAGTCCCATTGGCAGAAAGGCACATCATGATTGGGCCGGCGGAAACACTGGCAGTCTGCCCGCCGACAGGCGCATTGGCCGATCCTGCAGCTGTCGAGATTTCCTGTTGACGGCGGTGCCACGGCGGTTTTGTGTCCATTGAACAGCATGCATCGTAATAGGGTGAACGGACCGCCATCTGCGCAGCGGGAATCCAACGCCGTTTGGACTGCGGTACCCTTTCCGCCAAACTCATAATCAGGACCTTACTCATCAATGAAGAAGCTGGCCCATATATTCCTAAGGCGCTGGCGGCCTTTAACCCCTTTGGTCTTAAGTATAGCTGCTTTTATTTCATAAATTTGGCTGAACCTGGACCACCATTCTCGAGCTGTAGGTGATGTAGTATCAATCCAAGCTCTGGCAATGCATAGCCGAGCTGTAATAATCGCAATTGTGACCACTGCTGAATCTCCAGGGTTAATGAGACAATTATAAGCCATCATAACATCTTTCTTAGTAAACTGCACGTCATACCCCAGATAAAGCGAAAGATGTTCAAAAATTGCAGTCCAAACATTTTTAAGTAAAGGACATTCAGCTAAACGTATGAACAATGTCAGCAGAGTACACATCTGGAGCAACTGGTCCTATTATTAAGTGTTACCCCGACCCATCTGCAGATCTTTTCTGGTCTACAGTAGAGCATGCATATAGTTTGAAATTGTTGCATTTTAAGATTGACTGAAAAAACAATCGGGTCACAATGCCAAATGCATCTGTGATGTCATCAACCGAAATGTCCGTGCTGAGCTGTTTACTCCACTTTGCTGCAAGTGAAACCCGCCCAGCCTCCCGCTATGCAGTCATCATTTTATAAATTGTTCTAATTGATAATTTACATAGAGTTGTAAAGAAATACTTCAAAATATCTAACCCACATAAATTGGTTAGGCTTACCTGCCTGCGTAGTAAATAATCACAAATCTGTAGGTATTTAAAGAAAGATTGTTGTGGAAGGCTATGACATGCTTAGAGAGACGAGAAAGTATACAGCCCAGGTACATCAAAAAGCTATCCCAACTGACTCATGCATCCCATTACTTTGTTTCTTAAGTTTTAGTTTAACTTATGTGATTATTTGTTGTTTTATTGTCCCTTGTATTGTTATTTTGAATTCTCTCAATAAACTTTTTTAACTTAAAAAAGCTACCCCAAGGTTTTGAAACCTAATGTAAACCACCGTCTGATCAGGGTGTCATGGAAAATAGGTAGGAAGTCAGGATTGCCCCAGAGCGGAGTGTACAGATGTATAAATGGCACAGCATATTTAGTGCAGATTTCCCCCCAGATCCGATGAATATTCTTAATGGTCTTAAACCGCATCCGTTAAAAAAAATTCAGGTCAGACCGTCTGCCGAGAAATAACCTGAAGCCAGAGCCAGCTGGTAACCTAGTGCAAGAGAATCATGATCATTCTATGCAAGTAGATTTGTAATATGCATTCGGGAGTAGCAGAGCACCCTGATTAGCTGGTAGTTTGTTTCATAAGACATATTGCCCACCTGGCTCTTTTACAGCCCCATATAAAACGGCCAATGACCCCCTCGAGATGCTTAAAGAATGAGTCAGGCACTCGCAGTTGAATAGAGCGAAATAGATAAAGAAATTTAGGAAGAGTGTTCTTTTTAACAATATTACATAGCTCTATTAGACTAAGTGGGAGACGACTCCATAATCGCAATTTAAAACTAACAGACTTCAAGAGGGAATCATAGTTCAGCCCTACTATGTGATCTATATTGGCATAGATCTTTGCCCCAAGATAGGTAGCTACTGGAGTGATACCAGGTACAGGTAGTTCAGAATAATGGCTAAGCACAACCTGAGTCTTTACAAGGTTAAGCTTATAGCCAGGCAACGTTCCAAACCTTTCTGCCTCATTCGAGATTTGTCCAATAGATTTGAGGGGGTCTGATGAGTACACAGCCACCTCATCTGCATAGGCATGGAGCTTCAGTTCTACCCCATTAAATACGACCGGCTGGATCAGAAGGTTAAAAAAAAGCTATTGGAGGTAGGGTCAATATAAAGGGCAAATAATAATGGGTATAGTGGGCAACCCTGGCGCGTGCCCTTGTATATATGAAAGAGCTTTGGCCGTCCATGATCAGTTTGGCCACAGGATCTTTATGCACGGACCTAACACGAGATATAAATCGTTGTCCGATTCCGACTGCAGACATGATTGGCCAAAGAAAGAGCCATAAGACCCGGTCTAATGCCTTTTTGGCATCCAATAAAATCATACCCACCCTACTACCAGGTATTTTAGCTACATCGAACAATGCAACTGCAGCATTCGTATGGCTGGTAGTATCCCTAATGGGACCAAATCCATGTTGCTGTGAGGAGACAATATATTGCAGGAGAGGGGCTAGTCTGACCGCTAGAATTTTGGCAAATATTTTTGCGTCTGTATTGATAAGAGAAATAGGTCGATATGATCCCCTTTCCTGAGGAGGCTTATCCTTTTTAAGAAAAACATCTATATTGGTGGAGTTCCAAGACTCTGGAGCGGTTCCCCCGCTATCAATATAAGATACTAACCTCATAAATAGATGAAGAATTGCAGCAGGGGAAGACTCCAAGGAATAGTCTTCCCCTGCTGCCTTGCCAGAAGAGATTTTATTGCATACTCTAATTACTGAATAGTGATATCCCCTTCCAATCCTGAAGCCTGAAGTTGGTCCAGGCATGGCAGACAGGCCTTCTGTATGTACCCATTGATAGCTGAGTGTGAGGTTTGTGCTGACTGGCCATGAATTTCTTTATAGAAATCACAAAACTGTCTGTCTATGGCCTGTATGCCATAATGGAGGGAACCCTCCTTATCCTTAATACATTTAATAGTATTCTTATGCCTCCTTTCAGTAATACGAAATGCCAGCACTCTGCCAACCTGTTCCCCATACTCATATTGGGGGGTCTTGTTGTTATGGAATCTATTCATGCCTTTCTCCTGGAGACCTCGGCCAAGAATGCGTTGATATTCACCAATTCCCAAATAATCGAGTGCTCGTCTGTTTTTTATACCAAAGAGCTAGTGCATGTTTAACCTCTAGCTCCAAAGGCTGGGCTAGCACCTTAGAGACTTTATCTGGTTCAGTCTTATTTGCCTCCACGACAAACTGCGTAGTTACCCCTTGACAAAAGCTGTCATTGTATCCCATACAATATGTAGTTGGGCAGTGTCTTGATTGTCTATTATAAGCCCTCTCAATTGATCCATCAGCTGAACTCTGAAGACAGAATTAAAAAGAACTGACATACGGAAGGTAAAACAACGCCCTTCCTGGGCGGGCCAGGCAGCCGCATTGTTAACAGGAACGGATTATGGTCCGAAGTGATCTTAAGGCATACCTCCATAGCAGCCCATTGAAACAGTTGTTGAGGCAGAAAAATCAGGTCTCTTTTGATTATTACCTGTAGTACGTATAGCCGGGGATAGTAGGGTAAAGTGTCCTCCATGTGTCAACAAGACTGTGCACTCGTAGTATCTAAAAAATGGAGACCCTTGTTTTACGCATACAGGGATAAGCCTTATGGTTAGTGGTATCAATTGAATAATTGGGAACACAGTTGAAGTCCCCCACTAGTAGCAAATACCCCGCCCAATCCCAAAAATCAAGATTTCGCTGTTTGAACATTCCAGGGTCATCGACATTTGGGCCGTATATATATAGCGCAGATAGTTAACACCCTAGAGTAAACCGACAATTGAGCACTTGTTCATCTGCCTCTAGGGTCAGAGGTAGTTCGAACAACAGTATATTTGACTTGATTAGACCCTAGTACGGCCACCCCCAAATAGCAATTGATTGAGTAGTGCTTATGATCGTGTCATACCCTAATTGCCTCAGAAGAGAGCAGTCCTTATAGGTCATATGAGTCTCAGTTAGGCATGTTATATGAGGTTTATAAGCAGAAATCTCTTCTTTGGCCATCCATTGCTTCATAGGGTTATTAAGGCCAGCCACATTCCAACTCATTAACTTCGATTGAGCCATAATGTAAGTTCACTACCAGCAATTCCAATTTCTGTTACACATAAAGAGCAGTCAAATATATAATTCTCAAACTTTGTAATTCATTTTCACATAATGCCAACCTTGTAAATCAAATCCAAACTTTAAAAGAAGTGATGCCAAGTGCCTACATCCTCCCAACCCCCCACACTCAATTGTTGGGGAAATAAATCATCCCACCCCTAAGGTCTGTCAGTCTCCCGGAAAGCCCACAGTGTGTGCACCTTCCCCCCACGCACTCCCCCACCACCGACAACACTGCCCTTTCCCCTACCTAGATAGCATGAAAACATAGAAAAATAAAAAAAATAAAGATAGGGGAAGCAAGCAATAAGACCAGAGCACTTATCATCTGGTGCCATGATCATTCTTAAACATCAACAATTCTTTGACATACCACCAAGCAATTTGTGCAATTGAATAAAGTTCACCCCCCTGGACCAATAGCAGACCATGCAGGGTTTGACCTGCCCCCAGTCACCTTCTATTTATGTAAGGAGTTTTAGCACATAGCCTTTTACTGTCATCCTTGCTGCTTTTTAAGAATCTTAACTGTCCCTGTCTCTGAGTGGCAAAACAATGTTTGACTGTCTTGCATTATCTTCAGTCTAGCAGGTTCCTGGAGGAAGACCTTGGCTCCCATCGCTCTTACAGGATCAATTAGCTGTTAATGCTTCCATTGGTGGTCCATAGTTGTTTTACATAGGTCTGACCTAACAAAAAAGGATAAAGCTAAGCAGAGACTGGGCAAGAGGGTCTGGCCTTTAAGTAGATAGCTTGCCTCATTTGGAAGTTGTCTATAAATATAAGAATAGGGCGAGGCTTACCCTTATCTATTTTAGAGGTCTCCAGATGAATTGGGAGGCAATGTGCATATTGGATGTGAGAGTCCATGTCCCAGTCTGACAAGTCAGGGAAGGCACTAGAAAACAGCTATACTAGGAACTCCCGAGGATCAGGTCCCTCCTTTCCCTCTGGGATCCCAAACACTCTCCGTTTATTCCGCTGCTTCTCCAGATTAAACCAGAGTGAGCTGTATCTTGTGCCTCCTAATAACCTTTGCTGAGGCCGATCTGACCACTTCGGCATCAGCAAATCTTTGTTGCAGCTCTGTAACCTGAGTGATGAGTGCGGAAAACTTTCCTGCTATTGCCACTAGGGATTGCTGCAGTCTTATCTTATTGGCATAGACCTTGGCAATGCCTCAGCTTGCTGAACTTGCATCAAGTGACTGACAGTCAACTCCATAGCAGAGGATGGGGCAGCTCCGGTCAGGTTAGTAATGGATGCACTTGAGTCCTCAGACAAGACATCTGCCTTGGGGAGCTCATAGCTAATACAGCACGGATAGCCGAGCTATTGGATGTGCTAAGAATTTCCACTGGAGGATCCATGATGGATCTTCATCTAGCATTAGGTTGTTTATTTAGCTGAGTGAGACTATTAATGACAAGGTCAATATAGTTATCCTGACTACTCGAGTGACCTCCAAGTAAGAGTGGCATGCAGCTCTGAGCAGCCTTAGTCCTGCCCTTGTCGACTGAATTTCTGGTTTCTCTTCAGTTTGGCCGTAACCTCCTGTGACAAGAGACTGACCTTAGATTGTATCTCCGATTGCTGTTGTGGATCCGTTATGCCCTGATGTTTCTGTTTCAATTGCGACTTGATACTGCCATTAAGATTTCTGCCCTCACTCTTCGATTTCCTAGAACTTGCTTGAGTATTTATATGAGGGGAATCCTGTTGTGCATCTGGTTCTGTCCCATTTAAAGGTGCCTCCTAAGTAGAATCAGCCCAATTGCTCTGAAGCCCAGCGGGGCTAGCCACCCCTGAGCCACTCTGATAGTTGACTTGATCCTTTACCTCACCAATGGTACCATGTAAGCCAAGGACCAGGATCTGTATATGCAGTTCTTTCCCTCCAAGCTCTCCTGCCCCAGCTCTGCCCCCCTCATCATCTGGAGAGATGCAGGCCTTTGTAGCATTTCCTTTGGCCATAACTGTAGCAGTATCTGTCATGCCATTACCAGCAGTCATCAGTGCAGGTAGAGAGTTAGTAGGAGAAACAATGTTACCTTGTACAGCCATCCCGACATCTTTTGCGGCATTGTTGCTCAAACTGCAGGATCCCAAGTCCATGCTAGTAGGCAGATTGTTCATAGCTGTCTCACAGCCTGCGAGTGCCCCTGTCGCGGTTCTGACTCAGGAGAGGTCTCAGACTCAAGCATGCCAGACTCAAGAACACGTCGCCCCCATACTCATTAGCAAGGAGATTGGCAATCGAGGTTGTTGTGTGTCGGCATGCCTCTTGCCGCTGGCGAGGTCCACCTGATTGCGCAGTAGCCACAGACCGCCCCCGCGTCCCCACGGGGCAAGCCAGTCCATGTAGCTTTTGTAGAAGCTATTACTGCCTGCAAAACAATGCGCTGCACCCTTATTCTCCAGGGGGGCACTAGGTGTCAGGACGAGGTGAGCACGAAGACTGACTACATCAGCCAGTAGATTTAGACCCCAACTTGGCCACGTATGTCAAAGAAGCGACAGAACGGGTGGCAGCACACAGTAGTCAGTACTTATACAAAACGCCAGTAGCAGGAGAGAGTAAGGAGCACAGGTCAGCGGTGATCAGGAGAAGGAGAGTGGGGAGTGCACCAAAGAGGGCCAAAAGAGTCGGGCTGCCCTCTAGCAACAGCCGCCATCCTCATCCACCATCATTCACAGCAGGACGTAGTCGGATGCAGCATTCAGCTGTGGTCAGGTAGCGGGGCATGGGATATACACACAAGCGGCTGATCTAAGAAATGTGTCAGGTGTTGGACATTAAAGGAGTCTGATTTACTAATCCTACCCCAATCTGAGCAATTTTGAGGAAGGTGTTGGGCATTAAAGTGATCAAATTACATTTTCTCACACCAATATAAATAACTTTTTATGCAATTATTTTACTTTAAAAAAAATAACCTATACTAAAACTACTCAAAACTAAAGTAGATTAAGCTACTAACTCCTACATTTAAATTGTATATAAATAAAAAGTAATCACAATAGAAAACCTATGAACTATATTTATTATTTTACTTAAAATAATGATTTTGTTTTTGCTACTAATGGAAATAAAAATGTTTATGCATACTTAAAATAAAAATTATTATAATAAATGTATACATATTTTAAAATAATTAAATATATTTCTTTTTAATTAAAATATATGAAACAATTTAACATCAAACACTTATTAAAATGAGATGTAAAACAAAATGAAATATTCAAAACAAAAATGCTAACACATATAAAGTAAATTATCAAAAAATATACTGAAAAAATACCATTATTCATCTTATATTCACAAATTAATAAACATACCAACAGTACAATTTCACAAACAAAAAGATAAATAAAACAATTTAACATTTATAAATGAAAAGCACATTTTTACAATGTATAGCTAAATATTTTACATTTTAAAATATTTAAAAAAAAAAACATTTATTTGAAAAACTCTCCCCTCCCTTCTCCCCAATGGCCCAACATCCCTCTACTAAAATTATGTCTATAATTGTATTACAAAAATGTGTAATAGTTTCTAAAACAATTTTCTTTTTACAAATATTGTCAAATAAAAAAAGATTACTAAGGATCTGATTACGATCTTGGCGGATGGGATACTCAGATATCCTGTCTGACGAATTACATGTTCCATAGAATATAATGGGATTGTAATTTGGCGGACTGGATATCCGTTACGTTTGTGACAGAGTAACCCTGTCCGCCAAGATCGTAATCAGGCCCTAAATCTTTCAAAAAATAGCTAAATTAATAGGAAATATTTAACTTTGTGACATAAAAAAACATTAAACAGTCAATAACAATTACAACATTTAAAAAAATCCAATAAATCAATATTACCTACAATTATATTTTTAGCAACAATATTAAAAATGACCCTAAATAATAGTATTCTTACCTGCGATAGTCATGTTGACAATATTTCATACGCCACAATATTCTTGCGACGATATTCTGGTATCACAATATAGAAAGCTTGATATTTTGTCCAAACACCACCGATACCTGCTTCATTTCTGGTACCATGTTTCTGATGGGCAAGTTAGATCATTAGCTTTCACTCTTGAGTGGATGACATATTTGTGGCCTTGGCAGGTTGCATCTGTTGCTTGCCTTCTAAACCATAGGTAATGAGATGATATTTTATATTTGTGTAGCGTGTTGCTAGCACTAGTGTGGTCTTGTACTGCTGAGTCGTGACATATTGGTTGCAGGGCTGAGATTTCATTTAGATATGGCCCCCTAGTTTGGACTATAAATGAGCATGAAAAACGATTTTCAGGTGTCCCAAAAGACTGATCAATAATAAAGCAAGCAAAAAAACTGAAATATTAATTCATTGCTTAGATTAAAGATTAAGGGACAGATTCACAAAGGCCTTCATGAGTAAGTGAAACAGTTTTGCAGTAGTAATACTCATAATCATAAATGCCTTTGTTGATTCACAAAGGCATTTCTGAGTAAGTGAAGCAGTAGTACTGTAGTAGGACTTCTCTTACTCATAAATTCCTTTGTGAATTGGCCACTGTGTTTTTGTGTTAGGAACAAGCCTTCCTACATTTGGTATGTTTTAAAAACCATGTGCACTCTTCTTTACCAGAAGCAAGATTTTGTGGATGTTTCCAAAACTTTGTGAAGTAAATCTCAAGCCACACAACCTCACTTCAAAACACATGTTTCTAGGCAGAGCCTGCAGAGTGTTTAGATCACTGTTCATTCTAAGAGTTAACAAGGTCATCCTGGTTAAGCTAGGGCGTTCTCCTATTCACTTGATTGATTTCTTCTTGCTGCTGAAACTCCCAGATCACTTGGAAGCAGCTGAGAAGTGGCCTATAATGTTGTGCAAAAACTATAAAATATATAATAAAATAATCATGTTTTATACTGGCTCCTAATTATCGAAGTTTAGAGTGAGTTTGCTCTCTATATACTAGTGGGAAAATAACTGTAATTGTCAATTTGTTTTAGCTATTTACATAAAAATAAAAATATAGGGTATCTGCCTAATATGCTTCCAGGTATTCAGTTCGAATATTTGGTAATAAGTAAGAGTGTCTAAAACACAGGCAGGGATTCTTGCAAAATTCACATTTGCATTAGATACATTTACATACGTAAAATAAATGCATATGCATTTAACTTAAATGGAACTTATTTATATACTAGGTGATGCACACCCTGTGAATGGTTTAAACTTTACTTTCCGGGTAAGTGTATTAAGCTTCACATTTTTTATAGTTCTTGGCCCCATACATCATAATAAAGAGATGTGAAAGCCCTATAAGCATCCTAAAAAAACATCTAAATAAGTTGTGTGCCCTAATTTAAGTTTGGTGTCAATATTGACTAATTTGTTCAGAAATACACCTAGAAATGCCCCACATTAAAGAACCTTCGTTTCCTCAGCATAGTGGGTGCCAGGCTCTTAGCTCGCCAACTTAGCTACTGTTTTTAGGAATGAGAAGTCTGTCGGTCTATTCGAGTGTAAATCAAATATGTCATCCTGTTACAGTCTGTAATTGCCAGTTGTATTTCCAGGCTCATGTGATTTCTATATTGCGATTCCTGTGGGTAATAGATAGCTACAGCTGAATGCTGTAAACAGCAGGTACAATTTCACATGCATGTGGTTTGTGGTGCACATCACAGCACCATTAATACTGAAATGAATTCAAATAGTATGTCTAATTAATACCAGATCACATTTTTGAAAAACAAATAGGGAAAAAGTTAATATTTTCAGTGGATTATATCAATATGCATTGAATATAATTTGCATAAGTGATGCATTTTGAAGGCACAAAATGTCAGAAAAGATTCTCAGAACAGCGCACTGAAAGAACACAGGCAGGGCCGACTTCACGGCAGAGTGACCGGTGTCACTGCACCTACTGCAGAGCTCGGGGAGCTGTGTTTTGAAATACTTTATGGGTATAAATTCACCTGTGACAGAGTTGCTTGCATATATGTTCAGCAAATTTCAGGCAACAATACAAAATGTCAAGATAATTCTGGTGATTAATGTACCTTCTGGAGTTTTGTCTAGTGGCAGTTTTGACTCATAATAAAATAGCACAGAGGGTTAATATGCCTGCTGCAAACGTGTACCATGCAGATCACTGAATGAATTTTATGTATATTGCTTATTAGAACATTGAAAACAATAGAGTGCTCCGAGCTTCTAATGGCCCGTAGAAGCCCGGAGCGTCAATATTCCAATGTTTAACAAAGGCCTCACGGGGCCCGAGGGGATTTCAACCTACCTGGGCTCTGTGAGGTCTTTGTTTTACAAATGAGTACATTCTGCCCTCTAGGGGCGGAATGTTCAAATAGCCTTAGACACCTTGTTAAAGGTCCTCGCCTTCGACTCGGGCCTTTAACGCTGGAGCGGGCCTTTAATAGCTGGTAGAGCCCGCTTCGACGGGCTCTAAGGCTACAATAGGTTACTCCGTTTGTCACAGAGATCCTTTTGTTACTTGCAGTTCATAAGTTGCAATCCTACTATAAATAGCTATGAATTGTCATGAAAGAGCTGCATACAAACAGCAAGTATAGCTCAGAACGTTCTGTTTTTTTCTGCAGTCTTTTGATATCCTAATGTTGCTAAAATTGGCTTTGGTTGGATAGAAATTAATTCTTATTGCTAGAGCCAACACTGCGTTATGTTTTAAATCCTGCGTTTGTGCTTCTCGAGACCAAGCACTCTTAAAATATACTGCCTCCTAGCATGAATAGCATGTGACTCCTACACCCTGTAGCCCTCATTGTCTCATGAAGCATTTCCTTTACACAGTTTTACACACATGATTCATTGTCTTTGTATGATGTGTGGACGATATAAAGTGTTCAGTACACCCTGCGGAGGTATGAGTACCGCTATAAAACAAATGAAATACATGTGAGATGAGGGCAACTGTAGGAGGGTGTTAGTGAGAGAATTCGGGGAGAAGGAAGTCATTTGGGAGCACCAAGAAAGACTGTTGCACCAGGCGCCACCAGCGCTAAAGCCGGCCCTGCACGTGGGCATACAGAGTTTTGCAATGTGAGTAAAAGAGAAGTGATTTTTGACACATTAGTGCTAAAGTGAGTGTGTGAAACATTCTCTAGATGTGACTTAGTACTACAGAGAAATGGGCATTTTCATGGAATACGTCATATGGCGAGGCTTCTTTAGGCATATTTGTTGATTTATTTGACGGTGGAAGTGGGTGTATGGGAGTGTAAACATTTTTTCAAGGGGAGATAGTAGATATTGTTTCCTTACCCATGCGAACACATAAACAAAACAAGTATTGCCAAAGCCAATAGGCCTGATGTTGTCTATCAGGCTTTTGACAATGCTTGTTTTATTTCACCATAGCTTCTGTAAAATGTATTGTTGGGGGAGCTGGCAGGCCCTTGCAATATATATTAAAATATGCCTGAAAGCAAACATTTTTGCTCTCAAAAAATGCTCACTACCTTTGTAGCCTCTAGCATAAAGTCAACTGCTTTGTGTGTGGATGTGCTCATTGCGAAGGGGCAGAATGCATTAACTGACAGTGAAGTTAACCAATGGCTGAATTGGGCTGGCCAATTTCCACATGCTCTATTATGCAGTGGGCAAAAGAAAAATGTACATGACACAGCAACAAGCCAATGGATGAAAAAGGCTGGCTGAAAGCCCCTATCAGTAAATATTTCTATATATGTTTGTTAAAATTAAAAGATCTTGGCTAAGTCAAGGTCAGAAAACCAAATCCCAGACAAAGGGAGTGAAAGTGAAACAAATCATGAAACTTTTTAAAGCGGAGGAGCTAACTATGACTGTAGTTTTTAAGAATAGGTAAACATGCAGTATATCATAAATCTGGTATGGTAAAAGCTGACCTTTTGAAACATTTGAAATATAAGTTGACCTTGCCAGCTTTCAAGTAGGAACAGCATGAAAAATGAATGTGGATTTTATTTTTTTTAGCTAAAACTGCTTGAGATGGTCTATTATGAGGATATTTTGGAAGAAATATTGTGATACTAAATATCTGCGGCCAGCTCTCATTGTGCATGGCTGAAGGCTGTGCATATTTGGGGTTGGCTTCACGTGGTGGTTTGAGTGCAGGGCCTGGCCAGAGGCAGGAGGCCGAAGACCGTGCACAGCAAGAGTTGGTTGCCCATCAAGGATTGGTGTAGGGGACTCTTGGATGTGGTAAAAGTCGATCCACACCATGTAAAGGACCACTGAATAAAAGCTGAGTTGTCTCAAGGGGTTGCATGTCACATGGACAGCTGGATTCCAGGCATATCTGAGAGACGTCTAGTTTTGTGTGAGAGCAGAATTCTGTCACAATGATGGGAAATTCCTGTGCTTGATCAAGATAGGGAACGAGAGACCAGACCAGGCTCCAAGGTGCTCTGATGAAGTCCTGTTGTTTGGATGAAACGTGTTGGTTGTGCTGAGAAATCGTTTATGAAGAATAAAATTTGATACAACATACACTGGCTCCTGTGATTTCAATAGACTGAATGGAGAATGACATATATTTTGACACTTATTGGACTCTTTTTGATTATTTGATATTATGAACTTTAGGGCATCTTTATAACTCTTTGAGCGCTCCCCTTTGCAGTGCGCTTATCTTGAAATTACAGAGGGGATCTTGTGGCGGTGGGACCCCAAGGGTGGAAGCACACCATTTGTTCACTATATTGTGATATTCACTTGTACGGTACATCGGCACCATTACAGCTCTTGTTGTTTGTATGCCTCATTGTAGCGCATAGGTTGCCATCTTGGATCGCCTGCATGTGCTCACTTAGTCTTAATTAAGAGACGTGTTAAGTAAATAGAAGATGATGACTAATATTGACTCATTGCTTGGAATTTTCGGAAGCAAGGATGCTTGCAAAAACTTACAAACAGCTGTGCATTGAAAAATAACCACACCAGCTTATACCCTTACTTGGCTTCATTGGAATCGCTGCAGCTGTGAGCTTCTATTTATACCTCTCATTTTGTACTGCTACAGTCTCTGTTTGCTCATGCTCCACTAAACTCAGCGAGATTTGTAAATTAAACCTAAGTGTTTATTTGACGGGTACACGGTGCCACCGCGAAAGGACTAGTTTAATGCAGTAATGCAGTTCTGGCAGACATAATGGCGGGAAGCTGAAATCAATTTTAGTCAATGTTGGGAAAAGTGTTTTTTCTTCTTTACTTACACGCTTGATAAATATTACTCTCTCTCTCTCTTTCCGCAGGGCAGTGGGTGTGACTTCAAACACTGCCAAAATTCTGTGGTTTGGCGGAGGCAGCGTGATCCCACGACTTTCGGGGCCGGTGTTAGGGCAGGCCAATACTAAGTTTTGCTTATATGCCTCGAGCTGGAGACACTAAATTGCCCTTACAGACAGAAAAGGAAACTCAGCTCACGGGGGGGGGGCGGGGGGATGGCTACAAAATGTCCCTCCGCCTACGAGGGCAGCTGTCAGCCATATAACAAAGAAGTTGTCAGCCATAAAAACATGATTTATTTGCTACTATGAAATCATTCCTTTTAGGGATTGTTACTAGGCCAAAACATCAAAATCATTTGACTATTGTCAAATACTTTAGCTATAAAAAGTGTCCAAAAAAATGGTACACTATGTTAATCACACTTAAGTCGAAAGCAAGAAAAGATTGTTGTTTGATAAAAAGTGTGGGATGTGGTTTTAATTCCCTTTCTTACTATAACATCCCTGACTCTTGGCACATTCAGTTTTTTGCCTTAACTCTTTATTTTCCATAAAAGACAACTTTAAAGCAGAACAAAGTTTCAAGAAAAGCATCATCGGCTTTTAAGAATTTATTTTTATGTTCTTGTTTTGCCTTGCTTGCTATGTTATGTTATATGGATTTGTAAGGCACACATATAATTCTGGGGGTTGGGGGTAGGGTTTTTTTATCCAGTTGCTATGAAGGAGTGTGCCAAGCCCATCAGTAGACAGCCTCTTGGAAAAGCCAAGGCTTGAGCTTTTTCTGGAAGTTGTGGCGGGAGTCGTGGCTCTGATGTGGAGGAGGAGCTAGTTCCAAACTTTGGTGGTGATGTAGCAGAAGGCAAGGATGCTGGGTTTGCCTCGTTATATGCGGGGTACTTGGGCTAGGAGTAGTCTGGTGGAGCAAAGCTGTCTACTAGGGAAATTTGGTTATTGAGATAGCAGGACCCTGGTTGTGAAGTGCTTTGTAGGTGTACATGAGGAGCTTGAACAGGGAGTGTTGTACAGGGAGCCAGGGAATGTTTTTGGTGGTGCAGGAGATGTGTGTACAGGTCGGGAGGTTGAGAGTAAGTCTGGAGGCTGCGTTCTGGACCACATCGAACCTCTTGGTGTGTTTGGCGTTGATGCCGACGTAGAGGACATTGCCATAGTCAAGCCTTCTGGTTATGAGGGCTTGTGTGATGGTTCTTCAGGTATCCTTCTGAACCAATTTTCAGAAATGTTAGCTTTTAACACTTTTTCACTATTCACAAATTGTAGATTTTCTTCATTTTTACCCCCTTACCCTCACTTCATCTTTGAACATTGCCACCACTAGATTCACTGTTACTCTAACCAAGCTGGTTTACTACTTGAACTTCGGTTATAGCCAAAATGGCAATAGTACTCCTCTCTGCAACTTGGAATCTAGGATGGCTAAGTTGGAGTCGTGGAATTCAAGGTAAGTATTGATGTACAAATTGGGTAAGCCTAGTATTTTTAAATTTCTGTCAAAATCATTTCTAGATAAGAACTGCTTTCAATCTATGGGTTAAACTTAAATATATTTAGATTCCTATCAAAAAGCATTTCTAGTCAAGAAACTTGTAAGCAACATGTATGTGAGTCTTTTGTTTTCAGAAATGTGAATTTCGCGTAAAAATAATTTATAAGCCTAAAGTCCTGGCATGAGACCCTTGCTTTCTACTTCTAGTGGAGTTTCCAAAGGTTTATTTTTATAGGATATTATGATCAATTTCTGTGTGCAAATTTTGTGTACCACTTAACATCTCAAACCAGTCCACAAATCTCCGTGGCTTCACTGCAAACAATATGGTTTCCAAAAATAAAGGCTCAAAAGGACTGTCCTTAGAGTCAGAGATGTAGTCTATGCAAATGATCTCTTGTAGACCCCAGGAAATGACTTGCTTAAAGTTGCCAAAGGGCTATGATTACCAGATGTATTCACACCTCTGAGGAAAATGACATAGCACCAGTGGCATCTTTTCTGGTTTGTTTGGAAATATGAATAGGCAACTGGGTGTAATTGTATTGCATACATGTTTTATTTACATCTAAAATGTGCAGGCGAACAGGCTTGTTAGTCCACTGGAAACCAGTTGCTGGGCCTAGATCAATAGGGAACCACATACAGGAAAGTGGGAGTAAAGTAGAGTGAAAATGGAAGAAAAGAAACAGTGATAAGATGCATCAAGGTAGAGGAGAGGTGGGGTCAAGCACTGTGTCAATTTCCAAATTTCCTGCTGAAGATTCTACTCGGTTTGCAGGAGGTCATGAAATTTCAGATGCTACTTTCTTTCACCACTCAACTCTATGTGAGGATTCAGTGGCTGTTCCAGAAAAGACTCAGCAGATGGCCGGACAGGCCTTTTATTCCACCGGACATTTCCCCAGTGGGCTGGAGCCCTTGGAAGCTGGTTTTGAAATCCCTGGGCCACTGCTGTTCCCTACCTCACTTTCTCCAGCTCTCTGGAAAAAAACTGTAGCAGGCACGGGGAGCTTAAAACGAGAGAAAGAGAGGGAGGGCGGCTGGAAAAGGAGATTAAGAGATCAGAGAGGGAGAGGAGAGAAAGATAGAGAGAATGGAGTGATGGAGAGAGAGAGCAAGGAGTGGAAGTGAGTGGGCTGGTTTGAACATATTCGCCAGGGCTGCTTTTGGTTCCCAGTCCGGCCCTGTCTGCAGTCTTTCACTCACTACCCCCTCTTTCAGCTTATCGAGGGCCTGTGCATATGTATGGATGTGGTCTCATTTTGTTGGTTTTCCTGCTGTATCAGTCCTTCTAGATGGGTTTGTTCTATCTGTAATGGCTCTAATAAAAAAGATTACCATTTCATTATGATCATTGTGAATTGTTCACTCAGTAAGTACCTTGTCACTAATCTAAGATCCTTACTTTGGCTTTTTTCTGGGCTAGCCAAAGACTTTTATGTGTTTTGTCGTTCAGCCAAAATGAAAGAATGTGGTGCAAGAAATCAATCTGTTTTATTTTACAACTGCAAACTATTTTTGTGCTAGCTTTCGTTTGTGTTAAATTTTTTTTGGTAGTAATGAGATGCAACATATTGCTAAAGCCGGGGAACATCTGACAAAGTTTGGTGCGAATAATTGGTAGGGATGGAGATGGGAGAATGAAGGGGTAGGATCGCTAGATACATGCTTCCAAAGCCTCGTCCTTTAAGCCGGTGGTATCTGCTATCATTATTTAAACATTTTTAGATTTTATTAAAGACATAGGCCCTTGTGCCAAATGATTAGCGAGTGCACGCACCTCACAGCCAAGATGACAGCCATGTTACGTACTGTTAATTTTTTCGGGAGGGAAAGAGTTCCTTCATAAAATATCCTTTTAAGATGCTTAGGCCCCAGATATTGTATATGCAGCTTTTAAAAACTTAGTGGCATATTAACAAGGCCCTTGCGCCACCGGAGCGTCACTTTTTTTGACGCTCCGGTGGTACACAGTGCAAGCCCATATCTACAAGACCATGCAAAGCCACCCTGCGTGGCTTTTCATGGCCTTGTAGATAAGGTGTAAGGCCTCGCAGCACAAGTCGCTGCGTTACCTTACATTTTGGCAGGGAGGTGTGCCATGGGTGTTGCTGTGGGTGTTCCCGCGCAACACCAAGGAATTTTGATACTGCTGCAGATTTACAGTATAGTGTCAATCTGGGGCAGTGCCAAAAACATACAGAACAGGGAGTGTTGTACAGGGAGCCAGAGCAGGCGTTACGAGGAGAAATGTTTACATTTCTCCTTGTTTTTCCTCTTTCCACATGTGCTGCATTCTGTGCACACATAGAACGAGGAAAACGCCACTTGCGATTGTTTTTGTGCAGGAAGGTGCCCCTTCCTGCACAAAACCAATCATGCCAAAAAACAGACACCCTTGCACCATGGTGCAAAGGTGCCTGTGTTGGAGCATGGCTGCAGGTTTTGCGTTGTCACTGGCTGAAAGGGCAGGAATGCACCGGATGGTGCATTTCTGTCCTTTCGAATTGGCGTACGGCAGTGCAGCAAAATGACTTGCGGCACTGCCCTATACCAATTCATAGTAAATATGCCCCTTAGAGGCATATTTACTAGAAAATGACGCAGCACTGCAAACCATCGAGCTGCGTCATTAGGAAAGTGCAGGGATACATCATATTTACAGCAATACAACACATCCTTGTGCTTTCCTCTGCGCTGGCGCACGTTTGGCTGCCTAGCGCCAATGCAGGTACCCTTGCACCATGGTGCAAGCGTGCCTGCGGTGCAGGGACGATTGCTTTTGTGCAGGACGGAACACCTTCCTGCACAAAAATAATCATTGATGGCGTTTTCCTCCTTCTATGTGTGCTGCAAAAAAATGAGGAGGAATGAAGGTATCTCACCTCGTTGCGCTGCTTTAACGCCTCCCCTGGGGATGCGTTAGAATCTGATGCATTCCCAGGTTTAGGAAACCTTGATAGATCTGAGAATGCATCATAATCCATGGGTGTTGTGAGGTAATACCCCCAGCAACACCCATGGAATGCCCCTTTCACGCAAAGTAATGTGTGAAAGGGGGCATATTTACAAGGCCATGAAAAGCCACGCAGGGTGGCTTTGAGTGGCCTTGTAAATATGGCTCAGCACCTGTTGAGAATGAATTGATAATGGCTTAGCCTCTGGGTTTTTTCTATCCCCCCCATCAGGGAAACATACTGAGACATGGCCCCCGGTCATTCTTGAAATTACACTCCTCTTTACAGCCTTCCCCATTCACCCACTTGAATCGTTTTGATGCTCTCTCAGGTCTTATTGACATCGATTGACTGGATAAACAACCTAGACAGCCACCTGAGAAGGGAGGAATGGGCCTGCAACGTTACCATCTAGGGAGAGCTGCACACGAAGGTGACCCTGTTATTAAAGGACTCGTATATCCATCTGGCGGCCTATTGCATATACCCACTAACACTAACAAGGGTTTAGAAATTCATGAAAACTCACCCCCCCCTCTCTAATTCCATCCCCGAATGTGATTCCGTAGTGGAAGAGCTCGGACTAGTAGCTCATTCCTCGGTGCCTGTTCTTAACAGCACATTCGGGGTTGTGGCAAATCAGGGGCATAACACACTTCCCCTTAAAATAATTTCCTGGAATATTGCAGGAATTCACCCCAAACTGGCCAATGAGATATGGTTAGAGTACATAAGGGGTTTTGACATCATTTGCCTCCGGGAAACCTGGTCTAGGGACTACATTGTGTTGGATGGTTATTGCTCCTTCACCGTCCCTGCGATACCCTCTCCAGCAGGACGGGCCACAGGAGGGATCGTGGTGTTAATCCCTGTAAAATATGGATACATAAAAGCCCTAGATGTAAGTTCATCACCCTGGTATCAATTAATTTTGATTTCTAACTTGATGCTGGCCAAGATACTAGTGGTGAATTGGTATTATAACATTTTTTAACAAAATAGCCAACATGTTATTGAATCCCAACAGGTGGAAATTACTAAATTCTCTGGGAAGTGGCAGCCATTATGTATCCTCTGGGTGGGGGACTTTAACTGCACTACCTGTAAGTATAGCTCCCAACGTGTCTGTGGGCTGTTGGATACTGAGGGTCAGCCTCAGCTGCATTTTATCTACACACCTCAAGGCGAAGCTTTATATTCCATCATTATTGGGAAAGACTTGCGGCTTATTAATAACTTGGCCTGTAGTTCCTTACCCCAGTGTCCTACTTTTTTTGGTGGCGGCAGGGAAAGTTCCATTGATTATATGTTTATTTCTAGGAAGTTCATTTCACTTGTCAACGATTTTGAAGTGGAACCTAATAATGCTAGTGATCACAATCCCCTCACAGTATCTCTCAGCGTAACAGCCCAGGTAGGGAAAGGCGATGACCGCCTGATCCAATATAACCCAAATAAAGGGGTAAGATTAAACTGGGGCAAGATAAATCCCCCTCAGCTTGAGGAAGAAACTATCATAGCAAATTATCACCTAATTATGAGGTGCCTACAGCAAGACTCTCCACCATGTGAGGTTGTCCGGAAATTTGAGCTGCTTTGCTCGGACGTAGCCAAGAGACTAACTAGACCCGCCCATAGCAATGAACCCCAGGAGGCCCGATGGTTTAACACTGGATGCACGAAGGCCCAAAAGACGATAAAATGGCCCTTCATGTTATCCCTTGTGATAGAAATAAAAATAAAAATGCAAGGCTAACATACAAAACCATTATTGAGAAAAGAAAAGAGGAACTGAGGAGACTGGCATGGGAAGATCTGGAGAGAGCAAGCACCCTCAAAGATACTAAAAGCTTTTGGGACATTATTAACCGACCACTATTTACGGAAGATGTGAGACAGATGGACTCATTGACTTTGGGGGATGTTTGGAAATCCCACTTCTCTGCTATATTTAACCCGCATAAGAAGCAGTTAGAGGAGAATATTGGGGATTTGCCCCCAGATTTAATTGCAGCTTCCCAACTAAGTTCATCCATCTGAGTATCTGAGGTTGAGGAGGCTCTAGTGAAGGGAATTTGTTTGAAAGCCCCAGGCCCTGATGAGGTTCCACTAGATCTGTTTAAAAGAAATCCCAATTTGTGGGCACCTCTATTGACAAACGTCTTTAAAGCAGTAGTCATTGGCCCCATTCCAGCAACTTGGAAGGAGGCCATTGTGGTTCCAGTTTTTAAAAAGAGTAATAGGAGTGACTCGGCTTGTTATAGGCCAATTTCTCTTATACGCTACAGCAAAGGTACTGGGGAGGGTTATCCTTGCCCGACTAGAGACTTGGGCGGCCACTACAGGGGTCTTGTCTAAAACACAATACGGCTTTAGGAGGGGGCTGGGTACCACCGAGCAATGTCTTAATCTGTCCCTGATCATTGGCAAGTACATGAAGGCCAAGAAGGGTTCTATCCACCTGGCCTTCATGGACTTGTCCAGTGCCTTTGATACCGTTAACTGGAAAAACTATGGGCACTGATGGGGAAAATGGGCGTTGAAGAAGCTCTGATTTCCCTCTTATGCAGGTTACATGCCAACACTACAGTTGCTATAAGATATGGCACCCAAGGGGAAAGGACGAAGCCGATAGTTTCTACAGAAGGTGTGCATCTTAGCGCCTTTTCTTTTTTCTTTTTCTTTTTTTTTTCACAAAGGGTACAAAGAAATAGATAGCCCTAATTACATACATGTAAATTATAATCCCCAAAAAGTAATAGAAAGAGTGGTTTTAAGTCATACTCTTAAAGAGAAAAGAAAGAAAAAGTGTATATATAGGGAAGATCAGACGAAGCGGTCCCATATAAAGTCACATTTTTGTAAGGACCGTATGCCTCTGACTTTAGCCAATGCAGGTTCCCTCTCGTATATGTCTTTCATAAGGGCCCACCATTCAGAGAAGACAGGGCGGTTTGGCGAAATCCATGCTCTTGCAATGCAAAGGCGAGCGGGGACTAAAGCAATAGAGAAAAAAGATCTCATGCCTCGATCAGCACTTTCTTTAAGACCTAACATGATCTCCTTGTTGGTAGGAAGAAAATCATAGCCCAAACAATGACCTATAGATTGTATTACTTTCCCCCAAAAAGTACCTAACATAGGACAGGTACAGAACATATGGACAATGTTAGCTGCAAGCAATCCACACTTTGGACATCGTGCTCTATCTCCCCCGTCCCCACCATACCCTTGTGTCCTTTGTACCCATTACGCAATCCTGTCGGGAGTGTAATACAACATGCAAATAGTTCGAAATTGTTGCAGCTTTAAACTGATAGAATGGATACAGTTACATAAAATATCTAAAGCAGAGACGATTTCTGTGGCAACCAAAGTTATACCTAAAGCTTGACTCCATTTAACAGCTAGACGTTGAGTATCATCACTCCTGAATTGACAAAGTTGCAAATACATTGTACTAATTTGTGATTTCAGCTTAAGATTTAGCAAGCATGTCAGTAATTCATGAGAGTGTGGTGGTTGCATCGGTAGTCATTTTAAAAGGCAATCCCTTATTTGTAAATATTTGAAAAAGGATTGTTGCGGAAGATTATAAGCAGATTGTAAAGACGCGAAAGTGCGGAAGCTGTCAGAATCGTAAAGTTGGCCTAGCCATTCAATCCCGTGGTTTGCCCACCGCCGAGCAGTAGAGTCATGGAATAATTCCGGGAGAGTAGGATTATTCCATAGATGAAAATAAGCGTGTTGCTCTAGATCTTCAGGGGAGAGTGAGCAGTGATCAAGAATTTCGTGCCATATACGTACCATATCCCTAACAGTCTTAAATCGGACTCTTTTATAGTAATTTGGATCATTGATGCTGTAGAGAAACATATTGCTATCCGCACGTAGTGCGAAAAAGGAGCCTAAGTATGGTTTCTTGTCAGTTAGTAAACTTTGGAGGCGCCCAGTGAATGCCGCCCAGAAATAAAGTTTAAAATCGGGGAGTTGAAGTCCTCCTTGCTTGAAGGGGAACTTAAGAAGTCGGATCGCGCAGCGTGCTTGCTTATATCCCCATGTAAAACTGTTAATTGCGCCTTCTAGTTTTAAAAAGAGAAGTTGGGGACGCAGAGGGGGATAGCTCAAAACAGGTATAGAAACTTAGGCAGAATAGTAATTTTAATGATGTTACATCTGCCAATTATGGTTATCGGAAGGTTATTACATTTTTTTAAACTTTGAAAGACCGAGTGTAGCAATGGCTCATAGTTAAGTTTCCATACCTGTTCGACAAGAGGAGAAATCCGTACCCCCAGATAAGTTGTGGTAGTACAGCCACCTGTTATAGGTATGGCCGGATCTAAATTATGGAGAATTTGAGTTTTGTGAGGGTTCAATTTATACCCTGAAAGACGGCCAAAATTTTCCGCCTCTTCCTCTATTGAGATCAGTGCCGAAACCGGATCGGAAGAGAAAACCGCGATGTCGTCAGCATAGGCGATAACTTTTAATTTGCATGTCCTGTTACTGAACGGGACAATGTGGGTGTTCCGATTTAGTGCTTTGATGAACGGCTCGATATATAATGCAAACAGCATCGGGAGAGTGGGCACACATGCTGAGTGCCACGAAGTATCTGGAAGGGGCAGAGTGTAAGTTAGTGTAAATAAGTTTAGCCTGCGGATTAGTGTATAGTGCACGGACCCATTTAATAAATCGGCCTTGTAATCTATTAGCAGTTAGTGTTGCCCATAGTGCGTCCCATACCACTCGGTCAAATGCTTTTTCAGCATCTAATAGAACCATCCCCAAATTGCAAGATGTCCTATTAGCAATGTCAAATGCCATTATGGCTGTGTTAACATGAGCCGTAGTGTATCTGCCTTTTATGAACCCGTGCTGTTGGTTGGATACTAGATCTGGCATAAAAGGCGCTAAACGATTAGCCAGTATCTTGGCAAAGATTTTAGCATCAGAGTTGATAGGGGATATTGGGGGATAGGACCCACAATCGTCCGCTGGTTTCCCCTTTTTAAGAAAAAAGACAATGTTAGTCATATCTCACGATTTGGGCACTTCCATTCGGTCCCCTATCTGATGTATAACATCATTCAGAAGCGGTAAGATAGAATTTTCAAAAGTTTTATAAAATTCAATTGGCAAGGTATCATCCCCAGCGGCCTTGCCAGATGGCAGCGCAGCTAGAGCAGTCGCAATTTCTTCGTTAGTGATATCCTGATGAAGAGAGTCAGGTGCATCTTCATTCAGAGACGGGAGATTGCAAAGTTTTAAGTAGTCTTCAAGTCCCGTTTTGTCCATGTTACAAGATGAGGTGTAAAGTCCCTTGTAAAATTGAGTAAATTGCTCTAAGATTGAGTTAGGGGAAGTATGTAGCCTACCATCTGTCCCTGATTGCATCTATCTGCCCTTAGATTTCTTGTCCGCCACATGATACGCCAAAATTCTCCCAACCTGATCCTCGTATTCATATTGCAGAGAGCGGTTCTTGTTATAAGCAGCTGCGATCCTTTCCTTTAATATCTTGCCCAAAAGTAGACGCAAATCTATTAATTGATCTTGGTTTGGCCCTCCCAGCCTAAGATCCTCCACATGCAGAATTTCTAATTGTATTAATGCATTACAGGATGACTTTGTATTATTCTCATTAGTTTTATTTAAGCGATAGATATATTGTTGGGTAGTGCCATGTATATAAGCCTTCATTGTGTCCCAGACTACGGTAGGAGATGTGGTATCAACATTAGATTGTAAAAACTTGGTTAAAGCTACTTGGGTAAATGATGTAAATTCAGGGTCCATCAGCAAGTGTCTAGGAAATGAAAAAGGCTGTTTAGTCTTGTCTGCAACTGCTAGTTGAAAGCTAAACAGGATAGGGTTATGGTCAGAGGTTATCCGGGGGCATACCTCAATTTTGGCTGTTGTTAAAAGACTATTGCTAGCCATGGCCAGATCTATTCTAGAATAATGCTGATGAGGGGCAGAATAATGTGTGTATCCCGGTGACGTGGGGTGAAGCGTCCGCCAAACGTCAGATAAGCAATGTAGCCGAGTCAATTTGTAGATTGAGTTTCGAACCCTCTGCATTCTTGGATAGGCCGTCCTATTAGTAGAATCAATATCGCAATTTAATGTGCAATTGAAGTCCCCCATAATGATCAGTTTCCCGTGCCAGTCTAGCAGTTCCAACATTAATTTATTGAAAAGAGTAGGATCATCCATATTTGGACCATACACTGCACAGAACACAAACATTTTATCATGAAATTTCAAATGTGCAATGACCCATCTACCTCATTGGTTGGAAGAGGTTTTAAGAATATTGCAGATTAACCACTTGTCCTTAAGTATCGCTACTCCTCTAATTGATACTCCCTGCAATGTACATTCAACTATTTCAAAACCTAGTTGCTTTAGCAAGCCTCTGTCCTTATAAGCCAGATATGTTTCCGTGAGAAGTACCACATGAGGTTTATAAAGCTTAAGCTCCTCCCTGACCAGCTGACGCTTAGATGCCGCATTTAACCCAGCTACATTCCAACCTATACATCTAATTAGCCCCATCATAAAGCGTAATAAATTTCAGACAATGCAAAAAACACATTACAGGGCTTCTTTGCAATTCCCCATTGTATTGACCCCTAAAAATATTTAGAAAAAAAGAACTTTGAGAAGAAGTAAACAGATACATAAAAACAGATAACATTTGTAGAATGCCACATTAATTTTCAACTAATGATATTAGTACCCCTTGTGTTTTAAACCCCCAGTACCTCCCTGTGTTCTGCGTGCAAACCCCCTGAGAGCCCATCCCCCCGTTAGCCCCCGTGCCCCCCTCCACCCACCCTCCCTGTGTTCTAGAAAAGGAATCACCCCCCCTGACCCGGCTGTCGATTGCTGACAGCCAAAAGGGAGCATGGCCCCCGAGAGCACCCCTTGAATGGGTATGTATGAGAAGTGATGCAGTGTTAGAGTCCAAAGATGAGAGGAAGAAAGGCACCCTAACGTCGGGAGAGAAAGCAAGAACAGAAGAAAAGTTAGAAGTCGCAACTATATTTAGCAAGTGCTAGATGACTTTTTAGCAGCAATGATAGCAGAAAGTCGTAGTATATAGCTGCTGATCTTCTTTGCAAAGAAGGCATTTGTTCTGCTCATATCATTCTTTAGGATGCTGCTGCCATCTAGAGAGCGCAAGCTTTGCCTCCTTGTCCGAATGAAACATCTGTGAGTGACCATCCTTGATGACCTTCAGGCAAGCCGGTTCCTGCAGATACACCTGGGCCCCAATTGCTTTCCAAGGATCAATGAGCTGCCGCATCCTCCACCTCTTGTCCATCGTGATTTTACAGAGATCCGATCTTACAGAAAGGGAAACTGATTCCACGACCACTGGTGTCGTAGGCCGGGCTTTGATGGCGATAGCCTGTCATAAGAGGAAGTTGCCTACATAGATAAGGATTGGACGCAGCCGTCGTAAGTTGGTCTGGTCTGCTTGGTTCAAAAAGATTGGCAGCCTGTGGGCCCTTTGAATTTGGGAATCCCAATCCCAATCAGCTAAATTGGTAAAGGCCTTCTGGAACAGCTGAACAATAAAAGCCCATGGATCAGAGCCCTTTTTGCCTTCCGGGACCCCCAACACCCTTAAATTATTCCGGCGCTGCTGATTTTCCATGTCCTCGATTTTCCCCTGCAAGGCCACAAGTTGATTATCATGATCCCGGGCAAGGCTAGTGGAGTGTGTTACTGCTTCCTCGTTGTCTGCCGGACGTTGCTGTAGTTCCATCATGTCGTTGGTAAGTATAGCCATCTTGTTGGTTACTGCTGTTAATGACAGCTGGATCATGGTGCTGTCTACTCTGAGCTGTACGTAGTGCTCCTGAGCCTCGGTTCTTTGTGCCTGTAATGCCAGCAGGATTGAGCATTATGAGTTGTAGAAGCTGAACAAGAACATTGCCATCTTTTATTGTTTAAACTCATACTGTTGGGATTTTGCGAATCTGTGAAATATTCTGCCGTTCTAAATTATCTTTTTTATGTATTGCATTTTTAACTGTCTGAATTTTATGAACATTTTGTTCCCTAAACTTTACTGTAATGTCTCACAAATGTGTTAAAAAATCTTTTAAACTGTAATGTTTTATCTGTCAAACTTTTATGGTTCTTGGAACCGAAATAAAGTTATATCGACTCGGCTCAGCATTATGTGCCACCGGAGCATCAAAAAAAGTAAGCGCTCCGGTGGCGCAGGGGCCTTGTAAATATGCCCCTTAATGGGCTGTATTGTTCTGCATCATTTCTATTGGACTTTTCTTCCCCTTTACAAGGCCCCATCACCAGTTTTAAAAAGTTGTGTTCTTCTTCTCAAAATGTGCTAACTTTAACTGGAAACTGAATTATAGTGTGAAGTAAAACAACCTGATTGTGTAGAATGTTTAGGCTTAGACCATGTTGAATTCCAATAGAAATAGCACTTTTTTTTCAAAAGAAGAGTCAGATTCATAGCCTTACCCAATACTATGGAACCATAATCTTTGGGGTAAAATCTATCATAAATTTCAAAAGGTAGTAAATTGACTAAAATGCAACAGCTGTGTCCTCAGGAAGAGTGTGAATGTGTGAACTTTTTCGTTTAAATAATTTGTATTAGGAAAACATGTACAATTTGCTGATCAACAAGTACCTGCTTTACTGAATAAGAATGATATTGGAAAACATATAGAACATAGCACGTGCATAACAATTTAAAAGTATTAGGTAATACAAAGAGTTATTCGCAGCTAAATCCCACTCCACCAATAAGGGGTAAGAACTGCAGAAAGGAATGGAGGGGAAGAGTAAAGGGAAACACGGGCCAGAAAGAAAGGAATGGAAAAAGTGTGAGGTACATGAAGAGACATACGAAAAGGACCACCTCTAAGTAACCACCCTACTCACTAAATCAGAATAAGATCAAGGCCCAGACTTTTTAAGATTTCACACAACGCAAGGCAGCGAGGGAGGTTGTTGTGCTGCTTGTGTGAAAGGGAGATAGCAGAACTGGACCATATTTACAATGATATGGCGCAGTTCGGCTCTCTCCTTGCGCTGGTGCACTTTGGGCTTCCTAGTGACAACGCAGGAACCCTTATGCCATGGCACAAGGATGCCTTCCAGCAAAAAAATGATCCTTTAAGGCATATTCCTCTTTGTATGTTTGATACAGAATGCAGAACACATGCAAAGAGGAAGTAGCAAGGAGAAATAAAGCTATTTCTCCTTGTTACGCCAGCTTCTGGGACACAAACCCATGATTAGAAGTCTTTGCAAATATGTTTGCTTCTGGTTGCATGGGGATGCTCATACTTTACCCATGTAAAGCCTACCTTATGCAAGGTAACACAAGGTAGTGCAATGCGATGCATTGCTTTTTGTTTACAAAGTCACGCAGATCGGGCTCTGTGTAGCTTTGTAAATCCCAAAATAGATTTTGTTTTGTGGCTGCGGCAAAAAAGTTATGCAACCCCGATGCAAAATCTCAGTAAATCTCGGCCCAAATCTTTCCAATGTCCATGTCACTACATTCGTAACTACACAGCGGATCCAGTGGTACTGAAAAAAATCTCAATTTCAAAGCAATTTATAGGACAAAAACACAACAATTGAATAACACACGAAAAAGTACCCAGCCTTAAACCTTCCAGAAAAGCCTGTTGCCTCTATACTACAAGGCGATGCGGCGAGAGCAAGGTAAGTGGTTATCTTTTTTTAAATTTTAGTTCATCATCGTCTGTCGACTCCACCCCCATCCCACCCCTCTTACCTGCACGGGTCGCTCCCGATTATTGAGAGGAATCAATCAAGTTACTGGTAAACCACAGCATAACTGCAAGGTGACCCCATGTCATGTGTCACACCTTCGGCCAATTCTGGCTTTATAGACAAAAGCACTTTGTATGCTGGTGTACGGCAGCCTATATTTACAATGTTAAAGGGAAAGCTGTGGTTACCAGAATACAACATCCTCTTGCCTAGCAGTGTTGTCTGGCTAATTCCATCACGTATGAAATGTGACTGTTTGGCTGCTAAGCAACTGGCTGTGTAAGAACGAATTGTGACATCATAATTCAACACAGTATTAGAGTTCAGTAGTTCTGACATTTTCTGATTTTTACAATAGGTGAGTAATAATAACATAACCAAGCTGTAATATAAAAGAAAAGTAAGCATGGCTTTTTAGGTCTTGCCTCAGACAGGGCAAGGACTATCGCTTGCGAAACATTTTGTTAACTAAAAGGGGCTTGGAGCCCACACTCTGCTTACCATTCATTGGCTTCATTATCATTCTGATTTGCTGGCTCCTGATTGGTCAGTGCATGCCAGTTTTACTTTCTCTTCATTCGTTTCTCCCTTATGTGGAGCATGGACCAAGTACTGACTACTTCGTTTTGATTAGTGTCCTTTATTATGGTGCTTGCACTGGGATTGAGGTACTGTTTTTCACCATTATTGTTGCTGTGACTTCTTCTCGTGTCCTAGCGGTTTTCCATGAAAAATATGATATTGCCTCTTCCACATTTTTCCCACAGCTATGAAAAGCAGCTTTCCGAGCCGCACAAGCTTGTTTCACTAGTCCGGCATCTTGATTGTATGTCCTAGATGTGGTAATAGAACTGGTTTACATTGGAGTAAGAACAATAGCATGCAGCAGATTCAAACAGGAAACTTCAAGGGTGCACTTTGTGCACATGCAAAAGAGGGTTCAGGCGGGCTTTGTGTATGAGCAAATCAGATCACCTTTGAACAAAGCAGTATTACAGATTTTGTGTGGTAGGTTTCTTAAGTGTCACTCTCGGCTGCTGTAGAACTAAATACTAAGTGTGGGCGGAGTTCGCAGAGTTTCACTCCGCGGAATTCCGCAGAGTTACCTGAAAATGGCGTGTGATTCCGCTCCTCACGAAGTGACAACACAATCCTGCTCGGAGACTCCTAATGTGAATTTTAGACGCTGCACACACACACACATGCACACCTTCTCCCCCGCCCCTTTCCTAAGGGTTTTCCATACAAATGGCGACCAAAGTACCTGGGGAGTGGGGATCACGGGCTGGATCAGCAGATGCAGGAGTGCTTCACTCACTGTCTCCTTTCTCCACGGCACTCCGACGCCGAATTACACAGGAAACCACACCCTTTCACTGTGGGTGTAGCAGTAATTTTTGCAGCAACACCGTAATTATACTTGCAAAAATCAAATGTAAAACTGTGAAATACGCTGATTTTATTTACATTGTAATTTGAAATAAGTAAGAATAACGTCTGCAGCTCTGCGCTCATGTATCTCCGTATTGTAGCTATCGCAGAGACGCTTTAAGGCATGGGCAAAGTGGGCTCTGGTCCAGGGCCCCAGATTTTCAGGGCCCTCGATAGAGCCAGCTCTGTTCTGCAGAGTCTAGCCCTGATGACCTTGAATAATTATTAAACAGATTGTTTTAAATACCATTATGCTTTCATTTATTTTTAATGTGGGTGATGTGTGAGAGTCTATTACAGACATTTTGCAGAGAAATGTGTTTATGTTTTATGCAACATCAATAAAAAAAAGTTAATTTTAAATCACAATAGGACCCCACATCTGAGAAATGGGAGGGGGTCACAAAGATTATTTGCAGTAATATTACTGAGCTGCTGCTGTGGTGCAATATTGAAAACACACAACACTATCCCTGAATTTTAGATGCAAACACAGTCTTGGCCAAAAAGGGCATGAAAGAGCTGAAATGGAATCATAAATTCAAAGCTGTTCCGAACAGGCTCCCCCCAAATACGTTTGGCCCAGGGCCCCCAAAATCCTTAAGATGTCCCTGAGCTATTGATACTGCAGATTCGTGCTCCCTCCCCACTGCAACCCTAAGGCTGCTGCATCGCCATAATGGTTACTTACAGTCTGTAGTCTTCTCTTTTTTTGGCAGAGTTCTCTGTTCTTGTGTGTCGAGAGAGTCCATGGAAAAAAGAAATCATAGAGCCAGCAGCTGTGGCCATAGACTCCAGGTGGGGTAGTGGTGGAGGGCGAAGCACGACGGGCTGCCTGCGATCACACATAGGGGCAGAGCAGTGGTCGAAGTGGGGGAAAAAAAAGCAGGGGAACTGTAGGCGGAGAATCAGAGGGCGGGAATAACCTGAGGATTGGATCAGTGGATGGAGTCAGAGGTGTGGCCAGAATGCACAAAACATCCCAATTTTTAGTATTTGTTTGGCTTTTCACTGAGCAATCACAGCTTATTATGTTATTTAATTCAACCAATGGATACACCGGATTATTAAAGGTTTATTATGAGTTAATGACATTAAAATACATTCACAAAGTGGGATATGTTTCCAATCACAGAAAGTCCCAAATACGCTTAAAAGTGGAAGCACAAGCCATTTGTCTCCAAGTCATGGAGTTTCTGTCATCAGCACTTCTCCCTTTTTCCACAAGAGCAGTTCAAACGTTAACGGCAAAATATCCTAGTTTGCAAATGTTTTCTATCTAATTATGGCTCTGCCATATATGCCACATTATACAACATCTGCTGCATAATCTGTCAATATTAACTAATAAATTGTTTGTGGCTCAAACGGATCAAAAGTTACAAAAAAATTTGACTTGTGACTAATAAGGCAAAATCTTTCCAGAGACTGTTAGCATGTGTAAAAATGTAAAAATAATAAAGCATCTGAAAATATACTGCATTATGCTGCAGCCTTTTTTTTGCTGCATAATTTAGTCAACACTGCGATGTAATTTTGTCCTCCTTTGCTGCATACTTTCAGTGGCCCCAAAGCAGGCAGCAGATGTTAAAAGTGCTCGTGCATGAAGCAGAGAAACTGTGAAGTTTGCGAACTTAGGGCATCATTACGATGGCGGGCGGACGCCCGCCACCGCAACGGCAAATGGGACCGCCCGCAAGAGGTGCGGCAGTCCCGCCATGGCTATTAGGATGCCACCGCCACGTGGCGGTGGCATCCCGCATCATTTACATTGCGGCGGGCGGTGCTGTGAGCAGCACCCGCCGCAATGTAAAAAGAGCATGTTGCGCATTGGCATGCACAACGTGACAGGCAACGCGTGGTGCCTGCCACCCTGTGCATGCCAATGTAGGGGGGTACCATACCACACACCCCTCCCCCGGGGGCCCACAACGGGCCCCCATTGCAAAAGACCACATGCCTTTCCATGGCGGCAACGCCGCCATGGAAGGGCTGCTACCGCCATCATCATAATATGGATGGCGGTGTCTGCAAGACACCGCCATCCATATTATGATGATGGCGGTAAGCAGCCCTTCCATTATGCATGTTTTCCGCCCAGTTGACGAGTCGACCGGCGGAAAAGCGGCGGATGGTCTTTCCGAACGCCGGGGTCCCCCCGCCATCGTAATATGGCGGGGGGAAATGGACTGCGGGCGGTGTAAGATAGCGGGCGGATCACCACCGCCATACGGGCGGTGGCGATCCGCCCGCTATCATAATGACCGCCTTAGTTTGGTGTGCGTGTAAATCCTGCATTACCGATCCCTGGTGAGTTGCAGCTACTACTGCTGAAACAAGGCCAATGGAGGTACCAATGGGTTAGGCGGACTGGCCTCAAGGGCAGGGCCGGCTTTAGCGCTGGTGGCGCCCTGTGCAACAATGTTTGTTGGTGCCCATCAATGACCACCTCCGCTGCGGATTCCCTCACTACCACCCTCAAGTCTCCATAACCACACTCTCTCTCAGATGCATTTAATTTGATTTAGAGTGCCACTCATACCAATGTAGGGTGTCAGAGCACTTTACATCACACACATTACACAGAGAAATCAATTATAGGTGTGTAAATAACTGTATAGGAAATGTTACGTAACACAAAGGACTACAAGGTGTAGGAGTCACATGACAACCATACTAGTAGGCAGTATAGTTTAATAGTGATTGGTTGGAGAAACACAAACTCAGAATTTAAAACGAAATACCATAGTTGAGGGTACTCTTTAATAATTAGAATTGATTTCTATCTGAATTAACACTTTTTGCAACATTGGGATAATCAAAGAGTGGGGAAAAAACCACAACGCTCTAATTCGTACATTGCAGTTTGCATGCAGCTCCTAGATGACAGTCAGTAGCTCACTGTTCTATGTTAAGATTTTAACTTATAAACTGCAAGTAATAAAAGGATCTCTCTGACAAAAGCAGTAATCCACTGACCTATTTACATTACGTGCACTGTAAGATCTACATTGTACATGTTCTTTGCAGCTTGCACATTAACCCTCTGCGCTATCTTTCCATGAGTCAAAACTTCCACTAGACAAAACTTTGATCTCTCTCTCTCTAGGAAGAACAATAATCACCGGAATTATGACATTTTTATTGTTGCCGAAAATTGCTAGAGGCTCGGAAGGAGGCGGCAAGCGATTTAAAAACCATAATATACCTGCAAACGCCCTAGAGACGGCCCTTCTCAAGGGTCCTGTGACAGAGTCGCTGTTGCTCTAGGGTGTGCTGCGTCATAGGCCTGCCCGCAAGACTGGATATGAACTTCATGGATTGTGGTGGACAGGTCTTCAAGGCTAACCCACACTTGCCACCGCTAGGGTCCGCCTGCCAGTGCTAAGACGCTAGGGCTTCTAAGGTCTAGCGGGGCCTTCTAATGTCTAGCATGGGAATGTGCTCCCTCAGGAGAGAGGTCTGGGGGAGTGGTCATGAAGGCTGAACCTGGTTCCCCAGTTCCAAATTCGGCAGCTCTGACTATAGTGCCACATCCTCTCCCCCACTGAACACCATACTGCCCCACTGAGAGAAACTCGCACTGCCTTCAACTACAACCCAATTGTGCCCCGCTATAAAGACCTGGATGAAACTCAATTAAAATTACGCACTAGACAAGAGTACCAACATTCTGGAAAAAGCAAACACTCATAGGGAATGCAAGATTAAGTAAAGCTTGTGAAATGTAAGCAGGAACAACATGGTTACCTTAACTCTTTGACACTCACTATTCAGAAATCAGTGAGTGCTTTGGCCTGAAAAGTTAAGGACATGACTACAGGGCCCGGAAGGGACCCATTCCAATGTCCATTGCTTATATTCTTACAAAATGTAAGCAGTATGGTTTAAAAAGACCACATCCGTGAACACAGAGCCCCGGTACACATTTTGTTTTCCAATCCACCAATCAATTAGGCATTGCAGTACCTCCAGAATTCGGGCACTTCCCCACCCAGGGAAAACAATGTTGTTCAAAGAAAGACGAGAAAACAAAAGTAGCGCTTCACTGGCAAACTCTGTAAAGTGAAGATAATGTATTTGGGTGTGAATAAAATCAACCTGGCCACTTTACGGCCACTCGTCTTGCTTTATTTTGTTATTTATTTATTTTTCCTATTTTGAACCATTTATTCCCGAGGCTGCACTTTGGAATAAAAAAAATTCAGAAAATGACGGCATTTCCAGCAAAAGTGTTTTGTTTTTTTTGGATCCATTTCACAGGGGAACAAATAAACGAAAGGAGGAAGGAGAAGGTGAGAACTGTTTCTTGAAGATGCGGTTTTCAGTAAGTTAGGAGGAGCGAGAGCGAGACAGAGACAGAAAGAGAGGGAAGAAGAGGAAGAAAGAGAGAATGTGGGCAGTTGCGAGCAGCAGAGCAGAAGTGAGCACTGTCCTTGTCTTTGGTCAAGAAAGAAAAGACAGAGTCCTTTTCCTTCTCTTCCCACCCCCGAACATCTACGAACGCCGAGCCTTATCTGTAGGCCTTGGCTATTTCTGCCATCCTGGGACGCATGTTTAAAATAAAGAAGTAGGGTAACGGAATCGATTGACTTTAAAAAGAAGGGGCACGCCGTGCCCTGCAGATCTCGCCCACTTCGACCACTGGGGTAGAGGGAGCAGCATAACCTCCAGAGTGGGGAAGAGCCAGGAGTCAGACTGACGTCAGAGCAAGCTCTGCACTGTGCCTCCAAGACAATCGCACAATAAGCTGCATTGTCTTTGAAAAAAGCCCCAAATAAGTCCAACCCACAAAGAAATAATGATAGCACAACTTGGTCGGCACTTAGTCGGCACGCTGTGAAACCCAGGGGCTATGGAGGAACTGCTCCACACAGATATTGTCCCCGCGCTTGGACAGTAAACTCCTCTACGCCGGGTCGGCGGAGTTTTTGCCAAAACTAGAGTAGGCAAAACTCCGAGAACTCCGTGGGCGGAGCGGAGTTTACCACCCACACTTACTAAATACCACACACAGGGCCTAATCTAAACACAGGAGCAGTAAACTAGTAGTATACAGTATGTTTAAAAAGCGCTTGGTGGCTTAGTTCTTCAGCTACGTAACACTATAAATTACAGGTCTTGGTCAAATGAGCAGTACTCCTTCATTGGACAAGCATTGGCAACGTCAATAGGTCTCACCTAGCGAGAGCTATTGGCTTTGTCAATGTGTTTCTTAACCATGTTGTACATCAACACCACTGCTATACAGCATGCCTGAAAGTGAAAACAAAAAACAGCGTTTTGAGGTGGTCAACGCTTTGCCCATGCTTGTTACACATGGATTGGAAACGTTCTTGAATTTTGTAATAATGTCACATTGTTCAGTGGGAGACCATGTCTGGTGAAGGCTCCCACATCCCCATGTATGGGCCAGTTTGACTACGCAAAGAAAATCTGTGCTGCTGTGCCCTTAAAGCTGACGTATATAAATCCCCGGATGTGGGATCTCTTCAGCAGCCGCTCCATTAATATTGACTTAAAACGTGGCTGATGGTGTTTCTGATCCGCATTCCTTGACATTGCATATCAGAGCACTTCTATTTTTAGCTCTGTGTTGTGCAGCAGTTCCAGCTATTCATTTCGGTCCTCAGCGGGCGCGAAATGACTAAAGTCGTGGCACCGAGCCATGTTTTCAACGCAGTCCCACAGAGAACGGCGGTGCTGGCTTTATTCAAAGTAGGAACGAGGGCGTTTCATCATTTTCAGAGTCTCTGGTTATTTACTTTGGAAATAAATGTACCTGAAATGTGTGATTTACTCATTCAGTTGGTTTATGGGGATGTATAATTGATTATTTATTTTAGCGATAAAATAAAATCTGTGCATAGCTACAAAATACTCTTTATTTTTCAGCGTAATATTCTGTCCACGTTTGTAAGTAAATTATCTGACCAAATAATTGATTCACCCAAGTCCCCCTCACAGATTGAAGGAGAAAAGAGGCAGGTAGGAGTAAAATCTTAAACCTAATATGTCTACTCTAGCTGCGCCCCCGCCCACTTTTTTCATTCTCCACCCTTCCAATATGACCTGTAGTGTGCTTATTGATTTTTATTTATTCTCAGTTACTTAAAAAATTATAACATTTATTTAGAGGTAAGTCCTCATAGAAAATGTCATAGGGAAGCAGGTGTAATTCTGTGATGGGGTAAGTAGTTGCCTATATTTGGGATCAACAATATTATCCTCTGATTTTGCCTTTTCTGCACATGATTGGTAAATAGAAAGCGGTAATCGGTTTACCACATGTTTGCCACATTTATGTGCTAAGTAGTTACCTCCACCTATATGGCCATGGGGGCATATTTACAAGCCCCTATCGCCACTGGAGCGTCACTTTTTTTAATGTTCCGGTGGCGTAGCGCCATTTTCCATATTTATAAGGTGGCGCAGTCCTCTGTGGCAAAGGGGCGTGCAATGGGTATTTCTGTGGACGTTCCACCGCAACACCCATTGCTTTTTGACGCTGCCCCAGATTTACAAGGCTAAGGCAGCGCCAAAAACAGCGCCATTCTAACGCCATGGAATAACAAGTGTTAGAATGCCGATACGAGGAGGAATTGTTAATTTCTCCTCGTTTTTAGGTCTCGCGCAGCGCGAGACCTCTAGAAAAGGCTTCAGAAAGCTAACCACACGCTCATGCGTGTGGTTTTGCTTTCCGAAGCCCACATTGGCTGTAGCGTGTTTTTTTTTTTTTTAAACGGCACGCAATTGGGCAAAGGCGGGCGCATGTCCCGCCTTTGCTCCGCCCATTCCCGTCCGTGTCTAGCACGCGCTTTAGCGCGCGGCACAGACGACAGGCTCCCTCGCCCCCCCCGCTCCTCTGTGGTGCGCGCGCACCACAGGTTATTCTGGTCACTTCTAATGTTGGGATATGAAGCGGTAATAAAACAACGCAGCTGTAGCTATTAAACTTGCAGAACTCCGTGACACTATTTGAAGAAACGTCTGCTAAATCCTACAGCGGCCCTGTGGTTCCAAAGTAGGGCAGAGCCCCGCCCGGTCTTTTGAAACGGAGGGAATTTCGCATGACTCGCGTTTTAGAGATTATTGGCTGGGAGGCGAGGTGTGGTGCGTCGGCCTTCCACCCAGGCCACGTGGAAGGGCTGGACGGAATTACTCGCTCCGCTGTTTAATAAGAGAAAAGCACTTGCCATGGCAACCACGGCAGCTTGGACAACATGTGCTGCTTGGGGTCACGTTACGCGCTTGGAAGTTTGTGTCTGGTGTTTTGGGACTCGCCGTGGCCCTCTTTTGAACGTTACCAAAGCTGTTGATTGTTTTGTTTAGGAGTAGTGGCAGAAACCCATGTTTTCCTCTAATGGGCGCCATCAGGCGCGTGCCGAGCGGCCAATCAGTATTAGACACCCCTGGGAAGGAGATAGAGAAAAGCACATCGCGGTAATTCAGTGTGCCACACGCAGCACGGCTGTTCCATGCGCAGAACTTCACTCAGACAATTATGTGGCAGGCATATAACCGTTATGTGGTGCCCCAAACCCAGCACCGGGGCTCCTTGCACGAAATACTGCATAACAGAAGTAGGTGCATATCATATAACGCTAGAATGATTCCCTGACACAAGACTGCTACTCTCTGTACAAAGCACTATACAGTGCATTATGTGGCTAGAATATATGCATGCTCTGTGCTTAAAACACTGCAAAGTAAATGTAGGCGCATATCATATAGCCATAGGGTGATGTTCCAAACACAGCACTGCTCCGGAGTGTACTTCACACTACATAGTACATGTATGTATGTATGTATGTAGCTAGATGTAAGCATCGTATGGTGTTCGAAACACAGCACTGTTGCTCCCTGCACAAAACACTACAGTGCATGTATGTGGCTAGCGTGGAAGCATTGTGCATGGTTTAACTCAACACTGTTGCTCTATGCACAAACACGTCACAGTAGATGTATGTGCTTAGCATAACGCCGTAGTGTGATGTTCAATGCACTGCACTACTGTTCTAAGTCCTAAATACAGTACAGTGTTTTTGTTGGCCAAGAATAGCTCAATTGTGCAATGTGTGAAAGGCAGCACAGCAATTCAAAGAACCAACCACAACACAGTACAGTTGCATTGTTGGCTTCCAAGCATAGCTCGGTATTAGAATGTTCCAAACGCACCACAGAATTTCATTTCAAAATACTCAACAGACTGTAGTGCACACCAAGGCGCTGTGGTTACATGTACCAAACGGATGACTGCAGTTCAATGTACTAAATATAAATTGTAGTTCCGTGTGACAAACACTGCACCCTAGTTAGAGGTTCCAAACATAAACCTGTAGTTTGGTGAACCAAACACAGTGCACCAAAGTACCAAAGTCCAAACTACTCAAGACTAAGCAGCTCAGCTCTTTTTCAATCACAAACTACATGTTCGCAAGAGCAGTTTATTGAACGTGGTCAGGGCACAAGTCCTAAAAAAAGAAGTGGGGGTACTAACCTAGTTAGGCAGTATGCAAGTGACATCATGGCATGCGACATCACGGCGCACGACATCACGGCGCATGACATCACACAATTGACATCATTAAAAGTGGCATCCCAAGCCACAACTTTACAGGAAGTGTCATCACAAGAAGTGACATCATATCTAAAGCCCTCACATATATGTTTAGCAGGTCTATCATGTGTACGTTTGAGCGCATTGCGAGGATAATAGCACTGTGAGCTATGGAAGATGATATGTGACTTCTACACCTTGCAGTCCCCCAGTTTTATGTAACACATCCTGTACATTCATTTACAAACATATATACTTTATTGTACATGTAATATGCACGTGTTGATGTAAAGCGCTCTGACACCCTGCATTGGGATGAGTAGGGCTATACAAGAATAAATAGTGGTACTTAAATTATTTCATCACCTCCTCAGGGGAAGTAAGCTCTATATAATTGCAATTTACTTTGTGTAAATACTGGGAAAGACCAACACATCTGACATCCTTACAGTGCATGCATATCTCCTAAAAAGGGACTAAACAAAGTGAAAAGCTGCCTCTCTTAAGTATGTGTGAAGTGCTAACAAGGTGTGAGCCTTTGTTTCCCCTCCACTTCATTTGCATCAGGTGTGAGGCTCCTGACTGCTCCCAGCCAAGAGACTGGAACAAAAGGAGGCCTGATGACCCCTCAAATTCGGCCTTTGTTATGGGCCCATCAGGAGTCTTAAATAAGAAAACCCTTCCCTGCCTACACGTTGTTGCTTGTTGAAGATGGAAAGCAGAAACGTGCAGGCACTGCTGAAAGTGTCCCAGTGTTTGGAAATTACACTGGGACGAGTTCAGCAAATTATTCAGTGGGGTCAAAATTCTTGGCAGGGTGGACGGCGTTCACCCTGTGCAAATAGTGGGTGGACACCGTCCACCCTCGTGTACCCCCGACTCGTGTCCTGAACGTGGTACACTAAAAACCAGCATAAATGTGATTTATGACTGGTGGAGTCCTTCAAGACACCACCACTCCATCCATCAAGCACATGGTCGCCAAACACTCACCATCTAGACAGCTCAGGCCATCAAACATCACCCTTCTGGACCCTCAAGATTCACAATTAAGGGATTGTGTGGTTGGAGATTATCGTTATTGAGTCGAGGTTATGGGGTTATCTAAATTCAGCCACACTCATCCCATCCTTCTCATAAAGATGCATGGGCATCCAAAATGCCGGGGGAGCGGAAGTAACATCACACCATATAAGCTTCAATTTCACTCACACACGTTTATACATGCATACATACACATTCACACTTACACACGCTCTGTCTCAGGTAAACATACACTCACCCACAAGTGTGCTCATAACACACATTTAAAAGCATTTTTTTCTTACCTCAGCTGCCGGTGAAGGTCATATTCCAGGTAATGGTATTCCATTATATATTACACTAATATTGAATAATAAGATATTATTCACCATTAGTGTAGTAAAAAAATGAGAGAAAACAAAGAGTGGCTCCCCAACTGAAGTCCATAGGTGCATCATAGGACGAGTTGCCACTGTGGTCCTAGCACTGATTTTGCCATCTCTGAAGCCAGGGCCAGGGGTCACAAGTGACAAGCCAAGGGTCGCAGCTCAGACCCCCTGGTGACCCCTAAATTACTTCCATGCAATTCAGAATAAAATAAAAAGCCATATATTTTCAATTAAATGCCACATTGTCCACCTGCATCAAAAGGCTTTTTCCCCACTCTTTTCTCATTTCATTTTTACCATCCACTACCCTTCCTCCGCTCTCCTAAGAACTTTTGCTTCTAAGCTTCTGAGTGTATCCCAAATGATCAATAAAGACTCAAACAGAGCACTCTAATATCACATAAGAAACAGAGTGCTTTAGTCATTGCACCAACCAGAGCAGTCTATATCGATATTCCAAACCCAGCACTCTATATTATTACACCATACACAGCAATGAAGTGGAATCTACCAAATGCAATGCAAGTGATGCAACAAATATAGGACTTTCATGTTAAAAAAGCATCACAGTTGTTAAAATCACCAAAGTCAAACCGTAGTTCAAGGTTGTATATCAATCTAATAAACATAGCACTGTAGTTTGTTGTAGCAAGCACAGTGATGGAGCAAGGTTTCATAAATGAAACTTGCTTGTATTCAATCCTCCTCACAGTATTAATTTATTAAACTTGTATTGTTAATACTAACCTTTGCATTCACGACACAAAAGAAAGGGATGCTTGCCTATGTGTTTTACTAATGAATAACGCTTGTTTGTAATTCAAAATGGCCGCTATGCGCGGGAAAGCTCAATGCGCATGTCGCAACCATATCACATGGTGTGACGTCTTTCTTTGCTTGGTGGGAAACTTCTGCTTCTGCGCAATGTGCATTAAAATGGCTGCTTGATGTTTTCACATGTTTCAGCTTGCTCTCATGTCATTACTAAATTGTCGTTTCCTAACGCTACTAACGCGGGTTAGAATATATAATTAAATGGGAATAGAATAGAAAAAGTGGGTATACAGTGAAACATTTTATTTGTGATTCTAATATTTTCTTCTTGCACTTTTATTAGTTCGTAAACTTGGGCCTGGGTTGGTGTTCTGAAACTCGAGAGGCAACTGGTTCTGCGCATGTGTCCTGTGTGCCTGCCAAATGAAGTCAATCTGGACGTCGTCCAAGGCCGTGACCCGATGGCCGAAGATGCTGTATTTTGGCTTTCCTGTTGCATATTGACACATTGTCTATGAAAATTGGTTTACATTTGTCATGAGACGCGTGGGAAATAAAGCGAATGTATTAATTTGAAGGGGTGGGAACGTAAAGACAATAGGCTTTACAATTTAGGCCAAATCAACATTGTGCGAGAATCCACCCCCTGTCCCTGTCCAATCAGAAGTAGTGGCCCCATATTTTAGTAACATTAAGGGGAGGTACATGGGCGTAGAAGGGTATAATAGATATAGAATTAACTAATTAGTTAGCACAGGAGAGCGGAGATGCTGACAGGAAGAGCTCCAGACCGCTAAGCTGATCGATTGCAGACTGAATCCCTGTCCAGAAGAGGTCCTGAGGAGGGGGCGGCAGAGTCCATTAGAAGGAAGGCACGGGAGAATCGAGGAGAAGTTGAGTATCAGAGAGGGGAACGACGCAGGCGTCGTTGTAAAGAGGTCACCGGTCCTGTCCTGATCCTGGAGGAGGTCTTTGCTCTTCATCCTTCCTGGGTCCTATTATTTCAACTCCTTGGCTAAGGGGTTTGGTTCTTGCACTTAGGTAAATATAATGCAACCTTTAGTTGCGCTGCTGTCTCTATCTTCTCCTTTTCTTTAAACACCGTCATTGATTAGCAATAATCATTTCTATGCTTAATCTTGGGTATTGCGATTAAGTACCATGTGGCTCTGTATTTTACTCTGCTAAATCTTTAGATAAACATTTTAAAACTTCCTGACTCAGTGGTTATTTCAGGATTATGTACTATAATGAATGTCACTCATTTTAAATTTCCCAATTAGCAAAGGATTCATTGGTAAGTCATTACTCTTCAATCAGAAGGTAATTGGTAGCAGGGATTTTGATAGAGAGTAACAACTGATAAAACCCAGCGTAAGTATTAGCGTAGTATGAATGTATGGGCCCAAGTGAGAATCTAGTGTATGAATGCTGTTTGCTAATATCGCGCTGGATCAGTTTTCTGGTTATCAGAGGATGGTTACTCTTTGTTAATTGGGTAATGAGAATTTTATTTGTATTTTTATGAACTAACATCCGTGTATTCAAAGTTTTGTTTTATGTTGTTCAGAATACCCCGTGGTAAAAGGAATAGCGGATGGTAAGTGGAAGCCATACTGCAGTGAGGTTATCTGTCAGGCAGAATTAGTACTGAAAAGTTAAGCAGGACTTTCAATACTCGTTAGGGACTCTATACGTGTGAGTAATAGCAAAAAGAGTACGCTGGTAAACATTTGATGTTATATCACCTAGAAAGGGTAACATTGAAGAAGTAACAGGTACTTCTGGAGCTTGTGTGAGGAGTAGACGGAAGTGTTTTACTCGTAGTATATGTTTAGTAAACGGAAAGGTTTTACTAAGTATGAGAGAAAACTATCTTTTCTAAATTAGAGAAACTGGCACGATAGCGAATGTTTTATGTTGTTACTGAAATTTAATTAAGAATTATAGAGAAAATAAGTTTGCGTACGAATTTGTAAAGGGAGGGTCAGTTGCCGGAGAGGGAGCTGACGTCACTAAACGCCGCGCTGGGATTGGTTGAATCAGCGGGTGTGGAAAACCCTTGTAAAGGAGGGGTCAGTAGTCAGGAGTAGTACTGACGTCACAGGTGCCGCGCTGGGATTGGTTAAACCAGCAAGGACAGAAAAGAGCAGATTGTAAAGGAGGGGTTGACAGATAAACGTCACCAAAAGGCCGCGCAAGGATTGGTTCAGAAATAAAAGTTAGCAGAGACTTGATTGGTTGATATTTTAGAAGCTAAAATCTTAGTGGTTAAAGATTGCATGTTAAAACACGATCCGACTTTAACAGGAACTCGTCCGGATAGGAGATTCCTAGGTTTTGCAGAATATAATTTTGTACACCAAAGATTAGATAGAATGTACGGAGAGAAGAGAAAAATGGCCTTTCTGCAAAAGATTAAGAACTATTTTAAAAAGGATAAACCACTCAAAACTAGAGAAGGAATTATTATTCCACCAGCTAAAACGCCCGCTTCATTCATGATGATGGAGAGAGGTTATCATACTTGTGTATGGATGGAGAATTGGATAGAATATACCAAAAATGATGGAATACTAGCATTTCCCGAGAATGGCACGTTCAATGGGCGAATTCTTCAGAATTTGAGATTGAGGATGAATGACTTAGAACCCAGACCTAGATTAACTCAATACAAAGCTCTAGAAGAATGGGAAACCGAGGCATTTGAGCGGGACCGATCTAGAAGTAATAGGAGTTATCCAGGATTTTTTCCCAGATATCTACGTGAGTCTAGGGACGGTCAGATGAAACAATGGAGAAGGGCAATGATTACAGAAGGATTATATCCATTGTTCTCAGCAGAGGAGAAATTAGGAAGTAAGTGCACAGAAAAGATAAAACATTTAATGAGAAATGAGGAGTCTGAAGACGAATTTATGGAGGAAATGTTAAGAAATCCCCCACCATATCAGGAAGGAACAAGTGGATGCACCCCAAGTGCACCACCGAAAACTCCATTAGTGCCACAGGTAATGCATGAATTCACCACGAGTACAATACTTCATGACAAAGAAAAAGAAGCCCTAGAAAAGACCAGAGCAGAATTAATACAGAAAATAACCCAGATAAAAGTACATCCTGATTCGTTGACCATACCTGTAACAATTGGTCCAGTAGTTCCATTATATGGTACTCAGGGAAGCTGTCCTCCACCGATACTTACCTCTACTGCTGTGAATAATCCCAAACCTGAAGCTCCAGTTATAATTGAGGATCAATATAGTGACTGTGAATCCACAATATCACTCATGGACTTGCCTATTCGAGGTTCTGTAAATAGCACTCCCAGAAAAGATGTACCTGGATGTTCAAAGGATGTAAGTTTAATAACTTCATCGGGAGCAAAAAGTGCTACCATAGTAACACCTGAAGATCTAGAAAGATGGGTGCAAGGGTCAGTTAAACAGTGCACACCTCCGAAAATAATGGACATTCATAAATTGAAAGTCGAATTAGAAGAAATAATAGCAGGAAATGTAGGACTAGAACACTTAAATACCTATGATGAAGAAGAATTATTGTTCTTGTGTAGGAGTATCACCAGAAATGTAAGGATATTCCATGAAAAATTATCCAATTTAGCACTACAGATGGGAATAGAAATAGGGAGATCAAAGGTACTACAGAAACCCTATAGAGCAGAATTTTCAGACAAAGATCTAGAAAATATGAATGCCTCTGGAAGAAGATTACAAATAAGAGAATTAATGTTAGTTTTGCAAAAATGGGGAGACCTAGATAAATGGAAAACTAGGTGGGCCAAGAAAAAGGAAGAAGCACGAACAAGTAGAACAGCATCAGAATATGTGATGAAAGAAACAGGGAAAGCAGACCAGATGTATCCAATGCGAGAAGTTGCGGGAGGAGGATATGTACATGTCCCATGGAGCAGACAGGATATTTTATCTTTTACGAATGATTTTCCAAAATGTAGAGAAAAACCAATTGAATGGTACAAGCAGGTTGACAGGTTTGTGAAGGTGTCAAAGGTATTGTTGAAGGATTTGGATGGGTTGTTTGATATAGTGGTACCTGCCGATTTGTGGACAGATTGCAAAATCACAGTGGATTGGCCAAGTGATGAATATCCTAGAGATCCGAAGACAGGTGCCCCGTCAAATGATGTGATGAAAAAGTATCAGCAAGTGATAACTTACCTGAAAGGGAAAATACCACCGAAAGAAACAGATTGGGTAAAAATAGATCGAACTACCCAAGAAGCTAATGAATCAGTACATTCTTACTATGAGCGTCTATTGCAGGTATTTAAACAGTATAGTGGATTTGAGGACATTGGAGACAAGAACATGAGTCAGTTTGTGTATCGATTTGTTTATGGTCTAAAGCCAGAAATTTGTCAGATGATTAAGCAGCACATGTTGTGTTGGCAAGGGAAACCTATCGACGAAATTTTGAAATATGCGAAATATTGTGGAGACGATATTGAGGATAGACACAAGAAATTGCAGGAAAAAGTAATGTGGGCACAGGTGAAAATGGCTGAGAAACAGGGAATCAATTTGGAAAATCCGAGTGAAAATCAAGGAAAAGATTCCGGAATGAATGGTGATACTGGGAATGGTGGAAAGTTTAGAGGACGAATGAGTAGAGAAGAAGCTAAAAGAAATTTCCTTGTCATGGATGCGGAAAATTGGGGCATTGGAAGGATGAATGTAAAAAGATTCGGAATAATAATGGTCCAAATCAAAATTTAAATCCACAGACGCAGAATGACTCACAGCAGGGTGCAAATCCTCAGAGTCAGTTGCCACCTGCATCTATTCAGGGTAATGTAAGCAGAGCAAAGCATGGTACAGACATCGGATATCAAGGAGGAAGTGGTAAGAATGATTATATGACATCACAATTTCTTTTTCAGGACGATTTCTGTCAATTCAGTCCATGACGGTGCCTAGGAGAGGGGAAGAAGGAGTGCATACTTGGCGCATCCTTACAGGTAGATCAGTCAGGTCCATATGTTGAAGGGAATGTGAAAGGTAATAATATTACTTTCCTTTTGGACACTGGTGCTACCCGGTCTACTGTGAGAACAGCAGACATTCCAGACCTTCCTCTCTCTGGTGAAAATATCCAAGTAGTGGGGGTAGCTAATCAGCGGATTAGAACGCCTCTTACCGAACCCATGGAAGTTAAAATTGGAAACTTCAGAGAAATGCATCAATTTGTAGTATGTGATTCCAGTCCAGTAAACTTATTAGGTAGGGATTTGTTGTGCAAGATGATTTGTACCATTTTCTGCACACCCGATGGTGTGGCCGTTCAGACACCAGATGAAGACCATGTATATAAAATTATGATTGCAAAACAAGGTACAGAAGTGGATGAGATGTTTTCATTAATAACAAAAGATGAGTTGCCAGAAGAATTAAAAGGTACAGTAAACCCCATAGTATGGGATTTCACCGGAAAAGAAGTAGGACTTATGGCTAAAATAGATCCAGTTAAAATTACTGTAAAGGAAGGTGCAATTTTCCCAAATACCAGACAGTACAAAATGAGTGCAGAAGTAAAAGCAGGAGTCATTGAAGAAATAAATCGAATGGTAGAACAAAACATACTAAAAGAATTAATGAGTAGCCCATGTAATTCACCAATAATGGGATTAAAGAAACCTAGTGGAAAATATAGGATTGTTCAGGACCTGAGGAAAATAAATAAGATTGTAGAACCATGTTGTCCCATAGTACCAAATCCTGCAGTAATTCTATACCAGATTCCGTGGAGTGCAGGATGGTTCACAGTAATTGATTTGTGTCAAGCGTTCTTTTCAATACCATTACATCCAGACAGCCAGTATCTTTTCTCATTTAAATTTGAGAACAAAGTTTATGTGTGGAATCGTGTTCCTCAGGGGTACACAGAAAGTCCTTCTATTTTCAACCAGATACTGAAAAAGTGCCTTGAAAAACTAGTAATGCCAGGAAGCTCAGTCTTAGTCCAATATATCGACGACTTATTGGTGGCATCGAATACCAGAGAGGACTGTGTTGTTGATTCCATAGCATTGTTAAATCTTTTGGCAGAAGAAGGACATAAAGTCTCACCTGAAAAATTGCAATTCTGTACAACAGCTGTTAAATATCTGGGACACCAAATTGAGAGAGGAAAAAGAAGAGTAACAGCTGAAAGAGTAGCTTTAATAAAGAAAATGCAAATGCCTGTAACACAAAGACAAGTGAGAATGTTCCTAGGAATAGTAGGTTACTGTCGACAATGGATACCAAGATTTTCCATGTTGGCTAAGCCCTTAATTAACATGACAAAAAAGAAAGCAAAGGACCCTGTTGAGTGGGAGGACGAAAGTGTAGAAGCCTTTGTAAAATTGAGAAATGCCCTATGTTCAGCACCTGCCTTAGGCATGCCTGATTATAAAAGAGAATTTGCATTGTTCTGTCATGATAGAGAAAATTGTGCACTTTCTGTCCTAACTCAAAGACATGGACTAGAAAGACGTCCTATAGCATATTTTTCTGCTACATTGGACCCAGTAGCAGCCGCATTGCCAGGATGCTTAAAAGCAGTGGCGGCTACTTGTTTGAGCATTGAACAAAGTGAGTCAATTGTGATGGGACACCCTGTAAAAGTGTATGTTCCACATGCAGTTGTCATTCTGTTGACAAGAACCCGAACTCAGCATCTTACTCCTAGTCGGCTGACTAAATACGAAAGAATCATAATGGGTGCTGGAAATGTGACCATGGTAAGGTGTACTATAATAAATCCAGCAACCTTACTACCAGACCCATATCATGAGAAAATTAAAGATGATGAAGACGATGAACATGATTGTATACAAATTACAGAATTATGCACAAAACCACGCCCAGATATAGAGGAACAGCCTCTTAAAAAGCCAGACAGGGAGCTATTTGTTGATGGTTCATGTCAAAGACATGAAGATGGTAAACTAACTGCTGCCTATGCGGTATGTGAATTAACTGGAATAGTTGAAGCATCTTATTTACCAGGAGTCAAATCTGCACAAGTAGCTGAATTGATTGCGTTGATAAAAGCATGCAAAATTGGGAGGAATCAGAGAGTGACCATATTTACAGATAGCCAATATGGTTACAGGGTTGTGCACGATTTTGGCCAACTATGGATGCAGAGGGATTTCATGACTTCTTCAGGATCCCCCATTAAAAATGGACAATTTGTAAGGGAATTGCTAGAAGCAATACAATCACCAAAAGAATTGGCTGTGGTGAAATGTGCCGCACACCAGTCAGGAGATGACTGGGTGGTAGTCGGCAACAGATATGCAGATCTGGTGGCTCAACATTGTGCCAAAACCAGAATGTCAGTCAATAAGAGGGTGGAAAGAATGGGAATCAGCTGCCAACTTATGCTGTATATGCCACCTGAAACTTGGAATGAGGTGAAGAAATTGCAAGATGAGGTTGATGAAAGTGAGAAGAATTTGTGGATCAAAGTGGGTTGTTCCCAAAGAGGAGATGATGAAGTGTGGATCAGTGCTGATGGCAGACCAGTCATGCCAGACTGTTTACTCTCACAAATGGCTAGAATGCATCATGGAGACACAAACATAGGAAGAGATGCAATGATTAGGCTGTTCAGACAAAATTGGTACAATCCCAAATTCAGAGCTGTTGCAGAGAGTCTTTGCCAGAGATGTCTAACTTGCCAGATGCATAATCTGGGGAGGAAGACAGTAATTGGATTTGGGAATATTGGAAAGGCAGAGGGTCCATTTATGAGACTTCAGTTTGATTTCATACAGTTACCACCATGTAGAGGGCTGAAATATGTACTAGTCATAGTGTGTCTGTTTTCAAAGTGGGTGGAGGCTTACCCTACTAGGAGAAATGACAGCATTACAGTTGCAAAACTGTTACTACGAGAGCTCATTCCTAGGTTTGGTTTTCCAGTAACTTTGGAATCAGATAGAGGAAAACATTTTAACAGCGAAGTGATTCAAATAATCTGTGAAGCATTTCAAATCCAACAGAAACTGCACTGTGCATATCGTCCAGAAGCTTCTGGAGTGGTTGAACAATTGAATGGCACTATAAAGTCAAGACTGGGAAAAATGTGTGCATCAACATCATTAGAGTGGCCAGATGCATTACCACTCGTTTTAATGGGACTCAGAAGTATACCTGACAGAACCACAGGATTGAGCCCACATGAAATAATGATGGGAAGAGCAATGAGACAAACACATGTTCCCACAAACAAACTGGTGAATATATCTGATAATATGGTTCTGGACTATTGCAAAGGATTGGCTGACCTAGTGCGTTCTGTCTCTCATCAGGTTGGAGAAGACGCAGTTTCCAGGCAGCCCGAACAAGAACATGATCTGAATCCTGGTGACTGGGTGGTAGTGAAGAATCACACCAGAGAAACGTGTCTATCACCTAGATGGGGCTGACCGTGTCAAGTCATACTGACAACGAATACAGCAGTGAAGTGTGCCGGATTTCCTAATTGGATTCATGTAAGTCACACCAAGAGAGTAGCAGATCCCGAGGAAGAGAATCCTCAGACAACGCCAATCACTGAGGAGGCTGAAGGTTGCCCAGCTGTAGGATCTCAGGTTCGAGATTCCAGAGAAGCTGAAGAAGAACAACCGAGCACAAGTCAGGATTGGATACCAGTGGTAGAAGTTCCTGTAGTATACCACAGAACAAGAAGTCAAGCGAAATTGGAAGAAATTGAAGAAGATCAGATAGGTGAAGTAGAAGCAGTTCAGGAACAAAAAGAAAAGACATTAAGAAATCCTGAACAAGGTCAGATAGGGAAAGAAAACTGGACTCAAAACAGTGAAGACCTAAAAGACTTTGATCAGGGACAGACAGGTCTAGAAGAATCCGGTCAGGCTGCAGAAGTTCACAGTGCAATAAGCCCTGATCAGAACAAGTTAGATCAAGAAGAGTTCACAGAAGAAGAAAATCTTGAAAAACATGAACTTGAAGAAATAAATAAAGAACACGGTCAGTTATTGAAAACTCACAGCGGAGCTGTTACAGAGAAACCAATTAGACCTGAAAAGGAGCAAACAAGAAACACAGTAATTGAAGAACACAAAACAGTGCTAAGCAGTGAAATTAACGAGATCTCTAAAGACGAAAACAAAGAAACAGTGCCAACAAAGAAAACAAGAAAAGGAGATCATTGGCCGAGTGTCATTAAAAGAGTAAAGTACCACATAACAACCAGAAGTGAAGATCCAGATCAAGTACCTGAAGTATCAAGTCAAACCGAACAAGAAAATAAAACTGCGAAAGGAAGAAGCAAAAGACTGAAACTAGTGAATAACAAATTCAAGGGTCCTGACTGGACTTATATCATCCTTGAAGATTTTGAAAGCTCAGAGTCAAGTGACAGTGGTGGCGAAGGAACAAGTGCAGAATTGACGTACGAAGAAGAAACAAGACCACCCTGACTAAGCAAAAGAATAAGCTAAAGAAAAGAAGAAAAGATAAGAAGAGCAATCTTCCTTGTCGAAAAATGCCTGACGATAGAGTTACTGGGAGACCAAAACAGAAATGTTGTAGAAGATGCTGTGCAATATGCATATGTAGTCTAGTAATGGTGCTTATTGTATGGTTAGTCCTGATTGTAGCAGTTCCTTACCTTATGATAATAGATAAAAAGATTAATAATGAAACTAAAGGGAGGACAGCAAACATGAAGGGCAATAGAGTAGAACTAATGGCAGAAAGTGAACCAGAAATTCATCATGAAGTAGCTGACAACGACACTAGTTTAAACGTTTTCACAAAATTATTGTTTCAATATGTAGACACAATGGAAGTTAGTAATTGTTATGTCTGTATGAAGTTACCTGAATCAGTAGCAGAAGGATTAACATATCACCATTTACCACTGACATATGGCATATCATGTAGTGTTTTGTCTAGTTTATTTTATAGAACAGGGAGACTTCAGTATTATTATTCAAACTTAGATGTGATATTTTCTGAGGTTCCGATTCGCAAGAGTATGAACCCAGTGCTTAGTAGTCAAGACGCACAGTTTATGGGAGAATTTTTCTTAACAATGAAATCAATAGACATAACACATGCACATAGACACAATCTAACATGTTCTTTACTTGAAGAAGAGAAGATATTTTTGAATTTAGTAGAAGACAGAAGACAAGATTTTCAAAAGAAAGCTTCTGAGCATAAGGCTCATTTGCCACCTTGGGCGGAGAAAGAAGGTAGTTACACACCTGGCAAGGCTCAAGCTGCTATGGCTCTGGATTTTGTAAAAACAGGGAAAATTTGTCTTCATAGGTTAAAGACTGATTATAACAATGTTTTCATCGGTACCAGTGAATGTGAACACCATTTTTTAATTCTTGGAGGTTGGGGACTCAAAGGAGGAACAGATTCAGTTTTTCCTGGAATCTATTATGTGTGTGGGAATAAGGCTTACTTTAGGCTTCCTGCACGGTGGTATGAAAGTTGTTATTTTGGAATAGTATTTCCAAAGATATACCACGTAAAAAGAAACACTGCTCTTGATATTATATTGGCCAAAGAGGGCGGAGTCTGTAAATTATTGAAGACGAAACATTGTTGCACTTATATTCCTGATAAGAGTGCAGAAATTGGAACATATATACAGAATATAACTAAACTTGAGAAGGAACTTAAACCACTGGAAGTTGATAGTGTATGGGAAAGATTGACAAATAGTATCTCGTCAATTGGAACCTGGTTTGCTAATATAGGGAAAGGACTTATAGGTCAAATATTAGTACCCTTAGCAGGGATAGCAATAATAATTTTGGCAATAACAATATGGTGCAAATGCTGTAAAAAGAATGGAACATATAAGGTGACAGGAAGAGGAAAGAAACGAAAGGTAGATGAAATCGAACTTGAAGAATGGAGAAGTGAATTATACAAGAAATTAAAAGGAGATTGTAAAAATAGAAAGAGTAAAGATGAGAATGAAGTAATTTGCTAGAAGTTGGCATCTGATTGAGGGTAATGTTTTTGATGGCTCAGAAACGCCATCAGAGAGGGGATTGATGGAGCAAGGTTTCATAAATGAAACTTGCTTGTATTCAATCCTCCTCACAGTATTAATTTATTAAACTTGTATTGTTAATACTAACCTTAGCATTCATGACACAAAAGAAAGGGATGCTTGCCTATGTGTTTTACTAATGAATAACGCTTGTTTGTAATTCAAAATGGCCGCTATGCGCGGGAAAGCTCAATGCGCATGTCGCAACCATATCACATGGTGTGACGTCTTTCTTTGCTTGGTGGGAAACTTCTGCTTCTGCGCAGTGTGCATTAAAATGGCTGTTTGATGTTTTCACATGCTTCAGCTTGCTCTCATGTCATTACTAAATTGTCGTTTCCTAACGCTACTAAACGCGGGTTAGAATATATAATTAAATGGGAATAGAATAGAAAAAGTGGGTATACAGTGAAACATTTTATTTGTGATTCTAATATTTTCTTCTTGCACTTTTATTAGTTCGTAAACTTGGGCCTGGGTTGGGGTTCTGAAACTCGAGAGGCAAACGGTTCTGCGCATGTGTCCTGTGTGCCTGCCAAATGAAGTCAATCTGGACGTTGTCCAAGGCCGTGACCCGATGGCCGAAGATGCTGTATTTTGGCTTTCCTGTTGCATATTGACACATTGTCTATGAAAATTGGTTTACATTTGTCATGAGACGGGTGGGAAATAAAGCGAATGTATTAATTTGAAGGGGTGGGAACGTAAAGACAATAGGCTTTACAATTTAGGCCAAATCAACATGGTGCGAGAATCCACCCCTGTCCCTGTCCAATCAGAAGTAGTGGCCCCATATTTTAGTAACATTAAGGGGAGGTACATGGGCGTAGAAGGGTATAATAGATATAGAATTAGCTAATTAGTTAGCACAGGAGAGCGGAGATGCTGACAGGAAGAGCTCCAGACCGCTAAGCTGATCGATTGCAGACTGAATCCCTGTCCAGAAGAGGTCCTGAGGAGGGGGCGGCAGAGTCCATTAGAAGGAAGGCACGGGAGAATCGAGGAGAAGTCGAGTATCAGAGAGGGGAACGACGCAGGCGTCGTTGTAGAGAGGTCACCGGTCCTGTCCTGATCCTGGAGGAGGTCTTTGCTCTTCATCCTTCCTGGGTCCTATTATTCCAACTCCTTGGCTAAGGGGTTTGGTTCTTGCACTTAGGTAAATATAATGCAACCTTTAGTTGTGCTGCTGTCTCTATCTTCTCCTTTTCTTTAAACACCGTCATTGATTAGCAATAATCATTTCTATGCTTAATCTTGGGTATTGCGATTAAGTACCATGTGGCTCTGTATTTTACTCTGCTAAATCTTTAGATAAACATTTTAAAACTTCCTGACTCAGTGGTTATTTCAGAATTATGTACTATAATGAATGTCACTCATTTTAAATTTCCCAATTAGCAAAGGATTCATTGGTAAGTCATTACTCTTCAATCAGAAGGTAATTGGTAGCAGGGATTTTGATAGAGAGTAACAACTGATAAAACCCAGCGTAAGTATTAGCGTAGTATGAATGTATGGGCCCAAGTGAGTATCTGGTGTATGAATGCTGTTTGCTAATATCGCGCTGGATCAACAGCATTGTGATTGTCAACATGCAGAAACAATAGAAGGGTTCAACGTACTAAAGAAAGTATTGCATGTTAATATGCTGTGCGTGCCCCTGTAGGAAATGTACCAGTCAGGGCGTTGGTTGTACCAGATGTGACCTCTGCCGCTCTGCTCCTCAAGTTGTTTTCCCTTTTTACACATTGTGGAGGTTGAAAATGCAAGATGTTTCCTGCACCTGCCCCGAACCCCCTGCCCTTACTGGGCTTCCTTCCATGGATGCGTTCTTTCCATTGCTGTGTTCTTATACCGCTGCTTTCCCTCTTCTAGTGGGATTATGCTGTTTCGATGCCAGTGATTGGTTAACGTGATTGATGGTAGCAATAAAGTTGTCCTACAATAAAATGGCGTCCGTGATGTGAAAGTAACATTGCAATCAAAGGAAAACTGGCACGGGGAAAAACGTTAGGTCATTGCCTGTCTTTCAGAAGGCTTGTTCATTTTTATTGATAACTTCATTTATGAGGTATTTTCTCCAGCCGCATCTCCATTTGGGATATCTGTGTCTATGGAATAAAGCGCTCTTCTTCTTGAGTTTCTCGTTCTCCAGAACACTGTTGTGAATTGGCTCTTTTCTGATTGGACTGCAGTGGTTCACCTTTAAAGATCTCAATATGTTTAAATCATATGTTTACTTTTGAAATATGTGACGTTGGATGCGCCATATTAGAAAAACTTTGCAACGGGTAGAAAAAAGCAGGACAAATCCCTTTTGTACTATGTTGCTGCCTGTCTAATGCAGAATGTAGTATATATAGATTTGCCCATTCCATAATGCAAAATAATGTTTACAATACAAGCAAAATGATGTTTCCAATACGTCCAAATTGAAGAAAATGGTTAGAAGTCCTGCTAATTCTACATAACACGTTTTCTGCTTCTAAATGTTTTCCTATGTGCAATAGAGAGTTTTAACAAGAAACACTAATACTTGGATAACATTTTTTTTTGAATGATTTTGTACTTTTTGCACTTTTATAACACTTAAGAAATACAGACAAATTATTGATTTTAAATCAAGCTTTTTTACATCGTTCGTTTGCAAAGTTGAGAAAATGTATATCATCCATTTTTCATTGTATAATCCGGTGAAAAGGACATGGCATCTGCTTGGTTCTATATTACCCTGATACACATACGTATGCGAGAGTTTGAGCTATTGGCATTGTAAATACCAATGCCTTTTATTTCTGTATTTTAAAAACCTGCAAGCGGTGCGTAAACAGGCACTTTGTACTTGCAGTCGTTGCTTATGAGAAGCAACGCTGGCAGTAACTATGCCTCTTTTACTGCCAGCCTTCCTTTTCGTAAGCAAGGACTATAAGTACAAAGGGCGTGTTTATGCACCGCATACAGCTTTTTGAAACACATAAATAAAAGGCATTGTCGTTTACAATGGCAATAGCTCAAACTCTTGCAAATGCAACACCAATAGCTCAAACTTTAATAATGCGAGACCTATTGCATTGCAAATGCTTGTTTGTTATTTTCTTGTGTGCTGCAGAATGCAGCACACATAGAAAGAGCAAATCGCCATTATTGATTGTTTATGTGCAGGAAGGTGTCCCTTTCTGCATAAACAATTGTCCCTGCAGCACAAGCACCATAGCAACATGGCAGCAGGGTGCCTGCGCTGGTGATAGTCAGAGTTATTTGCGTCAGTGCTGGGGGAAACACAGGGGTGCACTGTATTCTTGTGAATACAGCGTATCCGTGCGTTTTAAAAATGTTGGTGCGCAGCGCTGCCAAATTTGGCGCAGCTCCACGCTCCAACATTTTTTTGTAAATATGCCCCATGGTTTTTCCGTTATGTAATGTTGTGTTACTTTATTTCTGTACAGCGCGATTACTCTAACAATAAAAAGAACGTGTTAAATGGTCGTAATCTGATTAATGCATATTAGGCACAAATTCCGGGTGTTGCAAATGCGGATATATGGAGTCAGTTTCTTTAATGTCTTCTCTTGAAGATTGTATTTCTTAACGTCAGGTAAGTAATGCCTTTCATATTACACCAGGCTTTATTGGCAAAAATGCAATAGATTCTATAGCGAAAGTTTCAGAGTTCTCGTTCCTTTTTTTGTAACTGCACCGCATTTGTCGATGTAAAAAGTTCCGCTACCTAAGTGGCTGCAGGTATAGTCTTAAGGGGTTAGGTTGATGACTGATTCCTCCACCAATTTAATAACACCTGGGGCCATATTATATAACATACTCTGGGGTCCAACACACTTTTGGGACTTTTTGTGCTTACTGGCACTTTGGTATTACAGAAGGTGCTGCAGACTCTAGTGTGACCTGGTCTGTAAAAATTGCGCCGGTGCAAAATTTGCTGTGGTGCGCTCTCAAGAAGGTTTTTCTTTTTTTGCATGGAGACGAGGCCTCATGCAAATAAGGAGAAGTCTTGACCATTTCATCCACACCATATTACAGATGTGGGAACAATAGTGAAGAATCTGTTGAGGGGTGCATTGATTGTGTGCCACATAGAAGGTTGCACACAGTTAGTGCATCCCTGAGAGTGCCCATTGGGAGGGGGAAAGCAGTTCACAGGGACACTCCGGGCATCATCCCAAAGATGAGGGTAATCAATCACTGCACCAACCTGTTTAGGATCCTTGTTCCGCCTTAGCAATGTGGCAATGAAAGCAGTGATGGCCCGCACAGATCGGGGGTGGCGAGGCGAGTAAGGGGGTGTAAAAAAAGAAATAAAAACTTACCTCATCGCCGCGTCGCTCCTCTGTCTCTCCTCCGAGTTGGGCCGGAACAGGAAGAACTCAGGCTCCGCTAAGCCAATCACAATGCTGCAATGCATTGTGATTGACCTGAGCACTGTGGTTCGGTGCTCAGACAGGCAGTGGGAGCCTGGGCATGTTCTCCACCCAGGCTGGGATACAGCCTGGGTCGAGTACATGCAAAGTGCGCATGACTGTTTGGTCGGCCCAAGTCACCCAGCCAAACAGTCATGCGCACTTACAGTGTGACACCACTCCTCCCCCTGCTCCTCTTTCATCAGAGTAGCCCTGCCCCTCTCACAAAGCTACGGCAGCAGGAGCAAATAAAATGATAATAACTTTGTGTTATTATCATTTTATTTTTCCTTTATTTCACTGCTGCAAAGCAGTGGGGCGACGCTCCTCCGCCTTAGCGGAGGAGCCGCCACTGAATGAAAGACAAAGCTGTGTGGCTCCATCTTTCTGTGAAAAGCAAAGCTATGGTGCTCCATCTGTCACTAATTCTATTTTACCAACATAGGCGCAAACTGCTGAGTTCGCGACTGCTGAGGGCACAGCACATTTTTTCTGTAACTGGGCACATTGTCCTAGTTTGTGCTGGGTTAATCTAGTTCAGTGTGTGTCCAACGTATAATTTGTTGCCAGGTACCAAAAAGATTACAGAGTTGGAGTAGATTTCTCTCTAACATTGTAAAACCATAGATGGTGTAATATTTTGAAGCATAAGTCTTGTTTATTGGTATAAAGTAAAATAGTTCAAGAGACAAGTAAAAAGAGATGTGTTATTCCCAAGATAATTGAAATAAATAAATATAGTTTGAAAGTGTAAAATGTAGATAGGCCAAGACAAGCTCTACCTCTGGGATAATTGAATTTCAGAGCCAGGGCTGATGGCTTAGGTGCCTAATGCTTTTTTATTGTCTCAAATATAGTCAAATGTAGGTTAATTTGAACCAGCTTTAAGACAGAAGCTATTTGTGTTAATGCATGTTCTCCATAGATTCCTAAGTTGTATTCAAATCGTCAATCTTTCCAGCACTCTGCTGACAGACACCTAGAAGCAGGCACTTAATAAAGGCCTTGGCTTTATACCTACTCGCGTGGTAGACAAATTCAGGCTCCGCTGTAAACTCGCAGAGTTCTTCCGAAAGAAAAAATTGAGAAAATGCTTTCGACATCAAAACATCTCATGCAGAGGTTTCCAATACAGGCGTAAGTAAAAAGTAATCCTTCATGATCCTGCTAGTACAATTTCTATTGGCCTTTGGACAAGCTGTGATGAATGAAGTCGAAACCTATAGACTTGTCTAAAACACAAGTTTTTCACAACATGAGCAAAGCTGAAAAAGTTGCACTAAATGAGCTGAAACAATATTATCAAACCAGCAGATAAAGGTGGAGCCTTAGTTCTACAAGATGTACAGGACTTTAGGAAGGAGTGCCTTCATCTGCTGAGTGACATACAAAATTATATGAAACTAGATGAGGATTCAACTAGTACATTACAGCTTAAAATCAGTACACTAGTGGAAGAGGCTGAGTCACACCAATAGACTTCGAAAAGGGAGGCAGAATTCCTGGTAGCCGAAAATCCTACCATACCCAGTTTCCAAACTCTTGCAAACTACATAAAAATTATACCCCTGCACTGGGTAGAACGATTGTTTCTGGAATCAACTCTATCCTAGAACCCCTTTCACAATTCAGTGACCACTTCATTAACCATTTGTGGAAGAGATTCTGTTAGAAGTGAAACACCGGACGAATGTCATCCAAGGGGCTCATTACGATGCCGGACGGAAGCCCATCCGTAGTGTTGGCGGTGGCGGAAAACGTCTTTTTCCCGCCCCTGATGCGTATATTGGGACCACCATATTACAATGGGCCAACAGAGGCCATTCTCCGTCTGACGCGGTTTTTTGGGCTCCGCACGTTTTCTCGGTACGCAAGGGTGGCAGACGGAGCCTATAGAGCAAAACCGGCGTGCAGAATCACGTTCCGTCCACCAACCAGATTACGATGTAACAAACAGCCCTTCCCACCGCGGCGTAAAAACCACCACATCGTGGATGGCGGAAGCACAACTACGGAAAGGAAAAGCTGACCCAGAACACATCCAGACCAGCTGAGCCGCCATGGATCCACGCGCTACAGGCCTTTCCGCTGCTCTACCTGGTACACCTCCGGCAGATAAGACGCTGCCGCGCTCTACAGCAGACGTACGTCCAAAACACCTCCACGCATGCAACTCCTGTACAACTACAACTCCCAGCAAGTGTGCAGGCCGGGCCGGCCCCACAATGTATGTGGCAACCTGCCAACTGCAATGTGCGAGGCCCACCCAACTCACATGAGTGACACCCTCAGGGCCCCTGAAGGCAAGTGGGGCCAATGCCGTGCCCCGCCGATGCAGAGTGCGCACCCCACGACATTCAGAAATGTAATCCGCTGGCGGCTCCCATTGGCAGATGGCGCATTCGCATAGGCGGTGCCACACCGCGTCGGCCAGGAAGCACCGTCCGCAATCCTGCATCACTCAATTGGGGCCAATGCGTGTTTACCCTGTGGACGCCAGCTACCGCGCCTGTAAACACATCATGCATTTGCATTGTTGCCATGCGAATTGCATCACACACCCCAAAACATCAGCCGAAAGTGATGTGTGCACCCAGTGAAGGCATCATCGAGTGTGACCTTTGATTCAAGTCTGCACACACATGGCTTGTCCAAGAAAAGGAGAGTGAAATTACATTCTTTGTCATGCCTCGTGCCCAGCATGGCCCTAAATGAGTCAAGGAGTCCAAAAGACCAAAGGGCTCTCGCACTGTAGCAATGTAGTGTAATAAAACTAACGACCTGTTAACAGTGCCTGTATATCTCTTGTTATGTGCTTAGCGAATCCTTGGCCATGGGCCGTCTTCTGAAGGGCCAGTGATGTAGGCTGACAAATCGAGGTGTCCATTTTCAGCAACTCAGACACACTGGTAATCCCTAATACTTACAACACACGTACTGGTGTGGCATGCAGTGTGCCTAGCTGCCATTGCCTGTAAATGTCTCACACACATCATAGGAGTGCATATGTGTAGCAAAAAATCATCGCCTGGATGACATCATCTGTCATTCACAGCCATGTGTGCATGTATACACAATCCATGTGTTTATGTACCTCATGAAGGTGAACATGGCAATGTCTGTCACGCAAAATCACCACAGTCACGATGTACTGACCCCATAATGTTCACATTTTTCTGCCCACCGTGCTGAATATACATGCATCATTGTCCAGCTGACTCTCACTGCCCTCATTCCGTAATGTCGTCGTGTATTGTGGGACTGAAGTCTGAGGCCGTGCAGTGACAGCAGCCACATGCAAATCTGCATAGATGCTGCGAAACAGAAGTGCTGTGGCATCAACCACAGGGCAGACCAACCTTGATGTAGCAGTATACTATATGCCATACACATCGAGCTACTATGGATGTTGAAGTAGTGAGTATGTCGAGTGAGTGAAGAAAAGTAACATCTGTATGCGTGTCACTTGTGGATGACACGTGTCCAAGATTCAAGGCAATGTTGTGCTTGTGTGAGTCTTCGCTTAAGCTGTGTACCACATCTCTCATCTTTGACTCATCTCATGCATGTGTACCCTGACAGGATACGTAGGAGGAGACCACCTATCTTTCGACCTGTCCCACACCTGGCGACGATGGAGGACATCGACATCATCAGGAAATTTCGTTTGGATCGCCTCACACTGCGAGAGCTATGTGCTCATTTGGAGCCCCATTTGAAGCCAAAGCGAACATATCCTGCTGCATTGTCTGCTACAGTGAAAGTGATGGCTGCACTGCATTTCTTCGCCACTGGGTCTTTCCAGTACACTGTGTCCAGTGCCGGTGGGATGTCACAGCCCATGTTCAGCTTGGTGTTGTGTGACGTCCTGTCAGCATTGATGCTGTACAAGGACAGCTATGTACACTTTCCGAGGCAGGATGAATTGCCAGCTGTGAAGGGGGATTTCTTTGATCTGGGAGGCATCCCAAATGTGGTGGGAGCTATTGACGGAACCCACATTGGCCTCGTTCCACCACAGGCATGTGAACACATTTATCGCAACCGAAAACACCACCACTCCATTAATGTGCAAGTGGTATGCCAGGCGGATCAGATAATCTCACACGTCTGTGCAAAGTTTCCTGGTTATGCACATGACTCCTACATCTTGCGGAACAGCAGCATACCACAATTGATGGCTAATCTGCACCCAGACCGGGCCTGGCTTGTTGGTGAGTGTACTGTGTCAATGACTGTGATGTATGTGTGACATGCTGCTCTCCTCACATATTCTGATTGCAATGTTTTTCTGTGTTCCTCACAACTAGGTGACTCAGGGTATCCCAATCGTCTGTGGTTGATGACCCCACTGAGGAATCCAACAACGCCCGGGGAAGTCCACTACAATGATGCCCAGGGGAGGACACGTCATGTGGTGGAGCGCACTTTTGGACTGCTGAAGTCTCGATTTAGGTGTCTAGACAAGAATGGTGGTGCACTACTCTACTCAATGAGAACTAGCTACTAAAGAAGCTGCTAGTGTTTGTTGATAGGCAAGTACTGTGTTAGGTGACTCCTATGGACCGTTTATAAAAATGGATCATATTGCGTTCTAAACCGGACTCTCCTCTTTTCCCAGAGAGGCATGGACCGTTTAATAACATGGATCTCTTTGTGCTATATGCAACAATTTCACCATTATTTGGTTCTACACTGTAGACTACCCAACTATGCACAGGCTCGGACCACAAATGCCACACGATTACGCTATTAATAAAAAAAAACTACAAAAGTGTATTCTTTCTTCCATTTCCATTCTCTCCCACAGCAGCACTAATACCGGCCACAAAAACACAACATACTTTGTGAGTCAAGCTGCTTCTGCACCATTAATGGTTAACAACATAATACCGGCCAAAAACACACAACATACTTTGTGAGTCAAGCTGCTTCTGCACCATTAATGGTTAAAAACATAAAACCAATTTCACTATTAGTTTAGTTTTGTTTCTTACACGTGCATGCAGCCGCGTGTCTGTTGTCTGTGTTCATTCTTTCCACAGACGCTATTCACACCAGTAACTGATCGCGTACACCTGGCAAACATGAACGGGTATTTAAACGCCATACAGCCTACGGCCCACATCGACGGAATTCCGATGCAGGCCGCAACAGGTTTGAAAACGGGTCGCAGACCTTGATGAAGTAAGTGGGGATGCCGGGTTTTTTTTTCTTCCCTATTACAAGTTGACAGCGGAGACCTTCTCATGGCTCAAGGACTTCAGCATCAGTTATGTTTTGTTTGCCTTTCTTTCCCCTCAACCACACCAGTGTGTGACTAAAGGTGGGGCCCCCTCCCGGAATTCATGGGGCTTTTCACTACAAATTACAAAGTAAGAGAAGGTTTCCCTAACTTTGGCGCTTTCGTTCTTCTGGCTAATTCATGCCTTGTACGCTATTGACTTTCCTGCACAGTAACGCATAGTCTCTAACATTTTTAAACCACTTACCGTCACGATCCGCTTGCCACCTTCGCTCTTTTCTCGCATAGAGCACGGACACGACGACATTTAGTCACATTAAATTCATGTGCCTTCTTGAAGCTACTCACTGTTCTGTGTTTGTTTGTTTGTCTTGTCTTTTCCCACAACAGGAATAAGCCGCTAGAGGAAACCATCCTCTTACATATAGCGCACCTTAGCGAGTGCATCACATATCTGGTCTTAACACTCACCTAGACCATCACCTTTTAACTTCCACTCACATAAGGTCCTGAAGAAAGCCGTTTTTAATTTAAGGCACTGGCTGAAACATGTTGACCACATAGGATATGGGAGTTCTTAATCACCTCCACTCATATCCACTGCCTTGTTTTTAATACTGCCTAAGGCCCACTATTAAAATAGTCCTTTGGATACTTGGGACCCTAAGGACAGTCTTTTAACTTACACTCTTCACATCAGCACTGCACACTCGCTTAACAAAACCTGCTCCGCTGTAGTCAGGCGCCATAGCACACCCAAGGTACACTCGGTGCCTTGGGTGGGACCCGATGATGAAGCATGACACCAACTAGGTTGGTGTGTGAGGGTCTTTATAAAAAACAAATGTTTTTTCTTGCCTATCAACAAACACTAGCAGCTTCTTTAGTAGCTAGTTCTCATTGATTTATACATTTACTAGGGGAAGTGAACTAGCCCCTTATTTTCCTTTCTCTCCTTTTGATATAAATCATAAGCACTACTCTACTCCCCACAGAAGGTGTGCCAGATTGTAGTCGCCTGCTGCATGCTACACAACCTGGCCTTGCGCAAGAAGATCCCCCTGATTCTGGACGATGATGAGCAGCAGCAGCCCCCTGCTCCAAACATGCCCAGTGACGATGACAGTGGTGAGGAATAAGGCCTTGACGTGCGTCAACATCTCATCGCCAACTACTTCCGTTGAGTGTAAGTTAACAATGAGCAACTATGGCTGTGTCTGTGTGCAATGCTGTTGTCTCCCAAACTTTGAGGATTGTTGCAGGGATTCTGTCCACACACAGACCTATGCGCAGGATTAGAGGACTTGGGCAGGCCGGGACCGAGTCATCCGACCACCTGAGCACCCTGAAGCACTGGACCTAATAGCCATAGTGCCTCACTAGCTCAATCACTCACTGTCAGTGATACAAGCGCACAGACTCCCCAGGACACAACACTCTCAGATCTCACAGGAATAGCGTTAACAAGACACACCCTGTCGCCCTGACTCTTATACTTGTCTACAAGGGGTTCATTTGAAGACAAGAAACAGTTCAGAAGTTTTATTTCAACTACCGTGTAAGAACATGCAGTATACGGCACCAAAGTATTTGAGAAATGCATTTTGCACAAAAACATTTAGCAGAGTAACATTTCCACATATCATTAAGAAAGATGGTATATCAATAAGCACTCTGGATGAAGACCCACGAACCCATCCCCTCACCCCCTGCTGGAAGACCCTGTATCAAATGTCCCTAAACTATGGGCTTTGTTAGCAGAACACACTCCTCAGCCCAAAGATGGGCAAATGTACATCACATGTGCCGTGTCGCTCTTCCCTCTGGATAGTCCCCTCCCCAAATGTGGTGCACCTAGCCCGCTGCCCCATAACATCTAAGAGGCACCAGTGGTCACTCGCAGATGCGAGACTCTGTTGAGTCGTGGTGATAGGGCATGACCAGAACAGAATGACAAGGGACATTGTTGTTCGACCACGGACGGAATGTGCAGACAGTACTCCAGGAGCGCGGAGAGATCAAGCTCAGCGAACAGTTCCCATGTGACAGACATGAACGAAGCTACTTGCAAGACTTCAAAGTCAGGGATTTACAAGTATGTCAGCTGCATGATGGAAGCTGGGCTCATAATATGAGACAATCACCCTTACGGACATATGACAGCCTCCCCTTCCTCAGTTCTCTAGTACCAAGCGAAACAGACCGCAGAGGTCAGCAAAGTCAAAGCTAATGCAGACAGGGCCAAAGTCAGAGATGGCTGAGAACCTTTGTCAGAAGGAGGCGAGAAATGTTGAGACAATATTGAATTAGTTGCCAACAGTTCCAGATGCTGGTAAGTAGTTACGGATCCAAGAAGGCACATGCAGCTTCGAAGGCAACCAGTTCCAAAAGACGATCCAAATCAGCTTCAGCAAAAAGGACCGCCATCCAATCCAGTAGCATGAAGAAACAGATGTGCTCCTCGCACCACAAGGACGAAAGGAGCATTTCATGGCAAGCTGAAAGTGGCTCGATGTAGGCATGGCACAGGAGCCGTTGCGCAAACGCATAAGTGCAGCTGGCAGCCTGTCTGACATGTTGAAAGGCATCCCATAAACGGCTATCCCCGGAACAGTCCTGGTCGTGGGCCAACAAAGGACTCACCCACAGGTCATAATCCAGATCAGCAAGAGATGTGTTGGAAAGGCAGAGATCCATGGCCCATTGAAAGGGGCATCGGCGACAGTAGAACACAGGTTGCACGCAGGTGAAATAGACATAGCGGAAGGTCAGCCTATAACTGATGCGGAGCACAGCCAATGGTATACATCCAAAGACGAGCTGCATCCGTTCACGGTACAGTTGCAACTGACCTGGGTTGGCCTGGACCACAGGACGGGCTGCCATTGTGTGAGAGGAGGCGGAAAACCAGCCATCCTCAGTACTGGCAAAGGGTTGATGTGAAACCGCCAAATGCAGTCGGTAAATATGAGGGGTGACACCCGGTAGGGCTCCATTAATAGTGTGCAACGAAGTGACAAGGCCAGAGCCTACAAGTAGAACAAATGTGCAAGGTCTTCAGTATCAGACGCTATTGATATTTGGTGTGTCAGTAGCCCAAAAACAAGTGGGAGAGTCGTGTCTCGCAGACAGTGAATCGCGCGGGACGGTCAAGGCACCTGGGAATTGAAGGTCTCACGGCCTGATGTGAGAGCGACTACTTGTTGAAACAAAAGCCCATTGAGCCTGCATCACTAATTGAAGTCTGCTTTCCTTGTCAGAATGTGAGGCCACAACTAACTATCTCCAAGCACATATGGGGGAGTAAAGAGAACATTGCTACAGCAAGGAACACGTAGTGCAAGTGTTCCCATTTACGGGACGCCTTCCCGTAAACCGCAGCAGTTGTGGTCATTCAGAATAAGATAACTTCCGTTGAGAAGGAGATTTGGCGTGGGTATGTCGTCAGTGACTGTGGTTCATGTGGGAACAAATGCAAAAAGACTGGACATGACCCCTGAAAAGCCCCGTGTAACTGTACTTGAGTTTGTGAATGCAACAATGTCACCTTTGGCCACATGACAGGATGTGTTTTGATGCTGGCTCTTGTGGGATTCATTGATCAGCGCTGTGTGTGTTGTAACAACCTACGTCATATCCATATTGATGTTATTAGGGGGATGGGAGCACACTACTTCACCTCCCAGCACAGTTCACCCCTTGGCATTCTGGTAAATGCAGTTCGGTAAAAATGCTTACTTGCAATGTAGCTTTGAGTGTTTCACCTGAGTTGGGCAGTGAGAGGTACAGAGACATTAGTGTATTGTGGCAGCTTTCTCAGCAGACACCGATCTCAATGGTATAATTTCATGCAACACATGTGTCTAGGGATTGACAGCACTAACCTGCATCCAGCCGTCGTGACTCACTTCCACGGAAAGAGAAGTAAGCATTTCAACTGCAGTACATTTACCAGGATGCTGAGGGGTAAACTGTGCTGGGAGCTGAAGTCGTGTGCTCCCATCCCCCTTCTGTCCATGTTGATGGTGTTGGCCTGTGTTAACTGTTATGCATCTTGTACAGTGTTGCCTAGTGCAGTGCTTTTCCTGTACTGCCATCATATGTCAAATCACTGTCTTTTTCTTGTGTGGTTCCAGGTTCCTCTACTCTCTCAATGGATTGTCGCATTCACGTCTCATGATACATTGCAATGTGAGTTAACATGCTACTTACTATGATAAATATTCCTCTTGACACAAAGGCAGGGTGTGATTTGTGTTTATTTGTAAATGAGTGACAGGTGAGGGTTGGAGTTGAAAGTGATGGTACATGGATGGTTCGGGTAGAACACACAATGATGGGATTCCACAGTCCAACAGTACACTCCCATCCTTGTAGCAATGTGGGATCGGATTTACAACAAAGTCAGTGTTCGATGTGACACTGGTGACATCAACGCTGGCTCCGAGAACTGGTACGGCACGGTGCTTTGCCACGTGATCCTCCCTGGGACTTTTTCGGACGCCCCCTCAGCCATTTGGCCGGGGGGGAACCTGCTGCATGCTCGGAGGTGTCTGAGGATTCGCTGTGATGTGACTCACCCCTCCCTGTGTACGCTGCTGTGGTGTTGTGACTATCATACGGCTGGCCACGGGGGGATGGGCAGCTATTTGTGCTGCATGCATGTCCGTCAGGACACCCACAAGCTGGCACATTTACTCTGCAATTTGTCCTAAACGAGTGTCCATGGACCTCTGCAGCAGGCGGAGTTCACGCAGTTCATCAAGGACCTGGCCCATCTGTCCCTGGTTCTGCTGGTATGCCCCAAGGACAGTTTGCACAGTGGCCTGGGCCTCAGTCTCATTGTCGTCCTGTGACTGTCCCCCAGTTGGCCTACCACCTGCCCTGCTGCCACGGACCTGTGGCAGCGCCTGGCGCTGCTGCCGCACACTATCCCCAGCATTCCGAGGCTGCCTGGTGGTATTGGGTACAACTGGTACAGGGACAGTGTTGGAGGCAGCGGTGGTGATGGTGGCGGTGGCTGCCATACAGGTCGGTGCTGCAGGGGTCAGCGTTGTTGTTGCAGCTGTTGTGGGAGTGGTGGTGGTAGTGGTGGTGGTGGGGACAGTGAGGGCCGGAGACTGAGCTTGCCCGGGCACGCCGGAGGGGCCAGGTCGGTATTCCTCATCCGTAAAAACCGGGGAGTCTGCATCCGAGGGTTCTGCTTCTTGGGTGGGAGACTGGCTGGGCTTGTCCATGGCACGGGCGCCTGCTGTCGCTGGCGAGTCACCTGTTGAACAGAGGTTGGATTGTCAGCATGTTCAGTACACGGCACAACTTTGATGTTCATGTCTGGCACATTTCGATTGAGACGACATGACTTTTCATCTTGGCATTACTTGTCATTCTTAACAGTTTGTCAGTAGTGGGACATGATGTGGAGGTAAATACATTGCTCGTCAGCGATGTGACATGGCTGTAGCAACAATTTCATATGTACAGATATTGTATTTCCAAGTACATGTCCTCTGGTACCAACTTGTTGCTCATCCACTTCTGTTCATGCTAGGATATTTGTGACTTTGCTATGACTGTTTGTCTACTATGCCTCAACTTCCTGATTTCTGTTGTGCTTGGCTGTGTGGTGGGGTGGGTGCTCCCTGCTGTTTGGGAGGGAAGACAGAGGGCCTTGTGGGAGTTGTGGTCTTGCTGTCAGGTCCCAACAACCCCCTCCCCAGTAAGATGGCTACCTACCTGTTGAGTGAAGCAGAGGAGGGTGATGGCTGCCACATGGCTGTGGGGTGGGGTGGGTGCTCCAAGCTGTTTGGGAGGGAAGACAGAGGGCCTTGTGGGAGTTGTGGTCTTGCTGTCAGGTCCCAACAACCCCCTCACCAGTAAGATGGCTACCTACCTGTGAGGTGAAGCAGAGGGAGGAAATGCTAGCCTTATGAGACATTCATGTTGACAGCGTGCATTCTACATGAGTTTGATTTTGTCTGGCAATTGAGGCTCACTTGTTGTGCACAACGGTACATTACAGTGGGATGTGATCGTTTTGTTTGTACTTACCAGGCTCCCCTCCCCCCTCAATTCCTGTGAGACTCTTGGGATGCAGTATGGCAAGCACCTTCTCCTCCCATTCAGTGAAGGTTAGTGGTGGTATGGGAGGGCTGCCACCAGTTCTTTGGGCCGCCTCATGGTTCCTCTGGTGCCGATGCTTGACCCGGGCCTTGAGGTCGACCCACCGCCTTTTGATGTCATGCAGTGTGCGTAGGGTGGTCCCTACAGCATTGACTTTGTTGTAGATCCTTGTCCACATCTGGTTTTTGCGCGCAAGTGGGGTGTGTTGGACCAGGCTCCCATACAAATGTGGTTCTACCCTTATTACCTCGTCTACCATCACTTTCAACTCAGTGTCGGTGAATTTGGGCATTTTCTGTTTGGCCATGGTGCAAAGGTAAGACAAGTGCAGGGTGCAGGGGGAGGTGGAGTTATGTGAAGTATGTCAGGTGTGTGGGTGTGAAGTGGTGTTTTGTGGAGATGGGTGTATGTGATGTTGTGCTGTGTGCGTAAATGGTGTCCTGTCTTTCTGTGTCAGCTTCTGGTGTGCAAAGGATGCTGGTCCAGGAAGGGGTTGGTTTTATGCTGTTGTATGTGGGTGTGTCCAAATGAGTGATGTCCTCCAGGTGTTTCTTCCATGCTGGGCATGGCTTACATTGCCAATGGACATTTGAGGTGTATCATTGTGGCGTGTGTGATGTGATTGAGGGCAGCGTCGAGTGCAGGCACACTTTGTGCATCGCTGTTCAGTTTGTTACTACCGCCATTCATTTGGTCTATGCGCGAGCAAGGGAATCGGAACGCAATGCTCTGTCCTCCAGCTCCGTGGTTTCATCGTAATTGGCCGTGCGGTCATTCCGTGGCAGGAGCGGCCTTTTCAGTCCCTTGAACTGCTTTCCCCGTCCGCCGCGGTCAGATTTGCAACTTTTCCTGGCATGGCGGACGGTCATTTGTGGGTTCCGTCCGCCGTGGTGGGATTTTCCGTGCATTGCATCGCAATTTGACCGACAGAGATGCCGAGGGTCATGCGGGTAGATTTTTGCCGCGAGCACGGCGGACGGAAGCCTTTTCCGTCAGGCATCGTAATCGGGCCCTAAGATTCCTGATATTCAAATTAGCTATATACGCTTTTAGTTCTGGACAGTGGTTGGCTCCATAAAACATGCAATCTAAGTGGAATGCTAATGCAGGAATTCTGAGGGTCCACAACATCTACTTCATATGACCCACGAACCACCGGGGATAAATCTATCTCCTATACTTGCTTCAAATAATGATTTATTTCTCCTTATTTTTGACCAATTTTTACAATAATACTAGGCACTATCAGAGTGGGCTTGTTACACTTTCCATACTGATGTATGTACGCAACTCCATTCATAACGAGGTGGAGCGGCGTGATACAACCTGTACTGATGTACTGATGGTCACATACTCACGTGACCTCACACTATGATGTACTCATGCCTATCCGATGACATCACTCGCTGTTCTCTGTGCCCTCTAACTCATGTATTGGCCTTTGTCTCACACTCCGCAATATAGCAGGACCATGTTTAGGTGCTCCAGTTATGCAGTACTTTGGACAATAGGTAACAAACACTGGCTTCCGCTTTCATTAGGAAAGTACTTTTGGATCACATATTAATAAGAATTGCTGTTTCTTTATCAGTGTTTGACATAAGAGCCTAGATTGCTCGCTATTTCCTATGGGGCAGTGTTTGGCCCTTTGCTAAGCATGTGGCTGTGTAAACCGGGTGTTTTTAATATACGTTATTCATATATGTGTGGGTGAGAGTCCTTTTTAAAAAAAAGGATGATTTATCTTTTGGGTAGAAATAGGTTTTACTTAATCCTCTAGCAGAAGGCTCCTCTTTGTTTATTAGGACAAATCGCAGCAGGGCCAATTCATCCTTTTTATCATTATGAGCTATATAAAATGGGAAACGTCCATTACAACGCAGGCATTACATCGTAATGCCTTTACAACGCATCACTTACAATGCAGGTGTCATTACAACGCCTGCTATTACAACGCATGTGCCATTACAACGCATGCAATTACAATGCATTGTAAGGTGAGTTATGGAGGTAAGTTTTTATCTTTGACTGTTTTATTTTTTATTTTTGGGAATTATACACGTTTTAAAAATATGTTAATTACAAAATATTAACTAATATGGTTTTTATAAAAAATTATTAAAAGGGCATTGCATCCATTCCCTGGGATGGGATGCTTGGGAAACTGGGGTTTTGGGTGGGGTAGTGTATTAATACTCAGGTATTAATTTTAATATTTGAGAATTAATTATTATTTAGTTTAATTGTTTGTATTTTTAAAAAATTAATATATAGCAAAAAAGTTATTGTAAGTGCTTGGCGCCCATCCCCTGGGACGGGATGCTTGGGACGCTGGGATTTTGGGTGGGGTAGTGTATTGATACTCAGATATAAATTTTAATACTTGAGTACTAATTAATATTTAGTTTTATTGTTAGTAAATTTTAAAAATAAAAATGTTAAAAAAATGTATTAAGAGGGCTTGGCACCTATCCACTGGGACGGGATGCATGGGAAACAGGGGTTTTGGGTGGGGGAGTGTATCAATACTCAGGTATTAATTTGAATACTTGAGTAGTATTTATTACTTAAATTAAAATGTCTTTTATTGAAACATTGCTAAATTAATATGTATCACTAATTAATTAATAAAAGAGATAGGCAGCCATACACTGGGTTTTTTGGTGTGGGAAAGATTTAATGTCCAGGAGTAATTAGCACTCTATAAAAAATTAATATCAATTTTAAATTTAATTAAATAAAATTAATAATCCTTAAAAAGAATATTAAAATAGTTTAAAAAATAAAAAAGCATATATGTGGAAGTTTGCATAAATAGTCATTGAAAATGTTTAATAACATTAATATAAATATTTAACATTGTAATATTTTACAAAACAAAAAATGGACACATTAATAGTATTGTAGGAAACTTTAATACATTTAACAAATATAAAATACATTATCAAAAAATAACCCAATTTAAAAAAAAAAGTTTATTAAAGGTATTATTTTTTACAAATAATTTTGGATTTTTGACAGTATTGTAAAAAATACTTTTTATTTTTTTTGTAGGTTTTCCCACGGTTTCCCATTGGAATGAATGAAAGAGAAATTGTCCTTTTTTCCTTTTTACAAGAAGAGATGACGTTGCCGCTTGTACGAAAGCTTCGTCAGTGTGAGGAACGTCGCGGTCGGGATCAGAAGCAAGGAAGAGCTGCGTACAGGTAAGGCAAAGTCAAATTATTTAAAATAGATTAAGCGTGGCATAGTTTATTGTAAGGAGAGAGGAGGGAGGTAGTAAGAACTAGGGTAGTTGTAGTTTGATAGTTTTGTATGTTTTAACCCCAAAAATGTTTCCTACGCAGGTAGAAGTTGTAGGCCCACGTTGGGTTGTTTGCTTTCGTAACAGTTTTGGTTTAATAGAATTATTTTAAAAGATTGATTACATTTTCTATTAGACCATAGTGTTATGAAAGCAACATTTTTGAATATTTTTTATGCAACTGATTTTGAAATTAAGGTATTACGTCGTTGCGGTTTTTCGGATAGATCAAAGGAACATGGACACAGATTTCATGGAACGAAGAAATACTTTTTGGGACAATTTTTAACTTTGGATTTATGGTTTTTGATCTTTTGCTGTATTTTGGTCGAGAGAGGATTGCAACAATGGATTTTTTGGTAGCGAATTTTTAACAGCATTTTTTCTTTTTCAGGTTTTTTTTCTTGCTGGATTTCGGTTGAGAGAGGATTGCAACGATGGATTTCTTGTTGCGATTTTTGCCATATAAATGTTCTTTTTCTGGATTTTTTTTTTGGGATGCGTTTTTTGTATGTGAGCACAGTACAGTTTTCAGCACAATTTTGGATGTAAAAAATGGCTTTGGCAAACTGTGTCCGTTTGGTTAATTTGACTCGGGACATGGTTTGCATCACGGATTATTGATTATTTACTCTGGATTAATGGACTGCACAAGACTCTTGGTGAAATGTGGGATTGTACGCATGTCCAAGAGTTCAAAAAAGAAGACAACTGGAGGTAAGAAACTCGACTTTTAATTTATAATTTTTTTTTTTTTAAATGCCAATTGAATTAGGGAAATTCATTTTCAAAACAGGCAAGTAAGGTGATTAAGGGGATAGTGTAGATCAGAAATGTGGAATGTGTGCAATATTGTCTAGGTAGTCTGAATTCATGGGTTTAGACTACCAGTCAATGATTGCGCAATTCTCATTTCTTGGAAACTCTGCTCCTTCTTCAAAATTTCCAAAAAATGATAGAAGTTAGGATGTGGTTTACCTTTTGATTTGTTGAAGGAGTTGTGCCATCCCTCTATGGCATTATTTGATTTTGCTCCTCCCTCTAGCAGGTCGAGTAGCAGTTCCACCACTTCACATGGAAACGTGGCTTCCTCCTGCAAACTGACCTGCTTAGATGGCCAATCCATGTGTCTTCAAAGTAATTTAGAAGGGGTGCCAATTTGTCCTCGTTTGCAGTAAAATAGTCAGATTCAGTGTATTATTCATCTACACTGTCAGGAGGAACAAAGCAAAGTGCTGTTAGTTTCTTCAATTCAAATTGAAGTTTACTGTCTGATATGTAATCCTCAACTAAGTATGTTTTTTGAATTTTTCTCCAATAAGCCTGTGAAAAGTGAAAAAAACATCCTTGAATTTGGGTATCCTTGTACATTTTGGTAATTGTGTTAATCATAGGTAATTCAAAGTCAATTAACACTTTTCTAGGACTTTTGTTCATGGTTCTAGCTTTTATCACTGACAAAAATTCAGTGTATGTTGAGGTTTGTTTATCAGGAGTAAACTGTACACTAAGGGCACTACTGTATGATTAATGTAGGCGTGAATAGTGTATATTTGGGTGAATGGGTGGGTTGTGGATTAAAATGTCCCATCCATCATCTAAATTTCACTAGTCTCTAACTTAACAAGATTATGTGGTGTGCTACAGAGTAGAATTCTTTAAAGAGGGTTTTTGTTGTCATGCAAAAGAAAGGTTTCATTGGTAACAGTTACTGTAAGTTCAGGAGGAATGTTAATGTCAGTGAAGGTTTGGGGTGTTACACGTAGGGGGTTACTTGCCTGTTTTTTACGCTGTATTATTCTGCGTAGGTTGGGGATTGTGGGCATACAACTTGCTACATGGGTAGGAATGTTTTGTGATACCTCCCTCAAAACTGAGCCACAGGGTTCATTGGAGGTGGATGCCAGGTCTTTCATTTCATTTATATTTTCTCTTACCTCTATCTCCATTGCAGAGGCAGAGTGGTTATGCTCGGTGGTCCTTTCAACGGTGTCACCAAGAGTAACCGCTCTGCCTGTGCAATGGGATGAGTAATAATGCACACACCTTCAATGATACCTGGGCTCAGTTAATCTCTCCTTCCAATAAATGTAGCCACAGTAACTTAACAGTCTATTTCCCCTGTTTGATTTCAAATATTTGGCTTGGTTTTTTGATGCCATTCTCTGTAGAAAGAAGACAAAGAGAAAACATTGTTTTAGTGATTTTGTGGATGGTTGCTTTTAAATTGTTTTTGCCTGCAATGGTAAAGTTAGTGTACATTAATTATTTTACAGCTTTTTTTTAACAAAATTGTACCAGGATTTAATTGCATTGACTTGGCAATGTTGGTTTGGAATTGTTTGCTGCCTTGATACCTTTGATGGAAAAATGTTATTTTTGGAGAGAATTGACAGAATGAAACAGGTTACCTTTATTAGGTTTTTCTGTTGTGTGGCCAGAAAGTCTTGGAGTAAAGTCTGGGGGGCATATTTACAAGCCCCTTGCGCCACTTTTGCGCCGCCAATGCGTCACTTATGTGACGCAGCGGCGACGCAAGACATGCGCCACGTTGCGCAATATTTACAACGTGACGCATCTAGGGAGATGCGTCACGTTGTAAACCCCTGCGCCACATGAAACCTGCGTCAGGTTTCATGTGGGCGTTCCGGCGCAGGGTGGGCGTTCCCTCGCAGGTACGCCTCGTAAAAGTGACGCAGTGAAATCTACAAGATTTCACTGAGTCACTTTACGCCATGCTGCGTCAAAACCCTGCGCCTGCTTGAAGCAGGCGTAAGGATTGACGCACCATGTTAGGGATAGGGCAGGTTGGAACAGTGCTGGAGTTGCGTCGCGCTTGCGACACAGCTTCAGCACTGCGCCAACCTTACGCCGGCAGATGCGTCACGCATCTGCTTATCCTTGCGCCACGATGCACTGCATTGTAAATGCGGCGCATCTGCGGTGGCGCAAGGGCAAACTTGCGTGACGCATCTTCCCTGGCGCATCCCTGCTGATTTGCAGGGATGCGCCAGGGAACGTAAATATGCCCCTGGGTTTCTTTGAATTTTTCTTTCATTTGTTCCTTCTGTGGTGTTTTGTGCTTTAGCTTCTTTTGTTCTGAAAAATGTGAAGAAATGTTCTTAGGGGCATATTTACAAGCCCCTTGCGCCACTTTTGCGCCGCCAATGCGTCACTTATGTGACGCAGCGGCGACGCAAGACATGCGCCACGTTGCGCAATATTTACAACGTGACGCATCTAGGGAGATGCGTCACGTTGTAAACCCCTGCGCCACATAAAACCTGCGTCAGGTTTCATGTGGGCGTTCCGGCGCAGGGTGGGCGTTCCCTCGCAGGTACGCCTCGTAAAAGTGACGCAGTGAAATCTACAAGATTTCACTGAGTCACTTTTACGCCCATGCTGCGTCAAAACCCTGCGCCTGCTTGAAGCAGGCGTAAGGATTGACGCACCATGTTAGGGATAGGGCAGGTTGGAACAGTGCTGGAGTTGTGTCGCGCTTGCGACACAACTTCAGCACTGCTCCAACCTTACGCCGGCAGATGCGTCACGCATCTGCTTATCCTTGCGCCACGATGCACCGCATTGTAAATGCGGTGCATCTGCGGTGGCGCAAGGGCAAACTTGCGTGACGCATCTTCCCTGGTGCATCCCTGCTGATTTGCAGGGATGCGCCAGGGAACGTAAATATGCCCCACAGTCTTTTGATTTGAAAATTTTAGATTTGCAAATTGCCTGCAAAGAAAATGTTTAGTCCTTATTTACTAGAAAAAAGTCATTTTGTTTTTGTGGATCTAATTTTTAATGCAATGTTAATTTTTTTAAACAAATGTTTCTTAACTTGAAACCTGCAAAAAAGTGTCATTATTTGTGGTTTTTCATCATGTTTACCTTGTATAGTTTGGCTTCTTCTAAGTTGATGGGTTTGATTTGTTTTTTCCGGTTAAGGATGTGTTCCTCCACACTGGTAGGGTAATAAGATATTATCTGTAGAGAATTAAAAAAAATAAAATGTTTTATTGCATGTTTGACAAAGAACATAATTGAAAATGTTAAATTTACAGTTTAAATATTCATTTTTAATTTAAGTGCATTCAATTTGCCCCCACCTCCATCCAACACTTTCCCTGAGGCAAGCTCAGTTCGGAGTAGGAATACTAAATTTGCCCCAACACCATCCAGCACTTTCCCAGAGGCAAGCACAGGTCGGAGTAGGAATAGTAAATTTGCTCCCACCACTATCCAATACTTTCCCTGAGGCAAGCACCGCTCGGAGTAGGAATAGTAAATTTGCCCCCAACTCCATCCAACACGTTCCCAGAAGCTAGCACCTGTCGGAGTAGGAATAGTAAATTTGCCCCCACCACCATCCAGCACTTTCCCTGAGGCAAACTCGGGTCAGAGTAGGAATAGTAAATTTGCCTCCACCTCCATCCAACACTTTCCCTGAGGCAAGCACTGGTCGGAGTAGGAATAGTTAATTTGCCCCCATCACTATCCAACACTTTCCCTGAGGCAAGCACCGGTCGGAGTAGGAATAGTAAATTTGCCTCCTCCACCATTCAGCACTTTCCCTGGGGCAAGCACCAGTCGGAGTAGGAATAGTAAATTTGCCCCCACCACCATCCAGCACTTTCCCTGAGGCTAGCACAGTTCAGAGTAGGAATAGTAAATTTGCCCCACCACCATCCAGGACTTTCCCTGAGGGTAGCACCTGTCGGAGTAGGAATAGTAAATTTGCCCCCACCACTATCCAGCACTTTCCCTGAGGCAAGTACAGTTCGGAGTAGGAATAGTAAATTTGCCCCCACCACCATCCAGCACTTTCCCTGAGGCTAGCACCGGTTGGAGTAGGAATAGTAAATTTGCCCCCACCTCCATCCAATACTTTCCCTGAGGCAAGCACTGGTCGGAGTAGGAATAGTAAATTTGCCCCCACCACCATCCAACACTTTCCTTGAGGTAAGCCCTGGTCGGAGTAGGAATAGTAAACTGGCCTCCATCACCAGCCAGCACTTTCCCTGAGGCAAGCACAGGTCGGAGTAGGAATAGTAAATTTGCCCCCAACACCATCCAGCACTTTCCCAGAGGCAAGCACAGGTCGGAGTAGGAATAGTAAATTTGCCCCCACCACCATCCAATACTTTCCCTGAGGCAAGCACCGGTTGGAGTAGGAATAGTAAATTTGCCCCCACCACCATCCTGCACTTTCCCTGAGCATCGTCACTGAGGCAAACACATGGAGGTGATAAAATAGTAATTTTAAAACATATCACGGACCAGTGCCTGCTAATATATTGTTTGTGAAATTTATATAGTTTTTTTTTTGGGGTTCAGATAATTTTTTTAAGTTTACTTACAGTTGATTCTGTAAAGGGTTGGCTGTTCTAGGTTGTTAATTGGTGTTGCTGTATGTACAATCTCTGTTAATATCTAAAGGAAAATTTAAATAATTTATTTTTTGGCTTTTGGTCGTTTCACTTTTAAATACATTTTGTAGATTTATTCACTTACTTTTCAAAGGAAAGATAATTTCAAGAATGTCTGTAGTAGACTAGGGGCTGTTTTTCAAATGCTGTAAATGCTGTAAATAAGTTAAAAATATATTGTAAGTACTTGAGAATTAGGTGTAATCATTTGGAAGCTGTTTACTTATAAACATACACTTACTTCTGTCTGTAGATGGCAGTGTTGAACTGGAAAGTCGGAACAATTATCCAGCTACTCCTGCTGCGTGTGGTCAACATGGAAGTCAGTGGACCACTGAGCACAAAATGGTGGATGGTTTCTTATATACGTTTTTTGGGGGTAAACGAGAATTTAAATGAAAATATGTTCTGGAAACAGATTTTTCGCATGATTCACACCCTGACAGAATGTATATTTATTTTGTCTTGTGTAAAAATGTTCGTTTATATGTTCCTTCTAGGAATGTCAGCCATTTTGAGTAGATGGTAGGTCAGGGGCTGTAATAAAAATAGTTGAAGGACTGCCGTTTTGTGCCTCAAGTTTATTGTATGTATAAGCTCTTTTTGCCTCTGACAGTAGTGTGTATTTTATAAAAAATGCTGTAAATATATGTCTTATTTTCGCTGTTTTTTCAAACATATATATATATATTTTTTTATTAATACCCAGGTATTTTAATGGTTAGCTAGTATAAAAAAAAACACGAGTATTAAAATTAATACCTGGGTATTAAAACACTCCCCCACCCAAAACCTCTATTTCCCTTACATCCCGTCCCAGGGAATGGATGCAAAAATTTGTACTTTCTGAAATTTTAGTAATTAACATTGAAAATATATTATGCGTTGCAATGGTATGCATTGTTTTAGTATGCATTGTAATGGAATGCGTTGTAATGGTAGTTTTAATATATCTCAATGAACATGCGTTGTAATGGCTTGCGTTGTAAAAACATATGTTGTAATGGTATTTGCGTAGTAAAAACTGCGATGTAAAAGTATGCGTTGTACTGGTTTGCGTTGTAACGTCATATATTCATATAAAATGGATAGCGTTAAGTTGGGTAATAATGGTGTTAATTGGGAGTATCAAAAGGTAAGTGTCTATACATTTTTTACACCTAACTATACATATACGCACCTTGATGATATACATATCTTCAAGGTACGTAGATTTGGAATTAAGAATATTAAATTCATACTTCCCACTGTGCACTTACAGTTCAATATTCACATACACTCCTATACAGGATCAACTTTTTGGTAGGGAATGTTTATAAAACAGGCAATAACAAATCTGATAGGTCTTGCCTTGATTGCCTGGTGCTATGGCTAACTTTCTATTCCAAGATGATTCATGCTATAAGCAAACCATGAATGTGGCCTTTAATAAGCACACAATTAACTACATAAAACGAAAAAAAGAAAACATGCCACAGCCTACAACATGATATCTGTTACAGTGTTTAGAAACACAAGTAGTATGATATGTAGTACTATGGGAAATAACTCAAATTATTTATTCTGTGTGTGGATGAAGTTTACATTCACACACAGATGTTTATAGGCACTGCTGGAACACATGCCATGGAAACATGCCTTTCCTATGTAAGAAAATCAATTTCTATATATTAATAAGTTACCCCTAAAGGGTATCTTGTAAGCCCACAGGGTGCCTAATATCTATATATAAAAGCGACACACTCCATATTTATAAAGTGTGCCCTCACAGTGACAGAAGGCCTAAAATCTATATCACTATGTAAGTCCAGCAACATTTTCCATTAGACAGGCCTAGGTGTGAATAAACTATTTCATTTAATATATCCGCATGGGAAAATGCTAGCAAAGTTTTTCAAAATTATTTCTTACTTAATTTTCAAAATCTGATTTAATGGTGCAATCAGAATTTTTATAACTTAAGTAGAAAAGTAACTTCATAAAAATATACTTAGGGCTGCCTAAACCAGAACTGGCTTAAAACAAGTCCTGCCACTCATTGTACCTCCAGAGCTGGAATACACGCCCATGCTTAGAAGACAATGGCCTGGCTCTCAGCCCAGGAAGGACCGGGGTTGTTAACTGCTGTTCACTTAGCAGGGATCAGTTATCTCAGAGTAGACTGAAACAGTTGGCAGAACAAAGGACAACCTTAACATTCCTTCTTCACGGACATGACGGGAAGGGCTTCTCCTGATCATTCAATGGACCCTCCTAAACAACAGGCTCCAGTCAGAGGGGGAGAGAGACAACCACTTTGGACTGAGGCTTTTCTGGTGGATGAAGGGTTCGGCCATATTGAAACATGGGCTTCAGGGTAATCTACAGTACAGAAAAGAGGAAGTGCTACAAATAGAGTTGGAGGACTGTGAAATAATCGTTAGCATTGGGTGGCAGAATTTCTCCATTGGTTAGTGAACAGGATATATCTGGCAACTCAACCACCATATCCATAGAATATTCCTGGACTGGGAAGACTCTACCCGAAGAACACTTTGCTGGAAGAAGACTTTTGACTCCTGACTCATGCTGGAAGAAGAGGACTCATCCAAGAACTCACAGTGTCAAAGCTTGCTAACCCTTGTTGGCTCCCTAGGACTGGACTTGCTCTGGTTGGCCTCCTACTTGCCTGCTTCAGGGACACAAAAAGCAGAATAACTCCTGACTCCAAGAGGGCCTAGCTGACCACAGATGACTGGTTCCTGCAGGAGACTTGGCTGAAGAGAGTCTTGGCACCTACAAGCCCGCCCTGAGGAGCAAGGGACTACTAGACTGACCAAAATGAACTTTCCCAGCACTTGACGAAAATGTGGACATTAATAATTTTTTCCACCTCTGGAGGACTGTCACAAAGTACTGAGGTCCCAACCTATGTGGGCAAGAAAATCAGCTTCATCTTGCTTGGAGCTTTCTTGGTGCTGTAAACAGGTTCAGTGGGAGTTCACAGTAAAGATATCCATCATCAGCTGTGCTCTGCTGTAGGAAACTGGCTCTCTATATAGTGTACTAAAAAGAAGTACACTGTGCAGAGAGTCCAGAGAATCCCCAAATTGTACACAGAGGTAAAAGTAGACAATTCTAATGCTCTTTTTTTGGTAGTGTGGGCGAGCAGTAAGGCTTAGCAGAGGGTAGTGATAAGCATTTGTGGTACTCACAGAGGCAATAAGTGAGACACACACTCAAGAATAAATCCGAGACCAATTTGTAAAAATAAAGTTGATTTTTATGTATTTTTTAAGACTAGGAACACAGTTGTAAGGTAAGCAGTTTCAGAGTTACGATTTTTCAAAGTTCGGAAAAAATATCTCCTTTGTGCGCAATTACGCAGCAGAGGAATCAATGGAAAAAAGTGGAACATGCATATAAAATCAGGCAATGCTTTCATGAAGTTCACCTTCTTGTTTTAGTTTGATTTCGGGACCAGGTCCAAAGTTCCAGCAGAAGAAGTTCGAGAGCGTCCCGGATCAGGTGGGAGCAGAGTACTGAGGGGCTTGGAAACTGGTGCGCAAAGACGAAGGGGGCCACTTGAAAACGCATTGCACAGATGGACTTACAGGTAAGTCCGGTTGGTCTCCTTGGAATGGAGAAGGTCGCAAGGGCCTGTGGACCATGGGAGCAGAGCTGGTTAGTCGGTGCTGGAGCTGGTGTAGCTGGGTGCCAAGTAAACAGGTCAGCCAAGAATCGTGCGTTTTCAGGGTCCTAGCTGTCAGGAGCAGGCAACTTGGAGAGGCGATCTCCAGACAGCCACAATACGGCAGTGCTAGCACTTTCGCTGCACCACACCGCGTCATTCCACAAACACGGGCAAGCACCTTATTCACAAGGAAATGGTGAACACCATGGGGTCGATTCCGATTCGGGCCGGAAAAAGCACCGACCGACTCGGATCCGGAAAAAATACCGACCGACACGTACCCGTGGCGCCCGACACGCCAAGTACGATGCAAGGCGCGAAAAATCCGACCGACACGTAACGAAACCAAGTCGACCGACCGAGCTGCACGGAAAATAGCAATCCGTCCGGAAAAACACGCGAATCCAACCGACCGACACGCACCCGGAACAAATCCGACCGAAACGTACACGCCAACTCCAAACCGCAAAGTACGATGCAAGGCGCGAAAACCACGACCGAGTCGGACGGAGGACAAGCCGTACGACCGACACGCATACAAAACCGAGCCGAAGCAACACAAAACACCGCGACCGACGCGTACGCAGCATAGAAAACTGCACAAACACAGCGTGAACGAAACGGAAAACACCGTACGAGACCAATGCAGGGTCCGACTCGGTCACAAGAACGTTTCCAACATACACAAACAACACAAAGGAAAAATCACCCAAAAAAAGGCCAAACAAGCAATTACCAAGCCAATAAATACTGGGGGGGTGGGGACAGAGAACAAAGACACACCCACAACTCCACCTATATAAAGGACACAAATCACTACCATGAGCCTTTGCAAATGCCATTCCACTGCCAGCACCCAAGAGAAAGCAACCACACACCCACAGCTCATCCCTCACACAAGCCACACACCAGCAGCACACCAACAAATACCTACCTCACATACACCCAGCAAAACACACACTCACACACCCTCACCTGCACACCAACACACACATCACTCACCATCACCACCCATCACCATGCCCCCAAGAAGAATCACAAGTTCCTAGATTGTGAATTGGAAGTCCTGGTAGACGAGATCCTCAGGGTAGAGCCACAGCTGTTTGGCACATTGGTCCAACAGACCCCCATGTCGCAGAAAACCAAGATGTGGGAGAGGATCATCAACAGGGTGAACGCCCAATCACCATGTCGGCGCACAAAGACCGACATCCAGAACAGGTGGTATGACGTGCGCAGGAGGGTACGGAAACTGCTGAAGCAAGACTACATCAACAGCCAACACACCGGCAGTGGCCCTCCTGCCAAGCCAATATACCTCAGGCCCTGGGAGGAGAAGGTGCGGGCCATCCTACCGCCAGTGAGCATATATGGACTAGAGGACATCCCAGAGCCTGGTGAGTACACAACAAATGTACACAATATACTGCCACAAAACACACACACATCACTGTCAAGGGGAGAGTCAAACCATGCACTCATAGCAATCACACAGCAACCAGAACAGAATCATCCCAAAATGTGTATGTCAGTCAGAGAAACACAACACATGCCATCAAAAAAGTCACATCCAACTGTGCCAACACATGTACAAACACAACCACAACTACAGCTAGGCAGTGGCACAAATAGAACTAACAAACACATCCACACATGTAGCCACCACAACAACACCAACACACAGTGAAGACCACTCAAAGGAAGGAATTCTGTGTATGCTGGCCAAGTCAGTGTAGCCAATAGCATCATGGGAGTCGCAGTCACACATATTGCCCGCCCCAAAACTGTCCCATCAACACCACCATGAACCATGCGCACATCACAGAGAGTGGAGAAGGACTCACAAGATGGCTGACACTGGCTACTGCTGTGGGGAGCACAAGGCCCTGCTGCCAACTGTGCACCAACAAACAGCAGGACACCACTGACTGACATCCTGAGAGACAACTTACACTCCCTGCAATGCAAGCACGTTCCATGGTGGGATATCTGGCTGGCTGGGTGGGAAGGGGGACTTGCAGCACTGACTATAGTCACCAGCACCTCCCCTCACACCCCCCAACACAAACTCCACAGTACCCACCTGGTAGAATGCAATGCCCTCCATCCTAACACAAGATCCCACAAAGCACCACCACCCTGGGTTATGTTGTGTGAAGCACAGGGACACTCTTGGGACTCTTAGCCAAACAACTGCCAGGACAACACTCCCAGCCATCCTGTCAGCACAGCCAGCCCACCCCACAGGGAAGCAGAGTCAAAATGAAGGAAGCATGGGCATGCTGGGAAGGGGGTGGAGGCAATAGCATGATGGGAGTCGTAGTCACAGACATTGCTCAGCCTCACAACTGGCCCATCAACACCACCCTGAACCATGCTCACATCACAGGGAGTGGAGAAGGACTCACAAGATGGCTGACACTGGCTACTGCTGTGGGGAGCACAAGGCCCTGCTGCCAACTGTGCACCAACAAACAGCAGGACACCACTGACTGACATCCTGAGAGACAACTTACACTCCCTGCAATGCAAGCACGTTCCATGGTGGGATATCTGGCTGGCTGGGTGGGAAGGGGGACTTGCAGCACTGACTATAGTCACCAGCACCTCCCCTCACACCCTCCCCAACACAAACTCCACAGTACCCACCTGGTAGAATGCAATGCCCTCCATCCTAACACAAGATCCCACAAAGCACCACCACCCTGGGTTATGTTGTGTGAAGCACAGGGACACTCTTGGGACTCTTAGCCAAACAACTGCCAGGACAACACTCCCAGCCATCCTGTCAGCACAGCCAGCCCACCCCACAGGGAAGCAGAGTCAAAAGGAAGGAAGCATGGGCATGCTGGGAAGGGGGTGGAGGCAATAGCATGATGGGAGTCGTAGTCACAGACATTGCTCAGCCTCACAACTGGCCCATCAACACCACCCTGAACCATGCTCACATCACAGGGAGTGGAGAAGGACTCACAAGATGGCTGACACTGGCTACTGCTGTGGGGAGCACAAGGCCCTGCTGCCAACTGTGCACCAACAAACAGCAGGACACCACTGACTGACATCCTGAGAGACAACTTACACTCCCTGCAATGCAAGCACGTTCCATGGTGGGATATCTGGCTGGCTGGGTGGGAAGGGGGACTTGCAGCACTGACTATAGTCACCAGCACCTCCCCTCACACCCTCCCCAACACAAACTCCACAGTACCCACCTGGTAGAATGCAATGCCCTCCATCCTAACACAAGATCCCACAAAGCACCACCACCCTGGGTTATGTTGTGTGAAGCACAGGGACACTCTTGGGACTCTTAGCCAAACAACTGCCAGGACAACACTCCCAGCCATCCTGTCAGCACAGCCAGCCCACCCCACAGGGAAGCAGAGTCAAAAGGAAGGAAGCATGGGCATGCTGGGAAGGGGGTGGAGGCAATAGCATGATGGGAGTCGTAGTCACAGACATTGCTCAGCCTCACAACTGGCCCATCAACACCACCCTGAACCATGCTCACATCACAGGGAGTAGAGAAGGACTCACAAGATGGCTGACACTGGCTACTGCTGTGGGGAGCACAAGGCCCTGCTGCCAACTGTGCACCAACAAACAGCAGGACACCACTGACTGACATCCTGAGAGACAACTTACACTCCCTGCAATGCAAGCACGTTCCATGGTGGGATATCTGGCTGGCTGGGTGGGAAGGGGGACTTGCAGCACTGACTATAGTCACCAGCACCTCCCCTCACACCCTCCCCAACACAAACTCCACAGTACCCACCTGGTAGAATGCAATGCCCTCCATCCTAACACAGGATCCCACAAAGCACCACCACCCTGGGTTATGTTGTGTGAAGCACAGGGACACTCTTGGGACTCTTAGCCAAACAACTGCCAGGACAACACTCCCAGCCATCCTGTCAGCACAGCCAGCCCAACCCACAGGGAAGCAGAGTCAAAAGGAAGGAAGCATGGGCATGCTGGGAAGGGGGTGGAGGCAATAGCATGATGGGAGTCGTACTCACAGCCCTACATCCCCCACCACATGGCCCAGCAAGCTCACACTCACGCATGCACATCCCACAGAGAGTGGAAAGGCCCATCAAAGATGTCTGACACTGTTGCTGTGTCGTGGGGAGCACAAGGGCATGCTGGGTACTGCACACCAACCAACAGCAGGACACCACTGTCAGCCATCTTGCCATTGCCCTCACACCCACACCCACTGAACTCCACACAAAAGCAAGTAAGTATGGGAATGCTGGCAAGTGGGGTGGAGGCAATGGCATGATGGGAGTCGTAGTCACAGACATAGCTCACCCCCACAACTGTCCCATCAACACCACCCTGAACCATGCTCACATCACAGGGAGTGGAGAAGGACTCACAAGATGGCTGACACTGGCTACTGCTGTGGGGAGCACAAGGCCCTGCTGCCAACTGTGCACCAACAAACAGCAGGACACCACTGACTGACATCCTGAGAGACAACTTCCACTCCCTGCAACGCAAGCACGTTCCATGGTGGGATAACTGACTGGCTGGCTGGGTGGGAAGGAGGTCTGGCTGTCAACCAAACACAAGCAATGCAGACCATGTTCACACCCCAGAAAATACATAGAAATGCCCAAATAATGCAGGACAATGTGCCACACCAATATCAACCCCTGACTGTGACGACTTAGGACAATGCAATGTACAGGCCTGCACCCAGAGGCACAGTCACAACTGTCATGTGTGTCAACCACTGATGCCTGCAGAAACATGACATACATTGTTTGTGTCTCCCAAAAACAGGTGATGATGGGGACACAGCAGCAGACGCTGAGGAGTCCCAGTCCCAGGCTCAAGAGGATGCCGAGCTCACTGGCGTCGAACAGCCTCTGTCCTCCTCGGACGATGAACAACCTGGCACATCCGGTGCAAGTCAACATGCAGCACCAGCAGGACCACCAGCTGCAGCACCAGCAGGACCACCAGCTGCACTCCCTGCACCCACCCCTACAACGACTGTCACCACGAATACCATCCCTGCCGACATGGACAGAATAAGGAGCAACACCAGCGCAGTGACCCTGGACCAACCTGGGGCCATGGACACCACCACCACCACCAACCCCCAAGGTGGACCAGGGTTATCTGTGCGTGCAACTGCACACACTGCACATGTCAGCAGGGGTGGTGGGAGGGGTGGGAGACAGAGGTCGCTGCTTGCAGACGTTGCTGGTGTGCATGACGACCCACAACTGGTACGCATAGCTGATGCGTACCAGTCCAGCACCGGAGAGCTCAGCCAGGTAGTGGGGCTCCTCAGAGACATCAAACAGCAGCAGGCTGCCCATCATGCCCGCTTGGACTCCCACATGTCCCACGTGGAGTCACACATGTCCCGTGTGGACTCACACATGTCCCGCGTGGAGTCCAAGTGGGATGTACTGCATGAGATGACGGCGGTGCACAGGGACATTTTACAATGCCTCCGCCAGATGAACAGCAACCAGTCCACACCTCCCTGTGTGCCAACAACATCTGGTGCCGAACAAACTGCAACTGCCACAGGGAGGGAGGAGGACTCTGGCGGAGAGTCCCCTGCACCGCAGCAGCCTGCACTTGAGGCCCCCCCCAAGAAGAGGGGTCGTCCGAGGAGGGAAAAGTGAGAGGCCGATGGCCAAGCGCAACTCCCAGGAAGCCTGAACCTGTTCTGGATGTTCGCCTTTGTGCACAGACTGTTCACCCTGTTGACGGCAACACTACTCCCACACATTGCATGGGGAGTACAAGTTGGACCAATGTGTCAGACAACTGTGGCCCCGATACTGGGGATCCTGTCTACCCGGACTTTCAATTCACCTAGGAACTTGGGATTGCAAGATTCATGTACAGCACAACCCATCCTATGCACTATTAACACAAATGTATCACAATAAACACACTAATACACCATACTTGCCTCTGTCGTGATTCCAACATGGGTGCTGTTATGGGGATGATGAACTGCAAAATTACACTGTGTATGCGAACTGCAACAGCAAGGACAACACAGGCATGTCAGTAAAGGCAACGTGACACATATGAGGGAGACACACCACCAGGGCTACACAACACATACACACCTAGGCCATCTGACTCATTGCCTACACTGATGTTGCCAGGGAAGACGGTGCAATGCACAGACACCACACCCATTCCCAGTTGTAGTCAAGTAGCCCACAGGTGCAGTAAGCAAATGGCAGTCAAATGTGTGACCACAGACAACGCACATCACTAAGTGAAGCACAGGTTTATTACACAGTAGCAACATGCCGTAACCACTACAGATGCAAGGTAACCCCACCTGGTAGCGGGCACACAGTCAACAACTGTAGACGGAAGGAAGTCCATGGGTGTGGCGCACATCACCTGTAGGGACACAACAGCTACCAGCCTGGATGTGCAATCACGTCGTCGGTGGACACAGTTGACCAAACGAATCTGAAAGTACCCTGTGAAGGACAGAAATGACACACAGTCAAAAGCAATGCAGTACAGGACAGAACAGCAAAACTCATGCACAATACATGTTACAAGATACCCACCCAGAACCAAGTTAGCATGTCAACACTGTTGGGGAGTACAGCCCACCTGTAACCACACATCGCAACACACATCCAGTCAAGTAGCCCATGGACACACTCCAACAGCGCCAGAGCCCCACCCACACATCATGCCAACTCACATCATTCACATGACACCTCAGGATACTCACATTCAGCTAAAGAAGTTGGTGATGAGCTGTGTGCGGACATCACCATCACCATCATCATCATCATCGTCACTGGCATCGTGGTCCAGGCCAGGATCCTCCACAGGTGGCGGATGTTGGTCATCGTCATCCTGGATGAGAGGCAACTCCTTCCGCACTGCCAGGTTGTGGAGCATGCAGCAGACGATGATAATCTTGCACACTTTCGCAGGGGCATATGGGAGGGACCCTCCGGTCTTGTCCAGGCAGCGGAAGCGGCTCTTCAGGAGACCAAAGGTCCGCTCAATCACTCTCCTGGTCCGACCATGTGCCTCATTGTAGCGCATCTGGGCAGGTGTCACAGGGTTCCTGAGGGGTGTCAGCAACCACGGCATGTTGGGGTATCCCGAGTCACCTACGGACAGACAAGTGCACATCAGCTGACTTGGAAAAGTGGGCGGAATACTACAGATCAGATCACACACAATGGCACAAAGTCAGTACACACCGACAAGCCAGGCACGCTGGTTCTGCATCTGTGCCATCATCCTGGGGATGCGACTACTCCTCATCACAAAGGCATCGTGTGCTGAACCAGGGAAACGGGCACACACGTGTGTGATGGTCATGTCTGCAAGACACACCACCAGTGCATTGACCGAGTGGTAGTGCTTGCGGTTCCTGTAGGCCTGCTCCTGGGCCTGTGGTGGTACCAAAGCCACATGTGTCCCATCAATGGAGCCAATTACATGCGGCATCCTCCCCAGGGCATAAAAGTCACTCTTCACGTCAGTGAGTCGTCGCAGTCTAGGGAAATAGATGTACCGGTTCAGGAAGAGCAACATTGCCGCCAAAACATCGCGGAGCACACGGCTGAACATGGTCTGTGACATCCCACCAGCAGACGCCACAGTATGTTGGAAGGTACCGGTGGCAAAGAAGTGTAGGGCTGCCATCACCTTCACCTTGGGGGTCAGCGCTGTAGGATACGGCCGGCCAGGCTGCAAATGTGGGGACAACTGCACTGCCAAATCCTCAATCAGCTGCCTGGTGAAGCGGTACCGTCGGATGCTGTCCCGTTCCACCATCGTTGCCAGGTCTGGGAATGGCCGATGGACAGCAGGAGCCCTGCAGTGCAGAGGAGAAGTAAGCAAGATCGTCAGTCACCCCACATATGCGGCATTGAACACACTCAAGATCCCAACATACATCATCATGAGGCACAACTACATGAAGTGTGCAGTACCGGAAGGACATGTATGGTACATACATGGCCAACATCTGTCAACACGGTCCTACAGGTGGCATCAATTTGTCCCAGGTTGGCCCATTGGATATCATGATGCCGTGTCACAGTCACCCCCACAGTGACATGTGAGGACAGATGTGCCCCAGGCACCACAGCTCAACGACAGGTACATTCCCAGGGACCCTGTAATGCCACATGGACACTGGCATCACCTGGAGTATCATGTGTACACCACAGCAAAACAAACATGACCCCCACAGGTAGTGGCCACACTTGCCATGGCAGGACAGACATGGACGTCTGTGACACACACGCACAACATCAGAGTCCATGCACACACAACGTGGATGTGGAGACTGTCTCCCATTGTGCACATGAAATCAGAGACATTGTAAACACTACATGCACAAAGACTGTGGAGGGCCATCACTATTGTGCCACTGGGACACCCTGGCTCAAACATACCGTCCCACATGGGACTCACGGGGTATGTGACATGACATACACAAACACCACTGTGAAATGTGACCATGACACATGCACAGATATGAACAGTTGCACATCACAGTGGTCACGTACACGTAACACCCAGGATCCTGTCCCCATGAACACGTGCACAGCCTGGGGGTGGCTGCCCACAGGTGACACCCACAGGACAACATGTACACCAACATACACACAATAGGAAATGCAGCCTTACATGCCTTATGATAAGGTTTGGACAGGCTGTCGTGATGTAGGTGTGCCCCTCACTCCCTGGGAGCTATCTGTGGCTGGCATATGTCCATCTGAGACAGGCATGCTGACCTATGCCAGTCACATGTACAGTGATGCATTGTACCGCAATGGACCGATCGGTGCCTCCGGCCGGCCCATTGCCTTCAATGTGTGCGGGTACGCGTTGTACCCCTGTGCGCGTTGTACCGCAATGGACCGATCGGTGCCTCCGGCCGGCCCATTGCCTTCAATGTGTGCGGGTACGCGTTGTACCCCTGTGCGCGTTGAACCGCAATGGACCGATCGGTGCCTCCGGCCGGCCCATTGCCTTCAATGTGTGCGGGTACGCGTTGTACCCCTGTGCGCGTTGAACCGCAATGGACCGATCGGTGCCTCCGGCCGGCCCATTGCCTTCAATGTGTGCGGGTATGCGTTGTACCCCTGTACGCGTTGTACCGCAATGGACCGATCGGTGCGCACCCATTGACAATGGGCTTGCCTGGCAACGGACGCGTTTTCGAATTTCGAACGAGTCGGTTGCTGGGAATTCAGTTGGTCACCCACAACAATGTTGCAAAATCATGTATGTCATGAAGTTGAAGATTTGAAGGATGCTGTGGGCGTGTTTTGGTGCTGCTATTCCATGGATTGGCCAGATTCAGAAGATGCAAACGACTTGGACCTATCACTTTGGACACAAGGGACAGGATCTGCCTCTCCAGCACATATATATTGCTGGCTGTTCCCCTGAGAGCCCACTTGCCTGCACTACATGCTCCAGGACGACATCTGCCACTGCACTGCTGCTGTCTCTGCCCCTCTGGACCCTGCAATGGCACGTACTGTGGAGAGAGCCCCAGCCTTCAGCCATGAGGAGAACCAGGCCCTGCTGGACAGCCTACTTCCACAGTACAGCAAGCTGTATGGGACACCAGGGGAGCAGGTGAGTGTCCTGTGCACTGCCTTTCTGAATGTGCATTTTGTCTGACTAGCAAGGCTGAGAGTCTGCACGCCACTGGCTAGCAGGCTCACTGAGTAGTTGTCACCCCCCATAGTGTGTAGTGACTTGCACTGGACAGGTATGGTGCAGTGACAGTGCTTCTGAACAGGGTTTTACTCCCCATGCAATGATACCATGTAGTGACTTCTGGAAAACTGTCCATGGGCAGCCGTGCACTGCCTGTGTACACCATGTGCCCCTGTGATTGCGACATGTATATGCAACTGTGTCATGCACGGATATGTTGCATGTGTAGTAATGGCCTTATCACTTTGTCATCCTGACAGGCTTCTGCCCATCGGAAGCAGGAGATATGGAAGGACATCGTCCGGGCTGTCCGGTCCGTGGGGGTCTACAAGCGCCGGATCCGCAACTGCCAAAAGAGGTGGCAGGACCTTCGGGGCTGGACCCGGAGGATTGCACGGGTCCAGCTGAAGCTGTCGCCTCCTCGCAGGAGGGGCGGAACACGGACCCTGACCCCCCACATGCTCAGGATCCTGGCGGTGGTCTTTCCAGACCTGGATGGGCAGCTGAAGGCCAGAGAGCAGCAAGGAGGGGGTGAGTCAAAGACTGCACTGTGAACTCTGTCTAACATGCTATGTGCCCTCCTCGGGCCTGGTTAAACTGCCACAGTACAGCAGTCATGTTGTCCAGGAGCCATGTCCCTCTATTGTGCACTGCCCACTCCTCATCTGATACCCAGGTGTGGCCCTTACATGCAGGGAATTCTGTCACTTAGGACTGTGTCCTTGCAGTTTGCTTGACTCAAGGTGGGAGACAGCATCTGTTTCCCTGACTCTGTGGTGGGCATCATGGGTGGGTCCATTGCTTACACAATGCCTGTATTCTGACATGTATTCAGCGTGTTACTTTGATCTGTGGTCCAATTGCTGAGCTGATCCACCACATGTGGCTGGGGTATCTGGCACACACCCATGCTGCGGGTGGGAACAATGTTTGGGCCCCAGGAGTATGTATATGACGTGTGTCACACATACTTAGCCAGCTGCCTACAGTCCAGGGCTCATCCCTCATTCATGTGGGGCTGGACAGTCATGCCTACTCCAGGCCATACAATACACTCTGTACTCCCACTCCCGTGTATCAGCTGACACATTGTGCGCAGTGATTTGACCCCTCAGGTGTCTGCCTCTGTGTCAGTGTGCTGTGGATTAGTCGCCAGGACTGCTGTGGAGTTTCTTGGTAGGGGCTCAGCATGCCACTGGAGATGTGACCATAGGAGACGATACTTGTGTGACACATAGGTGTCTGATCAGCTGCCCATGCAGACTGGGGCATGTGAATGTGAAGTTCAGGCAGCTGTTCCCCATGCACAGCAGAGTGTGAGGGGCTCAGGTTCAGAGGGTAGTGTCACAGGTCTACCATATGTCCAATAGGTATGACCTGGACAGATGAGGGTTAAGAGGATGTGTTGTGGGGGGATGTACATGTGCACTTGTGCAGCTCCAGGACTTGCATTCCCCATGACCTACTATTGTGACACAGTGCAGAGTGTTGTTGTCTGGCTGCAAAGTCATACATCACTGAGACAGTGATGTATGACTTTGCAGTCATGCCTCCGCCATGGCATGTGTCTACTGATTGGTGAGCCTGCAGGGGAGTGACATGTGCTACATGCACACCTTAGTGGCGCTGGCTATCAGGACATGGGTGCATCATGGTGTCTGTCGCTGGTATGCATCACATGCATTTCCTATTTGACTCTGGGCATCCCTTTCATCCGGAAACCTGTACTGACTCAGTGGCAAGAGCTGTGATGTGTGCATGTCCACATGCCACACCGTGTCCTCTGCACTGTCCAACTACTGTGTACTTGGTGCATGTGTCAACACTGGGGTGTTGCAATCCAACAGACACCAGACAGATGGGTGCAAGGCCATGTGGGATGTGAGTGCCATGCTTGGCATCAGACTGACAATTGACTTCTCCTGTTCAATTAGGGCACTTTTAGCAATGTACAACTAATGATGCCAGGGCTTGCTCTGTGATGTGCTGTGCTCACAGTGGTGTGTGCGTTATGTGCAGGTGACTGATGTCTGTCTGTATCCCCATTGTTTGCAGATACATCCACGGCCACGGAAGGGGACAGCTCCACGGACCAGGAGGAGCCAGAGAGCCAGACTGGGTCAGCAGCCGAGGAGTGGTCGGAGGGACCCAGTGGCACGGAGGGCGAGGGGAGCCACACCGAGGAGTCCTCAGCAGCATCCACCTCAGCTGAGGACCAGAGCAACTCGGAGGATGACTCCCTTGTGGAGGCGGGTGTCAGCAGCCACCACATCCCAGCTAGTGTTGCTGTCCCCGCCACCACCAGCACCACCACCGCCCTCCCATCGGCTCCCATTCCCCAGGTCCGTGGAGGCTCCCATGTCCGGGAGCGTGTCTCCTTTGGGCCAGGCACCGCACCCCCTGCCCCTGTGTCCCCTGCTGCCCTGAGTGAGGAGTCTGTGTACCTCCTTCGCCAGCTCCATGTAGGGCAGACAGCCATGCTGAGTGTCCTCCATGCGCACACCGCGCTGTTGACTCAGCTGGTGTCGTTCATGGAGGGCATCTCATCGGGCATGTCTGACCTACAGAGGGGCAATAGGTCCATGGACTCCTCCCTGACGGCAGCAGTGTCCCTCCTCAAACGGTCCCTCACCCCTCCTGCCTCTGCTCCATCCACACTCCCCAGCACCTTACCCGTCCCAAGCACACACACACCGGCACAGGCACACACCAGCACACACACATCCAGCACACTGACACACACGCCAATGACAAAACGCACACGCACGCACATTCAGGGGACTGAAGCCAGACTCACAGGGGATGGGGCCCTGGAACACACACACGCATCCACATGCACTGCGCAGTCCTCAGTTCCCTCTCCCTCCAAAGCACCCTCCCTTGCCTCACCTGCAACCCCAAAGTCACAGCAGCTCTTCCTCTGTGACCTCGGCCTCTTCCCCACCGATGAAGCTGCTCCAGCATCCCGGGGGAAGAGGAAGCCCACCCACACGGAGCAGAGTGCCCCTCGCCCCCGGACACCCTCCCCCAGGCGCAGACGGACTGAGGCCCCCACCCGCAAGTCCCCCGGAGTCCTAAGAGCAAGACCCCGCCACCGCCCTGCAGCTCAGGCACAAGGTCTCCGTCCTCCATCCCTCAGGCCCCCACTGCACAGGTGCCCCCACCACACCCTGCCCCAGGTTCCCCCACCCACAGATATACCATCCCCAAGAGGATCAGGCCTTCTCCCCCTGCCACTTGCTCTCCCAGCACCACACCCCCGCTGCGCTTGTCTGTGCCACTGATGTGGTGAGGGTGTCCTCCCCCTCTGTCCAACCCACCTTGCCTGTTCCCCATTCTCCTCCCCTGGAGGTAGGCACTGCAGTGGAGTCCACTACCGCCCTGTCTGACTTGGGCACTGTGCAGTGGCGGACCTGTCCACTCCATCTGCAGGGTCCACTGCAGTTGTGCCGGCACCCACGACATCTGAGTCATGCCCCCCAGTTGTGCCGGCACACACCATGTCAGACACCTCCACTGCAGTTGTCAGTGGCTCTCCAGCACCCACCACCCCTTCCCTGACTCCCCCTGGTGAGCCCTGATCCTGTCCCTGCGGTGCCTGGCCTGCCCCCCCGGTTGCCCCTCCTAGTGGATTTTCCCTGGTTTTGTGCAGGCATGCGTAGGGTGACATCTGCCAGTGTCACCCTGTTTGAACTTTGACAATGGACTGGCCATTGGCCTTTGCTCTATTTTTTCTGGACGTCGTTTTCAATCAACACATATGCTGAATAAAGCAACTTTCTTTTCTCTAGTGCTCATGCTTCAGATGTACATGTTGTTGGTGCTGCTAACCATGCCCTTGCTGCAGTGATGGTGATATCTGGTCTCATGATTATGAAGTGTTACTGTGCAGGAACCCATGTGGTCCAGGGGGAATGTGTCCTATCATGTGGTGTATCCATGTCATCAATAGCAGCATCTGAGGGTGTCATGTGTTCAGTATTTGGCAATGGGTTTCCTACTTACATTAGCAATTTCATATCTGTGGCTTCCACCCCTGCACATCTGTTGTGCCTGCCATCGTTGCATTTGTCTACTTCCCTGACCGTGTTGCCATCTCCACTGGACATGCAGGTTTGGGCATCAATGGGGAAGGACTCATCCGTGTAGTCAGTGCAACATTGCTATACAAGTGTGTTGGATCTGTGCTGATGATTCCGTTGGCACATCCATGACCAGGCTGATGTGATGGGAGCCCTCATTTGGTGCTAATTGTTGATTGTGTGACCAAGTGCTCAGCTGACATGATGGGGCCCTACTGAGGCAACATATGGCACAGCTTTCCTCACACAGGAGTGGAGTCCCCTCATGGCAGTGTGTACACGTGTGACATTGCCTGCGCCCAAGGTGTGTGTTGTATGTGCATGTCTGTGTGTTCACTTCCATTTATCTGCGCATGCTGTGATCCCTAGTGTTGTACCTGTTTGTGATGCTTGCTGACTTGAGCTATGTTCCCCCAAAGTCTTCTCCCTGTGTTCTCTGTGATGTGGGTGCATGGCACATTACTGGTCATCAGGGTGTCACCCATAGGTGTGTTTGCTGTCAGGGCTGAGTTTGTGTGCAGACGCAGATGGGTCACAGTCAGGTTTCCCCTTGGCACTTGTTGTTTGCCCCTGTCATGTGATTTTCAGTTCGTGTTATCTTTCAGTGATTGTGACACGTTGTGTGTGTGACTGCTGGCACTCCTCAGGGTCCGGGCTGCAATGTTGGTTGTTGTCTATGTGTGTTCTTTGTGGGTGACCTTGGCTTCTTCATTGGTGTGTGACTGTGGCTGGGATCCCATTGGTTGGTGTGGTATCGCCGTCATGTCCATGTACAGCGTAGTGTGCAGTGTGTCAGACATTCAGGAGTCTTGTTGAGTGGCCATGTGTGATGTGTTTCTGCACCTTGGTTCCCACCCACCACCCTGGAATAGTCATGGGTGCATGTGCAATGTCACCAGTGCATGTGTACTTCACTGCTGCACATTGTTAGAGGTCGAGGGGTGTGGTCTTGAGTGTGTGCAGATGGGAGTTGTTGCCCCCCATAGTCCCCTGCCTCCATGTTGGCCTTGGCTTACTGGCCATGCTGATTGATTTGTGCTTGTGTAGGTGTGATGGTAGTTTGTTGCTCAGGACACCTGACTGTGGTTCACAGTGTGAACGACATTTAGCTTTGTCATCACAGTGGGATTTTTATTCAGCCCAGGGTCACCACATTGTGGGGGCCCTGGGGGTGGTGCTGTGGTGTGTCTGTGTCTTGCTGTGTCAGTTGTTGTTCCTACGTGCCTGTGTGACATGTGTGTTTTGTGCTCCCTCTCATCTGACAATGCCTGCTTGCCCACATAGGGGATTTGGATCCATGAGTTACCTTAGTGTGGCAGTGTATGCACATCTGTATGATTGGTATTCAGCTCTCCTCATGTGTTGTGTGGTTGCCTGGGGACACTGGCACCCCCACCCCTCACCTGCTGTGTATGATGACAGTGTTGGTCTGCCTGTTTGTGTTTGTGCATCTGCACCACTGCATTGGCATATCTTGGGTGTGCCATTGGCTGTATGTTGTTTGGTGTGTTTCCCCTGCTGTCCCTGGGACTCCTAGGTCATCGGTCAGCACAGTGATCATGGTTTGTGTGTCCCATTGCTGCCATGGTATGGTATCTGTTCACCTCACATCTGCTGTCTCCACAGGATATCTGCATTTGTGTGCCCATTGGTGCAAATATGTGGTTCTGCATTCTGATGGTCACTTCTGTCATTGTGTCATTGATGACTGTTGACGGTCTCAGCCCCCATGGGTGTTGTTTGTCTGCACATGGCCAAAGGAATGTCTCATTTGCACTGCAGTATTTGGCTCCCCCAATTTATGTTGCAATGGGACACATACACTACTTTGCCACAGATGAGTTTTTGGTTCTGTGACCAGGAATGATCCATGCGGTTTGGCAGTTGCAGCTCTTTCTTTGTCAACACTTACCTTTTGGTCACTGTGATGATGGGGGTGTAGACCCCATTGCCACAATGGTCAAAATGTGCTTCAGCTATGGACCCCACACTTGCCTTTTGGTCACTGTGATGATGGGGGTTTAGACCCCATTGCCACAATGGTCAAAATGTGCTTCAGCTATGGACCCCACACTTGCCTTTTGGTCACTGTGATGATGGGGGTTTAGACCCCATTGCCACAATGGTCAAAATGTGCTTCAGCTATGGACCCCACACTTGCCTTTTGGTCACTGTGATGATGGGGGTTTAGACCCCATTGCCACAATGGTCAAAATGTGCTTCAGCTATGGACCCCACACTTGCCTTTTGGTCACTGTGATGATGGGGGTTTAGACCCCATTGCCACAATGGTCAAAATGTGCTTCGGCTATGGACCCCACACTTACCTTTTGGTCACTGTGATGATGGGGGTTTAGGCCCCATTGCCACAATGGTCATGGGCTGCTTGCATTGTGGGTGCCACACACATATATGTGTGGCACATGTGCTAGGGGGTCACATTGTATGTTCAAAGTCATGTTCGGTGTTGTAGGCATTTGACACAGCCTACACACGCTTGTCATGGTGGTGGGGGGATGTCTTTATCTTGCATTCCCTAGGTTGTGGTGTGCTTGTTGTGTCATGCATTGTCCATCCTATGAGTGGGGGTGGTAGTAGTGGTAGGCATCCAGCCCCCCTGGGTGTGGGTGGTAGTAGTGGTAGGCATCCAGCCCCCCTGGGTGTGGGTGGTAGTAGTGGTAGGCATCCAGCCCCCCTGGGTGTGGGTGGTAGTAGTGGTAGGCATCCTGCCCCCCTGGCTAAGGGTGGTAGTAGTGGTAGGCATCCAGCCCCCCTGGCTAAGGGTGGTAGTAGTGGTAGGCATCCAGCCCCCTGGCTAAGGGTGGTAGTAGTGGTAGGCATCCAGCCCCCTGGGTGAGGGTGGTAGTAGTGGTAGGCATCCAGCCCCCCTGGCTAAGGGTGGTAGTAGTGGTAGGCATCCAGCCCCCCTGGGTGTGGGTGGTAGTAGTGGTAGGCATCCAGCCCCCCTGGGTGTGGGTGGTAGTAGTGGTAGGCATCCAGCCCCCCTGGGTGTGGGTGGTAGTAGTGGTAGGCATCCAGCCCCCTGGCTAAGGGTGGTAGTAGTGGTAGGCATCCAGCCCCCTTGGCTAAGGGTGGTAGTAGTGGTAGGCATCCAGCCCCCCTGGGTGAGGGTGGTAGTAGTGGTAGGCATCCAGCCCCCCTGGGTGTGGGTGGTAGTAGTGGTAGGCATCCTGCCCCCCTGGCTAAGGGTGGTAGTAGTGGTAGGCATCCAGCCCCCCTGGCTAAGGGTGGTAGTAGTGGTAGGCATCCAGCCCCCCTGGCTGAGGGTGGTAGTAGTGGTAGGCATCCAGCCCCCCTGGGTGAGGGTGGTAGTAGTGGTAGGCATCCAGCCCCCTGGCTAAGGGTGGTAGTAGTGGTAGGCATCCAGCCCCCCTGGCTAAGGGTGGTAGTAGTGGTAGGCATCCAGCCCCCCTGGCTAAGGGTGGTAGTAGTGGTAGGCATCCAGCCCCCCTGGCTAAGGGTGGTAGTAGTGGTAGGCATCCAGCCCCCCTGGGTGAGGGTGGTAGTAGTGGTAGGCATTCAGCCTCCCTGGCTAAGGGTGGTAGTAGTGGTAGGCATCCAGCCCCCCTGGGTGAGGGTGGTAGTAGTGGTAGGCATCCAGCCCCCCTGGGTAGGGGTGGTGGTGCGCATTCAGGCCCCTGTGTGCATATGTGGCATTGGTGATGGGCATCCCGCCCCTATGGTGCTGCTGTTGCTGGTGTAAGTATATTCAGCATCCCCGTGTATGTGTGTGATGTGTCGTGTACGTGTTGTATGTGTTTTGTGGTTGGTGTCTGGCTTACCTTCTGCGCCGTACGCGTCCGTGCCTGTTCCGGTAGTAGATGTAGAATATTGGTATGATCGGGACGAAGGGATTCATGGTTGGTTCGTGTCGTTCGTCCTTCTCGTTGCTTCGCGTCGTCCTCGTCGCTTCGCCTCGTCCTCGTCGCTTCGCGTCGTCCTCGTCGGTGCCGTGTTCGTCTCGTAGCCGTGGATCGTGTTGTGGCGCGAATCGGAGCTTATGTGCGCCTCTCCCGGATGCTTTAACGTGCCGTGCGTAGCGACGGGTTCGGCGCGTACGGGAAGCGCATCGTACTTGTCCGGCCGGACGGGGCTGCATTTTCCTTCCGTGCGACTCGATTCGGCGTTTCCGGATTCGCCTCGGTCGGAGAACAGGACCTGGTTTGGGTGAGTACGGCTCGGCCGGATTTTTGCTGTTGTGCGCATCGTACTTGCTCGTTCGGTGTGCTGTACGGATCGGTCGGGAAACAGGCTTTCGCATGGCTTTTTTCCCGACCGAATGGTATTGGGTGCGCCTCCGACCGAGATCGGAATCGGCCCCCATGTGTTTTCCATTGCACTAGCACCTATAACAACAGCCAAGCACCAACACAGATACCCTTGCGCCATGGTGCAAGGGTGCCTGCGTCGGCGCACAACTGTCCTTTTTGCAGTGGTGCAGGGGTGAGCACAGGGATGGCATATATTCCAGTAGATACAGCCCATCCATGCATTTGTGAAATTATGCAGCTCAGGCACTGGAGATTTGTTGGCATCGACGCCCTGCACCTTTTCACTTTAAATATGGCCCATGGTCCGCTGGTGTACATAACTTGCATTAACTCCCACACTCACTCATATATATGTAGATGAAAGGAGGTAATTTGGTCCCTACCATGGCACCTGACACCTATGTGGTTTGAGCCTGCATGCCAGGACAGCTGCGTACCATTTAGTTGAATCTAGGGGAGTATGGACGTGACTCTTGAAATGTCCCTATGTGTAGGTGCTACCCATGGCCCACATATCCCCCACCCCTCAGGTGTGTTGTTTCTTCTGTGAGATACCAATTGTATGCTAGGGATTTTGAGGCTCGGTTAATGTGCATGGGCCCAGGTGAGACTGAGGGGCATCTTTCAGAGACATGTGGTGCAGCTCAGTGCAACAAACCATCTTGCTGCACCAAGCTGTGTGAATAGGAAAGTGCAGGCTTGCCCTGTGTTTATGAACAATACAATGCATCGCTGTGCTTTCCTTTATGCTGATGCACATTCAGCTGGCTAGCACCAATGCAGGTACCCTTGAGCCTTGGTGCAGGGGTGCCTGCCTTGGTGAACGTCTTCTGTTTGTGCACCAGCGAAGGAAGTTAAGACAAGAATGTGTCGTATCTTGTAGAAATGGCATGCCCTTTCCTTTTGATGTAGGATAGCACAGCTAGAAGGCTTGCAACACTACCCTACACCAACATATGATCAAAATGCCCACGAGCCTTCCATTGATGTCATTACTAACCATAGATGAGTCAGGCGTCTAACGTTTGGCCTGCAGAGAGTGCAGCAGAGCGATGGGACATAGCTGCCTGGACTGCACGACATTACGTAGTTCCCCACATTGGCCCATGTTGGGACTTACCCTGTTGCATGATGCAGTTCGTCATAGGTAGCATTATCCTGTCCCCCAACTCCAACCACCGACTCCTCAGAGGTGTCTGCGGACATCTGCTCCTCCAAGGGATCCAGCTCATCCTGGGGTGCTGGACTACCACCTCTGGTCTGCAATGTTGCCTGGAGGTTTGTTGCCAGTTTCTCCTCAGTTTTGTGCTTAGCATTGTGCCAGCACTTTGGAGTTGACGAAAAGCTGGTGTTTGTGCTCCGTTACCTCTGTGATCAAGATCTAATTCTCCTCCTGACTGAACTTGCACTTCCTTTTCCTCTTCCCCTGGGACTCTGGTTGGTCATCCTGGCTGGTAGTGGGGTTGGTGGGGTTGTTGTCCTGTGCTGTGCTCACTCCTGGCTGCTCCATAGCTGCTTTCAGGTAAGTGTAATTGTTTTTTTCACTTAGTGTTTTTTTTTCCACCGCTAGGCACACAAAAGTGATGCAGGACGACTGGCGTTTGTTTTTCTGGCCGCTAATAGGCCAAACGAAACTTTTTCTACGTTAGCGTGCATTTCTTTTAGCGACTTTTTCCAACGCTGGACTCTTCCTAAGGCCATGGAGTGCTGTATTGTGAGTACAATGCTAAAATGGCATTAGAAACTGTTGTACCACCGCAGTAAACCTTTTGACGCTTTGCTGCAGCAAAACAGCGGAGCACCATTTCTTGTAAATATACCCCTAAGTTTGGTGTCTCTGGACAGTTTAAAAACATCTTTCAGTGAATTTGGTTTTTAAATTGTAGGTCTGAAAATGCCACTTTTATATATGTATTGAACGCTGAGACTTGGAGAAGCAGAATACGCTGTTTCAGAAGCACGGCCGATAACAAGCCTGTGACTTAACTAACGACGTCATCGGTTTTTAAATAAACTTCACGGTACCTGTTCTGTTTCTATCACGAGCATTTTCCACTATCAGCCTACTTCCGAGGCTCTTAGCTGTGAAGTTCTTACTCATCAAGTTCTTCATTTTCGTACTCTTGTGTTGCGTGGATCTTTTGACATATGCAACGGTACCTCAATTAATCTAAGGGGTTGTTTTAGACACTTACCTTTTGTCCTGAAGATGGTCTGACGGATTCCTTACCACTACAGACCGAAACGTCGACTGCCACATTCTGTTCCGTCAACATATGATAAACTTCTTTTGATGAAATGTGTTTTATTGTTTAGACCCATTTCTAATTTTATGTCATCTTGGACTGAATGTAAACACTAATGATTTGTAGGTTGAGTTAATTTTCCCTCGTCATGGTGTTATAGTATCTGTGATGATACCCCTATCATTCATTGTCAAACATTAAATGTGTATTTTTTGAAGAAAAGTGATGCCCGTTTATTTATATTTTTTTACTTTTTTGTCTTGACTGACCTATGTAGAACAACTCAATTCATGCTAGATTGACTTCTTGTTTGGTTACCAGTTGGAACCTTACATACGATTTAGTCTCTGATTTAATTTGACTATGTTTAATAAGCGAAATCCCTTGTAGGCATTCTTATTCAATACTTTTAGAAAGTTGGCATTTTCTTACTTTAAACATTCTGTGCCTCTGTCTGTTCCTGGAATACACCTTTGGGTTGGATGACAGCTTGGTTTTGTACATTCTCTCAAGACAATCACACACAAAGGTAGATGAGGTCTGCCCTGCATATCCGGATGGCCCATCCCCAGGCTGATGGGTCTTCCTGAGATAGAGTGAGAGGGAGGAGCTGACAATTGCACCTGAATAGGGCTGTGCCTGTCCCCACACAAAAAGCTGCATACTCACCTATATTGTGTCTGGAGCCAGTACCAGGAAGGGCAGGGTCTTGTGCATTACAAAGACCTTTCTTTGAAGTCTCCCTACTTCAAAGGCTAAAATAGGTATAAGTACTGGACCTCTGACACCAAATACACAGAACACTTCTGGACTGAGGACATTCTGCCAGGAAGAGGAGCTGTTGTGCTGCCAGGAGGGACTGCCACTTTGCTGCCTGCTTTGCTGTGTTGGCCTTCTGCCTGCTGCTTCTTGCCTGGTAGTGAAAGGACTGGACTTTACTCTCTACGTCCTGCATCTCTAAAGGTTCTCCAAGGGCTTGTTTGGACTTGCCTCCTGATTCTGAAGTCTCAAGGATATCAAAGACTTCACCTGCATCTTGCCACCAGCAACTGGGCTCCGCTACTATGAGTCCTGTTCTGCCAAGTGGTGCCAAATCCGGTCCTAAGCCCTTGGAAGTGAGTGTTCTGTGCGGCAACCGAAGAGAACAATGCATCGACACTGAAGCGTCGTTCGGAACCAGCACATTCCCTGCGAAATCGCGACATCGCTGCTACCTGCACTGAAGCCATGGACACCGCTCACCAAATACGCGATGCAACAACCTCGGCTTACAACGCAGCAACACAGTGCCTCCAAACCACCGCTGCTGCGTGAGTCTCAGTTAGCACATCGCCGACATCTGAGACGCCCGTCTATTACTCCAGGTTATCCCCGGCCCGGTGTGACTTCTAACTGATGCATCACCTTCAGCCTAGCAGTTCGACATCGACACCTTGGAACCGATGCACATCGCTCTTGACATCGATGCATCAATGACTTTGCCCGACTTCAGGACTGACGCATCGCCTACGACAGCAACGTCTCACCTCTGTATTTCAAAGCATCGTCCCCGAGCATCGACACATTGAAGGTACTTTCAGCATGTCTGTGTGACTCCTGTATCTGGCCTGTGCTCCATCACAGTGGGACTGAACGTTTGGATTTACCCCGGTCAAACGTGACTAGATAGCCCCCGTTGGAGATATTGATTTCTAAGCACTGCATTTTGATTTAATCTTGCAAAATGTATATCTTGACTTGGGTATGTTGGAACGTTGTCGTTTTGGTCTTGTTTTACTCAGATAAATATTGGGTAATTTTCTAATCTGGTGTGGAGTATGTTTGTGGTGATGTAACTGTGTTCTTGTGTGGGCTTGCAAAAATGCTTTACACATTGCCTCTTTAGTTTAGCCTGACTGCTCCTTGCCAAGCTACCAGAGGGTGAGCACAGGTAAACTTTTAGTGTGTGTTACACTTCCCCTGACTATGAGTGTGATTCCTTCTTGGACAGGGTGTATACCTCTGCCAACCAGAAACCCAATTTCCAACAACCTGCAAGACCAGTGCTGTGAAGACCAATAACTGATTCAAATATAGTAATGACAACATTTCAAATGCTATTTTTCTCTGAGTTCTAGTTGTAAAGCATTGATTTTTTTCTGAAGCACAACTTAAAATGTAACACTTTTGCAAAAAAATCCAACCTTTTTCTGCTCAATAACCTTGGTATTTAAAGCAATTACTTGGCCATCCCTTTTACAAACCATTCTTTATAGCTCCTATTGCCGTGCATGTTTGCTTTTGTGTTCTTTTAGCTTGCATTTGCAGTCCATTAATGAAAAAAAGTATATACTGTAATAGAGAAAATATTAAATAGCGTAAACTAAAACCTGACTGTGAAAGTGCAGGTAATTTGAATATTAGTGTGCACTGAATTACAAAACTGGCATTATATTTTTTATTTATGGCAAGATACACTATGCATTTTAGTATGTTAAGGTGATGGCATTGCAAATCAACATCATTGCTTCATATTTCCACTAGAGTGCTGTGCTGCTGCTGTCTCTGATTCAAGGTCAAGTATACTTGCTACACTCAAAGTCATAATGTGCAAACCGTGTATGAGAGATGTCTGAAGGAAAGAGGAAGCTTATTTTTAAATCTGGTGACTACAAAACCTATATTAGAATAGAATTCTAGTGTTAAGTTCATTTTTTCAGTTGCCATAAAAAGAAAATGTTTTAATAGAATCTAAAAGGCTAAACCATTGTCTAACCGCCTACAAGGGACAATAATATAGCCTTATAGCCCGCCGTAGCGGGCTATACTGGCTATTAAAGGCCCGAGCCGAAGGCGAGGGATTTTAACAAGGGTGAGGGACTTTAATAGCGGTATAGCCCAGCTACAAAGGGCTATAAGGCTATTAGAACATTCTGCCACAAGAGGGCAGAATGTTCTAACAACTAAAACAAAGGCTTTTCGAAGTTCGAGGGGATTTAAATCCCCTTGAGCTCCGAGATGCCTTTGTAAAACATTGGAATGTTGCTCTGCGGGCCTTTACCGGCCCGTAGAAGCAGGGAGCACTCCATTGTCTTCAATGGAGCTCCCAACATTCCAATGTTCTAATATTACTTGTTGCACAATTCTATTTTTTTATTTGTACGTATTTAATATTATAGTCTAGTGAGAGATCATATTTGCTTGAATGCAAAACGTTCTACATTCATGTGCAATATATTGTTGCTTTTCTCCATCTAACCTGAGGAGAAAGGCAACAAAATGTTGGATAACTGTGTTTATTAGAGACTTTGCATATATGAGTTATCAAACATTGTTTTCATCCATGTCAGATAAACATTTCGACATGCAGACTGAGTACGTCATTTCAACACCAGCAGATTCTGACAGTTAACTCCCTGGTGTTCTACTGCAACTTCCCACAGTGATCTAATGAAAAACTAGAGTGATAACATTCTGTATTTATGACAAAAGTGTGGCACACCCGAAGCCATCTTGAGGGAACCAAAGCTGTAAAACATATAGCATTTCTTTGGAAATGAACAAAAGAGGGCCTTCTTTTTGTTATAGATTTTATGATTAGTGCTCTAGAAAGCTAAAATTAGGATACATTTTCTTTGAGTTATGAAATTTATTCCTCATCCATTTCAGTAAACCATTCTGACACTAAGGACCCTATTACAATGTCGGTCGTATGGCCTCCGACCTTAGGTCGGAGGCCTTATGACCGACATCGTCGGTTTCAGTTCCGACTGGCTGATTATGATACAGCCGGTCGGAATTGAAAGCGGCTGGTCATTCCGACTGGCTTCCGACTGGCTCCAGGAGCCCGTCTGCCAGTCGGAAACCAGCCTGTAATCCAAATGGAAGGCGTTTCCGCATTCTGGATTACAATGCATGGTTTACGGCAGGGTTTCCATGCTGGCCTTTCCGACATGGAAACCCTGTTGGAAAGCGTGTCTGGGGGCCCCTGGCAGGGCCCCCTTCTGTATTCGGCCTCCGGTTGGGGGCTGAGGGGGCACCTGTGGTGCCCCCCCCTGTTGATCCCTGCACCTTGTGGCCTGCCACATGATGCAGGGATGAACACAGACTCCCATTTCTCAATGGGAGCGTGTGTTATGGCTGCTGTACGGCCGTAACACAAGCACCCATTGAGAAATGGGAGATGTGCGGTCGCATTGTAATTAGGTGATCGGGACCGCCTACCGGAGGTCGGTCGGTCAAACTTCCGCTGCAGTGTCGGGCAGACCCAAGTCCGCCCGACATCGTAATAAGGCCCTAAGAGTGAAACATGTATTCCAACACCAAAAGCTGCCAGTTAGTTAACTCCCTAGTAATAAATTGCAGTTTCCTGCAATGTTCTGATGAACAACTAGAGAGTTAACATTCTGTATTTATGACAAAAGTGTGTCACACCTAAGGCCATCTTGATCGAATTAAAACTGCAAAACTTAAATAATTTCCTTTACAAATGAAGAAAATGAGTGAGGTCTTTTTGTCATAGAAATTATGGTTGGTGCTCTAGAAATTAAAATGCCCTTAGGGGTGAACTATAGGTAGTAAAAAGGAAAGGAAGTTTTAGGCCAGGAAAAAAGTTTGTTTTGCTAGGACGAAATGGCAGTTTAACACTGCATACCCAGGTTGCAAGGGCAGGCCTGGAGACATGCTTTGCCATGCTACTTTAGTGAGGGGTTTAATGAGTGCTGCAGCCCACTAGTAGCATTTAATTTACAGGTCTTACGTACATTTAGTGCCATATACTAGGGACAATGCACGAAGTAGGTCTGGGCGAATTTTAACATGTCTGAAAGGGAGGGCACAAGCACCTTACAACTGGTTAGCAGGGGTAAAGTGCACAGAGTCTTAGCACCAAGAAAAAAATGGGTTCAGCAACAGAAGGCAAAATCTAGGATAACCCTGCAGAAAGGGCAAATTTCCAACAACAATCCTGAAATTTAACAAAATGAGTAATCGTAAACATTTTCCTCTCACCCCAAAATATATTTCCACATCACACCTTCTCTTCTCCTACCCACCCCCTGAAAACGGAGTTGACATCAATTCCTTGACTTATTCAATTATTCAATTGGCACCTTTACTTTAGGATTAGCTAAATTAACCAGATTTGTGTTGCAAATCCCTAGTGACTCGCCTTAAAGTTAAGAGCTTAGTGGCGTAGCAAAGGATGCAAGTAGTATCAACAATTCACTCTCCTCACATAACCATAAGCCCACCCTCTCTCTCTTATGACTATTGGGGGGGTAAATCTGAAGTGCTCCACCATGACAGATCTATGTCACAGCTATATCTCATTTGTGCTCAATAACGTTTAGCTGTGTGTCTTTCACACATGTAGAATTTGTATACTTCTAATGCTCTCCTGTGTACTCCTGCATATTATACATACACATGTATAAAGATATAGAGCTTTTCTCTCAACCCCCTCTCTTGCAACGAGTTTGTGTATCACCACTTATGCCTCCCTGTCTTCTCCTCACCCTTGACAGATAGGCAGACATCACACACATGTCCCTGATACAGAGCCTCTAACACTTCCGCCTCTTTTCAGAGAGTAAGCTGTTATAATAAATGTGTGTTACAACTCACATAGGTATGCCACAATGCTATCAATGTCACTAGCAGACACTACATGAAAACTGTTTACCTTTGTTTGTCATAACATCATGCTGCCTTAATCTCTCATGTTTATATATGCTGAGACAATTTACTCAACTCAAACTTAGAATCTAATATAAAAGGCCTCACATATGCTTATACTCCTATTATTCCACTTTGATGATCCTATGCTGTCAGCTCTCCTGTCACCTGCCTCTGCCTCTACTTCTGGCCACAGATAGAATAATGGCAGAGCCTGCAAAGTCATTTGCAATTGTACAAGTTTTAGAAGACATGGGCATTCTTGTTAAATATTCTTTCAACGGCAATCACAGTTTGCTATTTTTTTATGAATATTTGAAGTGATGAACAATGCATAGTATTTTTATCCGCAAACCATTTCTCTCTCCACCTAGCACTGTATGATAATTTGGTACTATTTTTACAATTAATTGTAATTTGCTATAAAGCAATTGCAATAAATGTATCCAAATATTTCCCTCTCATTGGAAGAAGCTAAAAATAATCAGCTCCACTCCCCACAAAAATATTCAGCAAAGATAGTATATAATTCTTTTGGAAAATCTTAATCTTCTCTCAGACAGCTTTCCATAAGGCCTGAACTAACCTACTTTGAAAAATCAAATTCTAAAGAGTTGTAGGGAAAGCATAACATGAGCAACATGGAGTGGGTATTACATTTACTATGGGACATTTGAGTAAAAATGCTCTATTATAAAGAAAATATAACATTTTGGTGCAGTTGGCAGCATATGAGGTGGACAAAATCTTTTATCCATATTTATTCCAGGTTAAAGGTGAAAAAGATGTTTATGGTCTATCTCCCACTCCATCTCAATTTGACTCTTGGAATCTACAATATTAGAAGTGTTTAATGACAAATAAATTAAGTATGCTCTCAGGGTAAGATTAAGAATATGTAACTATATCATATTTTGCAGAAGAAGGTAATGGTCATCTTCAGGTAATTGGTGAAACTGGAAATACCATTTTCAGACCATCCTCTCCTAAATTGTCATATATTAATTATTTTAATACAGCTAGAAGAGACAGTAATAATACTAGTATTAACTGCATTGTCTTTATAAACAAAATGTAGATATATTCTACACATTTTAAAACCAGGCAAAGCTAAAGAACCCAGTTTCTGTGAAATTGGAATGCAATCAATGAAAGAAAAGTGAGCAATGAAAGATTTTTCCACTTAAACTCAAATTGCAGATTCATAGATAAGAGGCTTCTGTAACCACAACCAAAGCTGTCTAAGGGAAAAATATCATGATAATATGAATAAAATAAGGAATTTAACTCCGCCCCTTTCCTTAGGCAATTTTAATTTAGATAGTGATGTTCTAGTTTTTTAAATTCTGCTGTAAAAACTTTAATAACAAAGTATCAAATTTCTTAAAAAGGAACTTTGGTATATTAACAGGTAACATTGTGAGAGACTATACAATTATTGGTGAAATCATAATCTTAATGGACTCTGATAAGAAGCACCAAGAAAAAAGTGGAGACTATTTGTTAATTAAAGAATTACTTTTATCCAGAAGATATTGTAGGTTATATCATAAAGAATGATTGACTGATCGCAAAAACCATATGCTTAAATTTTTTTTTCTTCGTTCCACCAAAATAAAACATAGTTTATAAACTTATCTTTGCAATGGAATTCATTTAAGGGAAGAACTGATTTATTTAGACTAAGGGGCCGATTCCGATCTCGGCCGGTAGGGCTCCTAATCGTGTTTGGCTTTACCGCATCCGATTCGGAGGCCTTTTTCCCGACCGATTCGTACAGTCGTCCCAGCGAGCAAGTACGATGTGGGCGCACGCGAAATCGCCGACCGACTCGTTCCCGGGTCCCAACCGCTCCGACCGACTCGTACGGACACGGCTCGCACCACGCAATGGAGACGTTTCCCGACCGAGCAAGTACGATGCGCTCTTCGAACAGCCCGACCGACTCGTAGCGTCCGGCTCCAAAGAGCTGTCAGAGCCGGACTTTGGGGGTCCGTGTCGGACCCCCCTGCACGCGTAGCCGCACGAGTCGCACACAGGGAGGACCCAAGGGTCCCCCCTAAACATGCATGTACAGTGTGAGTCGCACCGTCGCGTACCCACTGTAGGGGGCCCCCCTGTTCGCGACGTACCCATTCAGTCAATGGGAGCCCGTGTACGCGTTGTACGACCGGCTCCCATTGACTTCAATGGGAGTCCGACTGAATCGAGTCGGGCAGCATACGGCCACATCGTACTCGCTCGGTCGGACTGCGGGAGTCCGGCCCGGTCGGAAATCTCTCCGGATCCGGCTCGGTCGGAGAGATTTCCGGCCCGAATCGGAATTGGCCCCTAAGTTTATATCCAGCTACATTAGAAAATCTACCAACTTTCTCACAGAAAGGCACTAAAGAACTTTCAGGATTATTCATATATAGAAAGAACATTTAAATCCAATGGAACCAGAATGACATTCTCCAGTATTGGTTAAGTCTGGGTGGATAACTCCGCTCCACCAGCGAAGTTTGCGGAGTTTTAAAACTCTGCACTCCATTTGGAGTGCGAAGTTTCCCAAAACTCCGCCATCGCAGTGGAGCGGAGTAAGACTTACCTTCCTTCAGCCAAATCGGTGTCCTGTCTGCTCCAACTGCTGCCTGTGGCTCCACTCACCTTCCGCTGCGCTGCTCCGGTTCAATTAAAATTAATAGGAAGAACTGCAGTGCCCATGGCATACTGTGTGAAGGCATGCCTGACCCTATCCAATCCCATTATAGGGTCAGGCATGCCTGCATGCACCCCCAGGGCCCCTGCCGCTCCTGGCCCTGGGGGTGCATGCAGAGGGACACATGTTGTGCACCCCTGGAATTGCACCCCTGTTCCTGCATGGTGTGGCATGCACGACATGTTGCATACCACATGGTTGAGAAACGTGCAGTCCACGCTCTCACGGTGGCGGTCTGCATGTTAGGCTCTTCTATCAGCCTAACATACCACCACCGTGAGACTGCCTTGCTGGTCCTCCTGTGAGTGCGGGGGTGGCGGTCCTACAGGAGGTCCGCCAAAGTCGTAATAAGACCCTTAAGTTTGTTTTCAGATCACGGTCGTTCATAAAATAATTAAAGGAGTCTTACAGAATGTGGAGGCCATTTGCGGTTCTGGATATTAGGACTGCATCATTTGCATACAGCAGAATTCGGACAGGGCAGTTCCCCATTTGGGGAATAGCTTTCTCAGACTTATGGAGATGCTTGTCTAAACTGTTTATGTATAGTAAGAAGATCAGTGGGGCCAATGCATATCCCTGTTGAACTCCTAGCGAATATCTTATTTTGAGGGAGAGTTCACCATTAACTGCATATCTAATGCTGACTGTAGTATCTTGGCACATCCGACATAACAGATCTATAATGGACGGATCTAGGATGGTCCATAGTTTGGAACGAATAACCAAGCAAGAGACACAGGAGAGGTTCATAAATGCTGAATGAACTGACTCTCTCCTGGCCTTGACATACCTTCCCTAAAATTAATTGAAGACTTAGGGATTGTTGCACTGTGCCTATACCGGGATGAAAGCCAAACTGTACCCTAAATTAATTCTAGTTATTATCCACCCAAGTTTCCAAGTTTCCGATTTGAAAACTAATATCTTAAGTGAACTATCTAAAAGAGAAATAGGGTGGTAGCATCTAGGAAGATTCCTGTTCCATTTATTAAAAATCAGAACATCTACTGCCTCTTTCCATGATGGAACTGAGTGTCCTACAATATCTACTTTAATAACATTTGTTAACACTGGTGCCCAGAATGAACTATTTTCCTTGTATATATCCAAAGGTACTCCATCCGGTCCTGGGGCTTTACCTGAGGGGCTTATCTTCATAGCTTGCAGAACAACCTGCACACCCATGGACTGCCTACATTGGAATAAGGCCTTCTTAGCTGAAATATTAGTGAACCACCATCTTCAGAATCTTTATCTTGAGAGCATGAGTGAAATAATATTGCAACCTCATTTTTTTAGCTAAAGGTGGAGAAATATATACATTGCCTACCACGTGTGTTTTAACTTTGGATTCATAATTATTTATATGAGTTTCTTGTTATAAGGCAATATTTCTATGTAATCTGCAAAAATGCAATAGATCTCCTTGACATTTAACTGGATTGTGGAGAACTTTGACATTTTAGGAAATTATACTTACTATCACTCAATATAAATTAATTAATGAAAACCATTACTATATTGCTTCAAAACGAAAGTCAACATAGAAAGTACATAGGGAAGATAAGAGAAGGGAGACAGAGAATATAATAAAATAAAGACAACTATCCAAAGATAAGGACAACAAAGGTAAGTTTTGTGTATTCCAAAAAATAGAGGCTGATGCATCAGAGTGTAGTTTTACTTTTTCTAAGCTAATCATTTTTTCCCACTATGTGAGCTCTCTGAATATTAACCATTGGTTACTCAATGCCCGTGAAAAAATGTGTTTCCGAACTTTAAACAATTCATCTCCTTCTGAAGCATCTGGAATGCCCTACACTTTTAAGTTATTTCACCAATTTCTGTTCTCTAAATCTTCAACTTGAACTTTAGGTGAAGAAATATCCTTTTCAAATGTAATCAATATAGTCATTCTGTCTACCACTTTACTAATGTTTTGCAAATTTCAGGCATCCTGTTTTCTGCAATAGACCATTTGCTATCTAACCTTTGTAAAACCCTGCTAGTATCTTCCAAAAAATGAGGAACTGCTTTACCATCTTCTAACAAGACTTCAAAAGAAAGGTTGGCAGGAGATTTGACTGGAGAAGGAGGATCTTTTTCAAGACGTCTATTTGTTGTAGCAGAACTGACAGCTAGATCTTTCTTTTTTAGGCTAGAGTTCAATTGATGATGGACAGAGATCTGAACAATGCAATTATCATTTTTATTTGCTTCAGAGACAGTGGACACCATGACATGAAATGCTTTTGAAGAAGAGTTCTTATTACTTGAAGGAGGAGTAGTTTTATTTCAAATTAAGGATAGTTTTCTCTTTGTTCCTATAGAGAAGTGTACTCAAACGAGGTAAAATCAATTAGATTTATGTAACTTTAAATTGCAGTCAAAATGCAGCCACAAATTCCAGACTGACAACAGAAACCATTGATAGAGGCCAAACAACATCAAATTATGAGCTTGCAATGAAAAATAAAGTAATCCCTGTGTAAAAGACTATCAAATTTTATTGCTAATTGAAATTTCTCCTTTCCTTTGACTATGTTTATTTCAATGTTAAAACCTCGTATTAATATTCTGAAGTGTGCTCACATTAAAGGAAAAAAGTGCACCATTTACCTCAGCGGGAACCGACATCAGGCTATAAAGCAGAAACAAATCACTTTGCATAAAAGAATAAGATGTTACTTTCTTTAATTATAAAACACAGTAATTCCGTGAAAGAGAACTCACATTTTATATTCTGGTGAAAACTGGTAGAATGAAGAAATAGAATGGAGAGAGAAGTAACATTCTCCCCAGTGTCTGTTTCGTATGCATTAAGAAGCTTCAGGCAGGTACAATGTGTTTCTTCATAAACCAACACATGGTCACTCACTGAAAATACAATTATATAATTCTTCACAGCTTCCTCCTCATATGCAGCCAGCTTAGGCTACAAAAATCATGTCTCTGTAGGCTGATTTTCTCTCTGTTGTAGCAAGACCCTCACTAAGTCGTAACCACCATCTTGTGCTCCAAAAAAAGACCTCTGTATAGTGGACATATGTGATATGGAGATTATGGAGATGAGACTCTGCAATATTGAGTCGTAGCAGGAAGGATTCCCCAATTTGAAAGACATTCAGACCTGCGTCTTGGAGAATGGTGAACAATATCTCTGAGATATAGGAAAGTTGCGCTGAGAACATCTTCTATTGTTGAGCAAGGGCATTACAATGCAACATGCGTTGGCCATATAGATGATAAAAGCCCTATTACATAAGTGCCACTGTCAATCTACAGAGCCAAGGAATATGGATGAGCCAGCTGAGGAACAGCTTCAATCTGTAAGGCCCACGCCAATCACAAACCCACCACCTTCCACTCTACCACCACAACCTTAACCTACAATAGACTGAGTATTGCATAACCAGTGGCCTGGATGATCCCCAAGTCCTCAAGGGCAGCCTAACTCCTAAACCTATTCTACAGCACCGTACTAATTTAACCTTGCCATAAATTCACAACTTGTATGTAAACTATTCAGAAACCTTATGATGTAAAAACTTATCTTTCTGCTCTTTTGTAAAAATAACAATTTTACTTGCCACATCGTGAGTGTTTCTGTGTGTGCATAGCCATATCCATTTATTTTTGTGAGTTAGGTTTCTCAGTTTATTGCGCTACACATTCTGTATAGTTTGACATCTGTCAGTTCTGAAATACACTTGCAAATACTGGCCTGCATAGCCACATACTTAAGAAAGGTTATCACCGCACCACAAGTAGGCGTTAAACAAAATGCAGTTTTATATAAATTTGGTAAGAAATACATTTTTTTTTTATCTTGCAAAAGGGGACAGTTCTTGGAAAGTCAACTTGGAGGTTTATTTACACAGAAAAAAGGGGAGAATATTTAAAAATTACTAAATGGCCATCACAAGCCATCTAAAAAAAGCCTAAAAGTCCTACAGAAAGGTCAGTGTTAAAAAACATACATTCAAAATTGAACTTAAATCTAAAGTCCATGTGTTAGAGATGAGGGTCTCTAGTTGGCAGCTTGCACCCCTGTCCAAGTAGGGACCCTTCTTCCTAGTCAGAATAAGGGAGTTACACTTCCAAAATAACCCCTGCTCACCCCCTTGGTAGCTTGGCGCACCTAACATACAGTAATACAGTGAAAACACTACAAAAGGAACCCACACCAGTTTTAGAAAAATAACCATTATTTAGCTGTTTAAAACAAGGCCAAAACTATACAAATCCGACATACAGGTATTCAGAGATATCAAAAATCAATAAAAGACTTGGGAAGCAATTCCTGGAAGTGTATAGCTCCGTCTGGGGCTACCACAGCGGTGTGGATCAACAACTCCCACAGTTCCGGCCGACCACGGCGGTGCGGCCAGGCTGCGGTATCGGAAGACCCTTATACAGTACCGTTTGTTCCCGCTGATCATAGTGGTGCGGGACGGCTGCGGCGGGCTTTGAGATTGCAGTGTGAAGCAGAGCGGTGCGGCGTGTGGTGCCCTTAGGTCACGGTGCAGGCAGTGGCTTGGTGGCAGTAGTCTAGCGGCATCGGTGAGACCAGGGCTGCTGAGTGAAGTGGGGTGGTGCTGGCGGTCAAGGTGCAGGCAACGGTGTCTGTCAAAGATGGGGCTGGCTTCGGTGGGCTGAGACTGCGGTGTGGGACGGGGCGGTGCTTTGTGTAACTTACAAGCGGTGCCCTCAAACCACGGAGCAGACAACGGCAGCAATGTCAGCTGGCAGCGACGTCGTTGGCGAGGTTGGGGCGGCAGAGTGAAAAAAGGCAGTGCAGACTGCGGTGCCCACAGGTCGCAGTGCAAGCAGTGGCTCGGTGGAGGTGGCGGATGTTGTCGTCGATGAGACCACGGTTGCGGTGCGAGATGCGCCGATGCCCTCTGCAGTGCCTTCAGGTCACTGAACGGTCTCGGTGCCGGCATCGGCTTGTAGATTCCTTCTGTGGCAACTGGAACACATGGTCCCAGAGGCGCTTCCCAGATGCAGATGAAGTCTTTGCTGTTCCTGAGACTTCTTGGACATTGGGCAAGCTCTACTTTGAGCCCTCAGAGACACTCAGAAAGAAGATTGCAGACAGTTCAATCCAGTCCTTTCTCTGCCCAAGACAGAAGCAGCCTCTGCAGGCCAACACAGCAAAGCACACTGCCAAGTGGTAGTCTCTCCTCACAGCTTCTCCAGCCCTTCTTCTTTGCAGGTTTCTCGATCTAAAAGAGTTCTAAAGTTCTGGGGTCAGGGCCCCAATATTTATACCATATTCCCCTTTGAAGTTGGCACAAAGTTCCATTGGCATCCATGAACCAGTTCTGCCTGGCTCAGGCCAGGTTCACTCCAGGAGGGGGGAGACAGCTTTATGAAAGGCAGCCACAATCCATTCAGGCGCAATTGATAACTCCTCCCACTTCTCTAAATGCAGCCAGGTCTATTCACCCTGGCTATGAGTCACCCAGGAAAGGCACGGCACACCTCACCCCCCCCTTGTGTCTGTCCAGTGTGAATGCACATCCCTGCTCCCTGTCACTCTAAACCCAGACAGTGAATACACAAATGGCAGAGGCACACAGGATGGTTAAGGAAGAAAATGCCCACTTTCTAAAAGTGGCATTTTTAAACACACAACATAAAAATCATCTTTACTAAAAGATGTATTTTTAAATCCTGAGTTCAGGCATACCAAACTCCATTTTTCTATCAGCTCCCACTGGCAAGCTACATTGGTAAAATGTTACCAAGCAGCTCCCATGTTAACCTATGGGAGAGATAGCCTTTCATCAGTGAAAACGAAATATACAGTATTTCACCATTATGACATGCAAAAATACACCACTATATGTCCTACCTTTTGCATACACCCAACCCTGCCCATGGATCTACCTTGGGCCTACCTTAGGGGTGACGTAGATGTAAGTGTAATAAAAGGGAAGAAAGGCGTGAGCACTTGCCTGGTCGACATGGCAGTTAAAAACTGCGCAGAGATACTGCAGTGGCAGGTCTGAGACACCTTTGAAAAGCTACTTGTGTGGGTGGCACAACCAGTGCTGCAGGCCCACTAGTATCATGTGCTTTACAGGCCCTGGGCACACACAGTGCACTTCACTAGGGACTTAGCAGTAAGAGCACTTGCACTTTAGTACTGATCAGCAGTATTAAAGTGAGCAGAAACACTAAACCAGCAAAAACAATGTCCAGAGTACCACCAAAACCCGGAGGTCAGAAGCAAAAAAAGACAGGGCAAACACGCCAAAAGATGACAGGTCTAACACCATGCCTAACCCAGATGGTGTGTCTGACAAACTCCTGTGGGTTGTGAACAAATGTTTCTGGCCAGCTTCTGGCTCGGGCTTGACAACCACAACCAACTCATCCCCAGATGCTGACAGCTGGGTTTGCGGGACTGGACTGGGCCTGAGTTAATGGAGACACTGGGGTAGGTTCGGAAACAGATGGGGCAGATGCACTGGGAGACGCAACAACAGTAGGTAGGTGGTGAATAGGTGATTTGTTAGTGCATGCATATTACAGCGAGTCTTGCATGTTTGCTTGTGACATCCTAGCAGTGCAAAAGTGTTTCCTCAGGGTGGTATATGTGGATGGTTTCAATGCCCATCATTCTTCAGTGACTCACCAGTGTTCAAACACTGTGATGCAGCAACCAAAATAGCAGCTCAGGTGTATCATGAGGCCACTATTAGGTCAAACACTTGCATGACTTGAGGATGACCGAAGTGCACTGAATCTTGACTTTTGTACATCTGTGTGTGCCTTTTGTACCTCTGCTGAGGTTGTGTGGTTGTACGTTGAGAGGGGATGAGGAGATAAGAGAGGGCATAAATGGAATCACCTGCAACTACGACATGGTATAATTGTTAATATGTACTTTCACTGTAAAAGCTGCAGACATTTTAGAGATGCAAGAATACAATGATCACCTAATAGGTGTGTATAGTGATAGGTTGACATTAAGATTGACTATATTAGTCATGCCATTCCCAAGACATACATACGGCCCCAGTGTCAGTTACCGAAACGTACCTTACCCGTAGCCATATGTCACCAAATCCCCAGCAATTACCTGACATGCAAGAGGTCCCTTTCAGAAAAAGTAGCTGTTTTGTGTGCTTCCAGGAAAGGCAACGTATCAGGTGCGGCCCGTGCAGGTAAGAGCGGTGGGGTGGGGAGGAGTTGACAGATGACGACGAGGTAAATGTAAATTAAAAAAAGCAAAAACCACTTACCTTGCGATCGCTGCATCGCTGACTCGGCGATGCGGCAAGCGCAAGGTAAGTGGTTTTTGTTTTATTTATTTAAGTTTACCTCGTCATCTGTCAACTCCACCTACCCCACCCCAACCCCCCGCCCCACCGCTCTTACCTGCACGGGCCACGCCTGCAACATATACATCAGTGAAGGAGCCTCGGCTAATACTCGATGGAAGGGGGCAATGGCATAGAACTGCTGTGCCACCCGCCATTGAATGCAGCATGGCAATATAATGTGCACTTAGCTAGTGATGCATCAGTAGCTACGTCTGCTGCTAACCAACATATATATCTCATGTATGGCTGGCTGGGGATTTGGAGAGGTGAGGATACCTTCTCTGCTCTTGTTGGATCTGGACCTCAAGGTTCGTGCTTTCTGGCAGCGTATATAACTTTAAAAGTATTCTTTCAGTAAGAAAGAAAAAAAGATCATTCATCTAGAATATGTGGTATATGTACATATAGTATATCCCACATATAGTATATATGTGGGAGCAGCCTTAAATCAAGCTGTTAAATGAGATTTCAGGAAACAAAAAGAAAGAAATAGGACTGTCTTGGTGCTCAGAAATGAAATAACATGAGCATTATGTGTTAGATGGTTTAAAATAAACTGGATATGTGGACTGATTATGCACTGAGCAAAACAATCATCTTTGAAAAACAACAGTTTCAAGGCTTAAAAGAACAGTGTGTTTTGATGGATTTTCTGGCAGTTTTAGAAAGGTTGTTGATAATATAATCTAAAATACATGATTGAAAATTATGACTGCCTCTGTTTTTGCATTCTTTAATAGTAAATGTTTATTTACTGATTGAATGCATTATAAAGGCTCTCGATAAGTTCTCTTGATTAATTGAATCCTGGAATAAAACAGCCACACAAAAGCATCCTTTAACGAGCCAAGTGAGGAACGCAAACCCAAAGCACACATATTCTTTTTAAAAGTCTAGGTGGGACCGCCATTTATGAGAGCATGGTGCAGATGTGCTAAACCATTTCGCGAGTCAGAAAAGAGATGAATTTCAATTCTCAAAATGGGTATGGTGACCCATACTGAATGGGATGTGAAAGGGCCGTTCTTTTTAATTGCGATTGGACATAATTTGTGTCAAATGGTTTGCAACCGTAATTGTGGTCGCAAACCATTGATCAGTTATCGACACCTCACTGGAGGTGGGGACTGGTTCGCAAGAGGGAAGGGTTTCCTTTTCAACTGCCACCCCTCCCCCCCCCGATATTTTTCCAAATAGGGAACTATTTTCTTTTGTAAGGCACCAGTTCATTTAAAGGAACTCAGGTTGCTTTTAAAAAAAAAAGATTCCTTTTTGGGGATGGCAGTCGCTGTTCCTTGCAGGTCACCAACCGAGTATTTTGTAGCCGATCACCGGTGGCTGCAAATAGTGGCGTGCCTCATTAATATTCATTAGGCAGATCATTCTGTGATCCCTGTGACTGGGTATTTTGCAATGTGGCCAATTAATCTGTAGGTTGCATCACAAAATTAAAAACTGGGTCACAAAAAGCCAGGGCGCAATTTGTGACCATTTTTTGCAACCAGTTTTTTTGTACCTCAGGCCCCATATCCTTAATTTTCCCGCTGATTTTACCCATCACAAAAATTGATTTTCCAAAACTCCATTCCTTACCGCAACATGTCATTTAATAAATATTATCAGACTAAAATTCTTTACATCTTGTGGGATCATATTTCACGGTGATCCATTTATCTCTCCAGACTGTACCAAGACTCCCCTAACCAAAAACTGTTCTGCTTCCTCACCCTGGGGCTCCCATGTGTTCAATAGCACCCACATTTCTCATATCTCATGTCTTTTATGATGAATGAGTGAACTTCTGATTGATTTGGTGTGTGTATGGATGAATGAGTGAGTGCATGCATGCATGGATTAATGCAAGAATGAATGCATGGATGGATAAATTGTTGAGTACGTGCCCTCTAACTAAATAAGTTGTTAGCATCATATATTAAGTTTACAATGATATAAGAAAGAATGTGTCAACATATTTAATGTAGATTAAAAACATCAGGGCAGCTTGAAGACAGTGCTGACAAATGCATATACTTTATTCCATCGTTCTCAAAAAATATTTTCTTTCTTTCAAAAAGTCAGGCCTTTTCCAGTTAGTGGATTGACACCTCTTCCAGTTAAACTATTCCTTTGGGTTCCCAAATTCCTGGAAGACTGAGAGTGCATGAAAACATCCTGATCCCTCTTTCACTTGTATTTTCCTTTCCTTTCTTTCTGTTCTTTGAGGAGACTCTTTCATTGAGCACTGAGTGAAAGTTACACAAAAACGCCCCATTAGGAGCTGCAGGTGTTGTTTTAGAAGGGCTAGTGCACTCACTTTGGAATCACTCCCAGACTGACCTGGACCACAGAGTAGTGATCTCCATGTTGCTGCTGCTGACTGGCTCTTTGCTACTATATGGTGTGGTGTGGACTGCACACAGATTGGTTGACCTTCAAGGTTTTAAGTGCTTTCAAGCTCTGCATGCACATGCACAGCTCAGGCTGATGGGAGGGGTAGTCCAGGCTCCTGCGATCCTCCGGTTAAGCCTTTCCTACCTCTATAACGCTGGTGCACATCTGGACCTGCACTTGAACCAGGCGTATTGCAACAGGAGCATTGCAGTCTCTGAAGGCCTGTGAAACATCTGTGGAGGTCATTCATGTGTACCAGGCTGCTATTGACCACTACTGAGGCTGACTCCAGGGCTGCAGACACTGCCAGTAAAGACAAAACATGCATGGGAACAGCAACCTCCTCAAAGAGTACAGGCAAAGGGGTGGCATCAGTGCTTAATTTGTGCCGGTGGTTTCTGGTGCTCGGCACCGGCACTTAATTCTCAGCACCGGCTCTAGTGACAGTCCACCACAATGCATTTTTTTTAAAATTTTGAGACAAGCACAACAATCATGATTTTTAAGTCAAAATACACTGAAAATGAATAATACCAGCCTCTCATGCCATCATTATAGCTTTGTGTGGCCTGAAATATCCTGAATTGTCGCACTTTTAGGAGTGTGATGGTTGGGTGTTATGTTGGTACTGCAATTGGCATCGCTGGCAGAGTACGGGTGGTACAGGCTACAGTGACTTTCCAAGAAGGGCCCTGGCACTTAATTTCTATTACAAATTAAGCACTGGGTGGCATGAATCTAGCCTGCACCCTCAATGTGCATGGCACCCTGTACCATATGACCCTTGTACCACCCACACTTGACCACACTAGTTCTTACTGTCCTACTGTATGGAGCTGCTATTCCCTAAATTTTACTTAAATAGGTTGATATCTACTCCCTTTTGTACATTTGCATATTTAGGAGATGCTTTGTTTTCTTTCTCGCCTGGTAATTAATTTTAATCGTTTTTTATTCGAAATAGATTTTTTAGGTTTTATATAACATAAGAACGGGTAGCTATCTGATGTTTATGCACTTTTCAGGATATTGTCTGTTATCTCATCCTTTATGCTGCAAACTCTAAACACCATTCATAGTCGAATTGTTTACATGTTGCTGCAGTAAATTCTATGATGGCATGTGGAGTGAGCCTTGTTATGTTTTGTTATCTATAATACTATGCACGTGATTTTATGTGGACCTCCTAGGAGTTCCAAATCTTGAATAAAATATTGAATTGAATTGAATGGAGTTGGGTTCAATGGTCCACATGGGGCCAGGGAGGAGCATGCAGGCGCCAGATATCAAACAGCACCACACTAGTACTGCATTATTACTGCTTCTGTAGAAGCACCAGAGTACACATTTTGCATCCGGAATGTAAGAGTGAGAGCTGTGGCACTACAGACTGGGTTGCTACTGTTTCACTACTAGATCCAGGTTAGGCGTGCTCCTCCTTTCGAAGAGGTGCTTGAGTACAACCTAGGTAGCTCCAGTGTAACTTCAATAGGATTAAATTAGAGATAGTTTCACCTCCCTTGGCTTCTTTGGCACCTGGTCCATCCATCCCCCCCTCCCCATGGTTATGGACAGTGGTGTCCTCGTCCTGCCATTCTGTGGTTGGGATGTTCTCCCTACAGCACTTTGTTAAAGAAAAGAGTGAGCCTCTTCCTTTGTGGACTCATCTCAGCAAGATAACAGGAATTGGCAGGAGGCCAATAATGAGGAACAACTCCCCACTTCATGACTGAGAGCTACAACACCCAATGGCTGTAATGTGGGCTGATCATAAATGTGATTGACAGAACAGAAAATGGGAAAAGTGGCTTATTGTCCCTCTCTGTACATTATTCTATTGATGGTATAAGCCCTGTGATTTCTTCCTCCAAGCAGACCAAAAATGGAAAGGAAATTTAATAGACATCACATCAGAAAGCTTTACAACACACAGTAAGATGAAGATTATTGTACTTTAAAAAAAAATAGGCACACTGCCACTTCATTTATTTTGCAGCCATTCATGTTGGGTATTACTGCTTAAATACTAAACTTCTGCAAAGAAATTGTGAACACATGAGGTTCATTGAATTCACTTCAAACCAATATGCCCCATCTTGATATAATCCTCTCAATATGTAGGATTTACTTTCTAGATAAGGGATCCTTCATCCTTGGGAAGACACTTGAAGGAAACTGATCTAAGATTATTCGATAAATTAAATGGTGGACCTAGCTGTGTTTCTTTCAACAGGCTTCACTGGCAGCTGTGAAGAAGCCTCTGTATTCTTCAAATGAAATGAAGGGAAAAAAGAAACATTGCTGCCTGCCCTTGAGTGTGCCGCCTACTCTTTGGAGTAAATAATGTTGAAAGGGAGCTGACTCATCTGGTTGCCATGGAATCCAAGGCATTATTTTACACTGGTGACAAAGATATTTATGTTCAGCATGCTGCCTGAGACAGGAAATCATTGGCAAAACCATTGAGTGAAAATCCAGCTGTTTGTGGATTATTTTAGCACACATTCTCGTTGTAAAATAATTAGCTCATATTTTAATTCTGGGCGGAATTGTTCGTTCATTCGTTTGGACATAAAAATAATAGTAAACTGCTGTACTTCTTTCCAGTTATATGTAATAAGGCAATAGAAGGGTAAGGGAGTGCCCTGCGCTATAACATAAAGCTACAGGCTCCCTTATTCATTGAAAGGAAAGTCCACTGTGGCTTTCAATAGCCACAAGCAAAGTGAAAGTGTCTGATAATCTAAGGGGATCAAACTTTCCATCCAGCCATGAAACCTCACCCAAACTATCTCCTTTTCTGGAAGCTGCTTAAAATTGAATTGTTCAGACAATGTTATGAATGGCACAATCAAGCACCCAGAAAAACCAACAAATAATGCTAGGTGACTGGACTCTAACTGCAGACTGCTGTTACAAACTTTGGGCCTGATTATGATAGCAGTGAACCCGCCACAGGCATCCTGCTCCGCCCGCCAGATAAGGATGGCGGGCGGAGTGCTGGTGGACGGAAAGCCCGTCCGCCATGGGTCTGACACAGGCAATCGTTACGATTGCCTGTCGGACCCGTCCAGCATACCTAGAATGATGGCGATCCCTAGCAGACACCGTCCGCCACATTAGGATGCTGCCTTCCACCAGTCTTTGAATGGCGGTTCCTCCGCCATTCAAAGGTTGGCGGAGATTGATTTTGTGGGCCTGCTGCGGGCCTCCCTTGTGCAGGGGCAATGGCATTGTGCACTAGGGGGGCACCATAGAGTTCCCTGCACCAGGTGGCAGGCACCACGGGGTGCCTGCCACGTAGTGCAGGGAAATGCACAACATGCATTTTTGCCATTGCGGCAGGTGCTGCAGCCAGCAGCACCCGCCGCAATGGTAAACATGCAAAATGCGACCGCCACAGTGGCGGTCGCATTATAATTGCATGTGCGGGACATGATGATGGCGGACGGACTCAAGTCTGTCCACCATCGTAATCACCCCTTTTGTCTTGCCGATTGTATGTCAAAATATCGCCAACAGATACCTTCATGGTACCTAAATGTGGAGTTAAGAATAGTAAATCTATATGTACCTATAAGCACTTCCATTCTCAATACTTTGGTCCGCAATACTTTTACCACAATATTTTGATAGCGTGATATTCTGCAGTCGAACTTGCGGTGGAATACCACCTGACCATTATCTGAACACACATAACCACACAACCATTAGCTACCAATGACCTCGTCATGCTAACCACCACACGTAGAGTATAATTTCCCAGTAATCTTCATCATTACCCAGCCTGAAAGTATTGCTTGGCTCTCTGGGTGTTATGCAGTATGTTGGTGTGATAAAGCAGCAAGCACTCTGACATCTGAATTGGTCTAATTGTCCTCAACAAAATAATACATATTAATAGTTTATTATCTCACATTTGCTTTGAATGCCTAATAAATTGAGTCTGGACACATGTTTAGCATGGTCGGCAACCATACCTACCTGTCTAATACCTTTGATGCATTTTAGGTCTCGGCTAAACAGTGCATGCGCTATATCAAAGAGACGTATTGTGTTCTATGTGTGGGCTTAGAATCAGCCCATCTCCCACCATTGGTAAACTTCAGGATCACTCTCATTTTCTTTGTTGACATTTGTCATGGCATGTGGGCGTCATGCCCTCTTCTTGTGTTTGGCTCTCCCATAGCACATGGACCAAGTACATGTCTCTTTGCACTGTTCTCGGTTTGCAGAGCTATTTTGTTAGTTGATTTCAAGCACTCCATTGTAGTACTTGTGTTTTCATGCCGTCTCCCTTGTACACATACATAAATACCACTAAAATGCATGCACGTGTACATAAACAAATGCATTTCTTAAAAAGTTGGGTTTTTTGCACAAGGGATGGTATTGGTGCGCTTGCTCTGTCCTCCATCTTGCCATAACTCAAACACAACCCTATGGTATTGGAGTGCTTCCTCCTGCCCTATCCAATTGTTGCTTGCCAATCTCTCCATCCCCTCCTGCTTCCCTGCTTGGCCCGTCCCCCCACTTTCTCCCTCGTTGCTGCTGCTTTTATTTTATTATTGCACGATCCGATGGCATTGGAGCGCCTGCTCCGTCCTCCATCTTGCCATAGTGCTAATATTGGAGCGCTATAAGTGCTCACCAGTTACATTACAAAATGGCACATTCATTGTGGTAGGCAGGGGGAAGCGTAAGTGATTTGCCCATACCCACAAATTGTTCAGCCGACCTCAAGATTCGAACCAGGTTCCCCAGTTCCCCTGTCGGCGCCCTAGCCATTACGCCACATCCTCACTTCACTTCAGAGATCCTCAACTGTTTCTCACTATCACTTCTACATTTGTTCAGCAAGACCCCACCAACACCAAACAAGCATTGGCAAAGCCAATAGATCTCGACAATGCCCGAGCTATTGGCCTCGTCTGTGTGAATGTCTTTTAGCCATGTTGTACAGCAGCACATCTGCTGTTCAGCATTGCTAAAAGTCACTGAAAAAGTGCTATGATGCGGCCAGCGCAGGCCATATCATAGCTTTTTTTGTGTTAGGAAGGGCAGGACAATAAACTCAACATGGAGGACGAAGATGCTCGACGTCGGCTCAATAGCCTGTGATTCTGGGCTTTCAGTAACTTTCCGCCATGCTGAATAGCAGATGTGCTGCTAGACAGCATGATTAAAAGACATTCACATTGACAAGGCCAATAGCTCGGGCACTGCCGAGAGCTATTGGCTTTGTCAATGCTTGTTATGTTTGTCCTGACACTATGTATGCTTTAAATTCCGTTGTTCTGTATGCTTGCAGTGTCCTACAAGCAGATGGAAATAGTGAAATCCAACTTACATCCTTGTAATAAAAAACAAATACATGCACAAACGATAAGAAGCAAAGAAAGAATAGAAATCAAATCAAACACTTAATCCATTTATTTAATACGTTTCTGCCTTCATACATTACTGATTTAACTTGCGGTTGTAGCTGTAATTTATGAAAAAGGGTGCCGTTCTGCTGTTACAAACAAAATACAACAGTCAGATAATAACATCTGCCAATCTAATTTCTTGCACCCACTTTTTCCACAAATCCCATATAAACTTGAGGCTGTGTGGTTGATACCACATACAACCAGGAATCCCATTTCTAACAATCTCACTTCCAAATATGCAGTAAATTGATCATATAAGCTCTCAGAACTAGTGCTGTTCACAGTCAAATGTAAAAAGTATCAAATGCAGAGGAGTATTTAAAAGGACAACAGGGTTCGAGAGATGTGGTATGGAAGCTGCTCGCCGGACTATGAGCGGTTGTGATTTCACTTATTTGATGCCAGGCATGGATGCCAGTGTTTCTTGGCAGACAGGAGTGACTTGGCTGAATGCCGATACAATAAGCACTTCATGTGGTAGCTGATCAGCAAAGACACCTCCACAGACACAAAACACTGGCTTTTGTTTGTTGCTAAGGAGGAGGTGGCATCGGGGTACCTGCAGGCCAGGGAAGACCGTGTGCAGACAAAGGCACAGTCATGGGGCCTCGTGTAGGGGACGTGGACAATTCTTTGTTCTGGACTAGAGTGGTGGGGACCAGGGTATATTTTCTTTCCAATTTTAGTGGATTTTATCAAACTATTCTTGAGGTAGCCTTGTGTGTTGGGGGACTGTATAGATGCATCTATTTTCTTGCATTTTCTTCCATTCTACTAGTCTTTTTTCTGATGTGGGCCCTATGCCTGAGTGTATTATTGTGAGGGCCTCAGGATGGTCCCCGCTCTCTCTCTCTCTTACCAATTAATGATTAATTTGTGTTAAAATATTTAATGTATTTATAATTATGTAAATTGTTTAATAATAATATTTTTTATGTTATATATCAGGTGCGGGTTGTTGTGTTTGTAGGGGAATAGAATGGACATTCTTTAAGTAATAATTAGTTAACAATTAATTATTCATTTATTAATTATTTTATTGATTACTTAATATGGTTATCATGTTATACTTTTTTATTTTAATTATATTTTAATTGTGTGTTGCTAGGTTTGTGGGAGTACACTGTGGGCATTTAATTACATAATCAATTTTTAACATTTGATATTAATTATAACTTTTAAAAATAATTATGTAAATTGTTTAAATGTTTTTCAATATATATATATATATATAATTTTTATATTGAGTTTAATATTTTTGGTTAATAAATAGAGTTATGAAAATATGTTATGTGTTTCAAGTGAACTGCTTTCTCTCCTGTTGCACAGAGTGGAGTGGGAGTAGTACATTTCACCCCTCTGGATTCCAACGTTTTCTCTACTGTCGCACAGACTGGAGTGGGAATAATAAATATTACTCCTGTGGAGTCCAACGCGTTTCCTACTGTTGCTTTTGTTTACATTTTTGAGAAGGCGGGCATGTGGCCCCCCTTCCCAAGCCTTGCAAAGGCCTCAGAGACTCCATTCTGGGGGCCTATTTCTAATTTTTAGGTCTCGCGCCTCGCGTTGCAGTGCGCAGCACTGCGCGCGCAGCGAGACTTCATGTAGGGGCTTCTGAAAGCTGACCAGACGCTCGTGCGTCATGGCCTTTTCCTTGCGGTTACCCGCAAGGCCGCCATCTGTTTCCAATTATCGTGCCCAGACGCGGGCGCGATAATTGAAAACACATGGCGGCCGTGCGGGTAACCGCAAGCAAAAGGCCATGGTGCACGAGCGTGTGGTCAGCTCAGCAGGCTGCCGCGCTCGCTCGCCCCCGCTCCTCTCTTCCCCGCTCCTCTCTTGTCTAATCGGCTGGAAGGTTACACACCTGAACATACAAGACGCTGCAGCCAAACTTGATGCCTTGCTGCTCTGAGAGTGAGGTAAGCTCCAGAAATGATGAGCAAGGAGGCAAAGACTTCCCACGCGGGCGTAGGATAGTCCATTGGTGTGAGCGGGCTTTGCAGGGATCTGTTTGGAGAGTGCAGGTCGCAGTTCGAATATTAGCAGGTCTGACTCGGCCTTTCATCTTCTTCCCGTGCTCATCAAATGAGTACTTTGAGTTTGAACAATAAGTGTTCATTATCCAACTCAACAGACAATAAGGTTTTTGAGGTACACCGTTTTAATAGCCCCTAGTTCACTTTTATTGTATCTACAATAATACGAATGCTATATTTTAAGTAATCGAGCTAAGTTTATTTTTTATGTCATTTGCACCAAAGAAACCACTTTCTTTCTCTGTGCACAGCTTCTTACCTGGGAGCTTGATTTCTGTCTTGGTATTTAAAGTCGGGCTGATGTTTCTCGCTCCTGTTGGTAAGGCGTGAGTGAACCCGAGGCACTGAAATCTTTGGAGAGTGGAATGCACAGCTGTGCAGAAACATTTCTCAATCACGCGTCCTCACTCAGATTTCATTTGAACACTTTGGTCTTGTTTTGCTCTTATGACATGCTTCTTGGAAATCTACTACTTTTTCTTTTTAAAAAAAATGAAAAAATGCAGGCCTCTTGGCTACATACTGGACTTTTTTTTCCCTCAGTCCAGGAGTAGTCTTCGAAGAGCAATTCTACTCGGAAGTAGTTGCGTTTTCTGTATGAAACGGTAGCAGTCGTTATTGTGGGATAAGGCCTCTGCTCTTGCAGACCTACATACCGCCTTACTCGACTGTATCGTGCCTTGTCACCTCACTGGCTGGCTGGTTCACACAGCAGCGTGTAATGTACACAAGTCTTCTCTCAGTAAAAAGCCCGTATTTTGTGATTCATTCTCCAGAGCTGTTGATAGTGGAATTTGTTCACTGTGCTCCAGCCATTGCACAGGACTCTTGTGGGCAGTGTGCATCACATATTAACGTTCGTCTGAGGGTTGTATGAGACTTGGATGCAGTTTGTTTCATGCTGTAATTTGTTCGATATAGTTGTAAGTTAATACCGCTTGGGCTATTGTGAGTAGTCCATTTCACAGATATTGACGTTCATCATTAGATTGTGAGACTCTGATGCGGTCTGTGTCATGCTGTTTTGTGGTATATTTTGGTTACTGGGTATAATGGGGCAGGTGTGGCGCAGCGGCCAGAACGTCTGACTCCGGATCGCGTGGCAACACGGTTCAATCCACGCCACCGGTGGTAGCCTAGCTCAGCTTCATGTGACTCTGGGCAATGGCTCACTTTATCTCCCCGATTGCCCCCAGCGCCTTGAAACCTTATGTTCGCGCTTTACAAATAGGAATTATTATTATAATAATAAGTTCTCTCGAGCCATTATACAACTTTGACCAGTCCGTACCTCCAATATTGTAAGTCTCAGATGTTGTTTGTATTATGCCAGATGGTGCGTCTGGAGCAGTTTGTCATCGTTGAGGGCGTCTAAAATGAATCATGGTGCTACTCTGAAGTCTCATTTCATTGAATTCCTTATTCAATGGCATTTTAAGTCTCTTTTCTGGGTTGCTTTGCATCATCATTCGATAGGTGCCCTTCGCGAGAGAGGTGCGACTTTTCAGCTCGCTGTTCGATGATATTTGGACCGGTCTCAATTTAAGATTCCTCTTGACATTGATGTTCAGGATTTTTTATTGTTGTAATCCATAATTTTTCTATGATATGATGTGAACCTCAATACATGGATAACTGGGTGCTTTGCACCAAAACGTCAATCCATGATTAAGGCTATAGTGTTACAAGATGGAATCTTAAGATGCGGAGGAGAGTTTTCCTGTAGTCTTCATGTGTTTATAAGATAAACTTCTAATAGACTATTTTCAGGGCTTTGCTGACAGGCGACCAGTATCTGTTACTCTAAAAATTGGGAAGCAGGAGAACAGTCTCACAGTTGAGATAGGGATTCACATACACTGGCGACCGCTTTTGAATTGGCTTTGAAACCATTCAAAGATGGCTGCAGCGTCTACGTGGGATGCGGTGGACTAAGTGGCAGCCGAAGCCTGATAGCACTGCTTGTCCTTTTAAAAAAAAAACAAGCATTGGCATAGCCAATAGGTCTCCCTTTGGGACCTTATAAGTGTTTAGTTATCCAGTACAATATCCTTGGTGCAACAACATCAAGTGTTGCATGGCTAAACACTTATAAGGTCCCAAAGGCGAGACCTATTGGCTATGCCAATGCTTGTTTATGGAAGTGGGCATGCGGCCCCTGTCCCCGAGCCAGAAAAGGTTCCCGGACCCATCCTCCGGACAGTATTAAATGTGTTTGGGAAGTGGGTGTGCGGCAGCCCTCCCTGAGCCAATTTCGGCCCTGTGGACCCCATCCACCGTGGCTCGACGTATAGTCCCGCCTTCAGCTGGAGCAGTAATGCTCCGACCAGGTGGGAGCAAACTTTAAGAATATATGCTCAAACTGCGGGAGGAGAGTAAAATTCTTCTCCTGCAGGCTGGAAGAATACATGTTGCCAGCTCCTGCCTGCACCTACAATGGGTGCTGGCCGGGTAGCTAGTATGGGCCACGGGGGCTCTTCCCAAGGCCCCTAACTAATTTAAGGCATGTGGGTGCCCGAATGGGCACTGAGGCACCCACAACAAAATAAAAAGTGGCCGACTCTGTAGGGGTCGCAGGAGCCATGGGGATCCCCTGGCAGCCCTAAAGTTAATTTAAAGTGTGGATGTTCACGGACCAGGACACCAAAAAATAAATAAAAAGAATGCAAAAAATAAGTAATAAATGAGCAGCAGGAGCTGCTCATTTGCAGTGGTGGCTGTTGACATTTCAAAGTGGTGGTTCGTAAAAGTTGGGGACGAGGGAGAACTTTGACTTAGGGATGTTGAAGCAAGTGCGCCTGCCAGGCATATGGGCGTTTTGTGCGGGCAGGCAGGGGAGGGTCCCCCTGAGAAAATTTCTAAAAAGAGGGACAAATTCCACATTTTAAAGGTAATTTTAATAAATAAGTTTGTTAGAATATAAGAAAGATTAGAAAGCAATTCTTAAGATATATGTAGTCTTAAAATATTTCAAAACATGTAAGAATGTCCTTGTCTCTTCCTTACTTTCTCCCAGTCTTTCCCATTCCAAGCGCTGGATCATTTTTAATGTTTGGATCAACTGGACGAAATGCAAATGATCCATAAGAAATTAAACTATAAAAGTCTGGTTGAATGGGTGTGGTAATCACAATGCCTACAATTTCACATCTAAGAAGAACATTTATTTTCAGTGTGTGGAGTCCCTAGGCCATGACTGGCTTTAAAGTACCAATAACTTGGCTCCAGTAGCTTGCTCAGATCAAAGGTACCTTTTAGTACTGACACTGTTTGGTCTGAAATTTAAAAAATACATTTGTTTTAATTGTTAAATTGCTAGCTACATCTATAAAGAAATAATATAGCAGCAAATACATTGTTTCTACCCCAAAAAATCTATTTGTATACCAAAATGTGGGAGCAGTTTTCACCAAACTCATCTGGTGCCCTCCCTGCCTGAGTCATGAATTTTACTGTTACCTGCAAAAGTGCAACATTTCATAACATTATAAAATGGAGGTGGGTGGCCGCTATAGGATTGCGCCAGACAGCTGGCTGGGGTCTGCTTCAGGTCCTCTTGGACAGGGCCGGATTGGGAACACAAACCAGCCCTGGCAATACAGCTGGACCAGCCCGGCGGGGTGGGCGGGGGGTCCGGAAGCTGGGTGCTAGTGAGAAGCACTGCTGTGCCGGCCGCTTTAGCACTGCTGCCGCTTTTTTTATGGGGGCCGGTTTTGCAGCAATATCGGCCCCCTGTAACAAAACCAGCCCCCCACCGCTCGAAAACCAGGCCCCCACCCTCCCGGCCCAACGGGAAAATGCCCGGGGCCCGCTATGGCCAATCCGGCCCTGCTCTTGGACCCTCGAAACGAGAGGACCTTTCATGTGGATTTTGACTGCCAACCTTGCTCATACCTCATATGCCAAGAAATACACAGCATTAGCCCTTGGTTCAAAAAGGAGAGAGAAAGAGATAACCATTTAGTGACTGAACTGCACACTGTGAAATAAAACAAAAACACTAGGATCTATCCTGGCTTCACTGTTTGACCAAATTGTATGATTCTAGGCAAATATTTTATTTTGCTGTGCCTTATTATTTTATTATTTCACGCTTGATCACCATGAAATACTTGCGTTCAGAATGTGCACTGTACAAAAAGCTCTGTTGTGTTTGATTTATTAGACTATAATGTTGCTCTAAGTATAATGCAAATCTAGGCCTCCTATATGTTGCACCTGACTGCTGACTTGCCTCTGGGAGGCATGGATGTTTCTACCTTCAAGCTTAAAAACTCCCTTTTACACTTTTTTGAATTTTAAAAGTGCTTTATTATATTTTAATACGGATGTCTCTTGCACGATTTACATGCCAAACATTAGCTCGTGCACAGGATCTCAGGGCCAAGCCAGTGGTCCTTGGCGCAGTGGCCCCGTGTGCCTGGCTGCATCTCGAGGCAGATGCTTCCCGTCCCAGGTGCTCAAGGTCACACGTTCTGCACAGGCAGATTCTTACCTGCTGCAGACTTTGTGGCCCCTCTGCTTGGCCGCACCCCTTCCTAGGGTCTGGGTGCTGCTTCCATCTCCAGGTGTGAAATATGGGAAAATGCCTCCTCTCTCTGAGCACAACCTACTCTGACACATGCACGTTTGACTATTCTCTATTTCAGCAAATTTCCCACAACTCGTTTACAAAATCACAATCTATCCTCTTTCCGCTGAAAGTCATACCTATGCAACCTAACAATGCCTAATCTTCTCTAACTCCTGTATTAATTCCACCAACCATGTGCTTGATCTCACACCCCCCGCCACTAATGATCACAACCAACCACTATTACTTTAGTCCACCATAAACAAGCATTTGCAATGCAATTGGTCTCGCATTTGCGAGAGTGTAAGCTATTGGCATTGTAAATGACAATGCCTTTTATTTATCTGTTTTGAAAATTAACACATAAATAAAAGGCATTGTCATTTACAATGCCAATAGCACAAACGCTTGTAAATGCGAGACCTATTGCATTTCAAAGAAGCGGTCGCCATTGTCCTGAGCTGCTTGGAAAGTGAAAGCACGCATTGTGTGCTGAATGTTGTAGGAAAGCATGTCGTGCCTGCAGTAGGAGAAACTCATTAAAGAAAATGGTGCTTACAGACTAAATATGACATACCGTGTAACAATAGAAGTAAAAGGGCCAGTCCTCATGGGAGGTTACAAATGCAGACAAGGCGGTACTAACGAAGGGACCAGTAGCGGCCCGTGGTGGGAGTGCTGCCGGGCGGTGACGCGGGGCGGGGGAGGGGCAGGGTGGGGGGTAGTAAACTCCGGAATACGGCCGCACTGAGGTAAGTAAACAAACAAATAAATAAAACGAATTTCGTTGTGCGCGCTGCATCACCAAATGCGATGTTCCTTGGACATTTAAATGTTGGTCCAGTCTGACCTTTACATTGAAATATACGCAGAGGTCAAAATTAAAAAGTTTTCGTTTATGAGCAGAGGGCCTCCGAGTAAAACGAGGATTCGACCTTCCAGATGCAAGCCTGTTGAGCGTTATGGTTCCGGATGTCGAGGATGTTCATTGTGGACCACTGCAATTTTACCCACTAAGGGAGCTCAGTGGGTCCTTGTGCCTACTGCTGAGTTATGCGTCTAACCCTCTGGTCACATGTTTAATGACAGTAACATAGCTAAGGTTTTTGTAGTGCTTACTAACCAGATGTATGTGTAACACTCGGGCCACAAGTCCCAGTCACAGGAAGGTAGCACATGGGGCTAGAGTGCCTAATACTGAGTGTTATGTACGTGTGTGTGTGTGTGCATAATGCTCAGATTGATGGTTTTCATCACAGGAGGGCAGCTCAAAGGGTCAGTGTCCCCACTACTGACATAAGTATTTAACCCTCGGGTCACAGCTCATGAAGAATAACTCAATTGGTTACTGTCCTTGCCATCAGGATCTTTGTGCACTATGCATTTCCCAAGTGCATTTACGAAATAGCAGAGCACATTATACAGTAGTTTTAAAGTGTGATAAAGTAAAAGAAACTTCCCTAAAACACAGCCAGTTTTAGAGTCTCAAATGTTTTATGAGTGACTTTAGTTACTGCAGCCTCTGTGTCCTCAACGGCAACCACTCTTTTTGGCACCCTCGATCTGAAATTCACCTCCACTGGCACCATGTGCATCAGTCCTCCATCTTCTCTGGCTCCAGGCCAGTCCGTTGGTGTCTGCAATAATAATCCCTGCACTAAACCATTAAGGAAGAGCCTCTCAAATTCAGTACGACTCCGGATCGTTGAATGTTAATGTTAATTTGAACCGGTAGTTTCTGGTGCTCGGCATCAGCACCAGCACTTATGACAGTCTGCCACATGGTGGCACTGTCTGTCTAATTTAGGAAAGAGCACAACAGCAAAAGTTTATTAATTCAATATACATTAAAAGGACTAATACCTGCTGCTTAAGTCATTCCTATAGTGATGGGCGACTAGAATAGTCAGAATTGTCACACTTGTGGGAATGTGATGGCTAGCAGTTGTGTTGATATTGTCATTGGCAGTGCTGGCATGACAATGGGTGATGCGAGAAGCAGTGGCCTCATGACGAGCGCCCTGGCACTTATGTTTTTGTTTACAAACTAAGCACTGACTGCGTGTATTGCCCAAGACACTGAGAACAGAAGTTGCAGGAGCGCCATATTTATTCATTGAATGGACTAAACTGCTTCAGCAGCTGCAGGCTATGTTGGGATCAGGAAACATAATGTTATGTTATGCTATGTTACAATTTCTTGTAAGGCAAATGTCTTCGCAGAGACGGGCTTCTTAGTGCTAACAGGAATTGTGTGGGTAAGTGCACTGAATTATGCGAAAAGGTGCTTCCTGAAGCTAAGCAGGTTGCCGTTGGTTCTGAGGTGAATAGGAAGGGAGTTCCAGGGCTTCAACACTAAATAGGCGCATAACTGCCCTCCACTCAGGGCCGGACTGGCTACCGGGCGTTTTGGTGGGCTGCCGAGCTGGGGGCCGATTTCACTGCAGTGGGGGCTGATTTTGTGGATGGGGACCTGTATGCACTTCTAAATAAACAAAGCAAAACAAATGGTTCTAAAGCATACTTTAAAACCATTTGGTTTTGCATTGTTTACTTAGGAATGCCCGGTAGCCAGTACGGCCCTGCCTCCACTTCTCGCTCTTTTGATTCTGGGAATAGCCTGGAGAGACTGATTGTTCGATCTTAGCTCTCTTGCATTGTTATACGGAGTAATAAGGTGACTGAGAATGTGTGGACCGTGATCATGTTTTACCTTATGTGCAATGCATAGGGCTTTGGATTCTATTCTTTTCCTCACCGGTAGCCAACAAAGGATAGCCAGTGCTGAGTGTGCAGATTGTATTTTTGTTAGGCCCAGCAATACTGGGGCTGCAGCATTTTGAATAACTTGTAGCTTCCTGATGACATAGGAGGAACTGCCTAGGTAAAGAGAGTCGCCATAATCTAAGCGAGAGAGAATGAAACCTTGTACTATTGTTCTCTTGGTTTCCACAGGGAGCCATTTGAGCGTCTTTTTGAGGGCTCTTAGGAGGAAGAAGCATGTACCTGCCACTTTCTTTGCCTGAGAGGCCATGGTAAGATATTCCCCCAAAAACTCCCAAACTCTTCACTTCCGATTTCGGGGAAGGGCAGTCACCTAGGCACAAGGGCCAGAGGAGATTATTCCAGAGCGATGGGTTGTTTCTAACAACTGTGACCTCCGTTTTGTCGCTGTTTAGTTTAAGACAGCTGGTTGCCATCCACTTGTTCACCTGTTCCAGGCAGATGGACAGTTTCTCTGATGTTAGACTGATGTTGGGTGACAAGGAAACGACGATCTGGGTGTCGTCCGTTTGCAACACCATAGTAAAGCCTGATAAACAGATAATGTCTGCTAAAGGACACATGTACACATTAAAAAAAGTGGGGCTCAGGGACAAGCCCTGAGGCACTCCACATTTAAGCTGATGAATCTTCAAGAGACAAGGTCCTTCCCTGACCTGGAAACTTCTATTGTCAAGGAACGAGGTTGGCCGTTTTAACATCCTCCCAGTGATGCCTACCGCTTTCAGCCTGTGTCAGACCATAGAGTGGGAAACTGTTTGGAAAGCTGCGATAAAATCAAGAAGAATGAGCAAAGCTGACCCTCCCTGAATGTCTTTTTAAGGTCCTCCCGAGCTGCATCTAGATCAGGTAAAGGCAGTACTTTTGCGGTGAACCTAGCAAGAAATTTTACTTGCTACACGCTAGGCTTAAATTTGCTTATCTGTGCCTCCTTCCTTCCTTTCTGCGCATGCCAAGGAAGGGCGCACCAGAAATGTCGACAGAAGCCGTTTCGAATGGTAGCCGAAAGGCCCTGCAAGCTATGCTGTGGACACATTGTGTGCTAAGTAAGCCCTAATCAGGAAAAATAATAAGTGCTAACACATTTGCATGCATGCTGCGTCATACATATTTTTTTCTTAAAACATATCAAGTGTTCAATGGCAGGCACAACTTCCAAAACTTTGCATTGGTTAGCATAAAAGTTGGGGTCCCAATTGGTCAGTCCCAATGCATTTCGGGCTCTATGGGCCCTTCGTCAGGGGAATGTTCAAAATCTTAAAGTTAGTGCCCGCGGACTCCCAAAGGATCCATAGTCGAAAGAACTATGGATCCTTTGCGAAGTTTTCTGTTTTGTGGAACCAACATGAAGTCCACTTGTCTAACATTGAAAAAAAAGAATTTATGAAGAAGAAAAAATAAATTCTATTGACTGATCATATATGGTTTAAAGCATTTTTTGAATGAGATTACTCCACTCACCTGGAGAATATAGCTGTTGCACTGAGGGGACGTCTCCCCTAGGGTGACGCTTTCATGACTGTTTAACAAAGCAAACAGCATGAGACCCTTGTAAGGATTGGTTGGAGCAGGTGTCTTCCACTTGGCTCCTATACAGTGCGGGTTCAAGAGGCCTGAAGTGCGCATGCTGGGCTGGTTACAGTAAGAGATCTGTCCAACCTGGCATGCGGACTTGACTTCAGCCTTTGCCTGCCAATCAAAAGGATTGGCACCACACTCTCTAAACATAAAAGGATCACAGTGCTGTGATTGAGGAAAATGTTCAATAGAAAAAAAATACATAAAAAAATAAATAGCACATATTTAAGGTATATGTCTGCTATTAGTAGGAGGCAATGCTTTTACGCCCCATAGGAGGAACCACCCCTGCTCACTTGTCATTCACTGCTCCAGCAAAGAGCACCCAATAATGCCCTGCAAGGGCTTCTTTTTAATTCTATTTTTAATTCCTTGTGATGCCCCTAGAAGTGGCAGGGGAACCACCAAGCATTTTTTTAAATGTTGTGAGTGTGTGCAGGGAGTGAATCAGTCTCCTGAGTCATTGAATCTGTGATCGCAGGAGAGCTTATCACATGTTTTGAAAACACTCCAAGTTGGAGCTGTATGCTCTTCAGTTGGAGTACAGGGCATTGTGGTTGCTTTTATGGCTGCACTTTGTGGCCTGAAAAATGCTAAATAAGATCAGATATCTTTACATTTTTTTCTCAATGCTTTATTAAAAATACTTTGAGACAATCACTATTATTAAACATTGCAATGTGTGAATTTAAGAATTATACATCTGATTATAGTTATGGGTGACTTTATGACAAAGACAATAGGTCCACTTTATATATGTTGACGTGCTGACCCCTTTATAAATACAATAGCCACAGCCGCTTTTATATTTTGAGCCTTTGATAAAACCAGTAGGTCTGCCTTACTTAAAATGACACCATTTATTTTGTTACATGCGTGCGTGGCAGCGGGGGTTGGGTGCAAGCCCGGCCTGTGGCCAGGCCATGCGCCCAACCCGACCCAGCGATGGACATCTTACTTAATTTCTTACTTTACATTGAATAAAACTTTTGAAATTCACAGAAAGAAATGAAGGTTAAAGAAAAGTTATAGCTAGGTGAAAATGTCAGATAAAACATACCATTTTAAACAAACAAAATCACTGAAATTTACCAGATATAGTTATCAAGAATGACAACACTGTGCATGGCGGGAGCGCTAGTTATAGTTACTTTAGGGCATGAGTTATAGTTACTTAGCATAACTATAACTGATGAATTTCAGTGATTTTCTTTATTTAAAATTGTATGTTAGAACTGATATTTTCACCTACTATAACGTCCCTTTAACCTTTGTTTTTTTCAATTAAAAAAAGTAATATATATTTCACTGAAAAAAACTACGTTTTAAGGTTAAAGTAACGTTATAGTAATGTTATAGTTAGGTGAATATGTCAGTGACAACATTACTGTTTTGATCTAAAAAAAACATAGAAATTCACCAGTTATAATTAGCAGAGCTATCACTTGCACCTTGTCATGCACTGCTTATGACCTCACATATTACATCACTCATGTCATGTTCGATTACATAATTTATGACATCACTGATGACATCTCAAATCACATCACTGATGACATTACTGATGACATAATCCAATGAGTGTGTTAGTCTGTTATATAGTTTACATAGTGTCGGGTAACTCCCCTATTACTTTTCTACATTATTTTGTACAGCCTGTGTTCAGCTAATGGGTGTAAGTGTTTACAGAACGCATGTGCTCCTAATGCATCATGTGTGTAGAGGTATTGAACAAATTATAAATCTTTGTATTGAAGATTAACTGTGTGGAGATGACAGTTGACGACTTGTGTCCAGTATGTTCCATACAAGTTTTTTGGTTCTGCAGAAAAAGCTTCCAACAGGTCAAAGATCCTCCATAGTAGATACTAAGGGGCCGATTATGATTTCGTTAGGGAGGGCTCCAAACGGGATTCGGAAAAAGCAAATCTGATTCGGAGCCTATGTTTCCGAACAAATCGTCCCCCTTTCCGAATGACCAAGTACGATGCGAGGAAGCCGTCCGCGCTGACCGAATCGGTTCTGAAACTGAATCAGCCAGTCTGACTCGTTCGGAAACAATTCGTGCAGCTCAATGGGGACGGTTTCCATACGAGCGAGTACAATGACCAATTCTGACAGCCGTACCGACTCGGTTTTGTCAAGACGAAACAGCTGTGGGAATCGGACTTTGGGCGGCCGTAGGAGGCCCCCTTCACCCGGGGCCCACCGAATCGGTCACAGGGGGGTACCCATGGGTCCCCCCTTTCCATGCATGCAGAGTGTGGTGGGCACCATGGGGTGCCTGCCACAGGGTGCACACCTTTTCTCACCCACCCCTTTTTACAATGGGAGCCTGTGTTCACGTTGAGTACACAGGCTCCCATTGAATTCAATGGGAGTCCGACCGAACCGAGTCCGTACACATCGTACTTGGTCGGTGGGACTCATGGAGCGCGATTCGTTCGGAAAGTATTCCGGAACCGTTTCGGTAGGAATGCTTTCCTAACGAGATCGTAATCGGCCCCTAAGTATTGTAAGCAGCATTGAGTTATTAGACAGAAACACCTCACCATGGCAACTTCTACATAACATACTAACCTATGTACAAGTGCTTGCTTTGCTTCAGAAGATGGGCTAGCTGTAAAAGTTTCACAACAGTATGAAAGTTGCAGGCAGTATGATCTTTAGCACTTTCAGACCTTAGTTATTTTTAATGAATAGTGTCTTTTTTTGCCAAGTGTTGCATAGAGTGTGCACTGTTCTTAGTAGATACTTTTTACTACTCTGTGCTGTATTTCTCATGTGAGTTTCACTGTCCACATACAGTGTGGTATAGAGTAAACTCTCTCCATAGAGTAAGCACTATTTACAGTACCCACTTTCCTGCTCATATCAACTTCATTTCTCAATGTAGGTTTGGTGACCGTGAGCGGTTTTAAACAGATAAAAGCTGTCTGTAGTAGAGCATTAATTTTGGAACTGTCTTGAGTATCTAGAAGAACTTCACTATCTCTCAACAGTTGTATACATATTAAACACCGTGTGAGGTAAGGGTTTCTCATTTCTCTGTAGTTGATTGCTAATGTGAACTAGGCTACCCACGAAGTGTATGGTATAGGGTCAATGTTGTACATAGCCCATGCTTGCTACACCTAAGGGAGCTGCATCTGTGATGGCATTAATGATGCTTCATATTATTTTGAGCTATTTTGTACTTACTTTCAGCCCTCTAATGCCGTACTAGTTTATAGAGTAATGTGAACAAAAGAAACTTAAATGATGTCATCAGTGATGTCATCAATGATGCAATTTGATGCTGCGTGAGGGTAGGACTACCGCCGCCCTTATTCCAGAGGAACCGACACTACACATTAGTGTCTACACCAGCCGGTACTGATGCCGTGCATCCTTGACCCTAATGGGGTTGTGTTTTTTTGATCTACAGGTACCACTTTTTAGGGTGCTGTAATGGTGGTTACTTTTTCACTTCACTTTATTGTTGACCACCACCAAAAAGTGTAGGTAGATCCTCTTTGGTCCTGATGAATTGCCATCTAATAGATTATTGGGCAAGAAACATGTTGACCTTTTCTACAAGCGCATAAACTTCACATCCTTAGAGTGGAGATACGCGCCTTGTTTTATTTTTAACTAGGGTAGGGGCCACGTTCATTAAAATTATCTTGAGTGGATCACCTCCCCGTTTTTATTCCACTTCCCTACACATCAACATCACCTACACTGATCTAGGGCCCTCACACGCACCTCAACCACCGGCATATGGAATAAAGATCTCTGCCAAGAAGGCCCCATCTCGGGTGCCGATCGGGAATTGCAGCGCCGACCCGATAAGGAGCAGACCCGATGATGAAGCAAGACACCTAGCTGGCTGGGTGTGTGAGGGTCTTTTTCCAAGAGGAGAGGATTCTTCTCCCCACTTCTGTGACTCCACACCTCCATGTGGAGCCCTTGAAAACACTCTTTCTCCTGCTTTTACATTAGGAACTGCATACCACTTTTGTAGAGGTTCACTAACGGACATGTATGCTGGACCTGGATAAAGATTAGCCCGTTTCTCCCTTTTTTTGATTCACATGTCATCAGTGATGTCAGGAATGATGTCATAGAAAATGTCATAGAAAATGTCATGAGTGATGTAATATGTGAGCTCATAATCAGTGCATGGCGGGCTCGCACGTTATAGTTAGCTCTGTTAACTATAACTGGTAAATTTCTATGTTCTTTTTTAGTTTAAAACATAAATGTTGTCACTTACATATTCATCTAATTTATTATTTTTATCACACCTAACTATAACGTTACTTTAACCTTTGTTTTTTTCGGTGAATTTATAGTTTTTTTTTAACTCAAAGTAATATTTAATACCATACGTGAGGCCAACACGCCACCGAGCACGGGCTTCCACCATGAACAGCAGGTGGTGGCCAACCCAGCCGGAGGTAGCCAACACTCTTGCAAGCAGCAAACCTCACACTGCGCACTGCTTTTTGGCGTGTGCGCCGTGGGTTTGTATACACAGCCCGGCTTGCAGCCAGGCCCTGCATGCAACACCCCGCAGGCAGCCATCTGGAGGCTGCCAACCCCCTGCTTCTCACGCCCTTTGCTGGTGCATGGCACGGTTTAGCTGCACGGCCTGTGTTGCAGCCATGCCCGGCTTCCAGCTCACCTCAGGCAGCCAACCCCATGCGGTGCACAGCATTTGGCTGTGTGCAGCAGGGGATTGATCACAGGGCTTGACCTGCCACAAGGCCCTGTGGCCAAACCTGCAGTAGGCTTCCAACCCCACACCGCACAAAGATTTTGCCGTGCGCAGCGTAGGGTTGGCATTGGTGCCCTGGAGCCCCCATCTCCTGAGGTCAAAACATATATATTAAGGGAAGCGGGGTAGTTAGCCCCCTCCATGACCCTTAATTGGCCCCAGGGACCCCATCCCCCGGGTCCAAATAAAATTAAACAGAGGAGGAGGGAGTGCTTAATAGGCTCCGGGGACCACATCCTCGGGCCAAATACAATGGAAAATTGGAAGGGGGCCATGCAGCCCCCATTCCAAGCCTTCTTGGCCCCTGGGGACCCCATCCCCGGGGCCAAATATGATAAAAAGGGGAAGGAGCTGCGCAGCCCCCCTCTCAGAGCCTTATTAAGCCCCTGGGATACCATCCCCTAGGGCCAAACCAATAACCAAGGGGAGGGGAGTCTCTCTAAGCCCTGGGGACCCCATCTCCACAGCATTATGTATTTTTTTGAAGGCGCAGGGGACCGGGTGGCCCCCCTCCCCAAGACCCTTTAGGTCCTGGGGATCCCATTCCCATACCCCATCTCCCAGGGCCCTCTGTATTTAAAGGGGAGGCCCCCTCTCTGAGCCTTATTAGGCTCTAGAGACCCAGGGTTTGCGTGGCCCTCATGAGCCTCATTAGGCCCTGGGAACCTCTTCCCCCAGGGCTAATGCATTTTAAAGGGGAGGGGGCAATGTGACCCACCCTCACCGAGCCTTATTCGGCCCTTGGGGACTTTTAAAGGGAAGGAGGGCGGTGCTCACAGCCCTCTCCCGAAGCCTATTTTGACCCTGGGGAGCCCATCCCCTGGGGCCCAATGCACTATTTAAAGGTCGGTGCCCCAGTGCCCACCAAGGGCACAACGTTGGGGGTTGTGATGGGAGCCCCAGGGCCCCCGCATCCCCAGCCAGCTCCCCGCATTCTGTGGGAGCCAACATTACTCCTGCCTGGAGAGAGCAGCTGTTTATGCTGCTTCCTTCAGGCAGGAGTAATATGTTGATCTGTTTCCCTTCCTGCATCAGTGCTGCTGGGAGAAGACTTTGTGTTTGCTCCCGTTTGGCAGGAGTTTAAAAAATGCTCCCACCAGGCAGGAGCAAACACAAATACCCCTGCCCATGCCTGTGCAGGCAGGGACACTACTGTGTCCCGGGGGTGGGCTCCCTGGGACACAGTATGTCAGTCGGCCCTGATAGATCGGGTCCCTGGAGCCATTATTGGCTCTGAACGGGGAATGCGTCGGGCCCCTGCCTTTAAAAAAGTTTATCAAACCTGGGGGGTGGGGTCCCTGGGGCCCTAGAAGGCTTGGGGAGGTGGGCTGCATGGCCCCCTCCCCTGTTTTTGTGAAGTTTCGGCCCCAGGGGTGGGCCCCCTGGGGGCTATAACGGCTCAGGGAGGGGAGCTGCGCAGCACCCCAATCCCTTTAATTAAACAATGCGCCGCCATTTGTTTTTTTATGATTTGTGGCAAAAATTGCCAGATTTTTGTCTCCAGATTTTGGCCCCGGGGATAGCCCTTTGGGTCCCCCCATGGGGCCCATGGAGACAGGGTATCCCTACTCTGCCCTCTTATATCTATTTTTTTCAAACTTCAGGACAGGGAAATAAGTCCCCCAGTCCTGTGATGGCAACATCAGAAAAATTTTGCTGGCAGCCAATCGGAGCGTTACCGGGAGTGAATTCGCCCAAGTGAAATAAGCCTCCCTGGGCCAATCAGAATGCTCTATTTTTTATTTGCCGCACCCGTGAGAGTAGCAGATCCAGACATGCAAACATTTTTTACCCTTAATTCCTAGAAAACTACTGAACAGATTTATACCAAATGACAAAAAACACAATCTGCGCTCCAAGATCTAGCTTCCTGCCAATTTGGTGTAATTCTCTCAGCAGTTTTTGCTGTAGCCCTTCTTAAAGAAATCTATGGAAAATGCATGGGGATTTTGCGTTTTCGGAGCCCCTTTTTCTTGGCACCCGCTTGACAGATCACCCTGAAACATTTCATGCACAAACTAGGCAAGAAAGAACACTTTTTTGGAAAGTTTCGAGGAGATTCGTCCAATGGTGCCAAAGTTATTAGCAACACAAAAAGTGCATTTCCTATGGAAATGCTACCCTATCTATAACTACACATTTACCTATATGCCAACTAATGCTTGCGAGCTATGTTGCAGGGACATTTTCATGTCCTGTCTATGAAAGTAAATAACAGAGATGGATGGTAAACAATTCTAGGAACGGTTCTAATTCCAGCTTGCAGTTTGTGATAGGCGAAGGGTGCATTACTTCTTTGTGCTGGCTATAAATAGTAATTTCAAGTTGCTTTTGGAAGGCAGACTGTGTATTTTTTTGTCCTATGGCAGGCTGTGTGGTCAGTCACTCCACATGCCTGGGCCTCAGCCATGAACAGAAGCTTGCTGCCTGCGTTTGAGTAGAGCTGCATCTTCCTAACACAGTCCCTCTTGCCCTAACCAGGGCAGAGCTTTTAGGGGGGGTGAGGGCAAAGGGGATTATAGTCCCCCTCTCTCCTTTGACGTCTCACCTTTGGTGGACTAGTGGGATTTTTTTTAAATTACCTATAAATAGAATATTGTGAAACTGAAGCAAAGGGTGCAGTTAGTGCAATGAATATTACCCTCTATGCACCCTCAAACACAATTTAATGGCCAAGATGAAATTATTTTACCACATGCCATTTGATGTCAGTTACACTTCCCATGACAACTGCATCTCTGATGGTGCTTTGTTTATGAGAACAATGGCACCAAACTAGTGGGCACATTCCTAGAATATCTTGGGCTTCATAGATTTTTTTTACTAGAGTATTTCGTTAGCCTTTTCTGTGCCCTCTCCCACATCACAAATTATGCAAAATATTTCTCACTCTGGTCTGCATCCACACGTGCGAGCGACTGCGCTATAGGCGTGAAAAATGTCTTGCTGCATAGTTTTTCTGCCATAAAGCCTGCTGTGTTTAGCGTAGTCAAGCTTCTTGAGATATATATGAATAAGAATTGATCTTTTTTATGAAATGATATGTGACCTGATCGCCAGAGCTGCCGAATTTGGAACTGGGGAACCAGGTTCAAATCCTGGCCTGGTCTCAATATCCTAGGATCCTGGGTAAATTTCCTAAACTCCAGTGCTTTGAAAACATAAACGACTCTAACCTTGTGTAATGCAATCTGGTGCACGTTTAAAGTGCTCTAGTGCCCTTGGGCCAAGTTCGCGCTATATAAAACTGCAAGAGAGTGTTTCTGCCTATGGTTGAAATTAAATATAGAAGTGCACGCACCTAATATTCCGGAGTACCTGTTTGACATACTGGTGATCTTCCGTTGAGAGTACCTGTTGGACACACTGGTGATCTTACATTGAGAGTACCTGTTGGACACACTGGCGATCTTCACTTGAGAGTACCTGTTGGACATACTGGTGATCTTACATTGAGAATACCTGGTGGACATACTGGTGATCTTCACTTGAGAGTACCTGTTGGACACACTGGTGATCTTACATTGAGAATACCTGGTGGACATACTGGTGATCTTCACTTGAGAGTACCTGTTTGATACACTGGTGATCTTCCGTTGAGAGTACCTGTTGGACACACTGGTGATCTTACATTGAGAATACCTGGTGGACATACTGGTGATCTTCACTTGAGAGTACCTGTTGGACTTACTGGTGATCTTCTGTTGAGAGGACCTGTTTGACACATTGGTGATCTTCCGTTGAGAGTCCCTGTTTGACACACTGGTGATCTTCCGTTGAGAGGACCTATTTGACACACTTGTGATCTTACATTGAGAGTACCTGTTGGACACACTGGTGATCTTACATTGAGAGTACCTGCTGGACATACTGGTGATCTTTACTTGAGAGTACCTGTTTGACACACTGGTAATCTTCAGTTGAGAGTACCTGTTGGACATACTGGTGATCTTCCATTGAGAGTACCTATTGGGCATACTGGTGTGCTTCTGTTGAGAGTACTCGTTTGACACACTGTTGATCTTCCATTGAGAGTACCTGTTTGACACACTGGTGATCTTCCGTTGAGAGGACCTATTTGACCCACTTGTGATCTTACATTGAGAGTACCTGTTGGACACACTGGTGATCTTACATTGAGAGTACCTGCTGGACATACTGGTGATCTTCACTTGAGAGTACCTGTTTGACACACTGGTATCTTCAGTTGAGAGACCCTCGGTCTAGGTCCACTCTCTCCCCGCAGCTCCGCTGTGCCGTCTCTTGCCTCCAGACCCGACCTCCTCCTTGGGAGGTTCAAGGCTGCTGCCCGCTCCTGCGCCTGCTGCCCGCTCAAACTGGGACCAGACTGCCTGCAACCACCGTAACCTTTCTCAGCCGTTTTTTTCTTAATTTTTCCCTGTTGTGCCACTGTTATTGTGCCCATCTGTGTCTTGCTCTAATTCCACCACTGTTTTTATTTTCTCGTGCCTGCCTGTTCCTTTCGCCTTTCGCCACTGCTGCCCCTGCGGCCCCTCCCCCCGGAATTCCCCCCCGGAATTCCCCTCCGGAATTCCCCCACTCCCGCCTCCCAGCCTCTCCTCCCTCCCACCTCCCCTACTTAATGGCGGCCACTGCGCGGTTGCGCCGCCGGCGTGCCAAAGGCAAGCCCTTCTGCGCCCGTCCGCGACCCGACCGCGGCCAGCGTCAGGAACTCTGGACCTCCCACTACCCATCGCTACGACACCACCACCCTCCTCGCACTCAACCCTGAAAGACTTAGAGAATGCCAACAGGCCTCGCCGAACACGACCCACGGCCAGTTCTCCTGCCTCCACTGCTGCCAGACTCTCACCACCACCCCGGCCTCCAACACCGCCGACGCCAGCACCGGGGACACCCTAAATGCATCCTCCTCAACGTACGCTCCGTACACAAACACGCCATGGAAATCTGGAACCTACTCGACTCTCTCTCGCCCGACATCGCCTTCTTCACAGAGACCTGGACCAACGCATCCTCCGCCCCCGACATCATCCCAGACGGATACAAGATCCAGAGGAAAGATCGCCCACAAGAGCACCCTCCGCCTCACCACCTCCAGCGAAACCTTCCCCTCCGCCGAACATCTGCACTTCCAAATCCAGACCACCCCCAAAGCCACACTCCGAGTAACCCTCATCTACATACCCCCCGGCCTCCGAACACCCTTTGCCACCACCATCACCGACTTCATCGCACCCCACGCCATCGCCTCAGCAAACTACATACTCATTGGAGACCTGAACTTCCACCTCGACAACCCCAGCGACCCCAACTCCACTATCCTTCGTGACAACCTCGCCAGCATCGGACTTAAACAACTCGTCAACACACCGACCCACAGAGCAGGACACACCCTCGACCCCATCTTCGTGGCAGGAAACAGCGTCCAATTCAGCCACACAACGCAGCCGCCATGGACCGACCACCACTGCGTACACTTCGCCATCAACAAACCCAAGGCACCCAAACCAGCCCCACGCTCACCTCAAAGGAACTGGAGCAAGGTTACCGACGAGCAACTTAACTCCACCCTCACCCGAGACAACCACACCTGGGCACCTGACGCAAATGACGCAAACAACGCAGCCAGAGAACTCCACACCTGGATCTTCAACTGCGCAGACGAGCTCGCCCCGCTACGCAACCCCGACAGACAACGCCCCAGGAAAGCCGCCTGGTTCACCACCGCTCTCCAAGAAGCCAGACGCACCTGCAGACGCCTGGAGAAGAACTGGAGAAACACCAAGACAACCAAAAACCACACCACCTACAAGGACGCCTTGATGGACTACCATAACCAGATCAGAGCAACCAAGAGGAACTTCATCCACAACAAAATCCTGGCCAACTCCACCAACTCCAAGGAACTTTTCAGTGTCATTCAGGAATTCACCAACCCACGCAGCGAAGCCACAGACATCACACCATCCCAAGACCTCTGCGACAAGCTTGGAACCTATTTCCACCTCAAGATCAAAAACCTCTATGACAACTTCATCGACCATCCACCAGGTGCCACAGATGGCCCCCCGCCCCCCAGAAACACCAGCCAGCCCACCATCTCCAACTGGACACCGATCACGGCCGAAGACACCGCCTCGACCATGAAAAGCATCCACTCGGGGGGCCCCCACCGACCCCTGCCCCCCTCACATCTACCACAGAGCTGCGGCCGCCATCGCACCCAAACTACAACGCACCATCAACACCACCTTCAAAACAGGCACCTTCCCAGACAACTGGAAGTGCGCAGAAGTCAGACCCCTGCTCAAGAAGCCCACAGCTGACCCCACCGACCTCAAGAACTATCGGCCCATCTCGCTCCTCCCCTTCGCAGCCAAAGTTGCAGAGAAAACAGTCAACAGGAAACTGACACGATTCATTGAAGAGAACGCCGTCCTCGACCCGTCCCAATCCGGATTCCGAAGCAACCACAGCACAGAGACTGCCCTACTCACCGCCACAGATGACATCCGCACCCTCCTGGACCAAGGCCACTCCGCAGCCCTCATCCTACTCGACCTATCAGCGGCCTTCGACACCGTCTCCCACCGCACACTAGTCGCCAGACTACACGACGCAGGCATACAAGGAACAGCCCTGGACTGGATCCGATCATTCCTCACCGGAAGAAGCCAAAGGATCAGACTCCCACCCTTCCTCTCCGACCCCACGAAAATCACCTGCGGAGTCCCACAGGGTTCATCACTGAGCCCCACCCTCTTCAACATCTACATGGCCCCCCTCGCAGCCATCGTCCGACAACACGGCCTCAACATCATATCCTACGCCGATGACACCCAGCTCATCCTCTCCCTCACCAAAGACCCCACCACTGCCAAACTCAACTTCCAGAAAGGAATGCAAGACGTTGCAGTCTGGATGACCAACAGCTGCCTGAAGCTCAATGCCGAGAAGACAGAAGTCCTCGTCCTCGGTACCACCCCTTCTGCATGGGACAGCACCTGGTGGCCGCCCGCCCGTGGAAGCCCACCTACCCCCTCAGACCACGCCAAGAACCTCGGCATCGTACTCGACTCATCACTCACCACGAACCGACAGGTCAACGCCATCACCTCCAGCTGCTTCAACACCCTCCGCATCCTCCGCAAGACCTTCAAGTGGATCCCCCCTGAGTCAAGGAAGACAGTCACCCACGCACTCATCACCAGCAGACTGGACTATGGAAACGCACTCTACGCCGGCATCAACAAGTCCCTACTCCGCAAACTCCAAACAATACAGAACACCGCCGCCAGACTCGTCCTCGGCATCCCCTGACACGAACACATCAGCCAACACCTACGAAGTCTCCACTGGCTCCCCGTGGAGAAAAGAGTCACTTTCAAAATCCTCACTCACGCCTACAAATGCCTACACAATAACGGACCCAAATACCTCAACGACAGAATCAACTTCCACGTACCCAAAAGAAACCTCCGATCTTCCAACCTCACACTGGCCGAAACCCCGCGCATCCACAGAGCCAGAGCAGGCGGAAGATCCTTCTCTCACATTGCAGCCAAGACCTGGAACGAGCTACCGGCAGACATCAGATGCGCCCCCTCCCTGAACACCTTCAGGAAGACCCTCAAGACCTGGCTCTTCGGCTAAACAGATCTGCGGACCCCCCCCCCATCAGCGCCTTGAGACCCTCACGGGTGAGTAGCGCGCTTACAATTCCCTGATTGATTGATTGATTGATCTTCCATTGAGAGTACCTATTGGGCATACTGGTGTGCTTCTGTTGAGAGTACCTGTTGGACAGAATGGTGATCTTCCATTGAGAGTACCTGTTTGACACACTGGTGATCTTCCGTTGAGAGGACCTATTTGACACACTTGTGATCTTACATTGAGAGTACCTGTTGGACACACTGGTGTGCTTCTGTTGAGAGTACCTGTTGGACACAATGGTGATCTTCCATTGAGAGTACCTGTTTGACACACTGGTAATCTTCAGTTGAGAGTACCTGTTGGACATACTGGTGATCTTCACTTGAGTGTACCTGTTTGACACACTGGTAATCTTCAGTTGAGAGTACCTGTTGGACATACTGGTGATCTTCCATTGAGAGTACCTGTTGGGCATACTGGTGAGCTTCTGTTGAGAGTACCCGTTTGACACACTGGTGATCTTCCATTAAGAGTACCTGTTGGACACACTGGTGATCTTACATTGATAGTACCTGCTGGACACAATGGTGATCTTCCGTTGAGAGTACCTGTTGGACACACTGGTGATCTTCTGTTGAGATTACCTGTTTGACACCCTGGTGATCTTCCATTAAGAGTACCTGTTGGACACACTGGTGATCTTACATTGAGAGTACCTGTTGGACATAAAGGTGATCTTCACTTGAGAGTACCTGTTTGATACACTGGTAATCTTCTGTTGAGACTATCTGTTGGACATACTAGTGATCTTCCATTGAGAGTACCTTTTGGATATACTGGTGATCTTCCGTTGAGAGTACCCGTTTGACACACTGGTGATCTTCTGTTGAGAGTCCCTGTTTGGCACACTGGTAACCTTCCGTTGAGAGTACCTGTTGGACATACTGGTGATCTTCACTTGAGAGTACCTGTTCGACATACTGGTGATCTTCCGTTGAGAGTACCTGTTGGACACACTGGCGATCTTCCGCACTGGTGATCTTCTGTTGAGAGAACCTGTTGGACACACTGGTGATCTTCCATAGTGAGTACCTGTTAGATATACTGGAGAGGATGTGGCCTAATGGCTAGGGCTGTCGACCTCAAATCTGGGGAACCGGGTTCGAGTCTCGGCAAGGACACGCAACATCCTGTGATTCTGGGCAAATCACTTAATCTTCCCGTGCCTAACAAAAATGAATGTGTCCTCATGTAACGCAACTGGTGCTCGTGTAAAGCGCTCTGATACCCGATACCTTCAGGTCAAGTTCGCGCTATATAAAATTCCGGATAAAAAATAAAAAATCTTCAGTTGAGAGTACCCATTTGACATGCTGGTAATCTTAAGTTGAGAGCACCTGTTTCATATACCCATATCAGTTCTATTTAAAGGTGTGGAGAGAGTGGGTGTTGGTTTGTGAGTAGAAGGCACGTTTAGCTCATAACAGTGTGGCATGGCACGCTTCCTTGGCACGGGCAGGACTGAGAATAATACAGCTCTGGCGAAATATGAGTCATATTGTACATCTGAGGGCACTGAGCAGAGCCGAGCTCCTCCTAGGGAGCTTTGACGATGTTAAGAGTCTTTCACAGCAGTGCTGAGATGTGAAAGTGAGAGAGAAAGGGAACGTAAAGTGAAGGGTCGGTGATGCCTGACTACAGAGTTGTCTGCGCATGCGTACATATCCCCTCTACGAGTGTACACTACTTTTCATATTTATAGAGTGTGTTTGCTCACATATGCTAGTGCCACAGCACAATATAATATGACTTGATAATAAATCTTCTCCTACGGTGGGAGTCGATGTTCCAGGGCAGAGATGCCCGGAATGTTCTTGCACAACCTCAGTTTTTGGAGTATGTGAGTATTCGCTTTTTAAAGGTACCTAAGGATCAGAAAAGATCTCTGGAGGCAAATCGTGATGGGTGGTAGACTGGCCTCAGTGGGAGACACACACCTGGAGTCATTCTAACAAGTAGGTAGGGCTGGTGCGCATGCCAGACACACATCTTTAAAGAAATAATGGTTATAGCACTGTAGTTTTCAACGAGGCATGACTCTAAGCTACAGAAGAGTTAGTCACATGCAGAGAGTATAACAGACAGGCTAGTAGGGCTTTCAGAATGACAGTCGCATGACAGTTATGAACGACCAGTAGGGTTGGAGCAGCATGAGCTTCTGTTAATCAATATTTTAGTAGCAAATATACTAGACACACTTCTGAATTGTTATTAGTATTGGAGAGGAATGATTTACATATCAGGTGTACCTTTGTGGGGGTGTGAGGCAAATAGGGCTGAGTAACAGTTTATTACATGTTAGTAATACCTATGCCAGCCCGGTAGGAGAGGTACAAGGTCTGTCACATGTCTGGGTGTTTTTAATGAGCAGTAGAGCTGAGGCTAAGCCAGTTCCATGTCCGATGTAACTCTGAAGATGTACCTCTGAAAGGCTTGTGTTCAAATTGGTCATATGTCAATCATACAATTGAAACATCTGTGGGGTTGGGGAAGAGCCTGGAATGTGTCACGTGGACCTCTGATAAACCTGCAGCATGCCTGCCTACTTGAACAAAAATCCCACGTGCCGAGAAGTATCTAACAAGCTCTTTTACCCTCACCCTGCCCCCAATCCCCCTCCTCCAAAAACCAAAACAAAAAAGCTTGCTGAGGCTGGTGCCAATGTCCTGGGTGTTTTAACGCCCCTTAACGGACGTCGGCAGTTTAAAACCTCAGGCAACGACCTGATTACAGTGTTTTTCAGCTTGTTTTCCCTGCCACCCTGTGATATCGACTCCTTACTGAGTACTAGGCCGATACTGTGTGTCACACAGTGGCACTGTGTGAGATGGCAGGTTTGCTGCAGTACTGCGGCAATGTCAGTCATATCTCTGGCAGATAGGTCTGGGGAGCAGAGCCAGTCCCGTACCAGGTACGTCTCTGAGAGATCAGTAGGGCTGGGGCTGTCACTCAGACACCAGGTGTGCCATGCACATATGCAAGGCCAGTAGACCTATCAACAAAATAACCCATTATGCACCCATCAATTAGAGGTCAAGCGCATGCTTCCTAGATCCCTCGTCTCATCAGTGCACCAGACTTAAATGTCCTTTCATTATTGAAACCTAGCTCTCTCCCTCTTCCATGTCCTTTCACATCTTAGTACCTAATGGATATAGCAAATACCAGAATTACTGACCATACAAAATGGTGTAGGCCTTGCAATCGTCCATAAAAAATATGTAGAACTGTGCTACTGCAGCCTCTCCATCACTCAATTATTTTAATTTCTCTATAGCCATCAATTCTAACCACAATGAGACACTATAGGTCCTCATCAACTACCACCCTCCAGAATTCAATATGACATTCACAGAACACTTCAATGAACTTGCCACCTTAATGAAATCACACAACTGAACTAAAATGTTTAGGTGATTTCAACATACCATCATCGGTATAAAACCTTTAATAAAAATTAAACCTTACTTAAACTTTCACAACTAGCCTCATTATCAACTAAAAGGCAACACACTTGATCTGTTAATCTCTGCTTCAACTGTTTATCACAAGTAAACCTCTAGAATTTGGCTGAATTGATCATTTTGTTTTACCTTTCAACACCACCTTGTATTTGTTCCAGGAAAAAGGCAACAAAACCCTGGATAGTGTATATAAGCGCCCTCAAACATACATATGCATCTGCTCTTGCAAGAACTTTGGCACATAGGTACATATCCTAACATACCAAACTCCCTGAAATATCTAGCTAACTATTGCAACACAACAACTCTAAACATCATAAACAACATTGTCTAACAAAAAAAGTACTCAGAGATAAGACCCATGTCCCATGGTTCAACCAAAGAACTTAACAACAGCAAAATAGGAGCGCAAAAACTAGAAATAGTCTGAAGGAAAGACAAAATCCAAGAAACACTCCAAGCCCTGCAGAAAATCTTACAAAGAACTAACACTAATTACTGAAGCTAAACATTTCAAAAATAAATTTACATAAAAACAATTTACTGCCGAACTGTGTTCCAAACATTTAAACTTTGCATCAGTCCCAAACAACCGCCCAAAATATCAACTATCAACCCTATAACCACTATCTCTAACAACATTTTCAAGTTCTTCTTGGAGTAAATATGAAAAGATACACAGTGAACTCAAAACTAACTCTCAAACTTTACCTCCAACAAATGTACTCATAAGAAGCATCTCAGAATGGAGACCGTTTAAGAAGTCATGGACTCACAAGAGCTACGCACACTCAAAATAATTTCTGCTACTAATCCCTCAACATATGCTGATGACTCAGTAGAGCTCTCCTAATTAAGCCCTGCACTCAAGACATTAATCCTCCAATTCTAAGAATTGTCAGCTCCTCAGTAGGAGAAGACATATTCCCCTGCTCACCAAAGCTTTGCTAAATTAACACTCTCCTAAACAAAATCTAATCTAGATCCCAGCAACTTCTAACACCTGATATCATCAAACCTTACCCCTTAGAGAAAAGTATAGAGAAGGCTGTCCACTAACCCACATCTTTAACAATAACCTGCTCGATTCCAGGGGGGAACATGGCGGCCGCTGCCTGAGCTGCCGCTTGCTCGCCGGAGGCTCTTGCGTCCCATGCCTGAAATCGGAGCCTAACTGCTGCTAGAACCACATTTCCTTACCTTACCCGAAGCCCTGAATTGGCCGTGCCGATCTTTTCTTTCCTTTTCCTACCGGAGTATGTGCCATGCTGTCCTGGTGCCAGCCGCGATCTGCTCGCCGGCTGTCTCCGCTGCTTCCACTCATTGGGAGGCGGCCGCCCTGGAGCTAAGGAGGGGCCGCAGAGCAGCGGCGCGCGGTCTCCTCCGGGTCGGCGTGAGCAGCGGCAGCACGCGTCGGGTCTGTTCAGCCATGGAGGAGGAAGCTGCTGGTGAGGAGGCAGAAGGGTTGGGACCCTGTACAGCTCATAAGTTACTTTTGACTCCGTAACAAGGACAGGTGGGCCAGCCGGACCAGACCCCATTAGGCGCGTTACCTGCAGCAAAGGAAGGTAAAGGGTATTGGGGGGGCTTCCCAGGGACCTTTAAAATCGGCTTGAAAGGGAAAAAGCAGGCCCCCAGAAAGGAGAAGTTTGCTGGTGGAGGGGGTAGAAAAGCCCCCCCCTACACAAGCAGGTACACAGGACCTAGAGTTGGAGAGTAGCTCCTGTGCCTTCCAGAGGTGCGAGGTAAAAAGTCAGAGCATAAAGGCTGGGAAAGCCAGAATAAAATCTACCGATCTTAAGGTAAAGATCACTCCCTCCCTTAGGTCATATTTCAAGGTGCAACCTATTGTGGTTGACATTGTAAGACAGGGAGAAGCGCTCAGGAGGGGGTCAGCAGCACTGCTCAATATAGAGTCTAGTATAGAGCAAATGGAGGTTTCTGGGGGTCCCCCATTAACAACCCTCATAACCACGCAGGGGAAAGAGCTTGTAGAAACGGAAGGAGCGGAGGGGGGTGCTGAGACCCTGAGGGATACCATACCCCTTGTTTTGGGAGGGAGCCAATCAATGGTGGCGGAAAAAGGTCTTAAAGATTCAATGGGGGTTTCATCAGCATCCCTGGAAGCGCTACGTTGTACTCTCTCGGATGACATTAAAAAGGGGTTTTCTGTGTCCGAATCTAACCAAGGTGAGATCAGGAATTTTTGTGAATCCCTGGAGAGGAAGATCGACCTCCTCAACACAATAACTGAGACTCTGGAAAGCTCCGTAGGAGAGCTAAAAGAAGAACTTAGCTCAGCTAAAGCAGATATCCTGGCTCTAAAAAGGGAGGAGAAGGAGGTCAGAGACAAGCATGTGGGAAAAAATCCAAAATTTTCCTCATTTACCTTAGTATGTCCGCTTAATTTAGCTGTCCTAGTCATTCTAGTTTTAAACGTTTTGGTCTGGTGTGGCGATCTCTTTTCTTTATACTTTGTATGTACCTTAAGGTCAAACCACCATGAGAATGGTCCAGTTGTTATCATGGAATGTGAACGGCTTGCGTGTTAAGCGAAGAAGGGCAAAAATGTTACAATACATTAGGGACTCCACCGCGCAGGTTATTATCCTTCAAGAGACACACCTGTCGAAAGACGAATCAACTGAGGTATTCAAGAAATTAAAATGGGTTGAACATATGATCTGTACCACTCAAAGTGCTAATATTAGAGGAGTAGCGGTATTAATTAAAAAACAAGCTAAAGCACGCTTATCAGATTTTACAGTCGATGCTGGCGGTAGGTGGGTCATTCTCAAGGTAATTATCCTGGGTTTTCTTTTCACTCTGGTAGGCTATTATGGCCCAAATCATGACGATCCTACCCCCTTAAAAGCTATTTTTGCAAATCTGTTAGATTTTCCAGACCCTGTAATCATGGCAGGCGATTTTAATATCGTATTGGACCCCAAATTGGACAAATCGCCAAATAGCCGAGCCATGATACCATCTAAATCTTGGGCATATCTCCACTCAATGATGAAGCAGACGGGACTTAGTGATGTATGGAGAGATAGATCTGGCCATCAGTTAGGAGTTTCCTACTACAATGGGAAGTATGGCCATAAATCCAGGATTGACTATGTTCTGGTCAGACATAGTTTGAGGGGGAAAGTCGAGGACATTGGCCATTTGACGCCACATTTATCTGATCATTCAGGGGTATACCTTGATTTGGATCTGAAAAATAGGCAGAGTGGCAGAGTCTGGACTCTCGATCGCACGCTGCTCCTTGATACTGAGGAGATGAAGCATCTGAGCCACGAGATGAAGGACTTTTTGGGCTATAACGTGGGGTCAGCCTTGACCCCCATAGTCTGGGACTCCTTGAAGGCATATCTAAGGGGGATCATTACTAGCAGGGTGTGTTTTAGAAATAGGCAGTATAGAGAAGAGGTTGCCCAAAGAGAAGCAGAGATGAAGATCATAGAGGAGGGCATGAGCAGTGTGGTAGAACCGGAGAAACAGCAGGAGAGTATGGCCAAATTGAAAGAACTAAAGGAACAGCTTGATACCATCCTTCAGATGAGGGTTACGAACCGATGGGAGGCGAGTAAGCTTGCCCATTTTGAATATGGTGAGGGGGCTGGTAGGTTATTGGCCTGGAAAGTACAATCATATAGGACGCGTAATCTGATAAAAGCAATTGAGGATGGTAACAGTAAGACTGTCTTATCCACAGACGAGGAGATAGAGGGCGCCTTTTATGATTTCTTTCGGAAGCTGTACTCTGAGGATAGGATAGTTAACAAATCCGAGGCTGTGGAATGGCTGAGTACGAGCTCTCTCAATCCTTTGGACACAATCCAACAGGAATCTCTAGAACAGGATATTTCACCGGAAGAGTTTAAGAGGGCCATTTTAGCTAGTAAAGGGGGAAAGGCAGCAGGCCTGGATGGTTTGCCAATAGAACTTTACAAAAACCTGGGGGAAGTCTTGATTCCAGTTATGACCCAGCTTTTCAAAGAGATTTTAAGTGACGGAGGAAAGCTGCCAGGTTCTTGGGGCGAGGCAACGATCACCCTGATATTAAAACCGGGAAAGAACCCAGCGAGTTGTGAGTCGTATAGACCCATATCACTGCTAAATGCAGATTATAAAATCTTTGCTAAGGTTCTAGCTGAAAGGCTGGGAACAGTAGCAGGGGATATGCTGCACCTCGACCAAAAGGGCTTTGTCAAGGGCAGAAATGTATATGAACTTACATACGATCTTATAGGCGCGATTGATCTAGCCATAACGCACTCGCTTCCCCTTGCAGCTATGACTTTAGACGCTACTAAGGCCTTTGATAGGGTCAACTGGGTGTATCTGTCGGCTGTTCTGGAGAAATATAATTTCGGTGTAAAATTCCGCAGAGCCATCCAGCTAATCTACCAAGACCCGTCTGCGAAACTGCTGGTCAATGGTAACCTAACTAGCCTCTTCAAAATTACTAGGGGTACTAGACAGGGATTTCCCCTATCTCCCCTCCTCTTTAACCTATATATTGAGCCATTTGCTCAGAGGCTGAGGGATGAGGTGAACATTCTACCATTTAAGTACGAGGGATGGGAGAGAAAAGTGGCTCTTTATGCCGACGATGTACTGGTCTTCTCCTCTGACCTTACTACTGCCCTACCAGCGGTAATAAAGCATGCCGAAGATTTCGGCAGAATATTAGGGTATGAGGTAAATGCTGAGAAGACCGAGGTTATGTCATGGAACTTGGGGGAGTGCCAATACCAGACCAAAAGAGAGATGAGGTACCTAGGGGTCAGAATAGTGCAAAATCTCAGAGACTAACCTGGCTAATGTAACAAAAGAGTGTCAGAGGCTTATGAAGAGTTGGGCCCACCTTCCTTTGTCAATCTTTGGGAGGGTAAATCTGGTCAAAATGATAGTGCTTTCCAAAATCACCTTCTTCTTCAATGTTATTCCACTACATTTTGGCAAACTGGCTATAGATAAACTCCAACAGGCTATTAATTCATTCATATGGGCCTATGGAGGAACCAGAATTGCCGGGAGGAAGTTGAGAATAGGAGGGAGAAGGGAGGACTATCGCTTCCGGACCTGCAGTACTATGCTTGGGCCTTCCAATTTTCCCATTCTAGGATGCTCTTAAAAACACCAGATTGTGCTGGGGTGGGGGCAATGTTTTCAGCGATGCTAAAGGGTGCCAGCTTGGTCCAGGAGGGCTTCCTGTTTAAATATGGAGAGCCCAAGTTCTTCAAAAAGATAAGGCTAAAGGTGCTACAGGCAATGGCTAGAAAATGGGCAAATATTAGACGGCTGACGGGCCTCAGTTATTTCTCTAGTTTTGCCCCCCTGTAGGATTCCCCCAGTGCACCGGAGTGCCTAAAAGATAAATTAGCACAGCCACTTAGAGAGGCTGGGCTTAAGGTATGGGGTGATCTAGCTCAAGAGGGCACACTTTTACCCTGTCCAACGCTTTTACCCTGTCCATCCTGGAAGGGGGCATCTCTAAATTTAAATATATCCAACTTCAAAGTTGGGTCCAAACCCTGAAATCACCCATAGGTATAGGAAATACTTTAGAGGAACAACTTGTGGAAAGACCGAGGGGGAAGAAGGAGGTCTCCACGTGGTATTTGAGCATTGAAGAGGAAATAGATGGGGACTTTAAACTAGCAGAGGAACTGTGGGGTGCTTGCTTGCCAGACGAACCCTGGGAACATCTTTGGCAAACATCATTCAGCATTCTGTTCTCCACAGTTAAGCTGGCATGGCTAAGAAGAAACCATTTGTTTACAATTCACAGGGCCTACTTAACCCCCCAAAGGCTGTCAAAGATGACGACAGGACCCCCTGTCAGATGCAAGAGATGTGGCCTCGAGAAAGCATCTGATATACACATGTTCCAGGAATGTCCGGCCATTTCCGACTTTTGGGTAAAAGTCTGCGAAACCATCTCGGCCATTCTAGATTTTCAAGTTCAACTGAGCCTCTCTTTGATAATTTTTGGGATCTCCAGCGAAGTCACAGGCCCAGCAAGGGCCTTCCTCTTTTATTCTATACTTTTAGCCAGGAGGGAAATATGCAAAAAATGGATGGAATGTTTGTCTCCTTTGCACGCTGAGTGGCTGGCCTCGGTCATTTCGACATCCAAGCTAGATCTGAGAGGGACCCAGACTAGGAGGAAAAAAGCACACTGGGACTTTTTATTAAGATGGTCAAATGCTGACATGCGTGAGAATTGTTGAGAACCCTGATTGTGTATTCGCTCTATTTATAATAGAAATTGGTCCTATGATTATACCTCTCTGGATCTCTCTAGACTGTGTTGGGCCTCTCTCGCTCCCTTATTGCCAACATCAGCAGTCGCCAGTGTATACTGGACCACTGCTGATGTATACTGTGTGGAGAAGTGTGGCTCAATGGTTAGAGCGGCAGACCCTGATGCAGAGATCTGGCCCGGGACCAGGGTTCAATTCCCGCCTTGGCGGGTCTTGGGCTCAATTTCCTCGGACCTGATAATTCTCGCCTCGGTGCCTATTCTAATCATGGGTCCCACTCTGCAACTCTGGGCAATAGCTTGCTTAATCTCCACAACGGCCCCACCAGCGCTGGGATGCCTGGCTTCACCTTGGGGGTGCCCAGGAGTGGACATTTCACAGGGAATAGCCAGGAAGGGTTCCACAGCGGTATGCGTATAGCGCCAGGACGCCCCATAGCTGGGGCAGCAGTGCGCTTTACAAGTACGAATTTCATTTAATTTAATTTCATTTCATTGGAGAGTGACCGTACCCGTTTCGGGACTGTGCCCTCCCAGTACGCAGGTGTACCAGCAGGGGGGCGAAATCCTAAACCTGTTATCAACAACGTGTAAGGTACAGGCGGCTGGCTTGGTCACGGAGGTCTGAGGTGAATGAGGATTTAAAAATAAACCACAAAAAAAAAACAATAACCTGCTCAATGTATTCAGTCCGGTTAAACCCTAAATGCAGCACTGAAATTGTATCACTGAAAGGACAATGATATTCTCGGAACTCCAACTGAAGGAAATACATCTCTCCTTTTATTATTCAATCTGAAAGCTGCGTTCGCCATCGCCATCCCCATCGCCACCATTGATCACAACACCATGCTCCTCATCTTCCCATACAGGATGGAGACAGAAGGACACATCAGAAAATGGTCTGCTTCTTTGTTACATCAAAGTCCCATATTGTTAAAATGGACCCTTACATATCTGAAACATTGTCCCTAAAATGCATTGTACTGTCTGAGTAATAGAAGACGATGTCTGGACGCGGCAAAGGATGAAATGGTCTTGGCAATGCGGGTGCCAAGAGGCACAGGAGCATGCTTCAGAACCACAACCAGTCAAACGCATCTCCGGCTTCATCTGCAAGGAGACCCATGGTGCATTATGACATGAACAAAACACTGCAACTTGGATCACACACTTACCCAAATAGAAACTACAAAACACACAAGGGGAAAGAAATAGGTATACTTCCTGATTACCCAAGCCAAAATATTGAGGTAGGCAAAGATTGAGAACAAAATATCAATTCCAAAATATTGAAAGGTAAGTAAGTACAGCTTTTATATACCTTATTCCACAACTATGTACCATGACAATATATAACTTCAAGGTACGTAGATGTGGTGCTAGGAATACTAATCTGTATCTAATTTATTTATCGAGATTTTAGTCTTCAAAATTTTGTCCACGATATTCTTAAACCAAGATAATCGTGGCCTCGATATTCAGTAGTACAATCAAAGAAATACAATATGAAATCAGTACTTCTTTTAGGAATCCCCAAAACCAGAAAGACTAAAACTCCCAATTAAGCACTTTCCTGTCAAGTGCTGAGACTCTGGGAATGGCTGTCAGAACACTTAAAACCCAATCCTGACTTCCTCCCATTAAGGAAACATCCAAAGAGTGACCTTTTGAAAAACGACCTGAAAGTTGTTTTATTTTTACCTAATACCGTTTATCAATCACATGCAGAGTGTATCTCCTTTTGTTATTTGTAAAGCACTCTGTTGGCCATGTGACCAGGTCCACGCTACAGAAATACTTTGAATAAAAAAACAGATAAATAGATAGATAGATAGATAGATAGATAGATAGATGTCTCCCTCATATGCCAGGACCTTTTTGGGTGCCATGTCTTAATACGCATTGACCAAACCAGTATATTTAACATTTGAAACCGCATGCACACAGAGGAAAATATGCATATATGCATACAGAAAAAGGCAGTTGTTGATTTAATTGGCACATACAGAATAGCACACATAATACACATACACAAACATACAGTTAAGAAAGACTTAAGTGACAGAAAAGATATGTACAGCACCCATGCACACCTTTATGAGTGTGTGAGAGACCAGCACGGCTGTTGCTCATAGGGTGCCATTTCTGTGTTTGTGGAGGACTTGTAATGCTGGTGTCTGCACTGTATCTGTTCTATGTGTGCAAAGGAGCCTGCACTGCCATTGTCAATGAGTTCACTGTTCTCCGAGCTTGCTTGTGTATGTATGTGGGTGTAGAAGGAAGCATGCACTACTACTGCCCAGTGTAGATAGACTGGTCTTGTGAAAGCAAGACATTTTTGTTATATTCTTGATATGTGGAACCAGGTCCATTCTAGAACTGGCATGTTTTGAGCTTTGAGAACGTTTTTTTGTGACAGTAGCTGATTAGAGTTGCCCTGGCTGGTCGCTACATATCCACTGGATAAATAAAGTGACTTTCCTTTCCATCTCTGTGTATGGATCCCCAGTTCGACAGTGGCGACGACTGAAAACTGCAAACCTACGTAGAGAAGCTGAAGGACCATCTGGCAGCTGCTTTGAAATTGTGAGTTTTACTCACAATTGTGAATTTTACTTGGCGAAATGTTAATGCAACTTTGTTAAATGCGGGGTGAGCAGCAGCTGTGTACAGTCTTATGGTTCAAATGTGGATTATATCCGATCTGATATTGCTCGCCCGACAGAGGAGTACATTCAGCTAGTGCACACACACGCCTCAACCGAAGGCCTGCATGCACTCAGTAACCAGTGAGTTAAGATGAATGCTCCCGGCTACTAATTGAGCCTGTCTGATACTGGAGATAATTTCCAACACCGTGGAGAGCGGCGTGCAACACGTCATTGACACGCACAGTTTACACATGCTGGTAATCTGCTGTTGCCTGCTGGAGTGATTTCTAATGCAGATTGATGCGCTATTGGTTATTGGAAATATGGATTTTAAGCGTTGTGCAGAGAGATTTTAGAGTGAGTGTAATAAGCAAATCCCTACCTTATTTGTTCAGTTCTGTCAGTGACTGGAACAATTGAATTGCCATCTGAATTCACCCGAGGACTGACATAAATTAGGAAGTAGCTGAGCCCTTACTGGGTGTTGAAAATTGTAACACCTGAGACCATTGGTTTAACCTTATGCAGCAGGATTGGTTGGAATTAGCTCAAAACTGTTTGGCTGAAGCTTTATTGGTACTGCAACACTAGAGATTATTGGTGTAGCCCCTTACAGTGTGATTGGATGAAGACGACTTCAAGCTGACTGGTCAACATTGTTGAAACTAAAAGGAGACATTGGTGGCTACTTTTCTTATGTAAGTTTGTTGTTTTGTCCCCAGACAACAGTGACTACTTTTTTTTTTTTGTGTGTAATTGTGCATTCATTTTTCTCAGATTGTAACTTGTAGTGGGAGTGTATGGGTAATTACTCTAGCATTATTTCTTTACGTGCATAGAGTGTATTGTATCAAGACGATATTATCCAGTCCATTTCACCTCCATCCACATTTCTTGCCACCCCAAACGATCCTATCATGCATTGGGAAGACTGATAAGAAGCTATTGAGACATATTTAGAGGCTATTGGTGGAGATGTCTATGTGGCAAAAGAAAGTTAGCTTTACTTAGACACCATTTGGGGGTGAAAGGTAGAAAAGTGCTTAAAACATTACCGGTATTTAATAATCAGTCCGAGAATGGTAATAGCGATTCAGATATGGATGAAGAAATGGATGATGAGTATGTGGTAGCAATGAAAGCGTTAGAAGAACACTTTGGAAAGAAGGTGAGTGTGATAGTAGAGAGACATACATTTGTTTCTAGAGTGCAATTGGCTGGTGAGTCTGTAGATCAATATGTTGCTGAATGAGAACTTTAGCGGCAACATGCAAATTGAAAGATCTGCAAGAAGAGATCATTAGGGATTAGCTAATTAACCGAACTTCGAATCTGAAGATTCAGGAAAAGCTGTTGAGTATTAACCCTTTCCATGCGTCCGTCGGCCAACGGCCGTCGCGAGCACTACCTCCGTAGTGCTGCGCACGTCCGTTGGCCGTCGCGGCCCCGCCCACTCAATCAAACCGCCGCACCGCGGCGGAATTGCCGCCGCGGTTAAGCGGTTAAGGAGCCAACACTAGAAAAGACCATAACCATTGCAAAATGTATTGAAAACATGTTACGTTATGTTGAAGAACTGAAAAGTAAATAAGGGGTGTACTGAAAGAACTGTACTAAACAAAGGGGTTTAGATCAATCCAGAATAAGGGTGAAGTCTAAGATGGGAGTTTCACCCAATCCTGACAAGAAGGCAGTTATAGGTGTGGGAGCATCAAGCACATGGCTACCTCCAGTAGTTGTCCAGCTGTTAAAGTGAAATGTTTCAAATGCAAAAGAGTTGGTCACTTTTCTAGAGTGTACAAAACTGACAGTCAGAAGAGTGAGACTATGGTGCGGGAACATGGCTCGTATCGTGATAACATAATGGGGGAGTTGGAGTCCAGTGATGAAGTAGAGGTGTTGGTTTTCTGTGATATGGATGAAGCACATAGTACAGATGAAAATGTGGAAAAAGCACTTAGTACTGATGTGAATGTAGTGGTGGAACCATACCATCCAGCTAAATGTGAGGTGAAGAGTTGTGGAAAACCTGTTACAATGTGGGCTGACGCTTGTTCACCTCATACACTTTTAGAGATAGTCACATGGGAAAGAAGGGTAAGGAGGATTTGGATAGGGTAGCAACAGAGGGATATTGTGGGGCAAAATTACCTGTTATAGGATACTTTCCAGCAGAACTATCCTTCAAAGGAAGTACAGCAACAGGTTGTATATATGTTGTGGCGAGAGGAAGGACATTATTGGGTTGGAGGGAGCAAAGGGCACTGGGAATAACATTGTATCCCAATAGTGCTGAGCAAGTTCTAGCATTGGTGCACGGTGAAATCTTATAGAGGGTGCAGATGTTTCCCAACCTGTTGAAGAAGGATTTAGGATGTTTAAAGAAGTTTCTTCACAGGATTATTCTGGAGGAAACTGCAGTACCAGTGGTGCATAATAGGTACAGAGCCAATCGAGTCATCGGAGTGGTTAAGTCCCAAAGTGATGGCCCGAAAATCTAATAGAAAAATCAGGATGTGCATAGATCTTAGAGATTTGAACAAAAACATCTGGGTAGGTTGGCATTCATTGCCAAACATAAATGAAATGTTGACAAGTGTGAGGGGTGTACAATATTATTCCACCATAGACTTGTCCAATGCGCATCATCAAATACTACTACATCCTCAGTCCAAACACCTGACCTCATTTGTGACCCCTGAGGGAGCTTTCAGGTTCGTGTGAATGGCATTCGGTTTGGCTTCGGCTTCAACATCAGCCATTTTCTAACCCATTATACAACGGCTGCTAGGGGGTTTAGGCAATGTAATGTACTTTCAGGGTGATGTGCTGATATGGGGAGTGAAGAGGGATGATCATGATAAATGTTTGAGAGAGATGTTGAAGATTTTGGAAAAGGCAGTAGAGAGTGAGAAGTGTAGATTTGCTGTGAAGGAAGTGGAGTATATAGGCCACACAATTTCAGGTGAGTGTATTAGATCAAAGATTAAGTTATTGGAGGCAATTGAAAGGGCACAGTGTCCACAAAACAAGGATCAACTTACGTTGTTCCTTGGTGTAGCAGAATGTTACACAAAGTTTGTGGATCATTTTGCCAACAGGTTGCAACTCAGGAGAAAACTAATGAAGAAAGGGGATAGGTATGATTGGACACCTGAATGTCAAAACTTGTTTGACGATATAAACAATTGTAGTGTACAAGCGGTGGAGTTGAAACTTTTGACTCAAAAAATTGTAGCACTGTATGCACTTATGCTAGTATGCACGGGCTAGGTGCTGTCTCGATGCAAGTAGAGAGGGGATAAGAGAGGATTGTGGCGTTTGCCTTTTGAATGCTTAGAGATGGGGAAAATAACTACTTCACCATAGAAAAGGAAGTCCTAGCTTGCTGGTGGGGGGTTCAAATCTTCCGAAATTATGTGTGGGGAATAGAATTTGAGCTTAGGACAGACCATAAGACATTGGTGGATTTATTTACCACAAAGGGTGCAGGTAGGGCCATGTCCTGACTCTCAAAATGGATGTATAAATTGCAGGAGTTTGTGTTCAATGTTTGCTATGTTCCTTGCGTGAAAAATGTTAATACTGATTGTTTGTTCCAGTTGCCATTGACTGCAGCGGCAGCTGATGAGGAAAATGATTGGGTGGTAGCTGATGTGGAGGGTAATAGTCAAAAAGCTATCACTGAGAAAGAATGGAAACCCTCCATATAGGTAGATGAGGAGATTCACAAAATTGTAGTGCTTTTACCGCAATATAGGGCCTAGAAGCAGGACCTGGATCCTGTATTGTCAAATTAAAAGCTAGTTTGGTCTGAGTTATTGTTCCTGGATGGTATTGCCAGGCATGGTGAAAAATTGTTGGTACAAAGAGCCTTGAGGCAAAGATTAATGGTGACACTACATGAGGGGCATGGTGGCATGTCCTCCATGAAAAGAAAGGTGAGACAGAACTTTTGGTGGATGGGTACGGATCAAGATGTTGAGAGATTTGTGAGAGGATGTTTAACATGTGCCTGCAGTGACAAAAGTCACGTGTGTAGGGAAACGCCTGTAATTCCAATAGAACGTCTGGAGAGGGTATGGCAGAAGGTAACAATGGATGTATGCGGTCCATTTGAATTGAAGGGAAGTGGAAAGAAGTATGCCATAGGTCTTATGGACTATTCTTTTAAATGGCCAGAAGTGGCCTTAGAGAGTGAAGTGAAATCAAAGGTGATAGTGAAATTTTGTAAGGAAGTATGTCGCAGAGGAGGTTACCCAGAGGAAGTTGTTTCCGGTAATGGTCCACAGTTCGTATCTGGTGAATTTGAAGAATACCTTATGATGAACGGAGTGAAACAATGTAAAACTGCAGTAGGTCATCCCCGGGAAAATGGTCTTGTGGAAAGGTTCAATAGGGTGTTGGGGAGAATGTATAGTTGGCAGCTCAAAATGTTCTTGATAGGAACTGTGAGATAAAACATTGTTTTGGAGCCATATAATCACATCCCATTCCACCACGGAGGTGTCAACCTTTTAATTGTTATGGGGTCGTATGCCATGCTCCAAAGCAGTACCCATTTGGATGTGTAAAGGAAAAACATGGGAGGGGGGGTTAATGTAGGGAAGATGCGACATACCGTTCGAGAAAAACAGAGGAAGTATGGCGATGACCAATGGGATAGAAAAACAGTGGAATTGAAGGCCTGGGATTGGATGTGTGTCAGACTATTGGGTGGCGTGAAGAAGGGTACATTGAAATGGTCTGTGCCAAGAACGATAGTGGATGCCAGTAGATTTACAATAGTTTTAAAAGATGGAAAGAAATGGAATGTGAGTAATGTGGTCAAATGTAATGATGGGGAGGTTGGAGAGAGACCAGACATCTGTAAGAATATGTAATCCACTCACGCCACAGGAAGGAACATATATATATATATAAAAAAATGATGCTGAGACATTTGTACAAAACCTGAATGTCAATAACTTGAATTTACAGTTTACTGCCTCTATTAGTTCTGTAACAGTGAATTTTTTAGATGTGCAGATTTACATTAAAAATGGACAGATACATACTACACTGCACAGAAAACCCACTCCAGGTAACTCGGTGCTACATGCTAGTAGTGCTCACCCAAAACATTTAATTCAAAGCATACCGTTTGGGGAGATGCTGCGGTTAAAACGGATATGCAGCAGTCAAGAGGATCTGCGGCAGGCACAAATGGCCAGTAGAAAGAGATTCCTGGCACGGGGGTACTACCCAAAATGCATTGACACTGCAATTCGAAAAAGCAATGACACCAGCAGGGTAAGCCTCCTAAGCAATCAAACTAAGCCCCATTTAGCTGACAGAAGTAAGGAAGACACATTCAGATTTATCTTTGGATATAGCAAACAGGGAAAAACAATCAAAAAAATTATAGACAGAAATTGGCCCATAATCTTGGGAGATCCTGTGATTGGACAACTCCTACCTAAGAAAGCTGTGATAACATACAGTAGGGCACCATCCATGAGAGACACCTTGGTGCGAAATGACTTAGAGGGTTCGACCAAAGGAACATGGTTAAGTCAGCGCATGGGATTTCATAAATGCAAATCCTGCAAAGCATGCCAACATGGCATTAATGCGACTACATATAAGACCCCCTTCAATCCAAGTGAAGTTCTCATCACCAAGGCCCTGTCTTGCAAAATGAATTATATGATATATGTGCTGGAGTGCCCGTGTGGTCTCAAATATGTTGGCAGTACAATACTGCAGGGACACAAGAGGGTACTCCAGCACATAAGGGCCATTAGGAATCATGATCAGACGTATCCCGTGGCCCGACATTTTGAGGAGAAACATAATTCTGATCCAGTATTCTTGAAATACTTCCTAATAGACAGTGTCCCAAATAAAAAGAGGGGAGGAGACCGAGTAAAAGCCCTGCGCCAGTTAGAAACGAGGTATATTTTAAACCTCGATACCAAACACCCGGGGGGCCTGAACCAAACGGAGCATTTATATACTTGCCTCTAAAATACAATCATAGGAAATATTAGGGTGCCTGATTCAGAATACCATAGTCAAGATAGTACTGAGCTGCTAGCCGATTTTAGAACTGTTTAGATCAAACATTATGTTTTAGAATTTCTCACTGCTTTTTTAACTTTTTACACTTACACACGTTTTTTTAGGTTGCATTTTAAGGGTTACACGTTGGTTTTTGGCCTTGCACTCAGCACTTTACACACACTATATTTGCACTAATAGGATAATTCCAGTCGATATGTTTACATAACAAACGTTTACATCTTTGTAGTACTGTAAGAGCATTAGCACTTTAATAAACTGTTATAAACAGTTGACAAATTGGTATTCAAACCTGGATGTCAGATATCAACATGTAAAAATGAGGTTTTAATCTTATTCAACATTATGAGATTTTATAACAACTTCTTAACATGTTATTTTGTGATTTATTAAAATGTGTTTGTTTTAAAAATGCTTTTTTAAAATGCTTTTTTAGATATTTAAAAGGGATGGTTTTATGGTTTTAATTGCATATTCAAGCAAACGTTTGATGCAACCATAAACTAGAATCCAATAGCCTATAAAAGCATTTTGTCTATGTTTACATGATTGACGAATGAAAATTAGAGCACGTCACTTTAAAAAGCAAAAAATCTGTATTTAAATGAACCACCCACCGTGTAGCGCGTCATGTGATCAAGATCCCCTTTGGGATCGAAACGCGTCATGCTGATGGAGTTATTTTACATACGAGCTGAATAAAATCTGAAGCTGCACCAAATTGTGGTGCGTACTCCATTTATGCGCAGAGGTGAAGAGGCTGCGAGAAGGAGTTTGCTGTATATATATATATATATATATATATATATATATATATGAACGCCACATCCGATTCTCCACACAAAGACCGGACACCGACACGGGGGAGATTTCAGGAGATAAGAACTTTATTCCTCCATTACGCTGCGACGCGTTTCGGCATTCACTCCCTTGATCACATATATATATCGCTCCAGAAAAAAGTTTGACCAGCACTCACAGGAGAAGAAATATCCACTTCATTGGATTATTCGTGCACGCAGACACATTTCGGCAAAGCGCCTTTCACAATTTGGGAGCCAGACTTTTTGATGATAGTATTGGATGTTTCCAATCTATATACCAGCATTGCCCATAAAGATGGACTGGAGGCAGTGAGATACTTTCTCAAGGGTCGTTCTTTGAAATACATTGAGCACAGTGAGATGCTATTGGAGTTTGTTGATTTCTGTCTAAGTAACAATATCTTTATCTTCCAGGAACAACTATACAAACAAATACAAGGCACTGCCATGGGCACCTGCTTTGCCCCCAGTTATGCAAACTTGTCCGTAGGCGGGTGGGAGAAGAGGGTGGCATGGTCGGATGCCCATGACAACTGGGTAGACCAAATAGTCAGTTGGCAAAGATACATAGATGGAGTACATAGCATTCCTGCACATGAATGATATTAATTTGAGATTCACTAGCGAGATGAGTTCTAATCAAGTGAACTTTCTCAACCTCCAAGTATTTATCAGTGACAATAAGATCTACACGGCCCTTTATAGGAAATCAACAGTGGGAAACTTAGTATTACACGTACAAAGCAGTCATCCCACCGGACTGATAAATAGCATCCCTTATGGAGAATTTTTACGTATCAAACGAAACAGCTCGAGAGATATTGATTTCCAAGAGGCAGCAGATGCAAGCATAATGAGATTCGAAATGAGAGGCTACATAAGCAAATACTTAATACAAGGGTGAAGAACAGGGTAGACAATCAAAAGAGGGAAGACTTACTCAAGGTAGAGACCAGAAATAGAGCCGAGACAACACAAAATAATTTCAGGACGATCACTAATTTTTGAAGTACCGGCACAAGTATAAGGAAAATCTTGCAAAACATTTGGCGGATCCTGAATCGGATGTTGTCATAAAAAGAGACCTACCGACTCACCCTCTATTAACGTTTAGAAAATCACAGTCAATTAGAGATGCTCTAGTAGAAAGTCATTTATCTAAAGAACAGCCAAAATGGATTTCCCAACAACTGAGAGGTTTTTTCCCATGTGGAAAATGTAAAGCCTTTACTTATAGTAGCAAGGTATCCACCTACACAGTCTTAGGTCTAAAGGAACCTAAACAGATTAAGAGATTTACGAACTGTCTCACCACATATACTCTCTATTGTCTAGTCTGTCCGTGCCAGTTGAAGTATGTGGGAAGTACCATCCATCCCAATAAACAGCGGATTTGAGAACATATGAGGGCGATCAATAATAAAGATGTTACTTACCCAGTTGCCAGACACTTTGAATCTCATCATAAAAGCAACAGAAATCTGCTTAAGTTCTTCTGTCTGGACCAAGTACCTCATGATGTGAGAGGTGGGGACAGAGAGTTGAAACTTCGCAGATTGGAATCAAGATACATAATTGATTTACAAACAAAAACACCCATGGGTTTATATAGCAGTGAAGAATTGGGCGTTCACTTATGACCAATTGGATACAAGAGAAGAGTAAGTTGCCTGTGAAAGGGAGTAAATAAAGGTCACCACATCTATCCCGCATAGCTGTGAAAATCAAAAGCCCATACAGGGTGGGATAGAGGAATAGCATGTTTAAGTCCTTAGTAAAAAAAACGCCCATCTGCAGGCATGATAGCGAGGAATTGAGCCCCTGTGCATAGGGGACAAAATCATTTGTAAAAAATCATAACATTGCATAGATGGAAAATAATTTTTATAATAGAATGAACTAAGGCAGTAACTGTATGAAATATATATATATTGAAAAATGAATGAATTAACATGCTAAAAGATGGCGCTAAATATGAATTAATAATGAAGTCCGTCTTCGATGTTGTAAATATGACGTAATGAAAGTTGTTTGAATAAATGAGAGGAAAAAATGGCGGGCGCCAACATTGAGAAAGACGCTTTGCCGAAACGCATCTGCGTACATGAATAATCCAATATAGTGGATATTTCTTTTCCCGTCAGTGCTGGTCAAACCTTTTTCTGGAGCGTTATATTTGTGCGGGTGCACCCCCACATGACCAAAGCACCTGCTCGAAAGTGCGGAAGCCAAGGTGCTAATGGAGCGTGGATATATATATATATATGTGTGTGTGTATATATATATATATATATGTGTGTGTATTTTTTATGGTTTTCCTTTGCATTATTTTAGAGTTGCTTTCATGTGTAGTTTGTTCAATGTTTGGGATTAGGGGATGTGTTGTATTCTTCAAATGTGGAACCAGTTCCATTCAAGAACTGGCATTTTTTGAGCTTTGAGAATGTTTTTTGTGACAGTTGCTATTTGGAGTTGCCCTGGCTGGTCGCTACATTTACACTGGATAAACAAAGTGACTTTCCTTTCCATCTCAGTGTATGGATCCTCATTTCTGCACTTTTGTCATTAGCATGAAAAAAATGCTCAGAGAGGGGATTTAGTTCAGCCTTCTTCAGCCACTCTCATGCTTAGATTGGATACACCCAGAGGAATATTTCTCTTTCGTCACCCTCCAGGCATTTTATTGGTGCACTGGATATATGAGTGTGACAATGGAACATTTTCACTCTTTGTACAAGGGCAATGCCTCCTCCCCTGCCACCAGCCTGCCTGCAAATCTTCACAGCACAGATGCTGCGCACAATGGCCATGGGGCTGTCCCTTGTGCAGCTCGTTCACTCAGTCATGTAACGCAGGCCCATGCAGCCTCTTTGGGAAGGTGGAGTCGAAGCTTTTGGGGGTCCCCCATTCAGCCCAAATAAATATCTATGAGATATGGGACCCCTCATCACATTCTGCGGGGGGCCTCATTTTCCGTTACGCTTCTGCCTCCACTTACCAGTCTCCAGTGCTTAATTTGTAAAATAATAAGTGTTGGGGGCCTGACCAGGAGACCACTGCAGCTTGCACCTCCCATTTCCCCATACATCGCTGCCAATGATGGTACCAAAAACAACTATTAACCATCTCTCTCACCTGCAAGTGTAACAGTTCAGATTATTCCAGGTCCCCAAAGCTAAAGGAATGGCTGGGGAGGCAGGTATTATTAATTTTGAATGTATATTGTATTCATAAACAACCGTTGTTCTGCTCATCTCTAAATTAGATGAGCAGCGCCACCATGTGACAGACTGTCATGAGTGCAGTGTTGACAATTAAGTGCCAGTGCCGAGCACCGCAAACAAATTGAGCACCGGTGCAGAGTGCCGGAAACCACTGGCTCAAGTTAAGCACTGCCAGTGCCTATTAGCCTGCTCTGCAAAAAGTAGTCTATATGTATTTTTTGGGGGGACTTTGAGTGTGTCTCATTCCATGGATTTGTTGCTGCAGACCATTAAGTGTCATCCACACACTGCTGCTTGCATTTCTGAAGTGAAGGGTAGAATTGGCAGGGACATAACACAGGCATCTGCAGCCCCTGCATGCAGGGGAGCCTCCACCGTTCATACATTCTTTTAAAGGCTTACGAGTACCTATGGGAGTACAGCTTGTGACAACACAGCCATTTCTGCTAACTGGTATGCACACCCTCTTACATAACATCATCCCAGCGTCACCTACCGCTGCTTGCATCACCAAAGTGACCCACCAAAGATGGCAGGAAGATGTGAGCCATGAGACGCTAGGAGCGTGGTCACGTGTCCTTGCTCCCTCCTCCATGGAGCTTGATAACCTCGACTGGCCCACAACCAAGCAGCCATCGAGGGACGTCAGCATCACTGAGACCCACTTCATGAGTGGGCCAGCTGTCCTGATTTTGCCCCTGCCACCTGTTTGCCTTGAGCCGCAAGGAGCATCTTTGCACACCAGCCCACTCACCCTAACCACTCTGCATTCGAGTTGCCCGGCTTGGGTACCAAAGAACCGGCTTTGACCCCTTGCTCCAAGTCCCCTTGCAACTTAAGCTCCTGTCTGGGAGCTCTCTGACTTGTCTCCCTGTGCAGCCTGTGTCTAGGTGGCCCCCCTTCACTGTAGCATGTCCAGCTACAACCTCACCAGTACCCTGCTCCGGTAAAACCTGGGGAGTTCCTGAAGAACTGCTGGTAGTACTTTGGAACTTGGCCCACTACAACTCCAAACCCTGAAGGTGAACCCCTGAAACTGACTGCACCTACCTTTATAAATCTCTGACTTTTCCTTCCTAGGATTGCATTGAGCGTAAAAGCACACAGGTTTGAATGTTTTACTTAACAAAAACAGTGCTTACTTTGAACAAAGTTCTTGATTTTACAAAATATATAAAAAGAAGAGTTATTTTTCTAATCTGGTCTCAAATTTATTCTTTGAGTGTGTGTTTCATTTATTGCCTCTGTGAGTACAACAAATACTTAGCCCTACCCTCTGATAAGCCAAACAGCTCGCCCACTCTACCACAAAAGAAAGCGTTAGTATTATCTACTTTAGCCTCTGTAAGCCAATACGGGACCCACTGGACTCTCTACAAAGTGTACTTCTTTTTAGTGCACTATATAGGTAGTCAGCTTCCTACAGATGTTTAAACCAGCAAGTGGCAATGCAAATAAGTTTGTTTTTTTATGTAGAGAATAAACAAAGACAAACACATTCCTACTTTTCTACTTAACCCTTTAAGTGCGCCCGTCGGCCAACGGCCGTCGCGAGCACTACCTCGGTAGTGCTGCGCACGTCTGTTGGCCGACGCGGCCCCGCCCACTTAATGGAACGCCCCGCACCGCGGCGGAATTTCCGCCGCGGTTAAGGTGTTAAAATAATCAAGCACTTCCCACATAAACTTGAGTACAAATAAAAAAATAATGTATGACACTACTGTCACATAACATTTTTTGCAAATTTTAAGTACATTTATGCTTACATTCTACTTTCTATACATCTGATACTTTTCCTATATGTTACAAACAACAATAAAACCATTAACCAATATACTTCGTATATTTCCTTTATTGTTTGATTAATTAAAATCATTACAATGTGTATAAAAACATTGATCAAACACCTTGCGCTGCGCTGCAGTGGTCACAATCAAGGAGAATGTGAATATTCAGTGTTAACATTTACAATTAGATAAAAATTTCCTTCTAAAAAATAGATAACTGTTGTGTAAAAACAGGTGCAATATAGCACTAAAGTGCTTTAATATTTACAGTCTGGTGTGAAATCAAGAAGCTAACATTTTGCGATAGTTGTTGCAGTATTATCATAAAGTTCATCAATGAGTACAGTCAATAGTAGGATAATAAGCTGTGGGTCGAGTTTACTAGTTCCACCCTGTACAGCCGCTGTTTAGTGTGATTTTCAGGGTTACAGAGATCTATAGCAGTCAGTTGACTTTACTTATTTCCACTTATCCTGCAACCTAGTATTTCATATCTTGTAAACAGGATTCTTCAGTTTTTAACATTTATCCAGTCTTTCAAGATAAAACCAGTGCAGCATTAGCCAATATATGCCGTGCTTCTAATATGACAAAGTCAACATGCCTCAATCCATGTATGCCACCTCCTTTTCTAGTAATGCCTTAATTTCTCAAAATAACCCACAAGCATGAGCTCTCCGCCCAGTGCTCTAAAGAAACCCTAAGAAGAAACGTAGAGCTGTATAAAAAGCATAAATAAACACCAAGCTTGTGTCTAAAAATGAAAAGCAAAACCTATTGACTTTGTCAAAGGTTGTTTAATATTTTAATATAATTACTGCAGAACTCTCTTACACCAGTGGTTCCTAACCTTGGTTCTGCAACACCTGCTCAGGAGGCCCTCAAACATTTAGAAAATTAAATATTAGCAGATTAATAAAGAGTATGTACATAAAAAGACAAGATTGTCATTTTTTAAACAGTCTGTAAATGTTAAGGGATTTGAAATTGTATTCTGGAAATTAAGATAGTATTCTTAGCTTGATTTGTGGGATCTAGTACGGACTATTGGTAGCCTTAACTGAAGCACTGCTATGTGGCGACAAAAAGAATATGCATTTGGAGCAATTAAGACATAGTTAAATGGTGGAGTCTAGCACATCGCTTCGTCCTTTAGATTTAAAATACATTTTGAAAAGGTCCAACCTTTCATTAAAATTTCGATATTTGTACATTTTTTGTTTGTGAATTAAATACATATTTCATAATGTGTGTATTTGTTCGATGTATTTTTTGTTTCTGTAGTTCTGTGTGTTTTTTGTTCTTCGTCAAATCTTAGACATTGCCTAGGCTGGGGTCCCCAGATTCCAGTAGTCTTTCAGCGAGGGTACACAGAAGTCAAAAATGTAATAACCACTGGTTTATATGTTGCCTTTAACCTACCTATATTTCAAGGTAATTCATGATGAGTCAAACATTAGGTAGTTTATCATTATTCGATCATGGTTCCCTATCAATTGGTCAAAGGACAATGCAAGTCATTTTTAATGCTTTTCTAGTTCTTATAGATTGTTACTAGTTATGATAGCTTTTAATTGCAGATAAATATTTAGTACAAGTATATCTTCACACTCTTGGTCAATTGCTCATCAAATAAATTCTTTATCCACAGACAGACTTCACATGATGTTGAAGCACTTTGCTGCCATTGAGAGGCACAAGTGCAGTACAAAAACAGTTAATTGTCCAAATGAACAAAATAATCTTGCTTTCCTGAGGTGCAACATTCAATGCTCAAAGTGCCCTTGTGATGATGGAAAATCCTCCCCACTGTTGGAGTTTCCCCAGTCAAATGTATATATGTTTGGGGTGAGAAAAGGGGCAATACAGGGTCATGGGAACCAAGCAAAATATAGTGCACACTTAAAAACCCCCAGGTTTATAGGAATTTACAAACAACTATCTCAGATATTTTTCCACACTGGAAAAGCAATTAAAGCTCCTCATATGAATGCCGTATGGAATCGCCTTTTGTGCTGAATACCTCATCATGTCATTGTTTATTTGTGGAATGTAGCTCTGTTCTGTTGGATTAACTCAATATCTGTGTTATATCTCTAAGTGTGATGCCTTTCCCTTCATCGATCCACATAACATAATTGGCGACAAGGATCAGAATTTGCTGGGACCCACATACTTATGCTACTCTAATCATCTCTGATTCTTCACGTAATCTTGCCGGAGTTGTTAGCATTCGTTGAGCAGTGGTGAGGTGAAGTTGTCTCCATGCAGTCCAGCTACAGGTTTCCATTTTTGGATGCTAGGCTGACTTTTCTGAAATCCCTAGAAATATCATTCCTTGGTGTCATCCTGCAGAGCACCTACACTGCACAAGATTCCCATTTTAAAGAAGTGTCAGCCTTCTGCCCGCTTCATCTGCACAAGGATTTTCAGCTCAAGGTATTGTTTATTTTTGGCTCAGTGCATGATAACTCCCCATGAGCTCTTGCTCTGTTTGACATGTTTTTCTTGCTGTGTGCTTCTCCAGTCCAGTGTGCACTCGAACAATAATTGTTCGTGAATGCATGCGCGTGACATCAGCATAGGTGACTATATTTTGGGCTGAGTTTCTGGTTGAATTTGACTGGTGTGCATTTTCACACCACAATTTATAAATATACTTTCCTGTTTCGACTGAGCATCATAGCACTTGACATTTCATTTTATGTTGGAAGGTTCTTATTATCTTTTTTATGTTAAGCTGCTCATCTGTTTCCTTGAAACTTCATATTTCAGAAAGCAACTTTTATTTTCAATTTAATTTAATCTCCTGACATTTCAGATTACTTCACCATAGCAAATTTGCAAACAGTATGCTTCCACCGCCCTTTTTAAGTACACCGGGCAAACCTCCAATAAAGTGAAAGCAATGGATCAGAATTTTTGAAAAATATTTAGTTGCCATAGATGCTTTTACAAACATCCTTCAAGTTATCTTGGACATGCTGGTCATCAGGTGTTTAACATCTTAGCAGAGGAAAATGCAAACCCAGGCTAATATGAAACATTAGATGTTTATTGTGAAGCAATAGCTCCACTACAACATCAGCATTCAGAAGAACAGAGTGTGCTACTTATATGTCACAATTCCCTTAAAAGAAAGCAAAGTAGTGAAGAAACTGTGGAAGACTTTAAGAGTTTAGGCAACTCCATGTAGTTTCAAGAAAAATATTGATACATGCATTTGTGGTCAATTTGTGTTTGTTATTACAAAGAAATTCAGGAACCTTTACTTGGCGACAAAAATCCACTTTGTTAGTTGTCATAGATATAGCACGCAGTATAGATTGTTTTCTCATTTTAACAAGAGCATTGTCTTAAAATCAAGATCAGTCTGGTTCAGGTAACATGGTTTTAGCATTGGTCAAGGACAACTCTGATGTGTATGCTTCAAATGTTAAAAATAGATATAGGAGTTATCATGATAAGAAAGATAAAAACTTGTGCTACAGATGTGGCTCGAAGACACATTTAGGTAATAATCCTGATTGTCCAGCTCAAGGGAAAAAATGCAGCATTTGTATGAAAATTGGGCATTTTCATTCAGTTTGTAGAACTGGCAAAGTGCCATTGAAAGGTAAGAGTGTGGAAGTGGAACACGAGGAGTTTTGCGAGAAGTTCAAAAATGTTCTGTTAACTTTACATGCTGACATTTGTACCACAGAGCACAAGTTCAAAGTTCTTTTGCATCAAATAATTATAGGTGATGAACATTTTGGGCCTATGGCAGACTCTGGATCACCGATTACTGTGATCTCTGATAAAACATGTTATCTTCACTGGTGTGCAAAGTTAAAATTGTGTGATCCTGACATAAGTCCCAATGCTTTTAAAGATTCTGACATTGATCTTTTAGTTTTTTCTGGGCTAATTAAATTTGTTTAAGAAGAGATATTAGAACCAAAGTGTTTGTAGCTATCAAAGGATGGGATATAGCGGCAGAATTTAGCCAAGATGGGTATTTTACTTAAACCAGGAACAGAGAATCTCATTGTATTGGGGAATTTACTGGTTCCCCAACATTCATTGTTATTTTAGTGCTGATAGAAATAGTGTTAAGCATTTGTTTAACTAAATTTCCTGGAGTGTTTAGTGAACATGTGGATAAGGTTTCAGGTTTTGAACATTGTATCAGGTTAAAGCAACAGGCTGCACCTGTGTTCACGAAGTGTGACCAGTACCATTGAGTGTAAGGGAAGATTTGAAAATGCTCTTGGTCAGGCTATGTGTGGAGGGAATTATTGATCCTGTTGACTCGCCTGAATAGATTTCCCCAGTCGTGATCACACAGAAAAAAAATGGAAGATTGGCTTGTACGCTGATCTTCACACATTAAATGCTAACATTCTAGTGGATTGCCATCCACTTCTGAAAATCCAGGATTTATTAGCCAAAATTGGTGGGGCTACATGTTTCTCTTTTATTGACTTAAGATCTGCTGATCACCAGATCTCATTATCTGCAAATTTGCAGGATCTAACTACTTTCATAACACCATTTGGTGCATTCAAATATTTGTGGTTGCCATTTGGTTTAGCTTCCACAGCGAGTGTCTTTCAGAAACCTATGGACTGTCTTTTCTTGAATGTGCCTGGTGTACAGGCTTTCCAGGATGACATTTTAATATATGACAAACAACTGGAAGAACATAACTTCATCCTGGAAAAAGTGTTCAGCATTTTAAAAGAAGGAGGGATGACAATAAGAGAAGACAAATGCATTTCTTTTTGTGTAGGAGGTCAACTATCTGGGACACACTGTGTTTAGTGCTCTAATTAAACCTACGTTCAGTCTTATTCAAGTTATTGTGGATGCTCAAGTACCTCCAGATAAGGGCACATTGAGGAGATTTGCATCTAGAGATTACTTCCACCTGTAAAAAACGAAAACAGTTTTATTGGTGGCCTTATCTTGATTCTCATGTTACTAATTGGGTGAATAAATGTTTAGAGTGTTTATAGTCTGACAAACACTGGAAAACTACAGAAACTATATTACACCCACAGAGTTTCCAGATGCACCTTGGGAGAAAGAAGCCTTGGACTTTACGGGCCCATTTAATGTTTTGGAATCAAATTTGAAATACACTATAGTTTTAATAGACTACTATTCAAAATGGATTTATGATTGTTTTGCGGATATTGCAAGCACAGATACCATAGTAAATTTAAAAAAAAATGTATCTTCCATTTTTTCTGTTGAAGGGGCATTTAAATTGTCTATCAGAGGCAATGGCACTCACTTTGCATCTGACTGTATGTGGAAGTTTGTCCACAGTTGTGATATCAAACATTTACAAGTGGCTTTATATAGCCCATCTCCCAATGGTCTTGTGGAAAGAGAGAATCATTTTTTGAAGGAGGGTGTCCAAACAGCTATTATTTATGGTTTATCTGTGAATGACTATTTAGCTCTAAAGGTGTGGAGTTACAATACTAATGGGGAGTTTCTGTTCACATTATTAAGAGGAAGGATGCCAAAAACTAATTTATGTCCAGAATGGGTGTAAAAATGTTGCGATGTAACTGTTAAAATAAATTCTGAGGCAAGTATAAAACAAAAGGTTTTTAAAAAACAAATGATATACAAAACTCAATTTAACAACAGCAAGAAAGTAAGCCATACTTTGATGAACTCAGGTGAGTGAGCCATTATTACATCTTTAAAGAAAGTTATAAAGGGAGAAGCTACATTTTTTTAACCTATTAAAGTTTTAAAAGAAAGCAAAACGTCTGTTTTACTTGCAGGGAAAAGTTGGTGGGACAAGAGAAATGTGGTGCAAGTGAGTGATTTTCAAGCACAAATTATTTCTAATCACAAACAAAATGTCAGGGGCAAAGAATCTAATAGTTCTGATTTTTGTTTGCTGACAAAGATATTTCCAAGGTGCATACTCGACCAATGCACAATCCTCAACAAGCTGGTAGCAATATTCGTGACTCTCAGAGAGGAACAGTCAGATGCTCTTTGTCTTCATTCTAAGTCTTCTGACTTGGAATGACTTTAAATTGATTCTTTGCCTGCTTCAACTTTGAGGTAATTCCTGAAGCCAGCTCAAATGTGTCTAATGGTTCAAGTTTCGGTTCTCCAGATTTATGCAAGTCACACTAGTGTGTAATATTGTATAGAATACTAAAACGACCACTACGCAATCTGAAGGTTCTTGCAAACATTCTGTTAGATTACCTGTGAGTGGCCAGTTGAAACGTCTTCACCAAGACAACTACGCGTGAATAAGATATGGCAAAAATGGTGAACTCTCTGCCCCTTTCCCTGTTGAGAAAGGGGTGCGACAGGGATGCGTTCTGGCTCCGACACTCTTCTCCCTTTTTTTAAACAGCCTAATTGAAATTCTGATGGATGGAAAAGATATTGACGCACCCAGGTTGGCGAACCGCAAAATTCCAGCTCTCATGTTTGCGGATGATACGCTTTTACTTTCGAAATCTCCCATGGGCATGCAGAGGGTCCTTGATGTATTCAGCACTTTCTGCAAAAATCGGGGACTGGAGATCAATCTTCAAAAAACCAAGTATATGGTTTTCAATGCTAACACCACGAATTGCCTATACCCCAGATTAGATGGAAGGGCCCTAGAGAGGGTGTCCATTTTTGACTATTTAGGGATCACACTAACCGAAAAAATTGAATGGGGGACACAAATAAAGAAAGCCAGTCTAAAACTGACTCAGTCCACGGGAGGCATCATAAAAGTCTACAAGAGCTGCACGCACAAAGTGATAGGTCCTGTGGCAGAAATCTACAAGACACAGGCCAGGGGAGCGTCACTGTATGGGGCAGAATTATGGGGCCACTGCCCATCCACTTCCCTATCAATATCAGAGAACCTGTTTCTTAAGCAATTGCTGGGCCTTCCTATGAGCTCTCCACTAACACCGCTCAGGATGGACCTAGGGATTTGCCCTATAGTAGATGAAGCCTCTTCTAGACCCCTCTTATACTGGCGACGCCTTTGGAGTACACCCGAATTAGCTGACTACCAAGAGGAGCTGAAGGATGTTATGAGCCTTCAAGGTGCAGGGAAACTCCCTTGGCTAGCTTATATCAGGAACACTTGCAAGGCCATAGGGAGGGTAAACATGTGGATAACCCCAGAAGAGATCTGCCCTACGATCTCTAGAATGGCACTACGTGACTCCTATAGAGAACTCAAATTGGCCCTACTATGGCGGGGGATCAAGCCCGGTTGTTTAACTTCTAAGTTTCTGGAAATTAAGCAGCAATACAGGCTGGAATCGGCTTTGGAATATATCCAACCGCTTCTAGCAAAGAAACTCTTTCTCCAATTCAGACATGGGGCACTCCCGCTTCGAGCATTTACTAATAAATGGCAGGGCGCCCACACACTAGACTGCCCAGGGTGTGACCGAGCTGAGGAAACCGAAATGCATGTCCTCTTCTTTTGCCCTGCCTATGGAAAGTCAAGGTCTTGGTGGTTGCTACAATTGTGTAGAAATATGGGGATTAGACACTGCACAGAGGTGTTCAGGCTCTTCAAGTATGAAACCGACACACTTATTGTGTTTTCCATCTCCCGGTTCTTATACTCTATGTCGTGCACCCGCAGAGCTATTCTAAAGAAAACCCTCTTAGGAAACTCTTAGTTCCACAGCAATCTTACCTATGCTATGCATCAGCGGGACTAACGCGGTTTGCACATATGTACAGTATGATCATCCCCATTGTAATTAACCCTCTCCCCAGGTGTTTTAATTATATAATTATAGTTGTTTTAACTCTGACTTTTTAACTTTTTTTTACAAATATCCGTTAGATAAAGTCAAAGTTTTTAGCAACCGATAGGAGTTTTATCTATTAATGAACTAATCATTGCTATATATGTACCATTCTACCCCCTCTTGTATCTAACGTAGAAATTATAAATTTTGCTGTACATCGTACTATATCCAGACTTAGAATTATGAGTAGGCACGAGGGAGTCAATCCAAGAATGTATTAAAAACTTGCACATTTGAAGTGTTTTAACTTTAAAACACAGAAATAATGTCTATAGCTTTTATGATGATATATTGTATTGTCCTTTTTAGCTAAAATGTTCTGTATTGTTTTTTTATGTGCTTTTATGGCCTTTATGGTCGAAATAAAGCTTCTTTGACTGACTGACTGACTGACCTGTGAAATTTGATGATTATATTGTTTATTAAATTTGCTGGTTTTTCCCTTCAAGGGGGGTGAGGGTGATGTGGTGAGTGTTTTATTAGTACATGTCATTGTTTACTTGTGAAATGTAGAATGTAGTTCTGTTCTGTTGGACTGACCCAACCTCAGCATTGTGTGGCAATTGCTGAGAACGAGCAATCTAAGCAGTCGGCTTTCTTCTCATGGGTCCTTGTTTACCAGGAATAACATTTTATTGTGTTATATCTAAGCGCATGATGCCCTTTCCTTCATCGGTCCACATAACATCTTTCCAGGGGAAAAGGGGCTATTTTATTCGGGGTGTACAGCAAGAGTTTTCTCAACAAGTAAACACATTTTAAGTATGAAAATGTAGAAAAGTAATCTTTTTTTTTTTTTATAACATACTTTATTGAGGACCTTGACATCACATCCAATGCAAAGATTAATACAGAAGGTCTTTTGTTCTTGGGACAGTTTCTACAGAAACATTGCATGAATCTACTATACAGGGGTCGAATATCACGACAGAGAATGAACTGCATGTACTTCCGAATAATAGCTATGGGTTCTGATAATCGTGAAGTAGTGTCACATAAATATCAATAACATAAAGCATATATATATTTTCAATGAACTAAACAAACCTAACTATGTCCCCTCCCTCCCCATCCCACCCACCCCGAAAAGTAACCTTTTGGAAGTAGAAATACTCCTGAAATTCTTTGGCTGTTGTAGATTTCAAAATTACTGCTGGGATTCTTTGTGAACCCTCAAGAAGTTGAAAATCTATTTCAAATATATGAGGAAACCAGCAAGAGTAGACATTATCTTTTGCCAGCCAGTCATGGAGAATTCTTCAATGGGGGCCTGATTCTCAAAGATACTAGTGGTAATACAATTGGAGTTTTCAACCTAACATCCGTGCAGGTTTACTCATTTTTGACTTCTCATACGTTTTTCAGATTATGCCTGGAATCCAACACAAGTCGCATGTTTCCATGTGTACTTTCAGGAAACGGTTGGGAATTCTTTGTTTGCTTTAGAATCCATATTGAAACCTCTTCCCCCAACTCTCCCCTAATTTTGGTGGTGTATCTTTCTACCTTTGACTCTGGAAATGGATTTACTCCTGTTCTCATTAGGAGTAAATGTCTGACCTTTTTTAAAGGATGGAAGGAGTCACAGAGGAGTTTGTGAATACCCACAAATGTTTAAGTTTGTGTGTGTGCACAAACTGACATGGCATTCCAGCCCTGGAATGCCCACTCTCCACTCCACTGTGTTTACATTTATTCACAAACATTTTTGTTTCAGTTAATCTTTTTGAGAGCAGAACCAAGCTTTGTGAGTACCAAAAGTGTTTTTGCTCTTAGTATTTAGTTTGACTCAACCTTTGATTTTGATGGTGATGCACATCTGAAAGCAATAGGTATTTCCATACCTTTCATTTATTTATTATAGATTGTCATTCCGACCGGACATTAGTAGATTACACAAGACAAGTACAATTACTAGGGTAAACAAGACTAACTGTAACGAGAAAGGGATGAAAGAGGAGCAGGGCAAACAGCATGAGCTAAGAGAAAAGAAAAAAGGTTGAATTAGGATGAAACACCAAGTTCGAGTAGCCAGTAAATAATTTTTGGTAGAGGTATGATTGTAGATTCTTTGTAAAAGCAAGACGGGTAGCTTGAGTGAGATGAAGTGTAAGGACAGCCTTGATGTTTTCTTGACCTGAACTTGAGACTTTGCAGTCCAACGCTTGATCTAACAAATCTTTAGTGTATCCAAATCGAATGTAGGTGCAAGAAAAAAGCAATTTGTGAATGTATATTCCACATCTTGATTCACAGATTCAGGATTTAAGAAATATTTTGATGGTATGCTGCATGTATGATGGAAAATCCTACTAAATCCATTGTTTTAAATTTAGAATGATGTGTGAGACAATGGGAATAGGAAGCTGGTCACTCAGCAGAAGTAGGTGAACTTCTCTGATCGTCTATGTTTTTGTGGAAAACATGAACATTTGCTCCTGCAAAAGACGGGATGAAGAGCCACTCTAAGGTGGAAAAAAGAAGTGAATTCACCTAATGAAGTGTAGTGGAGGGCCTTTCTCGCAGGAAAATATTTTCCCTAGCAGAAAAAAACGTACTTGTGGAAATGCTCAATTCTGTGTGATTTAATCCTAGTGAAAAATCGTCATGAGAACATTTTGTGAACTACAAGACTTGACGTACTACTGTAGAGCTCCGACTTTGTGAAATTGATTGATAGAGAGGATTTGTTGGTGATTTGTCATTTGTTTTGGTTTAGTCTTTAAAATGACCTAAGTACACTTTTTTCAGAAATGTAATTACACTTTAATGGATGCTGCTATACTTCTGTTATTTTATTGTTTTTTTATTGAATGTACTTCTTTTTAGGAAAGCGTTTACCTAAATTAAACTATGGATGGATTTTTTTCGGATACCACTGCAGGGTATGACAGCTTGTGGAAACCTAAAGCATTGCATGGGAGATGTGTGTTCCTGTGGGCTTGCAGTTGATGCTCTCAAAATGTACACATTCATTATTTTTTTATAAATGCACTTCCCAGCACTGTCAGCTGTGCTGTCCTGGGAATTTCGCTTTAATGTGCAGGTTCTCATTTCATTCACTGTGCTCATTACGCTGTATTGATTTGCGCCTGGACCATGTCTTCATTTTCCTACAGTCATGATGTCATTTTCTCAAAGTATAATAGATACCATGAGTTTTATTTCCTTATTTCACAATACTTAATGACAGATTATATGATATGTACCTGATGTCAATAATAGAAATATGCCTGTAAAGCTTGCAATCTCCTATCATTGAAAACAAGGTTAGGAGCAAAAACTCTCAGGGGTCTGTTCACAAACTGCATTCTTATACTATTAAACGTTTTACTACAGTAGTACTACTCACATACTACAAAATGCTATTCACAAAACTACGACCGGAGACCTGTACCTTCACTGTTCCTATATTATCTGTATGAAGAACGGTAACCTAACCGTGATGGAGATTTATCATAATAGTTATAAAAATGTTCACTATCACTAATAAGCAATGATAGGGGTTATAATGAGAGTTTTTGCATCGCTCTTCTGTATATCTTCTGTCTTATCACTTGTTGTTCATATCACTTGATGCCTCAGAGGCACCGTTATCTGGGGTTGCTGTTCACAACCTGTCTCTCTGGAATCCTTTATAGCTACCAGCTCATTGTTCACTGGAAGTGGATTGGGGTTGGTGTACTCTTTTGCAGGCTCCAGAATAGTCCTTGTTAGAATGGGATTTTTGGTAGGCTAGGGCATGTGCCAAAGTCAGGCAGAAACCACCACTCTAGTCAGGATAAGGGAGATACACTCCTAAAATAACCCCTGCTCACCCCCTTGGTAGCTTGGCACGAGCAGTCAGGCTTATCTTAGAGGCAGTGTGTAAAGCATTTGCACATAACCAACAGTAATACAGTGTAAGCACTACAAAAGGACACCACACCAGTTTAGAAAAATATCTAATATTTTTATATACTTAAGACAAGACCAAAAACGATAAGAATCCACAATACAGTACTTAAAAATCTTCGGTTATCAAAATATGCTTGAAAAATAGTTCCTTGATGTCGATAGCTCCGTCCGGGGCTATCACGGCCTCGTGAGCAAACAAATCCAAACAGTTCTGGCTGACCGCGGCGTCGCGGGCCAGCTACGGTGTCGGGAAGACCCGCAAACAGTACCTTTTAGAAATGCGGGGCGTCGGTGACCTCTCGTTGAGCTTCCGAAAGCACGGCGTCCCCGGGCGTCAGTTCCGGAGGTCGGTGCAGGAGTCGTCGGGGCCCTCGAAGTCTAACAGTCCTCATGGTTGCAATCTTACAACTTTACAGTTTATTCAGGATTCAAGATTTAGGATGCAAGGGGGGAAATAAAAGGCTGAGGCAAATGGAGTTTTCCATAGGGAAGGCTGACATTTCTGTGTAGGCTGGTACAATGCAAGGCAGTGGACATTTAGGTAGTCATTCCAAATGGTGTGGTAATCCTGATTAATTCATGTGATGTGCCAAATAGGGATTGCTCCCTGGGTGTACATTGTACACACAATGTTGTTTGTCTGCACCATTTTTCAAGGTAAAATGTGATGTAAATTGAGTAGACAAACAGCACACATGTAATAACTTGTTGTTAGTTTGTTATTCCCATTCTGAGTTATGTAAATTAGAATGGAGTACAACTTGCACACAAGGAAAAGGCAGAACCCCACAATTGCCATTTACCCGGGGTTCAATTTATCCCAAGAAGGCAAAGCCTTTGTGGAATTAGGGCCCTATTGCGTTTAGTGGTTCACATTTATTTGTAAAAAATAGTTTGAGATTATTTCACTTTTGTGTTTTTCAAGATAGTATTGTTACGGACGTTAAGAGGGCTAGCATACAAACACTGATGCCACAGGAGCACAGGGACTGTATTTGGAGTGTAATATCTAGCAGCCTAAACTGAAAGAAAAAACTGCATTTTACAGAGGACATTGAAGTGGGTTGTCTGCACACTGCCAAACTTACCCATATGAGGAGTACTATAGGAAATCTTGTAGTTAAACTAACAGGAGGAGGCCAGAGTCTTGCTGTTCGAGCTCCCACAAAGCCCAAACAATCTGCCTTATAATAGTTAAACTGGCTTCTCTGAAGAATACCTGACTGGCCCCTAGTAGCCTAGTTCAAGTAACAAGGTTTACTCAGAGAAATACATGTGCAACATATGTAACATCATAAGCAATACAGTTATGAAATAACAACCAAATATTTCCTAGCCAACTTAGTTTAAAACTTTCTCTACATAAATTCAAATAGTTTCTGTTGCTCTTTATCTATGTAAACACTAAGGAATCCCCCTTCCTCCTGATGTGAATGACCCATGGTCCTTTCACCACCGCTGACCTGACTTCAAGCTCCATACCAACTGATTTAGGTGCTGATAAGTGGCTAGAGGGATTGAAGGATGGATCAAAGGGGCAGTCTATGAAGGGAGAATACATTTCTCCTCTACTGCAAGGTACTGGACAGGAAGGAAATCATGTCCTTCTTGGGCGAATCATGATAACATCTGTTTGATCACTCTGCACTTTCTCCAGAGGACTGGAACTCAGAGGAATGAATGGGAAGGCATACATCAGGATTCTTGATCAAGGACTCAAAAAGATTTCTATCCTCATCACCTAAGGATCCTGTCTATCTCCCGGAGCCCCCACCTTAGACAAATCTCCTGAAAGATTTGGGAATTCAGGAGAAAATTCTGTGAACAGGGGAATACCAGACTCAAATGATCTTCTAAGACATCATTGTGGACTCTTTAAATGTGCACTGCCCTGAAAGATTCAAGAGAAACTCTCATGAGTCAACTGGTTTAGACTTTGAGATACTATGCCAAATCATCGATTTAAGTAGACATTCGTCACTGTATTGTCTGTGTGGACTACCAGCATCCTTCCCTTCAGCTGGTCAGAGAACAAAAGAAAGGCTTTCCAATATAGCCATCAGTTCTTTCCAGTTGCAGAACTGCCCCCAACTCATCTTGTTTGTTGGCATCAGTTGTCAAAATGTGAACACCAAGTCCCCTGTTCCAGATCTGAATTCATTAATTACTATACCAACTAATCCCAAATGATCTGGGTCACCGGTATGAGAATATCGTAAACATCTGAACTCGGAGATCACAGTTGCGGGATGTGGGAAACCACCTTGCCCACATGAATCCCTGCCCAAGGGATGATGAGTGGCATGGCTGCTTAAACCAAAACAGAAAAAGGGAAGTAGTGAGAATCACTTACCATTTCCAGGTTCATAAACCAAGGGGAAAAAAAGAAAATCCCAAGTATACTAAATATATAGACCTGAAGCCATTTCCTTACTGGAGCCCAGTTCTTTGATAACAGCATGTTTAGGTGGTTCCTCAATTTCCCCATCGAGGCAACTGTCAAAAGTCCTTCCTTAGACTGGTTCTGAACCAGGCCCTGATGAAAGGGACTTCGCACAATTTCAAAGAAAACCAAAGCCTTTAAGGTTCTGAATTACCGCCTCTGTATCTTTTTTTCAATTGAACATAGGAATGAGAATGTATCAGAAGATCATCTGGGTACTGATGCACTCTGATGATGTGACAGTGAAGAAGAGAAACTACCAAAGCTAAAACCTTTGTGAAAACCCTCGGAACAGTTTTTAGTCCAAATAGAAGGACCTGAAATTGCCAGTTTTGTTCTCCTACTAAAATTATGAGGAACTGTTTAGTGGGCCCTGCCACTAGTATATGTAGGTAGGGATCCTTAAGGATGATCTTTATCAAGAAGTCCCCTCCGACACAATGGAAATGACCTGTTGGAGCGAGTTAATTTTGAAATTGACAGCAGATATATATATGCTGAGTAACTTTAGGTCTATTCCCATCCTGTACTGTCCTGAAACTTTCTTCTCAAGAAAAACAGTTGAATGCCATCCTAACCCCTTTGCCTGGTCAGGAACAGACTTTTGAGCAAGGAAAAAACATTGTGCTGTAGTATTTCTTTTCTGACAAGATCCTTGGACCAAGGAGTCTGGATAAAATGGAAATGTGGAGGAGTTAATTGGGAAATTAATCATGTACCTCTGATAGATCACCTACAGAATCCATCTGTCGAAACTATCTGTCGGATATTAGAAACCTCCAGTGATCAGGAACAAAAACAGATGACCCCCAACCCACAGGGATCAAATCTACCCCTGATCTGGCATAGTCATGAGCCCTGCTTTTGATTCCACTCCCCCCTGGAATCTGGTGAGTGGACGATCAACATTTACAGGCTGAAATCAAGATCTATTAAAGGCAAAGCCCTGTCGTCTCCATCTGTTTCTTTCAAACTCTCTCATATTCTTTCTAAATGAGGTGTGTCTGTAGCAGAAAAGCCTGAACCTATTTATGCATCTAAAAAGACTTATGTAAGACTTCTTCCATGTACTTCCTCCAAATGGCATCTTTAATAAACAATTCTTTTGGTCTGTTTCTGCATACCAACCTTTCAGTTGCAGGTGACGACTTTCAGCTACCATTCCTACTGAAGACAATGCCTTTGCTTTACCGTTACTATTCCTTACATAGGAGTGGGAATAGCAAATCTGACCCCTTAAAAGACCAACGCATTCCCTACTGCTGCTAAGATTGGAGTGGGAATTGTAAATTTGACCCCTGCAAAGTCCAACACTTTTATTGCATAGTTAGGAGTGGCCATATTTTATTGTATATAATTTTATCAATGATTTATTGTTTCTATTAATAATAATCTTAATCTAATTTATTTTAATAAATTGTTTCAATAATGTGTATATATATATATACAGTTATCTTATATTAATTTCTTTAAATATATTTATTTTTAATTTTATTAATATTTTAAACTTTAATATCTAATTTGAATTCAGTAATTCTATATATTCCTATAAATAGTAAAATCAATACATTTACCTGTTTTTTGAAAATATTTTGGTCCACAATGAATTCTCTCAATGTTTTTGTTGTTCAAACATAGCATATGTAAACACAATAATTTAGTTCCTGATATTTGTTTTGAGACATTTGTGTATGCTGATATTTTTCCTCGATATATTGCCATAAAACCAACTACTGCTTGTTTCACATAGATCAGGAGTAGTCACTTATCCTGTACTGCAGAGGAGTGCTCCTGCATGGAAAAATAAATAAATGTCCACCCACATAAGAACGTCAGCATAAGTTACTCACAAATGCGGGTCACTGCACCGCCGCTTGAAGAGCAGGCCCGCTTCTCAAAAGGAAGTTTCTAAGGGATAGGAAAATAATGTGGGGCCCCTGCACAGCAATACCCTTGAGAAAGAAATATTGAAAAGATAAAAAATAAGGGCTATTAACCCTAAAAAATTAGAGTACCCCAGCAACTTTTGTAAACTACAGAGAAGTAACATTCCAGAGAGGACACAAATGAAACAAAAACACAGGAAGCAATGTTGGGAGCAGTAGAGTTTATAATGGTGGCATGAACATCTTGCTTCATGGAGACAGAAAAGAGCTTGGGGATGTGGTGACCCATTATGGGAAATGAAGGTAAACCTCAGTATAGTAAGAAATGGGATGAAGAAGGAGATGAGGTGGTAATTTTAACTTTACTGGTCAAGCATTGTGTTGGTACATCACAGTTTTCTATTTTTCCAATGAGTCCACACATGAGAAAGTTAATAGCAATCCACCCGATGCTGGTCACTGGCACAATAAATCTTTTTCAGTTTCAGTACTGCACAATTGATCGTCTTGTATTCTAGCATTAAAAGTAAACCAGATTCAATGTTGCAGGAGCAACTCAGATGGGACTGCTATTGTCTCGCTTGTGGAAGCTTTAAGGAAAAAAGTAAATCATCTACCCAAATAAAATGTAAAGACTACTGGAGTGAATTTAAGCCATATGTAGAAACAGCTTGACTTTAAGCTTTTTGGAAGTACACGTTCTACCATGCATTCGATTAATGACGGAAAGAACCTGTGAGCCGATGCATTCCCTCTCCTGAGTGCCTGCACTGTTCAGTCTTCTTCTTGGCCTACATTGTAGGATGTGAACCATGGCTTCTTGGTAGGAGCAGGAACAGGTAGGATATTGAATACTAAATGAGGAGCAGTCTTCTGCTCATTCAACCTGCAATATCCCACCATTCATTGCACAAGGGCAAAAGAAATTTAGTGACCAGAAAGAGGGCATGTCCCTATCAGGAAAGCACAAGTCACCTCTACGTTCCCCTCCATGTTCCCTATTGAAAGGCTGACCAGCTTTCCTACTCCACAGTCAGAGAATGGGCCGAACATTAAAAAGTGGTGGTGAGGGCCTGCTCAGCTGTATGGTCTGAGACACATTATGGGAGGTCCAGCACCTCACCTATACAGTCATGGTTGGGAGGGGGAGAATAAGTATTGTGAAGTGGCAATAATGGCCACAGTAGAACAATTGGAGCAGTGACTTCTGATGCAGCAGCACGGTGCCTTCTACTACAGTTGGCAGTGCAATATCGTGGTTACCAAGGCAAACATATCTTGCCAACCATAAATGCATCTCAGACACTCAAATCACAAGAGCTGCACTTGATGTGCAAATTGTAACCCACAATAGTGGCATAATTACAAATAATGTGTGTGTTCACCCTAAAACATCTGAAAATTAATCAGTGTGTGTGGTAAAACCATCAAGGGAGCGACTGTTTTAAAATGTATACATCCGCAAAATGCTGTGAGCTGATCCAAAAATGTGACGGATAGCCACTGCAGTCAAAGCATGAAGTTACCTGATCCAAACAAGTCAATGGCTAAAGGGGGCTCACCAAAAGTACCTTTCTGGATCTCTAGAAAGCAGTAGGCACTTTACAATCTCCATGACTACATCAGAAGGTTCATCCTCAACATCCTAGAAAATTACGTCAGCTGCCTCTAGTCGGGTGGTCCTTTTATAGGTGGGAGGCACTGTCAGTGCCACGCTGAAGCTGAGATAGGTGTGTGTAGTTGCCATGGTGCATATCTCTCAGAGGAGCAACAGGGTTGGGGCCTTAAGGGCATCAGAGGCAGCCAGGCTCAATTATTTCAAGTTCATGGATCTGGAAGCCTTGTAGAGCTCAGTGCTATGAGATCTTGCAAGACTGGAAAGGTGTCGTTTGACATTTAGAGGCCTAAAGCTAGAAATAACACCATGCTAGGCAATTGAAAACTAGGACCAGAGAAACTCTCTTTAGATCTTCTGCCTCATAATCAGTTAGTCCCAGTTCAAACGTGAAACCCTTACCTTTCACCTAGCCTCAGCAAAATCAGATTGTTTTCAGGACCTCCAGCAATCTGGACAGAATCAGATAAAAAATAAGAAAATAACGCAACAAGTTTGTTGTGCAACTCACCAGGAGCAGCAAGTTATGCATTCAGCTTATGGATAACACAGTAAATGGAAAAATAGTAAGTTCCTTAGAAACAAGCATTAATTTGAGGACTAATTTGATAAATACTAGTAAAACTAATTAATTTAGACTTTGTTGCTATCTCATGTTTTAGTCTAAGTATTAAGAAATTTTGAATACAAAAATGGGAGCAAAGACCAAACTAATATTTAACAGAGATTGTGAAAGATGTATAACATACGATGAATCCTGTTCCGTAGCAGGAATCTTGGAACAATTGGAAAGTAAAAGAAGAAGAAATCCATAAACAAAAGTATGGACAATATGTTTACAAAGTAGAATCAATAAACGTTGAGTTTTTGTGCAAGTTTAATTATAGTTGTTGTACAATATGTGTCATCAGACATTGTTGAAAAGAGATACAAGAGAGATGTTCTGTGATTGACCCTTCTGTGGACTATAGCTTGCTTACCCTTGCATTCAACTGAATAAGGTGTATCCTTCTACTGCCAACATTATGGAACAAAACATTTTTTACTTTAATTTATGTAGTTCTTCTTGGGAGTGCATGTCTTGTTCCTTGCTTTTTTTCAGAGCATGCTGTGCTATTTTCTGTGTTCCCTCTTCACTCACCCCATCAATCTCCTCTCACCCTTCCCCTGGATGGTGGCTTTGGTGATGCCCTGGATATTGGCTCTTTACACTTTGCTATGCCTCCTTGGGCCCGGTTTGTGAGCCCACTCTCCCTCCTCAGTCGCCCCCTCCTGCTCCATGGTGTCAGCTGCTATTAATGTTGTGAATAACAGATGCTTTGTGCTGGAACTGGCAAAGCCAATAGCGGCAATCTGCCATGTTCAAAAGTGTAGAAAATATTGTGTGCTGCACCTTCAAGATGGCTGCTGTGCTGTGTGACTCAATGTATGTTGCAGCGTAACGTTGCATCACGCAACCTGCCGACCATCTTGAAAGTATGGATGTCACATGGCATGCGAGGGATGACCAGAAGGCACCTTGTTGCTCTAACTGATTTTATTTCAGTATTGATATTGGGTAAGGAATTAGCTGGTTTCCGATTCGTTCTTCTTCTCTACTTTCGATTCATCCAAGATAACGTGCCTGCCGGCATCCTCGGAGAAAAGGAGAGACATAGGTAAGTTCTATTCCCTTCCTATTTCTATTTGAGATTGTTAGGGAATTGACACCGTGAACCAGCCACCACATCGTTACCTAGGCTCACCCGAATGTGCAGGGGTATGTAGCCCCAAGCAAGCAATGTTGTGAGGAACCCAGTGTGCTCAGGGGTAGGAACAAATGGAGAACACAAAACACAACCTCTGCTCGAGGGAAACCACAAAAAAACAGAAATGAGTATGGCGAGAACACTCCTAAGTCAGGGAGTTTCTCTCCTTTAGTTTCGTTTTTTAAGAATTAGTGAGGAGACCCTGGTGGTGCATGCTCCCTTAACCTAGGGTGATGCGTCCAGCCGACGGCCCTCCTGGCATGAACGACTGCTCTCCGCTTCTGGGCCACTGCTGGGCAGGAAATGCACTCCGGTTTCTTCTTCGGCATGGACTTTTGGCGACTCCACATTCTCTGATGAGCTGGCCTTTTTTCCAAAGTCTCTGGTGTTTTTTGAACGTTGCGTAGTGACTCCTCCTCTCGGCGCGACCACCATGTACGTCCCTCTTCACTCATTCATATGTCCCGAGCTGCTACTTCCTGACCTGGTCCTTCTTCCCTGTTACTGTCCTCATGGAAAGCCTGCAGGGACAAAATGAGGTTTTGGCATTTTCTGCGCTTGGTGCCTATTTGAACATCGGCCCAAGGGGGAGTGACATGTGAGTCTTCCTCCCCATTGTACCCTGCATCCTGACAATGGAAAACAATGTTTTCTATACTTTCAAGATTGCCACGGCATCGCCTCGTTGTGTCACACAACACAACGGCTATCTTCAAAGTATAGAAAACAACACATTAGAACCCTCTGCCCGATTGGCCCTACTCTTTGTAACCACTAAAACACTTTTTCAAAGTATTAAGCCCATTTAACTATTAGGAAATGGTTTTCCGAATCGTTAAATTGGTTTAGGAAACATTAAGGGATTGCAATTTTGAAGGGGGGTTTTAAGGGCATTCCTTCCAAATACAGGTTTCTTAAGGTATGTATTAATATTTTGCAACTGAAATCCAATCACAAAACATTAATATTTTACCTCCAACTCAAAGGAAGTGGTAACAACCCATTTGCAAAAGGGAAGGGGTCCGCAAGGGACCCTTTCCCCTTTGTGAATGAATGGTGAAAAAACATTTTAAGAGTAAGCAGTGATCCCATGCACCACTGCCGAATCTTAAAAAAGTTTACAAACATTTTCATTTGCTTTTTTTTAATTGCTGGCTGCATTTAGAAAAATAAAAGATTGCTTTATTTAAAAGCAATCACAGACGTGATTGTAGCCAATCATACAGAATTGCAATTTACGATCTCCTTCATTAATATTTATGAGGCAGGTCGAATTGCGACCCGCTAGGATTCAGAATTGTGTGAACCGGCGTATTAATACATAGGTCGGTATGCAAAATAAGAATGCACTCAGTAAAGATTGGTGTGCAAATTGCAACCCCTTTTACCTAATATGTTGTTCGTACACCAGGCCCTATATATTGCGTTGCTTGCATTGAGACCTTTCTGTGGGTCTGTGAGTGGTATATTTATATCCCAGCGGCATTAGTTATAATATATCACGCATCACTTACTCAGCCACTTACTCATCACAGGTTTCCAGCCCTTGCCATAAATAGCTGCTGTGTGAGAAATGATCATTCAACTGGATAGCTCATTTGCACTCAGAAAGAGCATTGACACAAATTCCCTCATATCAGCTTAGGTCAGACAAGAGCTGTTTTATGCCCTGATTACTAATAGTTACGTAAAGGCTTTTAGCTGAGCAGAAAATAACATTATTATCCTTGAACGGAAAAATAAATCACCGTCCTGCACAGGATCCTGGTAAAAAAATGTCTGCAGGAGAAAGCCATTAAGGCCTCAAGATAATTAAGCTGTGTCTGCTCCTAATAAAGGAACACTATACTGTTCCCATAATTAAAACCTCCCCTTTAGTTCAAAGATATGCTTGTGTTCATTTGAATTCAAAATGTTTATTCAACATTTTTATGTAATATTTCTTTGTTGTATAACTGGCACCATGTAAATAATGGAAATCACATCTTTGTCTCATTTGCTGAATATATGGAAGGTGTATAGCAGGCAAGAGTTACATGTGTACTGCTGGGGCTGCTTCTCTGCTTTGTGCTATGTACTTATCTGTACTCATTTGTAATTTCTTGATTGCCTTGTCTTGGAAGGGGAAGGTCTCCTGCATGATGTTCAAATTCAGATTCATTTCTTTATTGAATGTCAGAGACAATCATGAAAGATAACATAACAAATACGTTCAATACAAAAATATACAAAAATTCATACAATGTTAACCATAAAAATCCAGATATCTCCCACCCTAAAAGTCTAAACTCTTACGGTAGGATACAGCTGATTTGAGAATCCTGCATGATGTTCTAAGTGAGCACCCTGTCCTAGATTAACTGAAGAGTGAGCTCTGGAGTGTTTTTGCCCATTTTCTGGCCTTTGTCATGTGAGCATTATGCACGTATGCTTAGTTGTGCTTTAATAATGACCCTGATACCCACAGCAGGGCTCTGTGTTTTTGAGGGCTGTACTGTGTGTGCCCTCCCTAGCGTATATGACTACCGTTAGCTTGCTGGGTTGCACTAGAGTGGCAGCGCAGGCAGAATGTTAATTAATAGTGGCAGGGCAGATTTGTTGTGCCTACTAACTGTGGAAGAGCAGGTGGCCTTCTAGCCAGTGCAAAGGTTTTGCCCAGTCCTATATAACCGGATCCTTCACAAGAGTCTGTGTGCATGGATGGGGCTCTTGTATGTAAAACTTGTGTGCATGGTTGGATGACCCAGGATAGTATGGTTATGATTATGAAATCATGCTGCACCACCAGCCGCGGCCTGTGCAGGTAAGAGCGTGGGTAGGTGGGGCCGGGTTGGGGGGGGATTCGACAGACCACCATGAGAGAAAATTAAATAAATAATTATTTTTCCCTCGTAGTCGTCTGTCAAAATCCTCCTCATGCGGCCCCACTGCTCTTAACTGCACGGGCCGCGGCTGTGCACCATGCTGGAACTTAAGTAGCTTGGCAGACTAGCAGTGAGTATTGCTGGCATTCCTGAAGCCTTTGTGAAGACTCAGTCTCTTTAGATGTCCAAGGACAGCCTTTTACTGTCTCCTGCCCTTGTGTCCTTTGCAGTTTCACCCCCATTTGAGTGGTGGGTGATGTGGGGAGTCTGGACACAGTGATCTACTTAGAAGTGCAGCGTTAGCCTTTGGAAATAGCCAGTCATTTGTTCCTCTGCAGCTGTTACATATCCAAAGGTTAATCAGTAGGAGGTGTGAAAGTTTCCTCACCCTTGTGCCCATGTTTTTGGTTTCTCCAGAGGAAATTCCCAGCCTTACTAAATCCTGACCACAAACTCCACCAGAGTGTGGATGGCCTGTCTGAGAATGGATAAAACAAAGTGGGAGGACTGGCTCAATCCAGTCCCAGGGCTGCAAACAAGGAACACCCAAATTCTCTCTGCAAGGCTAGTATTAGAGGAGGACTGAACTGCCAAATCAGCATTCTAGGACTTTTAGTTGATCAGTGTCGGCACACCCCACAGGGTCTAATTTGTTCTTCAGCCGGTGTCTTCGCAGGCCAGCTGTGTAGTCAGGTGTGGGGACATTACTTGAAGAAGTCCGTAATGATCTACTGGAAGTGCTCCGGTCTGCCTTGGAAAGGAGTCTGTTTTGCTTGCTGATGGAGGTTTCCCAGCAAGATGTGCCTGCTCGAAGGAGAAGCATAGCCATAACTGCTGTGTTGAAGAGCTGGCAAGAGGAGCAGACTGATCCTAGCAACTGAAGTGAGAACCCCACCACAAGCAAAGAGTGAGAGTGGTGCTTAAAGGAGACTGTGGTGATCCCCGGCAGCTTGGTGCATGTCTCTGGCCACCCTCAACTGGGCCATCAGTTTTCTTTGGCCCTTCTCCTTATATTGGAAGAGTTCAGTGAGGTTGCTGGCATTAACTGTGGATTGTCCCGAGAGCCAATTATGATCTGCCCAGGATCTGGTGTGCCCAGAAAGTGTTCTGCACCACAGAAAACTAAATCACAGATGCACAGTTCCTTCTTTGGGCTGATCCCTCCTAACAAGTGAGCCCAATGACCTTTCACCATTAGCTTGCCCCTGGGGATCTAAGAGTACTGGCTCTATTGACATGTGCAGTGCCCTTACAAATTTGTGTCTCACTTTTCTAATATCTGTGGGTGGACTGTACTGTTGCTTTGGCAGACCTGAGACCCTGACTTCAAGAAACCCAACCACTCACCAGCTCAATCATTACACATCCGCACCTTTCAGAAGATGCTATTAGAAGCTGGAGTGACAAGCATTGCTGTATCAGCTCCAGAACTAAGATCCCCTGCATCATGCCCAGGTAAATTAAAGTATATGTATAAAATTGGGTATTAGGTCTGCCCAATGGAGTATTTCTCCCTCCGCTCATGCTGATAGCTGCTTGGCGTATCATTCCACCTTCTAGGCAGTGCTTCCATTGCATGAGGGACTATTTTACATATGAAAAGTACAGTAAATCATTACCCTGTTGGTCTCAATCAATTATTTATCTCCTTTATGCATTCTATGCTGAAACTAATCCTTTTTGCTACATTCATCCCTACATTGGCAAAGTCAAGTTTAATGTCCTAAATAACATTTGTGGAAGCAACACATTCAGCAGCATTTTTGAATGCCTGTGTTTGGAGCCTCGGCTTAATAAAGACAAACCTATTGGCTTTGTCAAAGCTTGCATTTAATTTGGCTCCTTGTTGATGCCTATAAAAGGAGAAGGTTACTTATCTCATTCCCTTGGTTCGGTGCATTGATGCAGACTGGGCCTGGGTCCACCCCATCCCGACATGGGTAGGCTGCTGAGGAGGGCGAGAGGGACCTAACTCCTAAAGTATGAAGGGATGAGGTAAAGGATGGGAAGGTAATGTTCATTTTTTGAGATATAAAAGTGTTTCTTCCATCAGTTAATAACAATTCTCCTGATCTGGGGATTACATATGTTTATTAGAAAATTTCCGGGGTCTGCGTAGCTCTTGATGTCGATGGATCCGCAGAGGCACGGCTTTTGTGCGGGGTTTAGTAGTTTTTAGGTCTCACTGAGCCAGCAATGCGCTGCTCTGCGAGACATTTAGTAAGGGGCTCTTCAAAGTGCTACCAAAGGCTTTTTCCGGCCACCAGCGTGCGGTTACGCGCGCGTGCACGTGCACAGCCGCCATCTGCCTCCCTTCCAGCGCGATCACTGCTGCGCACGCACCACTCGCGAACACTGCTGGGCGCGCACCACTCGCGTGCTTACCACAGAGCACGTCATCGCGATCACTTTCGCTTTCACCGCGATCACTTTTGCTTTCACGGCCGCGTGGCTGTTACTTTTACGGCCGCGCAGCCAATGCTTGTTTCTGTCGTTCTTTCCCCTCCAGCATCAGATTTCCTTGAGCTCCTTTTTTTCCCACCTGTTCTCCTTTTCGCCGCTTCCCCTTCCACCTTCTCACCATTTCACCCACTCACTTAGCCCCCCTCTCTTTCGCCTCCTCGCCCCTCTGATCGCCCCTTCTCTCATGCTCATCGGCCTCCCCTTGTCCGCCTCTATATATTCCTGTTCCCCTTGGCCCCCACCTGTTTCCCCGCTGGTGACCCGCTCTCATCTCGCCCTGCACCCCCTTCTCGCGGCCTCTCTGCACACCCGGCCTCTTCCTTCCAGTCACATAGGCTCCCTCTGGCCTCTCTTTTTCCTCGTTCCTCGATATCTCTCCAAGGCCTTTCGCTCACCCTCTTCCTTCTTCCCCCATACCTCATTTACCCACCTGCTCACTGTCTCACTCCCTGTCTGCATCGGTTTCATCCTCAGTCACTTTCTCTCGCGTCTCCCCTTTTCACAAGCCCCATCCCTGTCTCTCTCTCTCGCTCCCTAATGCCTTCTTTTTCTAATATATTTACATCTCTCTTACTCACCTGGCTTCTCTCTTTACTTTGTTTTGCTACCTCCCCTCCCCACTCCTTTACACCCTTCTCACCTGTATCCCTCCCTGTGCCGCATTCCCCCTGTCTCCTGTTTCTCTTCCTCTCTCTGCTACATTCACCCCTCCCCACCTTGAAACCCTCCTGCTCGCCCTTTTTCACAAGAGCCCCTTTTGAATCTCTCTGCGCCCTCCCTCCTTTCGCGCCCACTCTCACCCCCTTCTCACCTTCTGTCCCTTCTATCCCTCCACACTCCCCCCCCCTCTCACCTGTATCCCTCGCTGTGCACCCCCCGCCCCCTCCTCTCGCTACCAGCAGAAGTTGCTGCCCACATAAGGGCCCCTCTGACTTTAGCCCTGTGCGGCCGCCCCTCGGGCCCCCGCCACCTCGGGATCGGCTACTTCCCTAGTGAGACCTGCATTTGGAATCATTAGTTGGTGGCGGAGACTGGAGCTACTGTGTTTTCTCTTTCCAAAAATAACACTTTATTTTTAAACTTTGAAACAGGCGCTTGTGAGTTGGGGCCCTGCATAGTTGTTTGTATAGGGGTCCGTAAAAACTGCTGACAGGCCTGGTGCTGCTAGACGCTCCTCATGCTCTGCCTTGCACCCTTCTACCCCTCTGCCTTGCACCCTTCTACCCCTCTGCCTTGCACCCTTCTCCACGTCTGCCTTGCACCCTTCTCCCCCTCCGCCTTGCACCCTTCTCCCCCTCCGCCTTGCACCCTTCTCCCCCTCCACCTTGCACCCTTCTCCACCTTGCACGCTTCTCCCCCTCCGCTTTGCACCCTTCTCCCCCTCCGCCTTGCACCCTTCTCCCCCTCCGCCTTGCACCCTTCTCCACATCTGCCTTGCACCCTTCGCCACATCTGCCTTGCACCCTTCTCCCCTTCCGCCTTGTACCCTTCTCCACCTCCGCCTTGCACCGTTCTCTGCCTTGCACCCTTCTCCCCTCTGCCTTGCACCCTTCTCCCCTCTGCCTTGCACCCTTCTCCCCTCTGCCTTGCACCCTTCTCCCCTCCGCCTTGCACCCTTCTCCCCTCCGCCTCGCACCCTTCTCCACATCTGCCTTGCATCCTTCTCCCCTTCCGCCTTGTACCCTTCTCCACCTCCGCCTTGCACCCTTCTCTGCCTTGCACCCTTCTCCCCTCTGCCTTGCACCCTTCTCCCCTCTGCCTTGCACCCTTCTCCCCTCCGCCTTGCACCCATCTCCCCTCCGCCATGCACCCTTCTCCCCTCCGCCTTGCATCCAAGCATTGGCATAGCCAAAAGGTCTCGCTTTTGGGACCTTATAAGTATTTAGTTAAGCAGCACAATATTCTTGGTGCAACAACACCAACTGTTACATGGCTAAACACTTAGAAGGTCCCAAAAGCGAGACCTATTGGCTATGCCAATGCTTGTTTCGGATTGGCAGCAACTTTCAGAGGCATAATTATATTTAGTGAAGCAGGTGGAATGGCACTGAGTTCTAAGCATGTGCGGGGCCCACAGTACCCCAGCTATGGCTGTCTTGTACTACCAAAGAGGGGGCAGAGCGACTCATTTCTTTACATGAATTAAGCCCAATGCCTGTCGCCCAAGCCATTCTTATAGCTTTGGATGACTTGGAATAGTCTGAATTGTCACACTTACAGGAGTGTGATGGTTAGCAGTTATGTTGATACTGTCATTGGCAGCGCTGGCAGGGGCAATGGGTGGTGCAAGCTGCAGTTGCCTCCTGAGAAGGGCCCTGGCACTTATTTATTGTTTACAAATTAAGCACTGGAGATTCTTCTCCCGACAGTGGGCAATAATTCTGTGCAACCTCTTGCGTTTTTCAGAATCCTAATGTGAAGCTGTCAAATGGTTGAAAATGTAAAAATTAAGCTATTAAAAACATAAAACTGGCAACTCGTTAAAGAAAGCTTTTTTTTTTAGATTCCATTTGGAGAAATTTACTACATACACACTCACATCTTTTATTGAGAAAAGAAAGCATGTTCTCATATTACTGTATTATTTCTGTAAACAATTGCCATTTTTTGTTTATTATTTTGGTAGTAGATCCATAAAAATACAGATTGCCTTACATTCATCCTTTCATGCTATAAAGGATGTAAAGGGTTTCCCGAAATCCATGTGTAAATGCTCACAACGTGTAATATTAATAGAGTCTAATACGGACGATCTGGTGCTTTACCTGGTGATTAAAAACTTAAGATGTTCTGAACAAACTTGGTGTTAAGAAGAGCAAACACTGCAGTTAAGTAGAATTATCCTTGTGTTTCCAGCCCAGTGTCATAAGCTGGAAAGTTATGTTCTTCTGTAATGAAAATTGCCTCTGTGCAGCAGTGACTATAACTAGTGGGAAATTAAAGAGAATTCATAAGTCAGCCTAAGCGGATTTCCAAGCATTATTCAGGAACATGTTTTTCTTAAAGGATATTGCTCACTTTTTTGCTAAGACAAAGTACTTCATTTCATATTTTATCATGATTAACAAAAAAAGGAAAATCATTAGCATTCTTTAGCCGCCCTTTCTAATTATTTCCTAATGTGGTCCATTTTCCCCAGTGATGTTACAAATTCCGCTTTTACTCGGAGAGCAATTACAAAAGAAGTCTAGATTTCAGCTCCACAAGTTCCACAAGTGTATGATTGGATTTCACTTCTTTTATCACCAGGGGTTTAAATCATCTCCAGCTACTGAAGTGTTGCAATGTTATGCTGAGGATTCAGCAAATGGTTGAAAAATACTTTCATTTGTTTGAGTGGGGGGCGAGACATAGGCAAGTATATCTGACATGGCAGTTCACTCTGTCTACACACGGAGGTGGGTATCAGGAGTGTTGAATTAAAAAGTGGCACAGACTACCTCATGGCCAGGACAAGGCACCTATAGGTTTTGTACCATGGATAGCAGCAAGCCAAAAACTCAGCGTTGATGATAACAATGATTCTAATTGGTTGGAAAAGTACCCTATCATCATAATGCAGGAGACCTGGGCAGCAGAAGCTTTAGAATCCCCTGGCTACACTATTTTTATTTCTATGCCATGAAGGGCCATATTTGTTGGCCAAAAGGTAGCCTAGTGATTGCGGTGGCTGATTCCTTGGACTTCATTGGCCAAAAAATTAATTGTTCACACATGCAACATCTTAGTGATTGTACTGGAAGTGTCTATGGTTTTACGATAAGTGTTAAACCACAGATTGTGCATTTATACTAATTGCTGGTCAAAAAGTATACTAAAATGACAGGTGCTTTGGCTCTTGACACTAAAGTTGACAGCATTAAGGAGGGTTGGGCACAACTAGAATGTGCTTTCTCTGAAGCAAATCTTGATCATCTGGACAATCTACTGGACAATTCCTACAATTGCTACGGAAGCGGGAAGAGGAAGGATCGGGAGATGACACGGTCTGGTAAGTGGGACTGGGGCCGCTTTTGGGGGGTAGGTGTATTTTTTAAGGGTTGGGGTAGTTTTTAGGGCTCAGGGCTTGGGGTAGTTTTTAGGGCTCAGGGGGTGGTCAGGGTTGTTTTCAGGGCTGGGGGGGTCAGGGTAGTTTTTAGGGCTCAGGTGTGTTGGGGTAGTGTTTAAGGCTCAGGTGGGTCGGGGTAGTTTTTATGGCTCAGTGGGGGTCAGGGTAGTGTTTAGGGCTCAGGGAGGGGTCGGAGTAGTTTTTAGGGCTCGGGGGTTGGGTCATTTTTAGAACTCAGGGCAAGGGGGCTGGGGTGTGATCTTTACCACACATCTCTTTACAAGTCATGCCTTTACCACGAAATTGTGTGGTAAAGACATGCGTGGTAAAGGAATACTTTGTTCAGACGCATTCATTGTTCGGGCCGCATTGTAGAGGCACGTGTGGTTTAGCCATGCGTGCCTCTGTCATACAACCGCTAAATGGTCACTGCATTGGTGATGTCCCTGGAACAAAGCACCTGGTCTAATGACCAATAGTCATGCTTGGATTGTACCTATATTGAGGCGGAGCATCTCTGTAAGATCAAATATTTCAATGGTGTCTAGCGGGCTGCAAGACATTATTCCTCACAATTCATAGGGGCGGTGGTGATTTCCCATCTTGTGATTTATAAGGAGGGCTTGTTCAATCCTCGGTTTCATGGGTCTGAGAAAAAAACACTCCCACTTGGACGCCCTGATTAATTTATAACTAAGCCTGGGCGGAGTTCGCGGAGCGCAGAACTCTGTGAAGTGCAAAAAAAACTCTGCTGCGCTACGCAGAGCTCAGCAAGCGGTGGAGTGCTTTAGATAAATGCTGTTCGCTGTGATTTTCAGTGCCGGCTGTTTGTCCGCTCTGTGCAATCATTGCGAATGGCACCATGCACAGCGCAAGCGGGCGATGCTTCCTTTCTGCCGCTTGAGTAGATTTTCTCGAGCGCCAGCTTTCTCAACGCGAACGGACGGTTTCTCAACGTGAGCGGTTGCGAGCATACGCGACCACTCGCAATGAGAAATCCAACCACCCGCATTGAGAAATCTCTCCGGGTGGTTGATTTTCCACACTCGCACTCGCCAACTTGACGTTGACGATCACGAACGAGGAAAAATCTCGCTGGGAGGTGGATTTTCCTCGCTCGCGCTCGCCAACTTGAAGCTGACGAGCGCGAACGAGGAAAAAAACTTCGGTATGCTAAGCGGAGTGGAGTTTTTTGGAACTCTGCGAGCTCCGCGTAACACAGAGTGCGGAAAACTCTGCAAACTCCGCGAGCGGAGCGGAGTTCACTGCCCAGACTTAAATTATAACCCATCCCTTGATTAAACTGTATCCTTCTTTTTAAAGAAAGTATTTTTGGTCACAACAGGTGGGTGAGTATTAATTATCAAACAGCTAGATCTCAAAACATAAACCTCCCAGGATTTTACCATGAGGAAAGCCTCTTCTGCAGGACCACAGGTCACAAGATGAGTGATATTAGTAGAAGCCTCCATTTGTCTTCTTTGGCTAAGAAAAGACTACTCTCTGAAGCATAGGCAGGAGTAATCTCGGAAAGATAAACTCTTCTAAATGGAAATCGTATGTTTACGAATTGTCTCTAAATATTAAAGATGTTGGTCATATGGTGAGTTGTTTAAATTCTGAAAGCACTGTTGTTACAATCTATAGAGTTGCCATTAAAAAACTCATGGGCCATCGGTCTAAATGGTCTAGTCAGTACCAATCAACATGTTAACTCTTTCTCCTGTCTTACTGTTTTCTGGGATGGCTCAATTTTGGTTACTTATTGAAAGAAGGGGCATAGGGCAGCTCAGGGAAACTACTGACTATGGGCTGTGATTAGCCCTCCCAGCATGGTGCTAGAAAAGCTCTTTTTTGGCAAATATTATGTTCGTCTGCAGAAATTAGATTAATCTAGATAACACAAACTGGCTTTTTACAAATCTTATTACATGCTTCACAACTAGCTAGTGCTTTCAGGCCTAGCAGGGCTGAGCATTGAAGAGAGTTCCCTCCCCTACCCTGGATGTTGTCTCAGGGGCAGTGGGTAACCATCCTACTAAGCTGGAGGGCAGAGGGAGGCCGATGCCTGCCCTCTTTTATGCTAACAGTCTTTCTCAGCATCCTTATTGATATAACACCTATAGTCCTAATTTCTGGAAGTTTAACAATGCTCTGGTCAAAACCATAGTGTACGACTCGATCAAATTCCATTGCAAATATGGGTGCTTGTCCATATATCCTATATTGTTGGTAAAGAACGTGAAGGTTGTCCACTCGTGAGATATGGGATGCAGTATGGTGGTTCCAGAAGAACAAGTACTTTGACATTGTTGATGTTGTGCTTTTAAGAGAAAACCCATCATGTCCATTATACTGGAGCTGGAGTTTGAGTCTGATAACCCTCAGACCCTGCAGGCTGTATGGACCCCTTGTATAATGTGAGCAATGCCAAAGGGGATAGTTTCCAAGCTCTACTGCAGAAGGGTGCCAGACAGGGGCATATTGTAAATAAAGCCTAACTAACAAAATGATGTCTTACCCACATTAAACAATGCATCCAAAAACAAGTACTCAACATATTTTGGTTATAAAAATGACCTGAAAGGAGCATTGAGAGCCTTTAGTATCATGGATATGTTAATTTGCTGGCTAAGCCCCCATGTGCATCTGATAGTTGAACTGTTTAACACAGCAAGGCTAGCTCAAAGTAATATGATCACCTTTCCTCTGAAGACTTAGAGCCTGTTTGCGAGTTTGGTGGTGCAGGAGTGGGGAGGCAGGTCACCGCCCGCTCCCGCATCGCCAAACTCGACCGCTGGGCGCTCGCCAGATTTTGAGTTTCCTTGTTGTCTGGCAGGCGGTCTTTTGGCGTTCCCACGGCAGTGCCTTTGAAAAAGGCACCGCAATGGGAACACCAAAGCAAGTTCCTGCACGGCATAGACTGTTAAGTCCATGCCGTGCAGGAACTGGGCATGCATGCAGACAGGGGAGTACACCATGTGCCCCCCAGCATGCATCCCCATGACCTGAGGCACCAGGGGGCCATGTAGGGCCCCCTTAGTTTCCTCACCGTCAGTAATTTCATGGCAAGAACACCGCCATGAGACCGCTGGTAGTGAGGAAACTTGTAATATGCTTGGTGGGGCAGTAGTGGCCCTGCCAAGCATATTGCGACCTCAGACCGCGGCGCCGCCGCCATGGATTGCGGATCCCAGGCTGTTGCAGCAGTGCCATGGAGATCTGACTGTCGTAGTTGTAATACAGCGGTCGGACCATTGGTGCGGTGGTCCCAGACCACCCCGCACCTCCACCATGGGTTTGGCAGTCCAATGGACAGCCGAACTCATAATCAGGCCCGTAGTCAAGTACCTTGCCTCTTTCAATGGGGTCAGTTAGGGTTCTTGGCTTTACAGCGTTTGTTAGGCCGAGCCACAGTCTATTATGCATGTGGTGTGCTATATTATAGCTGCTTCAAGACATATGATTGGGATGGACTTTGGCATCTTGAACTGTGGTAGTCAGAAAATGCTTCACTCTTTACTATATTTTTCTTTTGGTCTTGAATCTGTTAATCTGTTAATTTGTCATTTTATAGCTATATTTGATATGCTTGTGTTTTCTTGCAAGTTGTATTGTATCGAAAAAACATATGGTGGTTATAGGCAAGGAAAATATTTCCAAAGATGAAGAAAGTGTGTGCTGGATGATCTACCGGAAGAAGTAGCATAACTCTTCAGACATTGACGCCTACAGAGAATGAAGCGAAAATGATGCTCCCGACAGAATTCATTAATATAATAACTTGTTTTATATGACGCTTCATACCGCACTTCTGCTGTTTGTAAGCACTATAAAGAACAGATGTTACTACAACTAAGTTTATAGTCCTGATTTTACAGAGGATGGAAGGATGTAAGTCTGAATGGGCTTTGCTGGGCTTTGAACTTGTGCTGTAACAATCACAGTGTGAAAAGCAGCGAGTCTCCTGGGATCCCCAATGCTGCCCGGCGCAAAGTCACCTTTAATCCACTTTGGATTCACTATCTAAAATAACGAGGCAGGCGCTGGAAGCTGGAAGGCAAGAAAAAGGTTTATTACTCTTAGAGGAGACCACGTCAACTGCTGACACCAGGATGTCTTCAGGGAGGTGTTCTACTGGCAATGCTTCTGACTCTTCCTTTTATACAGTTTTATACAATGTATTTGTTTCTTTTATCATGGTTACAAGCTTGGAGTCTCCGCCCCGGGCAGGTTGTCACACAAGCCTGACATTGTTTTATCAACATGGTTACACAAGCCCAACATTAACTCTCCTCCCACCCAGGTCAAAAACAGAAAATTTAATTGCAGCTGGACCTTGCTTCAGGGTCTAAAAGCGAGTGAGACCGGCCAGATCTAAGAGTCCGTTCTGTTGATAAGAACAGGTCCCATTGTTGGCAAAAAACCAGTCTTGCTGTGTGTAGTGCAATAAACCATGTTTGCAAGAGTCTGTTTGGTATTTGTAACCCGTTTGTGCAGGGATGAGAGGAAAGACGAGTTTGAGGCAGCAGGTGATGTTGATGTTTGTCGTGGAAATAGTTTATAGCCCCCAGCACACATATCAGGTTTGGTCAGAGAGTCAGAAGGCTGCTAGAGGACAGGGTGAAATGAAGGTGACCAACAGAGTACAAAATGGCTGTGGTAAATCAGAATGACTGTAGTTTATGTGCACGTAGGAACTTTCATCAGACAAGATGGCGCAGAATGTTCATGATTCTGTTTTGTTCTTAACAGTCGCCCCTTTGAACATAACTAGCCATCTTGTCAGTCTATTTCGATCTCCATAATGTCCTTTATTTCTTGTTCATACATTACTCTCATTTTTGTTAACTGAGTGTCCATAGTCTTAGGGCGCAAGGCACTTATGCAAAGAGAACACAAAGGTGGTATACAGTGTACACCCAAACAGCAACCACATATTGCCAATACTGGGACCAAGAGAAACATTGATATTTTCCAACCCCAGTCCTTCAAGATGCCCCAAAGCCAACTTCCAATTGTCCAAGTCTCTGATCCTTGATGAATTTCTGAAGACAGTCTGTGGAGATGTTCGATTGCTTCATAGACAGAGGGTGAATTATCAGGGATGTATATGCAGCAACTGGCACCAATGATGCGACATGCTCCTCCACGATCCGCTAGTACCACGTCCAGGACCATGCGGTTTTGTAGGGCCACCAGACGGACCGCTTGAAGCTCGGCAGTGTTGTTGGTGAGGATGCCAGCTGTGACGTTCAGGGCGGTTTCTACCGCTTGAGACAGATGTCTGATGGCTCGGCTGTTTGCCATCGGACCCCATAGCGGGACGAGCCCTTTTGCTGCGTCAACGAACTGTGATGCGGCAGAGTCTGCTTGATCAGTGTCTTTAGAACGCTTTTCTCGATGATGCTCTGCAGGGGCTGTGTAGGTCGGTGGCAAAACAAAGGCGATGTAGCACGTGCCCCCCAGTTTCTTGGGAGCCAGGTGTAGGCTTTGGTTCCACAGACAAAGTACATATTGGGTGATGCAACAAATGCTGGAGGATTGGCAGTGTTCAAAGTCCTTACAATGTTACAAGTGCTGTGACCCACATTCTTAGTCCCACGGCCTTCAATGCATACAAGGCTAGAGACGTTCACCACAGATAGGGCCACAGTCAGTGTTGCAGCAGTTCTTTTCTTCAGGTAGGAAAATGTGGCTCTGACAGGATTATTGAACACTTGTATTTCCACTCGTTCTTTGGAGGGGACATTCATTGGGAATGTCGTATTGGAGGTGTGAGGGCAAAAGGGAGCTGCTGTTCTTCCTGTTTGGTTTAGCCAGAACTCGTTGTAGAACTGAGCGATTGTCCCATCGGAAGTGGCATTGTCTTTGTAACTTTCTTGTAGGAGCATCATCCAGGCAAGGCAAGATCCATGAACAGAAAAGGGTGAAGGGATGAAAGGGATGGAATGTTCAGTGGCATGTGGTAGCAGCCCACAGACCCAACAGTTAGTGGCATTGGTGGCAAGATTGTGCTGGTGCAGCATCTGTACGAAAGAATTATTCCAGAATTCTTTGCGTCGTTCTCGGAGATGTGGCGGTAGTGATACCAGGTAGTGTTCTTTCTTTGTGATTGGTTGCATGGTTGGTGACAATGTTCTGTATGCAGGTGCATTCTCTTCAATGATCCAGAGTGTGACCATTAGCAGGAGGCAGGTGAGAAATGCAGCTACAAGTGCAATTGTCTTTGTACTGTGCAGTTCAAAAGTCTTGGTGTCTTTGCGGTGGCTTTGCAGGTGTTCCGTTTCTTCCATCATCTTCGAGGAGCTCACCAACTGTTAGGACCACAGACTTTTGTCTGGTGTTTTTCCTGGTAGCGTCGTTTGGCTGTGCTACCGATCTGAGACTCTGACTCAGTTAGTGGCCTGGTTGTTGGAGCTCCCCCCTTTTTGTCGATCTTAGGTTGTACCCTTCCTTGGATGGCACCGTGGGGTCGGGAAATTCAGACAGTTGGAGGGTGTCTTCTTGTGGGTAGCAACTCAGAGCTGGTCGGTCTTTTGCGAGTACTTCCTCTTGCACCTCCACCTCTTCACAGGTTGCCAGCGTTGGAGGGACTTTCTTGCAGTGGTGGGCGTGCAGCCAATTTGTTTTTTTCTTCCACTCGGACGGCAGTTCGAGTGGTGATCAAGACTTGCCAGGGGCCCGTCCACCTGGGCTCCAGATTCTTCGTTCTTTGGAAGTTGCGAACTAGGATGAAGTCCCCAGGCTTTATCACATGTCCTGGGCCCCTGGATATGTCAGGCAAGGCTTGCTGCACCCGTTGGTGGATAATTGTTAGCTCGTTTGTCAATTTATGCAGATAGTCTGACATTAATATGTTCGGGACATCGTTAATGGAGGTGGGTCTTGGTGCCGCCCAAATGTTCATAGGCCTGCCGAAGACCACTTCATACGGGGTCACTCTGTGTTTGGTCGGGGTGGAGCGCATTGATAGCAATGCCAATGGAAGGGCGTCGGGCCATTTCAACCCGGTTGTGGCAACTATTTTGGCTAGCTTTAGTTTCAATGTTGCATTGTGTCTCTCTACCAGGCCCGCTGATTGGGGGTGGAAGACGGCATGGAATTTTTGTTTTACCCCAACCCTTTCAGTATGTTCTGTATCACTTCGGCTACGAAGTGTGGGCCGTTGTCGCTCCATAAAATTCTGCAAAGGCCGTACCGGGGGAAGAATTCTTTCAACAATACTTTTGCAGTGGCTATGGCAGTATTGTCGCGGGTGGGATATGCCTCCACCCATTTGCTAAAAGCGCACACAACCACCAGGACATATTTTAGACCATGGCATCTCTCTAGTTGGATGTAATCCATTTGAAGGACTTCAAAGGGGTGATCAGGGACTCCAAACCCTCCCCGTGGTACTACTGTCCCTTTCCCTGGGTTGTGTTGTAGGCATACTATACATTGTTGTACTAGGCGCTTTGCAGATTCTGTTATCTTGACATTATGCCATACTCTTGTGATTAGTTCAATCATGGGGGTGGAGCCTATGTGTGCTGGTAAATGTGCCATGGTCAATATGGGGATGAGGTAGGCATTGGGTAACAGCCATTTATTTCCGTCTTTAGTTCTCCAGCAATTTTCCTCGTCTTTTAGTCCCACCTTTTCCCACTCGGTCAATTCGTCTTGTGTGCCTGTAGTCTGTATGTCCCTTACAGTGGTCCTAGCATCAGTCCATTGTTCAGCTTGTGACCTGGTCACATACATTCGTGTAATGGTTCTGTCTTCTGCTGTGGCTCGGGCAGTAACGTCTGCTAGCGCATTTCCCTGTCCAATGAGATCTGTCACTTTCCTATGTGCTTGGCATTTTATCACTGCTAGCTTTTTGGGGAGGACTGCTTCCGTCAAGGCGGAGACTAAATCTCCATGCAGGATGGGTGTACCGTGTGAAGTCAGGAACCCTCTTTCTTTCCATAGAATCCCGAAATGGTGAACCACCCCGAAGGCGTATTGGCTGTCGGTGTATATGTTAACTGTCGTGCCAGCTGCTAAAATACATGCTCGTGTGAGGGCAATGAGTTCTGCTGCCTGGGCGGAACGTTGGGCAATACGGGCTGTTTCTAGAATGGTTCGGGCTGTGGTGACAGCGTATGCAGCTGAGGTGGTGCCGTCGGGGAGTTTGATGCACGAACCATCCACCCATAGTTCTCCATCTGGCTCTAGAAAAGCGGTGTCTCTGAGGTCTACTCTACTTTTTGTTTGTTCATCGGTTAGTGTCACACAGTCGTGTAGTGGAGCCACGTTAGAATCGTTCTCGGGTAGGGGTAACAGTGTGGCTGGATTGAGGGTGGTGCATCGCTTTAGGGTAATGTGCGGTGCTAGCAGGGTCAACTCATATCCTGTCAGTCGGGCGCTAGTCAAGTGTTGGGTTTTGGTCTGGTTCAGTAGTGTGTCGACTGCATGGGGTACTAAAACAATGACTGGATTGGAGAGCACTATTCCTTCGCTCTGGCGTATTGATACCGCTGCAGCTGCCACAGCGCGCAGGCACGCTGGCAGTGCTCTGGCTACTGGATCGAGGGTGGCAGAAAAATATGCACAAGGGCGTTGTTTGTGACCAATTGATTGTGTTAGGACAGACAATGCACATCCCTCCCTTTCGTGTGTGTAGAGGAAGAATAGTTTGGAGTAATCTGGGGTTCCTAGGACTGGTGCTGAGCAAAGGGTATTGCGTAGTTCTTTAAAGGCTGTCTGGCATTCGGGGGTCCAGGGGAGAGGTGAGGGGATGTCCTTAGCTAGGAGGGAGAGAAGGGGTTTGACAATGAGGCTAAAGTTCGGTAACCACTGTCTGCAAAACGAGGTGAGGCCTATCAAAGAGCGGACTTGCTTCTGATTTTTGGGGACAGGGGTGTCTAGAATTGTCTGGATCCTGTCAGGCGTGAGTTTTCTCCCTTCTTTTGATAAAGGTGACCCAAATAGGTCACTTGTGATTTACAGAACTGCAGTTTCTTTCGGGAGACCTTGTGACCATTCTCAGCAAGGAAATGGAGTAGTTTGATGGTGGCTGTGACGGCTATTGGTATGGTGTCTGCTGCTAGAAGGATGTCGTCTACATATTGTATTAGTGCCACTCCATCTGGCAATTGTATGGCGTCCAACTGTCTTTTAAGCGCCTGGCTATAGATACTTGGGCTCTCAGTGTAACCCTGAGGTGCTCTATAAAATCTATACGAACGGGAATTTAGGGTAAATCCAAAAAGATAGCGGCTGTCCTCGTGTATAGGTATGGAAAAGAAGGTGTTCTTGAGGTCGATCACAGTGAAGGTGGTGGCAGTGGAGGGGATTAAAGTCAAAATTGTCGTGATGTCGGAAACTACTGGGTATTGTGGTACTACGATTTTGTTTACCTCCCGCAGGTCAATGATGAAGCGGTAGGCTTTCCCATCTCCCTCTCCCTGTCTCTTTACAATCGGTAGTATGGGACTGTTACAAATGTTGCTCACTACTTCCTCTACCACCCCTGCCTCTACCAAAGAGTGTATGATCTCTGTTAGTGCTTTCTCACCCTCTGGCGATATTTTGTACTGCGGTACCTTCGGTAGGGTTGCGTCCTGTCGTATTGTTACGTGTACTGGGTCAATCATCATTCGTCCTACGTCTGAATCAGCCCTAGCCCATAAGTGTGATGGCAAAGTGTCCAGTAGGGATGTGTCAGTCTCAGAGATGGAAAACATGTGCTGAAAAGGGTTCTCTCTATGGCGTTGGGGGTTGTCATACAGGATGACACGCACTCCGTCTGGTGAGCATCTGATAGTCGCATGGAAGTGTTTCAAAAGGTCGAGGCCCATAATGGCGTCTGGGGTGTTAGATGAGAGGAGGAATGTCGTTTCGACGCCATTGCTGTCAAGATTAAAAGGGATGGGTCGGGACAAAGGGTTGGTGGAGGGCGTACCGTCAAATCCTATTGAGGTCACATGTGAGCCTGACAAGGGTGCCCTTGGAATCAGTCGTTTGGATAGTGCACTACGTGTTGCTCCTGTGTCTACAAAAATGGCGACCTTGTGCCCAGGACCTCAGCGGTAACATAAGGGCCTTGCTGATCAACGCAGAGCTCGACTGGATCCCTCCCTTGCCCCTGGCTGTCCTATGCAAAGTCGTACGTATTGTCATAATCTGTCTGTTGGTACTGATTCTGTCTGGGATGGTCAAATGCGTTCACTCTTCCTGGCCTTTCCTCGCTTGCTTCACTCGCGTACCCTCTCCCACGTCCTCTTCCTCTCTGTCCACTTGCTATTTCCCTCGCCCCTCTGCCCCTAGCAGCTCCTAACAAAGCCGGGCATTGGGATTTCCAGTGTCCATATTTTTTGCAAAATGCACATTGATCCTGTCCTAGGTCTTGGCGTCCTACATATGATGTAGATGGATTGTTCCTAGGTGGCTGTACTCTAGGGGTATTCTGCTGGTTTCCTCCCCTATATTGCTCCCCTCCTGTATTCGCCCCCTGGAGTTGTGCTATCATTACCCTTTCCTTCAAGTCCTTCTTTTTCCTTTCTGTAGCCCTGTCATTTTCGTTTCTCTGATGCTCGTAATACTGGGCCATTTGGAGAATGGCCGTCGGTTTAGATGCTGCCCAACTACTTTCGCTGGCTTGTAGTTTCTGGGATACATCTGGCAGTAATCCTTTGACGTAGTTCTGCACAAATAAGTGGTGTCCGGTTGCGGTGGACATGTCTTGTCCACTGTAATCAGAGAACACAGTTTCAAATCTGGAGAAGTACTCTGAGACGTCCTCTTGTGGTTTCTGGCAGCATGCGGTTACTATGGACCAGTCTATCTTTTTCTCTGGGATCAGCGTTTTCACTTTCTGCACTATTTTGTCAGGGAGGTCTAATATTGCTTTAACTGGTTTTTGACCAGGGTTCCGCTGTTTATCTAGTGTGTCGAGTTGTTCTCAGGTATGACCAAACAGTTCGGTATGGTTTACTTTCTTTTTTTTTATATAACTTTTTATTAAACATACATCGGACACATGGACAATATACAGAGGAAACATCAAGGTATACATCACATAAATCTCAGGGGTATTTTCTAATCATTTTACACAGAAGGAATGTTACGGAGGGAGGGGGATGTCATGTTCAGCAGTACAGGGAGGGGCACAGATTTCTCCTCGATAAGTATTCCATGGGCCCCATATTCGTGCCCATTTCCCAGGGCAACCCCTTGCCAAATATACAGTTTTTCTCTAAACATACACCAGTCTAAATCCTTTCCCCAATCATCCAAAGCAGGTGTGTTCGCCGCTCCCCATAGCTGTGCAATGTTCCTCTTGGCGAGCATGAGCCCAAGTGTAACCCATTGTATATGGTGGATGTTTAGGTCAGTAGGCTCCCATATATTCAGGAGGCATCGTCGTGCCTCTGGGAGGAGACGCACTGATAGCACCGAGTTGATCACGTCGTGGATTTTTTGCCAGTAGAGACCCACCTGTGTACACTCCCAGATAATGTGCATGAATGTCCCTATGTGTCCACACCGTCGCCTACATTCCCCACTGTCCGCAAGTCCCATGCGGATAAGACGAGGTCCTGTGATATAGGCCCTATGTAGGATTTTAAGTTGGACAAGTCTGAGTCGTGCTGAGATGGCTACCACCCGGGGGAGGAGACCGCATCCTGCCAGTCCTCATCATCTATCTCCACTCCGTCTGCTACCCATTTACTCCGCAGGGCCTGGAGAGGATCTTCGGTGTTATTGACTAATTTTTGGTAGATCAGTGAAATAGTTTTATCAGGTAGGTGGCCATCGAGTATCCTGTCTTCTAGTGGGGAGGCGTCAGGAGGGAGCTTGCTCTCGGGGAGTGCCCGTAGGAGCGAATGGGATATTTGCGCATACCGGAAGTACTCAGTGTTTGCAAGTGCATATTCCGCTTGGAGCTCGGTGAATGTCTTGATCCCTCTCGGGCCCCAGATGTCTTTAACTTGAGAGATGCCAATACGATCCCACCTGTCAAATCCTTTTGTTTTCCACAGGCTACCTAATATCTCTGAGTCCCATAGCGGGGTAGACATTGTTAATTGTCGGCCCCACCCGAGTGAGGAGGACGCCTCGTGCCAGATCCGGACCGCATGCCTAGTAGGCCCCGTCAAGATATATTTCCGGGGTCTTGCATATAGTGCCCTATTATAATTACCCCCAGGTAGTATCCACTTATCCATTGCATAGCCAGGATCCTCAACTCTTCCATAGGTACCGTGATTAACTGCTACCAATTGCGCAGCCCAATAATATTTTTTGATATCCGGGAGGCTGATGCCTCCATCATACCAGTTTAGCGTCAGTTTGGTTAGGGCGATTCGAGGTCGCCCCTCCCAGAGCAGCTGCCTCTGTAATCCTTCAATTTCCTTAAAATATTGCGGGGGGATGGGATCCAGAGTATTATGTAATATGTACAGGAATCGCGGCAGGGACATCATCTTGAACAGAGTAGCTCTACCCAAGAGGGAGATGGGAAGTGATTTCCACCTGGCTACATCTGCTTTCAGTCTGCTCAGAGGGGGAAGGAGGTTACGGTCATAACGTGATTGGGGATCTAGGGAGATAAAAATACCCAAATACTTGAAGCCCACCGTGGTAATTTGTATTGGACAATCGCGGGGGAGCAGGGGTCGATCCCCCCTCAAGACAAATAGGGAGGACTTATTCCAGTTGACCGTGAACCCAGAGAGTCTGCCAAAGACTTTGAGGATATCTAGCACTACTATCAAAGATCTTCTGGGGGACGCAAGGTAGAGCAATATGTCATCTGCGTATAATGAGATGCGGTCCTCACATTCCGAAGACCACTTCAATCCTCTCACTCTAGGGTCACGTCGTATCCATGCTGCCAAAGGTTCAAGAGCCAATGCGAAAAGGAGGGGGGAGAGCGGGCAGCCCTGACGGGTTCCCCGGCTGAGCTGGAATGTGGTGGAAATCTTATTGTTAACCACTACCTGGGCCAAGGGTTCATTATACAAAAGTCGCACCCACTGAATAAATTTCGGGCCGAATCCCAGTTTTGACAGCACCGCCCAGAGATATGGCCACTCGAGTGTGTCGAATGCCATTGTCGCGTCTAAAGAAGCTATTATCGCAGGTTCCTGAATGGTATGTGCTCTCCCTATCACTCCATGCACTCTTCGGAGATTCAATGCCGTGTTTCTGCGGGGTATAAATCCGGACTGGTCCGGGTGGACCAGTTCACCAATTACTTTGATGAGGCGATTGGCCAAGAGTTTGGCGAGAATTTTAGGCTCCGCATTCAGGAGGGAAATTGGCCTATATGAGGCACATTCCGTCCTGGGTTTACCCTCTTTATGAATAGTCACTATGGTGGCTACCCTCTGATCCCGAGGCAACATGCCCAATTCCCTAGACTCCTCAAACATAGATTTTAAATATGGCGCTAGTTTATCAGGTTGTAGCTTATAAAGCTCAATGGGGAGCCCATTGGGGCCAAGGGCCTTGCCCGAGTTCAGGGAACGGATTGCTTGCGCAATTTCGTCCGCTGTTAACTCGCCATCCATAAGGTTGTGATCACTTAGTGACAGACAGGGGAGTGTGATGTCTCGTATCATTTCTTGCGAGTCTGCCTCAGAACCCCCGGCCAATGTGGTGTATACTGTCTGGAAGTGGTCAGCAAAGCCATCAACAATTTCTTGGGGGTCTGTGATGATAGTGTCTGTGTCGCTTCGGAGTTCAGGGACCAATCTACTCGCCAGTTCCTTTTTATCAAGCCATGCTATCAATTTCCCTGCTTTGTCTCCTAAGTCATATAGTCTACCTTGTCGTTCTCTACCAATGATCCTTGCTTTCTCGGTGACCATTGCCTTATACTCGTGTTGTTTAAGACTCAGCAGATGAAGCCTCTCTGGGGTGACTCCCGCCTCCAGATCACTTTCTAGCCTGTTAATCTCGGCCTCCATATCTGATGCCTCCTTCTGGTTCTCTTTTTTAGTTCCCGCAATCAGTGAGACTGCCTGGCCACGTATCACCGTTTTAAATGCCTCCCATAGAGACTGAGAGGAGAGCACCGAACCTTCATTTTCGGTAAAGTAGTCACTCATAGTTTTGATAAGGTGCGTGCGGATTTTGGGATTGCGGAGATGCCAAGGATTAATGGGCGCTATTTTACCCACTGTATTATGGCTAAGGGCAATGTGGATCCACAATGGCGAGTGATCCGATATCCCCCTGGCCATGTGCCAGATCTCATGTATATATTTGATCTGCTCTGCCGGCACCAGACAGTAGTCCAACCGAGAGAGACTATGGTGTGCGCCGGAGTGGAAAGTGTATTGGGCCTGGTCTGGATGATAGGACCTCCACCCGTCCACCAACCCCATAGCGTCAAGAAATTCGGGCAACCACCGGGAAGAAGGCCCTATATCCCGCGGAGGGAATCTGTCGAGTGTACCTGAGACTACGGCGTTGAAGTCGCCCCCCAGGAGAAGAAGACCCTCCGGGATAGAGAGCAATATCGAGCCCAGGTCAGTAAAGGTAGAGCACTGCAGTCCAGGGGGGACATATATTGACATGAGAGTGATGGGCTGGCCTTCCCACATCCCCGAGACTCCAACGTATCTGCCCCTGTTATCCACCCAAGTCGATGTGATTGCGAGGGGAAGGGAGGTCTTAATCATGATACCCACTCCTCGGGACCCCGTCGTGAATCCCGCATGTGCAGCCATTTTATAGCCCCCTCTTTGCATGGCCTTACATACGTTTCCCATTAAATGTGTTTCTTGCAACAGGACTACGTCTGGAGCCCGTTGTTTGCAGTATTGAAGTACCACACTGCGCTTTATCTTGTCCCCCAACCCGTTGACATTCCAGCTCAAAACTTTAAGATGTTTGTCCCCCATGGTGCATGTTGTAGATAACCTCGGATTGCTGTTTCCTCACCAGCTATTTCTGAGTCGGACGCCGATGCAATAACAATAACATAAAACCAATATAACACTCCCACCCAACTTCCCCCAACCTGCTACCCTGCCCTCTGGACTTTAAACTGCCCATTGAAAACTTGCAGAGTGCCTGTCGCCCTATTGTGGTCTAATAGTAGAACTTGTGCGGACGTGGCTTCTCGTCCCTCTGCTTCCTCCTCTGAGGATGAGCTCCCTTACTGCCCCCTAGTGCGTAAGTCCGCGCCGTTGATAATACCCTTTAATGAAGGAGTGTAACCCCTATGGGACTGGCCGTCACTCCCCCTCAACCCATCCCCGACCCCAGCAGGGAGTATTATACATTACATTCGGAGCCATAGTTAGTCTGTGTAGATCGGTTAGATAGGAGTCCGGGAACCTGCTTCTCCTCCCGCGTCGCCACTTCGCTCTGTCCGCCCCATGTGGTGTTCAAACCAGTCATCTGCCTCCTCCGGCCGTTCGATAAACAAAGCCCTCCCCTCCGCTTCTACACGGAGACGTGCAGGAAACAGCATTGAGTATTTCAGGCCCGCATCTCGAAGCTTACGTTTTATCATCATGAAAGATAGTCTCTGTTTCTGCACCCGCTGCGTAAAGTCCGGGAAAAAGGAGATGGTCGCGTTTTCGAAGCGGAGGGGGGTCCGGTTACGGGCATGCTGGAGTACGGCATCACTGTCGCGAAAGTTGAGGACTCTTGCCAACATCGGTCGAGGAGGGGCCCCCGGCCTAGGTGGACCACCAGGAACCCTATGTGCCCGCTCCACAACAAAGAACTTACTGAGTCCCTTGGGCTGTAGCTGCTGTAATATGAGGTCTTCGACAAATAGGTCCGGTGCCTGCCCTTCCGCTTTCTCCGGCACCCCCAAAATGCGAAGGTTGTTGCGCCGGAGGCGCCCTTCATAGTCGTCCAGCTTAAGTTCAGTGGCTTTGCGGAACGTCTGCATGTCCCGGAGCTCTCCCTGCACTTGGTTCATATCTTCGACCAAACTAGCAGTAGTCAGTTCCACTTGCGCCACTTTTTCATGGACCTTAGAAAGGTCTGCCCGGATTAGGCTGACATCAATCGCCATTGTGTCTATTTTATGTTCCAATGTGGTCTGGACCGTTGCGATAGCCTTCATTACATCTTTTAGGGATAACTCCGGTTCCTCTGCACTCTGTTCGGCTGCTGCCCCTCCCAAGGATTGCCGACCCTGCAGAGCTTCCGTGGGCAAAGCATATCGGTCCAATTTGTTAGTTTGTATTATTTTGGACCCCCTAGTGCCTGTCCCCTTCCCTTTCTCCATGATAGTCAGTAGTTGTAGCCACCACGGTGACGCTGCGTTCCACCGCAGCCCCTCCTCGGATCTTATGCGGTCGACAGTCACGGCAGCGCCAGTGGCCGCGAGGGTTCCCGCTGTTCTAGGCGCCGCTTCTCTTCGCCACTGGCCACCTTAGCGCGCCGGGGCAGGGCGTCGTCTCACAGGCGTTCGAGACACCAGTGCACCCCACGCACCAGTCCGTCAATGCGCACCTCAGCCAACACCCAGCTGTACCCACAAATTCAATCCGCCAGGAATCCTGCCCACCGAGCCGTCACCTCACCAGTCGCTCTTGGGCTCTCATGGATCCCCGCGAGGCACGTCCTTCATCCGGCGTTGATTAGGGGCACGGGTCACCCAGACACCCACAGCATTATAGAGCCCATCAGCATCTCCAACCAACCGCTGTATCTGTATCTCCGGCAGGGACCAACACCAATGCTTTACCTCCTCACCTCACCCGGGATGGCAACCACGTGCCTACTCCTAGGGTCGTGGGGGGCTCCGGTAATGTAATCCTGGGGGGCTGTAGGTGGGGGCGCCCCAGCCGCGATCCACCGGCCTCCTCCCCTGTTTCTGCCTGCAGGCAGGTCGCAGGTCGTGTCCCGCAGGCTCCGCAGCCACAGTCTCGAGCTCCCAGTCTCGGGCCCTCAGCACGCCGACGTCGGTCGGCTTTCCTCCGTCCGGCCGACAGTCTGCCGTCAACAGCTGTGGCAGCCAGACAGACACAGCCCCGCTCGACCCTCCCGGGTCTCGCTACCGTGGCGATCCTCCCGTCGTCCACGCGCGGCTCGTCCAGAACGGCCACTCCTCTTCACGGACCCGGTCTGGCCGCAAAATCGAGCCCCCGGCTTCACTTCGTCAGGTAGGCCCGAAACCACCGGGGCCCGTATCTCCGCTCCCCGCTGTCGTAGCTCCGCGGGCGTGGGGTGACGGCGCACCGCTAGTGTTCCGGCGCAGGACACCCGCTTCGGGAAGCAAGGATATGTGGTCAGGATAGACGGAGGAGGAAGGAGGATCACGGAGCTAGTGGCTTAAGCGGCCATTTTGCTCCGACACTTGGCCACGCCCATGGTTTACTTTCTTAACCTGTTTCCACACATCTGCTGGCAAACATAACCCGAAGAACAAGTCTATGTCGGCAAGTGTCATTATTGTTGATCCCAGAGCGGTACCTAGCTCGGTGTAAAAGGCGGTGGGGTTCTTTCGTAAATCCGGCAAAGATTTACGGAAGGTCAGGATGTCCTGTCTGTCCCATGGCTGATACACCCAATTGTAGACCACCCTTCCTCTAGCGTCTTGATGGTTTATATCGTCATTAGTCCCTTGTCCTCTAGGAGGTACCCAGTAAGGGGCAGCTTCTTTTATTGGCATCATGCTATCTGTTTTTTCCACTGGGGGTCCTGCTACCTTAGTTGTCCTGTCCCTATCTACCTGTCCTTGTTCAATGAGGTGACGCAATACTTCTAGTGTGGATGAAAATAGTTCTGCAACATCGTTGTCGCCTTCATCTCCGATGTCTACCTTCCTGTAGAGAGCCACTAATCGCTCGGGCCCTACGTTTTGGTACTTCTCTTCATATGCAGTAAGGGTGTGGTAACAGAGACGTACAATAAAGTATCGTTTGCGGTTTTCAACATAGGAGTCGCATATGTCTGTTACGTGTTCTTCTGTTTCTTTCCTATCTATGAGGGTTTTAACTATTTTATCAATGCCTGCTCGCTCATTTTTACTTAATCGCGGGACCCTGGGCGCTCCTATTTCCTTGGTTCCTACCTCTACTACTGCCTCCTTTGATGAGGCATTTGGTGTGGGTGGCTCGGTGGGAGCAGAGGTGGTGGAGACTGAGGCGATTGTGCCATCTCCAGCTATACTTTGGGGGTCCTGGCGTTGTACTACGGGATGAGTAGGGGCATAAGGGGGTGGCATGTATATCATTGGGGGACCTAACAATAAATCATCATCTACCCCCTGTTTTGCTGGTAACTCGGGGTAAAGAGTTAAGGGCGTTCTAACAGGGCATTTACCTGCTATTTTTGATTCCTGTTCCTTTTTATCAATTTCCTTTTCTTTTAGTTCTTCTTCTAACTTTTTACAGGCTTGGTAAGCTAATTTTCGCGTTTCTTTATCTTGTCTAGCTTCGTCTCTTTTCTTTCGTTGAGCTGCTTCTTTTCGCCATAAACCAAAACTATCAAACATGGCTGGTCTAGCTTTCTTTTTGTGGAGAGCTAATTCTAACGTTTCTATTTTAGCGGGATCGAAAGATCCCGTCAGTGGCCACTGATTTACCCGGTCCTTCCTAGTGTACTTATGCCATAGTTTGCTATAAGCTACGGTGGCTAATCCATATTTTACGTACATGTCCTTGTTAGGGGTGCCTTCCGGCGGTGCCGGATGACTGACCTCTAACAAACGGTCCGGTCCAAAACAATCAAACAATCTAGAGAAAACAGGCATGACGTATTTAGCGGTCAAAATGAATATCTCAATTAATGTTAGACAAAAGTCTGCACTACCTGTCCTTCGCTGTCTGCAAAGAGAGAATATTCCTATTCTACGTTGTTTGTAAGCAGGGAATGTCTCAAATAACTCAAAAAGGAATACTAGTATTTCTATCAATCAATTTAAGTCATGTTTTCTCACGACCTTACCCGGACCGTATGGACAGTTCTTAGTCTTCCCCTTCCAGCGCCTGGTTGTCCTCTCACTCCAACAATCAATGCGGCGTTCCTGTAAGGCCCCAGTCAGGGCCGCAGGTCACTCGAGAGAGGTCCGTTCGGAACCGGTGAAGTTCAGTCAATTGGCAGCCAGACGAGGGTCTCTTTCAGGCAGGTGCACTCCAATCATTTAGTCGTTCACTCCGTCGTTAGGACCTCTCTACTGGACCCACGTGTCTCTGATGGGCCCCCCGTTGGGTCGCCAATTTGTGAAAAGCAGCGAGTCTCCTGGGATCCCCAATGCTGCCCGGCGCAAAGTCACCTTTAATCCACTTTGGATTCACTATCTAAAATAACGAGGCAGGCGCTGGAAGCTGGAAGGCAAGAAAAAGGTTTATCACTCTTAGAGGAGACCACGTCAACTGCTGACACCAGGATGTCTTCAGGGAGGTGTTCTACTGGCAATGCTTCTGACTCTTCCTTTTATACAGTTTTACACAATGTATTTGTTTCTTTTATCATGGTTACAAGCTTGGAGTCTCCGCCCCGGGCAGGTTGTCACACAAGCCTGACATTGTTTTATCAACATGGTTACACAAGCCCAACATTAACTCTCCTCCCACCCAGGTCAAAAACAGACAATTTAATTGCAGCTGGACCTTGCTTCAGGGTCTAAAAACGAGTGAGACCGGCCAGATCTAAGAGTTCGTTCTGTTGATAAGAACAGGTCCCATTGTTGGCAAAAAACCAGTCTTGCTGTGTGTAGTGCAATAAACCATGTTTGCAAGAGTCTGTTTGGTATTTGTAACCCGTTTGTGCAGGGATGAGAGGAAAGACGAGTTTGAGGCAGCAGGTGATGTTGATGTTTGTCGTGGAAATAGTTTATAGCCCCCAGCACACATATCAGGTTTGGTCAGAGAGTCAGTAGGCTGCTAGAGGACAGGGTGAAATGAAGGTGACCAACAGAGTACAAAATGGCTGTGGTAAATCAGAATGACTGTAGTTTATGTGCACGTAGGAACTTTCATCAGACAAGATGGCGCAGAATGTTCATGATTCTGTTTTGTTCTTAACAACAGCATAATCACTGAACCATCCTGATGCCTGGACATTTCAAGATGTATCATGTTTGAGCATTACCTTAGGCTGCTAAAACTATGTACCTCCCTACTCTTGTTCTGTTGTATGTCATTCTATCCTCATTTGGCTCTTCTCACTCCCACAGTATCCTCCTAGGCTCCCTGATCATACATCTCTTATCCCGATTTATTAGGGAAAGACAAATTGTTATTATTATTTTTTTTTTATAAATTGTGTTTACTTTCTGCATTTTACAGAATCTGTTAATCATTGTAAATCAATGAGTAAACACATTTCTGGCTTTTTTTTGGTCTGATAATTTTTGTCTGTTGTCCTTTTTCACAGACAAATGTTAAGTTTTACTCCTATATCAATGTTTATAAAGGTAAACCACACAGTAACAAGGGCTACCTACGTGCTTAGCCATTGGGTAACAAAGTTAAATGAATACAGTCACAATATGTCATATGGGATTAAATAGGGAGTTTTACCATATTTTGCAAATAAATTCAAAGAAAGCATTGGCAAAGCCAATGGGCAATAGGTTTAGGCTCTATAAGGTCGAGATATTTGCCAATGTGACAATGAGTTTTCCAAAATAGCCACGGAAGTACATGCAAGCACTGTGACACATGTATGGTAATTACTGTTCTGACGTGGTTGAAGGTAAATAAATAAAAGTGAAAAAAGAAGACTTGTAAAACAAGATAATAGATGATGGGGGCGGGCTAAGGAGTAAGGCGGCAAATATCGGGGCACAGGGAGGGAATAGGAGGGCAATGCAAGGAGCACACAGAGCAGACAGAATAAAATAAATTATGAGGAGCTTGATGAGGAGTGGGGTGGGAGCATCGGCAAGCATGTAAGGGAGAATGAAAGGATGCTTGCAATGAAAAAAAGAAGGGGGAGGAAGGCAACATAAACTGCTATGGAGAGATGTATTAAAAATAGAGGGCCTCATTTACAATATTTTGCCACAGGGCAGCGCCGCAAGCCTTCCTACTGCGTTGTCCTATGGCAAAAGAAAAGCGCAGGAATGTGCTGTATGTATCAGATACACTGCATTCTTGTCCTCTCTCCCTGCGCTAGGAATTGGCTGCTATGCGCCAATGCAGGCACCCTTGCACCAAGAAGCGAGGTTGTCTGTGTTGGGGGAATTATTGTTTTTGTGCAGGAAGGGAGACTTTCCTGCACAAAAACAATCAATGGAGGTGATGTTCTCCTTCTATGTGTGCTGCTGAATGAAAGAGGAAAAACGAGGAGAAACAAAGTTGTTTCTCCATGTTGCGCCTCCCCTATGCCTCCCCTGTGGAGGCGTAGGCTTTTGAAGCATTCCCAAGTTTACAGAATGTTGTAAATCTGTGAATGTGTCAAATGCCATGGGTGTTACATGGGAACACCCACTGTAACGCCCATGGCACCCCTCCCCATCGCAGTGTGAGGCAACGCAGTGACTTGCACTGCGTTGCCTCACACCATATCTACAAGGCCATGAAAAGCCACGGAGGGTGGCTTTACGTGGTCTGGTATATATGGCTAAATGCTGTGCGCCACCGAAACGTCACAAAAAGTGCCGTTCCGGAGGTGCAGGGGCCTTGTAGATGGGGCCCATAATTCCCTCAAGCAGGCAGTGGAAAGATAAAACTCATCCAGTCAGAATGCTGAGCCTGAAATCCTCTTAGAACGGACAAACACAAGAATAGGAAGGAACGACACTGAATCAAGAACAGACAGTTCAGAAAGAGAGGCAACACATGTATCCAGTAATGAGTAAGGGGCTGACCAAAAGCCCTCTCTATGTGTATATAAAGTATTGAAAACAATAGGTCTAGTCAGCAGACAGCTAAAGCTGTCTAAAATGGTGCGCTAATATAGGAAATAAATCATGAATCCATTTTTAAAGCACCTGTCATATCGCAAATAGAGACAGCACAAAACCAAGCTAACATAAACATATCATTACATATAATATCACCTATGTACTAGTAAAGGTGAAGTGCCTAAACAAATATGAGCAGCAATAAAAGAGGTAGTGCTCTGGAATGTTTAGACAAGAATGTTCCTAGACTTCGACATTTATTTCTAATCTACATATTGGTACTTGAAGAGAAGAAAAAAAGGGGTTATCCAGAAAGCGAATCTCTTGTCTACGGTCATCAATTTCTGATTCTAATGCTAACTGGAAAATGTAAAGTAAAACACAACAAGGCAGCCTGAGTTATCACTGGTGCTGGGATTTTAAACATTTAACTCTGTACTTTAATGTACAAAGATGTACCACATAAGCAGTTTACAAAATGTGTGCTTAACCTAGCTAATGAAAAAATGGTGCATTGATAAGACAATCAAGGTATCAAACTACATAGGCCAACATACTGAAGTACAAGCATTTGCAAAGGCAATAGATGTCTTCTTTGGATTCCAATGCAAACCTGTTGGCTTGGCTAATGCAATTTCAGCAAATAATAAAATAAAAAAGGCACAATGCAACCATAACACATGCATGTGCATACTACATAACGCTATGAAGTTCCAGTGTGATGACATACACACGCATAATCATACATACGTGTGCATATGGCATGACATACCTGCCTTTTTCCTTTCTATGGACCACTCCAAGATGGTGGACACCAATCTTGGTGCAATAAATAAACGCAAAAAAGTGGTAAATGTGTTGAAAATGAAGTTGCCCGGAAGCTGTTAATTACACAGAATATATTCGAGTGCTGACTACGCATGAATATGATGCACCTTTACAATATCTCAGATGGGATCAAGATTACACTTCTCCAGCCTTTTACATATTTATGCAAATGTGAGCATGACAATTGCAAATTTGGTTTAAGCTAGCCTTTCGAAACTTTAGCCCATTCGTTCTATATACCAGAGAACCTGAAATCAGTTGAGGTACTTGGTTATTCTCTGTGAGGAGGGCACATTTCTATAAACATTTAAATGACATCCCTTGATTGTATGCAAATTGTGCGTCCATATTCAAGTTGTGCATCTCATACTGTGGGGATAGTACCTGTGAACCACATTAATGAAGGGTAACAATATCAGATAATTGATTTGGTTTTATCTAATAACTACACTTACACTTACATAGTGCAGTCTTCCATGTGTCTGGTGTCTGAGCGTTAATCGCAGGTGTTCATTATTACCCAACTCAATGATACTCATATTATCGACCTCAGAAGGACGAAGGGCTGAATAAACCCACTGCAATTCAAACCTGTGGCCTTCATGTTACACAGATCTCTATAATTTGTGCACGAGTCTTCTGTGCTACTGTACAGGGAATGGTATGTTGACTGTCTAGATTTGGTATGAACAATATCATTCTGGTACTACCATTGCTTTGGTATAAAGAAGGACTTTAATATTCATATCATAGCTTGATCACAATTTTATTATATTAAGCAAGATATCAGGGATGAACAGGTTAACCAAAAGCAGCCCTTGCAAACATGCTCAAATCAGTCCCGCTCCCTTCCTCTCCTCGTGCTGGCTCTCTCTTTCCATCCATTCTCCCTCTCTCCTGTCTCTCTTCTCCCTCTTTAATCCCTTTCTCTCTATCTCCCCTTCCTTCCTCTCTTTTTGACTTTCCCTCTCTCTCTTGAAGCCTCCTACTGCCGGCTGCAGTTAACCTCAGGGAGCTGGGGAAAGTGACAGAGGCAGAAGGAACAGCTCTAAGCTTTCAAAACTGACCCACTAGGGAAATGCCCAGTGGAATAAAAGACTTGTCCAGCCCTGCAAGTTATGATGTCAGAATTTACTTGACATGAGGAAGTGACATCAGACTACATCAGTAACAACATAATGTAGATGACCTCTGAAGTCACAAGGGGCCCTCTGCTCAATGTACCTTGATCTCAAATTAAAATGAAAGCACAGCAGCTGGCTGAAGATAGTTCACTCACTGCAATGCAGTAACAGCTAGGGGAGCATTCATGCTCTATTGCTCTGGGTACACCGTGACCCAGTTTTACTACTGATTACCACTGGCACTCACTCAATGCTAAGAACACTTTGTGATTCAAAAGGACACAGACAGCTGTGCTGATCATATTTTGTGAGCAAAAGTTATTTACCGTCAAAAGCTGACATGAACACAGCACTACACCATGGTGCACTGAATGAACACCACAATAATGCATTCTAAGTGGATTTTTCGGGCAGGTCTCACACAAAAGCCAATCGGCGTTAACGCTCACCCATACCTGCAATTTGAGTGAATGGAGTGCCAACGAGCGCCCATTTAAGTTACATGAAAAAAATAGCCCAAAATGAAAGGACAAGTGCAAATCACTTTCAATATTTTCCACTGACATACACACCAGAAAACATTCCTCTCTCCATTGAAAAGTCAATGTAGAGATTGTAAACCACAGAGTTTGTGACAACTGCAGTTGGATAGGTGACCATAGCAGTAGGCTGCAAAGGGACAAATATGTACAAATTAAGCGTGATAATATGTGTGAAACCTGAGGAGGAAACCAAACAGAGGTACAGGTTCAGCAGTGACATCAGATTGAGATTTCTAAAGCAAATTGCATTCTCCCTTGAATCTTTTATAGGCAAGTGGCACGCAGTACGAACTCATGTTGAATTACTTGCACTAGGTACTATAGGCTTGATTTAGAGTTCAGGGCACAGGTTACTCCATCACAAACGTGATGGATATCCCAACTGCCGTATTCCAAGTGCATTATATTCAATGGCACTTATAATATGGCAGACAGGATATAAACCACATCTGTGACGGAGTAACCGTCCACCGAAATCTAAATCAGGCCCTATATCTATTGGCAATAGGTACCTTACCGAGCACATATGCCAAATAGACTTGGGTTTCAAAAAGCACATTATGGCCTATTCACAAACTGTATTTTGTAGTCTGTTTAGTAGAACTTAGTATGACTACAATAGTACTACTAACATACTACAAAGTGTTATTCACAAATCTATGTGCGGAGGTTACGCCTCCCCTTCCCTGATCTTTTTCTGAGCGGTGTTCTCCGCTCTGACAACGGAGTCTCTGCACAGTTAAGTAGATGCTTTAGTAGTAAATATGCAAGGTACAGAAAAGAAGTATTTATGGGTTAATTGAGAGTAAAAGGTGGGTTTAGGAAGGGGCATGCACCCACCCACAAAAGAGTAAGCCCATTCCTGTTCACAAACTGCACTTCTAAAGTTATTACACTAAAAAATGAACCAAACAGAACAGTAGAAAATGTCCTCCAGCTCAGAACTAGAGGAATCCCAGCACCACACATGGATACTCTTTCTTAGATAACAAAGGAGGTAGGGACTTTAAATAAAACCCAATTAAAAATAACGTAAAAGTTAATTATTCTAAATAGTTACAAATACAATTACATTTAATTTAATGTTGAAAAGATCATCTAAAAAGGAAAAACACTTTTTGACCATATTTTAATATCCTTTTTAAAATGTAATAATGAATGTAACATTGTTTTTTTCGTTAAATAATAACTATATTATGTTTCATTATTCTAGACATCACTTTTAATATTTAATAATACATAATAACATATTTCCTTTACTTTAGTAGGAAATTGTCTTATATCTTAAATGAAAAAAATGTAATTGTAATTTAATTTTATAGATTCAAAATAATTACATTTTAAAATTGACTTAATGTTTTTAATGATGTAACTTTTTTGTTTTGCTCTACATTTAAAAGGACTATATTGAGTTAATGTACATTAATATATAACATGAAATATGTTTACTATGTTTACTATGTTTTCATGTATAATACATTTTTTACCTTTCCCTATATTAAACCACAAAGATTTTATGGTAAATATTAATGCAAATTAATTTATATATTTGTTCTAAATGTTAAACAAAATACAGAATGCTGAAGAACTGTTAACTTAATTTTAATGAAATATTTATTTAATTAAATATAGAAAATTAAACTATTTTTATAAAAATTTATTTTAAGAAATTCCATCTTAAGTAAATTATTTTTATGTATTTGTTTTGACCCCAAACTCACACCACATTACGTATAGGATTAATTTAAATTAATGTATTTCATTCTAATTAAAACTACAATTTTTTTTAATTAGAAAGGATGTTAAAATATTTTATCATACAATAATAATTTATTTTAATTATACTTAGGATTTGTAATATTGAATTAATTTTAAATATATATTTTAATTAATCCAAATAAATTAATTTAATTTAAAATTATTTCCCTTGTGGTTTTATTTTAAGCCCCTGTCTAAGGGAGAGTGTTGCAATACACTTTTGAGTAACTTTACACTTGTAAATGGTGAAGAGACAAAAGTAGTAACGTTTCTCAAAAGTGTAAGAGTAATCCTGCACGTGTAAATTCTCACAAGTGTAAGTTACCTTTGTGAAGAGCCCCTACTAACTCCATTTCCACAAGCTCTATTTTGGAGAAAGCCGAAACATCACACATCATGTTTTTTAACCAGATTTCAACCAGCACTTTATACATCTCTCAACAGTTCTCCTGATGAGGGCCAACTCACTGATTATGGACAGGAGGCATTCCACAGGGCTACTGTCTTTGTTGGAGATAATTTAGAGGAATCAAAAAGTGTTTCTTCCTCAGTGATGAAGATTTCAACCTCCTCTTCTTCAGTGAGTTTAATCTTTCTCTCCTTCCCTTTAACGCTTTGGGTTTCCTGGCTTCCTGGCATCGCTCCATGCTCCTCTTTCGCTGGTGCTACCTTTTTTGGGGTGTCTAAATTATTTCCTCGCACACAATCACCCCTCCTGCCTGCACTTTTCTTACTATTTTGTGCTTCCTTTTGTGGTGTATGACACTGGCACACAAAGATATTTTCACCCATGTATCAATTGCAGTTCAGTGTGGGATCATAAAACATTTTTGACTGGCACTATTTCATGTCCTTGATGGTAATTGAGATTGTGTTGGCTCAAAATCCTTTAGCCATTGTATTATGAAAACATAATACTGGAAGTGGTAATGTGTGACAAGCACATCCGTGCATATTTCCTGTGTGGTATTTTATGGTGGTGACCTGTTCTGTCGTTTTTTTATGCTGCTGTGTTTTAGAACTGCATTATTGCAATGCAATTGTATTTGTTGCAGTAGTTGTATTGTGTTCTGTTTCGGCTATTTTATCTTGATGTACCTTCTTAAGTTTTAAATGTGTTATGTTGATTTGAGAATGTCACTGTGTTATGTTCTGTTGTTTACTTTGAACATCTCAACAAATGCTTCTATATTACCAGCCGAAAGCAGCACTTTAAAGTTCCTGCAACAAGCACCCATTTACCATTGTCAACCGTGATAAAATTAGCACTGCTCCCGCTCATCAACAACTTAAGACAACAGTCAGCAAAAATTGTGGCAAAGACCGAGTCTAAACTTTGTGTGATAAGGCCCCTGAGCTTCACAAAATAACTACATAAACAGAGTCGGACTGGGACAGAAAATAGTCATGGGCACCAATGTAAAAGTTGCCCCAATTAGTGAATCAGATAGCACAAATATGACCCACATTTGAAAATTGGGGCACTTTTGAAATTTTAAAGATGCCCTGTAGAGGTTTTTTGCCAGGTATGAGAGACTGTATGTACTCGGGCTTCAGCGGCGGCCAGCACAGGTATACACGGTGAGGCGGGGCCGGGGCATGGTGGGAGGGGGGCAAGTCGACAGACGATGGAATAGATATAATTAAATAAATAAATAATACCTATTCCACGCTTAGCTGTGCCGGGCGCCGCTGTTGAGCTTGCTGCAGGCAATGCTTGTGGTAATATCAGGGAAATCAGTAATAACCAGCCCACCAGGCCACAAAAACAGGCCCACAAACAGCCAAAAAAAACGGCCCACACACTGACCTGTGAGACCAGCCCTTCTTGCTCTGCCTGATTGCCCTATCCCTGTCCGACCATAAACATGATGTTAAAAAGAGACACTTTCAACGTATGTTATGAAAAAATGGCCACACACTGTCTATGTTTAAATTTAATTATTGTTATTGCTTTTACACCTCTGTTGTAAAGGTTTGTGTGAGTTACCCAGACTTTTTGTTTATATAGATCTGTATCTCTGTACATTATGCAACACATGGAACCTCACCTAACCCTCTGGTGATTTACATCTGGTTCCTGCCACCCACCCTGCCTCACCTTAGCTTCCACTGCTTGATGCCTTGCTGTTTGTAAATATGCACCCTTTGAAAAATGCTGATGTGTGTTAAATCCCTGTCACAAGTACCTGCGAATGATCTGTGCGATGCATTACAAACTCGGCAGAGATTTATGGTTGTACCACCAAAATGCATGGCCTGTCATGTTGCACTTACTGTAGGCACAGTGCTTTCACCTAATAGAACGTGAAAGGAGAATACATATGTCAAGCATTGCAAATTAATCTTCCTCCTTCGTGTCATAAACTATTTAATGTAAATGCTCCCGTGCTACCTTGAAGGTCAAGGAATCAAAACGCCTGTTTCTTGGCTCTTTCGAATGCATTTGTGACATTAAAGTTGGTTTCATTTTCAGAGCGGATGTCTCTTTTAATTGTGTCTGATTTCCGCTGTGCATCGATTGTTGTTCATAAAAAAGATCTCTAGGAGACTTTGGCTTCACCTTTGATTTTTGGAGAATTAATCTTTTTGAGCAGGGATTTCTGTCCAGTCCAAACTGTGTCAGTTTCGGATTGAAGGTAATGAGCGTTTGTATAAATCTCTCCACTACTCTTACCAAACCTACTCTATTATTCTTCCATTGTCTGATCTGAATTTCACAATCAGAGACGTTTTAAGGCATGGGCAAAGTGGGCAATTGTCCAGGGCCCCCATCTTCAGAAAGGCATTGCTGGGAAAGAGAACTTTCTCTCTAGCTCACTTCTGTGATTTTTCTATCTTGACCTTTAAGGTATAATGCAATATTATTAGGCAACATAGGGCTAGAATTAGCAAAAAAATAGGTAATAAATTAAAAGTTGTTCCAAACAGGGGCCCTCAAAACATTTCTTGCCTGGGGTCCCCAGAATCCTTAAGATAACACTGCTATACAAGCTCTCTGTGTCACTGCTTCTAGAGTGGAATATTTCTGGTAGGTGGGTGCTTACATGACTACTTGCATGACAGCCTCAATGACCATTTGTATGAATACTTGCATGATGGCGTCTCTTATGTTTGAGCATCCTGTCCTTCGCTAATTTTGACTTCATGTTCATGCATATTCACAGCAAAAAACACATAACATAAGAAACTTTGGTTCTACACCACCCATATAGTCATTACCTCTACGTCCCTCATCCTCGACCCAGTCATCACTAATGAGGTATTCCACTTGACAGGAAACAAAACAGGAAACGCTTTTAGGCTCCACCCACCCTCCTGCCAGGGGCTATTGTATTGTATTGTATTGTATCATAGATTTATATAGCGCAAAAACTGTCACCCTACGGGTATCCTGGCGCTGCGACTTACCAAGTTGTCACTAGGCAGAATAGATAGCCTGTACGCTGATTTAAAGCTCATATTACTCATCCCTAGGGAAAAGCCAAGCCTTTAAGCTTTTCCTAAATGAGAGCAGCGAGTCAGTTTGTCTGATATGCAGGGGGAGTTCATTCCAGAGTCGTGAGGCTGCTATGCCAAATGCTCTGCCACCCATCCTAGTCTTCTTAAATCTAGTGGTGGTTACCAGACTTGCACTGGAAGAACGAAGTTTTCTCCCAGGATTGTACCAGGTGAGTTTCTCCTATAAGTACATAGTCAACAGAAAGCACATCCTGTTTTGTTTCCTGTCGGTGGACCTGACGGGGGACGCTTGGGTAGGTGCTGGGCACTTACCTGCTTCGTGTTGTCCTGTGGTTTCCTCCTTTGCTGGGCTCTGGGGGTGCTCATGGACCTTCGTGGGAGCTGCTTGAGTCGGGCTGCTTGGCTTCCTGGACTCCTTCGGATTCTTGGTTACCGGTACTGCTGGGCTACGCTGGTTTCCTGGAGTCCTGATGTCTGGTGAGTCCTCCTATGCGGCGCGTCATTTGGGCTGTGGCTGTGGTCCCGCCAGTTGGCCGCTGCAGCTTGCTATCTGGAGCGTGGGGGAAGGCTCTAGGGCCCCGTGTGTTCCAAGGAGCAGGGGAAGCGCACCATGGGCTTTGGTTGCGCAGTCAGGCTTCTCCTGCCTTGGGCCTGCCTGCGCCTCTTTCAATGCATTCCAGGTTTCTGAGGAGCGTCCGGGTTGGGTTCCGGACGCTCCGTGTGCAGCGTGTCTTTGGGAGCACTCGGGTTGGGTTCCGAGTGCTCCGTTTCTGCTTCCTCTCGTGCCGCTCTGGCACGGACATTATGGAGCGCCCGGTTTGGGGTCCGGACGCTCCGTGCACAGCACTTCATTGGGGAGCACCCGGGTTGGGCTCCGGGTGCTCCGTTTTGGTTCCTTCTCGTGCCACTATGCCACAGACGTTGTGGAGCGCCCAGGTTGGGCTCCGGGTGCACCGCTGCTCGTGTTCTGTGCGGGGCACCTGGGTTGGGCTCCAGGGTGCTCCGCGGCATTCGGGCAGGTTGGCGTCTTGTTCCCGGCATCCTCGTGGGTGCTAGGCCCCGGGGCTGGGCTCTCAGCGTGATTTCGGCCTTCGGCGGCCGTGATTGATGGAGTTTTGTGGCTTTGGTTGGCCACGCCCCCTCCCGCCTCGCTTCTGGGTTGTGCTCAGCTGTTTGGCATGCCGGTTGATTCGGGGGCAGTTTCCGGCTTGTTTTTTGTTTAAATGGAGTGGGGGGTCACATTCTGGTCTGTTTCTGCCTCTGTTGGTTGTGTGCGCTGGGTCCTGTTTTTGGTGTTCGTGATGGGGAAACATCAAAAGAAGTGAAAGCATGTGTCTCCTGTTTCCTGTCTCCTGTTTCCTCCTCTTCTTCTTCCCCAGCGGACAGTGAACAGTGGGATTCCGCCCCTCCGGTGAAGCGGGCCAGGTTGGATGACGGCAGGTTGAAGCGCCTGATTTTGGAGACTTTGTCAGATCTGAGGTCCTCCAAGAAGTCTGTTGGGGGTCGTTCTGCTGGAGGTGTTGGTCTGTATTCGGACATTTCTTCCTCGGATTCTTCTGATGCCTCTTCCTTGGGAGCGGTGGATCTCAAAGGCAAATATGTTTCCAAGGAGTTGTTGCCTGACCTTCTTTCTCATGTACGTGTGAACATGGGGTTTCCTGAAGAGGCTGTGGCCAGTACTTCCACGGATGCTGTTCTGCCGCAGTTTCGGAAGCCTGTTACTACTTCTCTTCCTCTTCATCCCTTTGTGATGGATGTCCTCTTGAAAGAATGGAAGGATGGTATCATTATGTAAATACTTTCCTGTTACAGGAATGTAATTTCATCTCAGAGTTAATTTGGACTTGTATGTTCAATGAGGTTTTTTCATATTCAAAGCAGGAGGCATTCATATGGCTGACAACTTATGCTCATTTTGTATAAACTTGCTCTTCCAGATTGTCAATTATGTTTAGGCTGTCTGGTTTTAGGTTTAAACCTATAATAACTGCTGCTGAAAAAAGTTCCTACCAAGTTCAATAAAGATTGGAGTGATATTGTTTGTATTTGCAGTAATTCAGCTACGTATATGAAAAAGTTGTATGATGGCCTGTCAAAATCGATACCTGAGCTGAAATGCTTCCCTGTAATAGATCCTTGTCACTTGCTAGATGGTATGCTGAAAGCATCTTTACAATCTTCAGAGTTAATGAAGAATGGTTTTGACTTCGTAGTCCATTCTGGTGCAGTAAAATGTATTTGGACCTCATATACCCTATGCACATGCTATCTAGACACGTGCACTATCAGTGCAGAAAGCAAGCAATAATTAAAATTAAATTAAAATTCCATAAACACCGAAAAAACACTGTTTCTGTTGTTTTTAATGGCGCGAAAATGTGTAACCACTGGTAACCACTGTTTTTTTAAGGTATTGAAAAAACTGAAAAAACCCCACCAGAACTTACCAAAAATAGAAACTGAAAACAGGAAAGCCTAATTATGTTTCTGTCTGGCACAGGTTGGAAATTTATGTGCAATTTGTTTGACCTGTGTTAGTATCTGAAATAGGCTTTAGATTTGAATCTTCTATCATGAAATTCATGAATGTCTTGAAGATATTACCCTCATCATTTGTGCAAAAGTGGGCTAGAGACTATACTGTAGCTTCTATGACTTCAATGCAGCCATCAACCAAGTGGACACATTAACCCTATCTCATAAACTTCCATGTAAGGTCTAAATCCTGCTATGCTGCAGCTGGTATATTTTCATATTAATACATGGGCTAGGGTACAAACAAAGGTTTCTAGTCTGTTAAATGAAAACATTAGAACTTTGAATGTCCTTAAGCAAGCCTGTATTTTGGAATTTATCCTATATAATTTATTTCTGGCTGATATGATTCAGCATCTGGAGGTAAAACATTTCTTCCCAACTAAAGGCCTGATTATGATGCCGGTCGGATCGCCCGTCTGACCGCCGCGACCCGATTCCAACTGCCAAGGCTGGGAAAGCCCTACCCACCCTATTACGATGCAACCGCTGCTACCGCAGAGGTCTCTTCATCGGTGGTGCCCTGCTCCTCGGACATGTTGCTGCAAGTGGGTACAAATGCACAGGAAACATGTGCAGTTGTACACACATGCATGACATGAGGGGACATACCTTGTGCACCATGTACCCCATTGCTAGAGTGTGGCAATATATGAACAGTCCAGTCAATGGGGATACATGTCACATGAGGCCTTACCTAGATTCCGCTACCCACAGGACCGTCCACTTCAGGGTGTAGCTGCTGAGGTGTAGGGGGGACCTAGAGGAAGGGATCCACGCCGGAGTGCACCGGGAAAAAGGGGAGTCGGCTGAGTATTCACACCTTTTCCTTAGTTTCTGCCAACTCGGCCCAGACGGTCGGACCGCCACAGTCGGGTCGTCGGAAACCCACATCGTAATCCGGACAGCGTTCGGATCTCCCTGTACTGCCCATTGGCTGCTGTTCTTCTCCAACCACCAACTTGGCGGTCAGAGGAAGGCTGTCTGTCAGCGGTCGATCAGAGTACAGGCTGGATGCATCGTAATCAGGTGGTCGGACCGACTGCTTCTGATGAGACCTTCGGCGGTCTGACTGCATCCGGCAGGGCCACAGAATGCGGTCTGACCAGCATCGTAATTAGGCCCTAAATTGAGAGATTTTCTGGTGTTGATTTTGACCTACACAGATAATTTAATTGTCATAGATCAGAACTTAGTGGGCTTTCAGTATTTGCCAAATGCTTTATCTAACTAGAACCCTGTTGAGAAATGGCAGATGACTGTCACTAAAATAAAAATGTTACTTTTTGGCAAAATAAACCACACTTGTTACATAAATTCAGGTAAACTGAACTGAAGTGAACTTTGCAAAACATATAGAGTTCAAAGAGATTTCTTAGGTAGGGAGTTTTTTTTTGTTACTGAAAGTATTCTTTAGTAAAGTAGTGTCATTGTTGTGTTGTTCGCTGGCTTTCATTTGTAAGTGTGCATGAGCTATAGACTTGGTGGAATGTAAATTATTGAAGTGTTTATTGTCTCTGGATAGGCATACACCCCAGTGACTTCTTTGTTCAGAATTATTCAGCCTGGCAGTCTCATGACGAGCTAAATTGACCGTGTGTTTTTTATATATCAATAGGATTCATACACAATACATTAGACTTTTATAATTTGACAGAATTGTAATGTCTGCCAGCGGCATCCTTCATCAACTAGAATCTCTTATGGCCTGATATAATTTGTTAGAGTCATGGCAAAATCCCCAATGATCTCAAGTTACATATTGTCTGCAAATAAGTGTACACCTATAGTTTCCTCTTAAGATAAGGGTAAACTTTTTAAATTGAAAATTTGCCCTTCTTGGTTGACTGAGGCACCAGATTGATTCATTAAATGTTTTAAATCTGGCAGCAATATCAAGTTGGGCAAGAGTTTTCAAAACTCCATTTTGCATGTGCTGATACACTGCACATTTCTTTGCTTGTCCTAAGACAAGCAAAACAGTTCAGCAGTCCTTCTTCTGTAGTAACCACAGGTCCAGAGGTATACTCAAGAGTAGTGTCTGAGGGTCCATTATTTATACCTGGTACCCGCTTTGAAGTAGGAGAAGATTCTGGAGGTTTCCACCCCCCAGAGGTGTTTGGAATTTCCTGCCTCCCTTCCCTTGGTCAACTTGTTTGGGGTCACAAAAGACTACTGTCAAACCCCTTTGAGAGTCTGCTGGGTAGTGCCTTTGCGATGTGCAAGTGTGGTAAGCGACAACTTTCTAAAAGTGGCATTTTCAGAATTGTGACTTAAAATCAGACTTTACCATTAGAGAGGGCTTTAAATTACAATTCTTTAGACACCAAACTCGACATGCTCCGAATATAAAGCTTTCACTTATGAAATGTAATAAGTCAAACCAAGTTTATCCTATGGGAGAGGCAGGTCTTGCAGTAGTAAAAAACTAATTTAAGAGGTTTTCACTACCTACACCTGCAAAAGTGAAAAGTAAATGTCCAACTTTTTAAATGCACTTCACCCTGCCCAATGGGCTGTTTATGGCCAACCTTAGGGTGACTTATATGTATTTAAAAGGAAGGTTTGAGAATGGCAAAAGGTTTGTTTTGCTATGTCGAGATGGCAGTTTAAAATCTGCACCCACAGGCTGCAATGGCAGACCTGTTCCATATTTTAAAAGGCTACCTAGGTGGGTGGCATAATAAGTGCTGCAGGCCCTCTAGTAGCATTTAATTTACAGCCCCTGGGTAGTACCACTTTACTAGCTTATAACTAATTAAATGTGCACATTTTAACATGTTTAAAGGCAAAAGCACAAACACTTTAGCACTGGTTGGCAGTGGTAAAGTGCAGTGTTCTAAGGCAAAAAAAACCCAAGATCAGCAAAAATGGAAAAGTAAGCCAAAAAGTTTGGGGAAGACCACACTAAGGCTAACAGGTCTAACACTCACTCATGTAAAGTTTTGCTGCTCTGTGCTTATCTCACCCATGGCCTACATCAAGTTAGTATGTAGCACTGTTTAGAGCATGTGTTGTTGCATGTGATTGGTGTATGTGTGCCACCGAATGGTACAATAAATGGAGGACATGTGGTTCTATTTTGGGAGAGGGTCATAAGGAGGTAGAGGAATCCTTCAGACAGATCTGTAGATTGCTGCATTCCTGTGAGCTGGATGGGGCACACACATTGGAGGAATAGAGCTGGCCTTTTCAGTACGCTTCAATTGGTGCTCTTTGATTGAGGGAGCGGTCACTGGAAAGGGGCTGTGGCACTTCATTAGAAGGCGATGGGGCTGATAAGCGAATCAGGAAGATTAGGGCTGGACCCTGGGGTAACATTTTAATGCACATATCACTGTGACTGGCATCCAGGACTGAACCTCTAACCATTCTCATGGCGTGTGTTGTGGGGCCAACAGATTTGGAGTCGCTCCTGCTGTGACAGACAGCTTTCTTGAGGAAGGGCAAGGCAGAAGAGTGAACACTTCAAAAGAAAGAAGACTCCCAATACAAACTTCAAAGACTCAGATCCTAAATCACATTTGATGTCTGGACTATAAGAAGAGGAGCTCAAGGCTCCCAATATTGTCAACGGTCAAGCAGCATTCGGGCTGTGCAAGGAGGAGAAGCTCCGCCCAAATGCTTTATTTTGTAATTTATTTAAATATTTTGTAATTAAATTGTTAATATTTTTTAAGTTTTATTAAAATATATATTCATATTGATAGATCGATAGATAGATAGATATGTGTACATCTATCTATCTATCTGTTTATCTATCTATCTATCTATCTATCTATCTATCTATCTATCTATCTATCTATCTATCTATCTACTTGTAAAATATAACAACTGACATGCATTAGCCCCCAACCCTGGTAGAGACCTGTGACCAGGGTTGGGGGCTAAAGCATGGCAGTCTCCCAGCTACCAGCTGGGTGAGGGGACACCACCCAGAAAGTCCAAGACCACCTACCCCTGGAGCAGCAGTGCCTGCTTGCCTGCCAAAATCAGTGAGTCCTGTGAGGGAGAAGAGAGCGCTGGAGGAGCTTGATCCACTGGGGAACCCTGGCAAGTGGATCCCTGTAGCATGTAGCAAGGATTGAGAAGAAGGCTGCTGCACTGATCGAGTTGTCACCCGCATTCAGGTTCTGGGTCGTTGCCCGCGAGCTAAGTCAGCGACCTCGTATGCAAGAGGAGGCCACTGTGATGTTAGCCATGGTTAGAATCACTGATGTGCCGATTGAGCCGTAGCCCCATGTGTGGAGTGAAGATGGGGACCCCGTGTGTCAGAAGGGACCACCGTGAAGATTACTGCTGTGCCAATTCAGCCATAGCCCATGTGCGGAGTGAAGTCAGCAACCCCGTATGCCAGAGGGGGGCTGTCATGAGGAGAAAGTTACTGCCATGCTGATTGGCTGTCACCCGTGTGTGGAGTAAGGTCGGTGACCCCGTATGCCAGAGGGAGCCACAAGAAAGTCCAAGGTCCATTGCCTGGTTCAAGCTCTCATTGAGAGGAGAGGCCGCCGTGGTGACCCGTGCAGGCCTGAGCTCCTGACTGAGGATCAGGACTGGAGCATGAAACCCTCTTCCATTTGTAGGAAGGATCATAGGAACTTACCATCTCACCAAAGGAAGCGCCGTGGACGATAAGTCGCTGTGACTGCAAATCTGCAAGTACTACTCACTAACAGCATCTTCTGCAGCACTACCTGACGTCCACAAGTGACGCGCCCATGGAGACTCCAGTAGCACAACCACTGCAGAAGCGGGTAAAACTGATCATAGGAACAGAAGGCCCAGGGGAACTTGTTCTCTTGCATACTGCTTCGTGCGATGGAACACTTTTGACTATGAAAGAGTCGGAGTGGGACTCCTGAATTTGGACTACTAGAGGGGCTTAACCTGAATGTCGCCTATAGTGAATGGGGAATAACCACTTCCATTAGTGAGAAGGAAGTGGGACTCCGGGACCTGCCTATCAAACACTAGAGCCCCTGACCTCAGGGGACTGTGTGTTTTGTTTGTTATGTCGTATTTTGTGATTGTATGTACAAACTCCTTTTTAAAAAAAAGCAAGTATTTAAAAGGGTAATAATTTATTGCTGCTATTGAATGTATTTTGAGTTGTGAGCCTGTGTTCTGCCACCTGTATCTACCTCCCTTTCCCCCGAGAAGCCTTGGACTGCTCAACCCACGCTAATATTGAGAGTCAAGTGCTGAAGAGCTACTTCGCCCAGTTGCTCAGGATGCATACTAGGGGCCCCATTACTATGGCGGGCGGACAATGTCCGCCCGCCACCGTAACGGTAAACGAGACCGACCGCAAGAGGTGCGGCGGTCCCGCTGTGCCTATTAGGATGCGACCGCCACCATGGCGGTCGCATCCTGTACATTTAACATTGTGGCGGGCGATGCTGTATTCAGCACCCGCCACAATGTTAAAAGGGCATGTTGTGCATTTGCATGCACAACGTGACAGGCACCGCGCGATGCCTGCCACCTTGTGCATGCAAATGTCGGGGGGTACCATGGGTACCCCCCAAGTTCAGCCACCCACCCACTTAACCACCTGGAGGCCCGCAACGGGCCCCAAAAGGCATTCTCCGCATGCCTTTCCATGGCGGAGTCTCCGCCATGGAAAGGCATGAGACCGCCATCATTGTAATATGGATGGCGGTGCCTGCAAGGCACCGCCACCATATTGCAGGCCTTTTCCGCCCGGTAGGCAATCGGGCGGATTGCCTACCAGCGGAAAACTGGCGGACGGTCTATCCATCCGCCTGGGTCTCCAGCGCCATCGTAATATGGCGGGGGGGAAATGTTAGGCGGGCGGTGAAAAATAACGGGCGGATTGCCATACGGGCGGTGGCGATCCGCCCGCTATTGTAATGACCCCTTAAGTCAGGCCCCCGGGACATCAGGTGATGGCCTCAACCTACACGATTGGGCTCAGTAACACCTGCGTGCCCTATGGCGCTCTGAAAAGGGGTTCTGACAAATACATAAACTAGTTAAAAATACAGGATTTCACATACAATACCACAATCAGTTTGCCCCCCCCCAACAGACTCAAGCAAAACACACAATCCAGTTGTATACTAATTGTTCTATTTGTCATGGTCCAAAATCTAAATGTCAGTGAATATCACAGTCAGGCAATTCTTGAACTGCCAAGTAATCGGTCTGATCATATGATTTTCAATAATGCAAGTTTTTAAAAACTTGCCAAACTAGAGATACTCCGGCAGCAAAACTGAAGGTCTGATTCAAAGAAACAAAAAACGAGTAAATATACTCCAGCCGTTTTGCGACCTTGCATGGGTTTAGATTTGCTCAGTTTGGAAATCCACAAAGGCTCCATGTCACATCTGGAAACCTAAGAAGTCACAGGTTTCCATTTTCACATATTCTCCTGCAATTTTTAATTGACGCAATGCATAAGTATGTCTTTACAGAAACACACAGTCACTGGATGATGTCATCAGTGATGTCATCAGTGATGTCATTTGAGATGTCATCAGTGATGTCATCAGTGATGTCACTGACCATGTCATGAGTGATGTAATATGTGACATCATCAGCAGTGCATTGCGTGGCGCGAGTTATAGTTAGCTGAACTAACTATAACGGGGAATTTCTATGGTTTTGTACGAGTGAAATGTCCAACTAACTATAACTGTCCCTAAAACCTATGGTTTTTTCAGTGAATTTCAAAGGGTTTTTAAATGCTAATTTCTAACTATAACGTGTCTGAAACCTATGGTTTTTTCAGTGAATTTCAAAGGTTTTTTAAATGCTAATTTCTAACTATAACGTGCCTGAAACCTATGATTTTTTAAGTGAATTTCAAAGGTTTTTTAAATGCTAGTTTCTAACTATGCCTACAGAGGTAGGACATGTGAAGAAAGAAGAAAAAACGCACAGAAAGAAGCAAAAGATGTGCAGAAAGAACCAACAGAGGAGCAGAAAGAGGCCTTGTTGCAAAATCATCCTGTGCCCACAACTCTTTCAGACGGGTACTGGTGGTAACTGACTCTGACTAACCAGAGCCAGTGCTATGCTAAAAGACACTTAGAATACAGTGAAAACACCTACATACACTAGGGAACACTATGCGTTGGGGTACCCCTGTGATTAGCATGACCTCCTCTGCAAGTCCCTAGTACATAATAGGGCAGGGGGATTAAAACTACCTCTTAAAACGCGCTACAGGGCGCGTTTGCACAGTGGTGAAGGGAGGGGGGGCCTGAGGTGACAAGTGTGCAAACGCACCCCGTGGCGTGTTTTAAGTTGCGGGATTAAGTCCCCTTGAATTCTGAGGGTCCATGGGGCCCAACTAGCCCCCCAGGTACCTACAGTTAGGACCACAGAGCTGAGTTGCAGAGAGGCGTTCCGAGGCCACGCACCTTTATTCACCTCTCTGCAACGCAATTCTGAAGTGCTTACTGAAGGTACTTGGTGGGCTAGTTGGCCCCCAGGGTCCCTCAGGATTCAAAGGGAATTAATTCCCCAACTTAAAACGCACCACAGGGCGTGTTTGCGCACATGTCACCTGAGGCCCCGCCCCCTCCCTTCACCACTGTGCAAACGCGCCCCGTGGTGCGTTTTAAGTTGGGGGATTAGGTCACCTTGAATCCTGAGGGTCCCTGGGGCCCAACTAGCCCACTAGGTACTTCCAGTAAGCAACACAGGCCTGCGTTGCAACGCCTGTAACAAATTGTGCAGTTGTGTTTAGGTAGTGAAGAGGGTCGTGCTGGGGGTAGTGTTTTAGGGTTTAGGGTAGTGCAGTGGTGTTTGTGTAGTGTAGGGGGTCATGCTGGGGGTAGATTTAGGGTTTAGGGTAGTGCAGTGGTGTTTGGGTAGTGTAGGGAGTCGTGCTGGGAGGAGTGTTTTAGGGTTTAGGGTAGTGCAGTGGTGTTTGGGTAGTGTAGGGGGTCGTGCTGGGGGTAGTGTTTTAGGGTTTAGGGTAGTGCAGTGGTGTTTGGGTAGTGTAGGGGGTCGTGCTGGGGGTAGTGATTTAGGGTAGTGCAGTGGTGTTTGGGTAGTGTTGGGGGTACTGCTGGGGGTAGTGTTTTAGGGTATAGGTTAGTGCAGTGGTGTTTGGGTAGTGTAGGGGTACTGCTGGGGGTAGTGTTTTAGGGTTTAGGGTAGTGCAGTGGTGTTTGTGTAGTGTAGGGGGTAGTGTTTTAGGGTTTAGGGTAGTGCAGTGGTGTTTGTGTAGTGTAGGAGGTCGTGTTTTAGGGTTTAGGGTAGTGCAGTGGTCTTTGGGTAGTGTAGGGAGTCGTGCGGGGGTAGTGTTTTAGGGTTTAGAGTAGTGTAGGGGGTCATGTGGGGGGTAGTGTTTTAGGGATTAGGGTAGTGCATTGATGTTTGGGTAGTGTAGGGGGTCATGCGGGGGTAGTGTTTTAGGGTTTAGGGCAGTGCAGTGGTGTTTGGGTAGTGTAGGGGGTCGTGCTGGGGGAGTGTTTTAGGGTTTAGGGCAGTGCAGTGGTGTTCGGGTAGTGTAGGGGGTCGTGCTGGGGGAGTGTTTTAGGGTTTAGGGCAGTGCAGTGGTGTTCGGGTAGTGTAGGGGGTCGTGCTGGGGGAGTGTTTGAGGGTTTAGGGCAGTGCAATCGTGTTCGGGTAGTGTAGGGGGTTGTGCTGGGGGTAGTATTTTAGGGTTTAGGGTAGTGCAGTGGTGTTCGGGTAGTGTAGGGGGTCGTGCTGGGGGTAGTGTTCTAGGGTTTAGGGCAGTGCAGTGGTGTTTGGGCAGTGTAGGGGGTAATGCTGGGGGTGGTGTTTTAGGGTTTAGGGCAGTGCAGTGGTGTTCGGGCAGTGTAGGGGGTCGTGCTGGGGGTGGTGTTTCAGGGTTTAGGGCAGTGCAGTGGTGTTCAGGCAGTGTAGGGGGTGGTGTTTCAGGGTTTAGGGCAGTGCAGTGGTGTTCGGGCAGTGTAGGGGGTCGTGCAGGGGGTGGTGTTTCAGGGTTTAGGGCAGTGGTGTTCGGGCAGTGTAGGGGGTCGTGCTGGGGGTGGTGTTTCAGGGTTTGGGGCAGTGCAGTGGTGTTCGAGCAGTAAAGGGGGTCGTGCTGGGGGTGGTGTTTCAGGGTTTAGGGCAGTGCAGTGGTGTTCGGGCAGTGAAGGGGGCGGTGCAGGGGTGGTGTTTCAGGGTTTAGGGCAGTGCAGTGGTGTTCGGGCAGTGTAGGGGGTGCTGCAGGGGGTGGTGTTTCAGGGTTTAGGGCAGTGCAGTGGTGTTTGGGCAGTGTAGGGGGTCATGCAGGGGGTGGTGTTTCAGGGTTTAGGGCAGTGCAGTGGTGTTCGGGCAGTGTAGGGGCTCGTGCTGGGGCTGGTGTTTCAGGGTTTAGGGCAGTACAGTGGTGTTCGGGCAGTGTAGGGGGTCGTGCTGGGGCTGGTGTTTCAGGGTTTAGGGCAGTGCAGTGGTGTTCGGGCAGTGTAGGGGGTCGGGCTGGGGCTGGTGTTTCAGGGTTTAGTGCAGTGGTGTTCGGGCAGTGTAGGTGGTCGTGCTGGGGCTGGTGTTTCAGGGTTTAGGGCAGTGCAGTGGTGTTCGGGCAGTGTAGGGGGTCATGCTGGGTCTGGTGTTTCAGGGTTTAGGGCAGTGCAGTGGTGTTTGGGCAGTGTAGGGGGTCTTGCTGGGGCTGGTGTTTCAGAGTCTAGGGCAGTGCAGTGGTGTTCGGGCAGTGTAGGGGGTCTTGCTGGGGCTGGTGTTTCAGGGTTTAGGGCAGTGCAGTGGTGTTCGGGCAGTGTAGGGGGTTTTGCTGGAGGTGGTGTTTCAGGGTTTAGGGCAGTGCAGCGGTGTTCGTGCAGTGTAGGAGGTGGTGTTTCAGGGTTTAGGGCAGTGGTGTTCAGGCAGTGTAGGGGGTCTTGCTGGGGTTGATGTTTCAGGGTTTAGGGCAGTGCAGTGGTGTTCGGGCAGTGTAGGGGGTCGTGCTGGGGGGGTGTTTCAGGGTTTAGGGCAGTGCAGTGGTGTTCCGGCAGTGTAGGAGGTCGTGCAGGGGGTGGTGTTTCAGGGTTTAGGGCAGTGCAGTGGTGTTTGGGCAGTGTAGGGGGTCGTGCTGGGGCTGGTGTTTCATGGTTTAGGGCAGTGCAGTGGTGTTCGGGCAGTGTAGGGGGTCGTGCAGGGGGTGGTGTTTCAGGGTTTAGGGCAGTGCAGTGGTGTTTGGGCAGTGTAGGGGGTAGTGCAGGGGGTGGTGTTTCAGGGTTTAGGGCAGTTCAGTGGTGTTCGGCCAGTGTAGGTGGTCTTGTTGGGGGTGGTGTTTCAGGCTTTAGTGCAGTTGTGTTCGGGCAGTGTAGGGGGTCTTGCTGGGGGTGGTGTTTCAGGGTTTAGGGCAGTGCAGTGCAGTTGTGTTCGGGCAGTGTAGGGGGTCTTGCTGGGGGTGGTGTTTCAGGGTTTAGGGCAGTGCAGTGGTGTTCGGGAAGTGTAGGGGGTCTTGCTGGGGCTGGTGTTTCAGGGTTTAGGGCAGTGCAGTGGTGTTCGGGCAGTGTAGGGGGTCGTGCTGGGGCTGGTGTTTGAGGGTTTAGGGTAGTGCAGTGGTGTTCGGGCAGTGTAGGGGGTCGTGCTGGGGCTGGTGTTTCAGGGTTTAGGGCAGTGCAGTGGTTTTCGGGCAGTGTAGGCGGTCGTGCTGGGGCTGGTGTTTCAGGGTTTAGGGCAGTGCAGTGGTGTTCGGGCAGTGTACGGGGTTGTGCTGGGGCTGGTGTTTCAGGGTTTAGGGCAGTGCAGTGGTGTTCGGGCAGTGTAGGGGGTCGTGCTGGGGGTGGTGTTTCAGGGTTTAGGGCAGTGCAGTGGTGTTCGGGTAGTGTAGGGGGTCGTGCTGGGGCTGGTGTTTCATGGTTTAGGGCAGTGCAGTGGTGTTTGGGCAGTGTAGGGGGTCGTGCTGGGGGTGGTGTTTCAGGGTTTAGGGCAGTGCAGTGGTGTTCGGGCAGTGTAGGGGGTCATGCTGGGGGTGGTGTTTCAGGGTTTAGGGCAGTGCAGTGGTGTTCGGGCAGTGTAGGGGGTCATGCTGGGGGTGGTGTTTCAGGGTTTAGGGCAGTGGAGTGGTGTACGGGCAGTGTAGGGGGTCTTGCTGGGGGTGGTGTTTCAGGGTTTAGGGCAGTGGTGTTCGGGCAGTGTAGGGGGTCTTGCTGGGGGTAGTGTTTCGGGGTTTAGGGCAGTGCAGTGGTGTTCGTGCAGTGTAGGGGGTCGTGCTGGGGGTGGTGTTTCAGGGTTTAGGGCAGTGCAGTAGTGTTCGGGCAGTGTAGGGGATCGTGCAGGGGGTGGTGTTACAGGGTTTAGGGCAGTGCAGTGGTGTTCGGGCAGTGAAGGGGGTCGTGCTGGGGGTGGTGTTTCAGGGTTTAGGGCAGTGCAGTGGTGTTCGGGCAGTGTAGGGGTCGTGCTGGGGCTGGTGTTTCAGGGTTTAGGGCAGTGCAGTGGTGTTCGGGCAGTGTAGGGGGTCTTGCTGGGGGTGGTGTTTCAGGGTTTAGGGCAGTGGTGTTCGGGCAGTGTAGGGGTCTTGCTGGGGGTGGTGTTTCAGGGTTTAGGGCAGTGCAGTGGTGTTCGGGCAGTGTAGGGGGTCTTGCTGGGGGTAGTGTTTCAGGGTTTAGGGCAGTGCAGTGGTGTTCGTGCAGTGTAGGGGGTCGTGCTGGGGATGGTGTTTCAGGGTTTAGGGCAGTGCAGTAGTGTTCGGGCAGTGTAGGGGGTCGTGCAGGGGGTGGTGTTTCAGGGTTTAGGGCAGTGCAGTGGTGTTCGGGCAGTGTAGGGGGTCGTGCTGGGGGTGGTGTTTCAGGGTTTAGGGCAGTGCAGTGGTGTTCGGGCAGTGTAGGGGGTCGTGCTGGGGGTGGTGTTTCAGGGTTTATGGCAGTGGTGTTCGGGCAGTGTAGGGGGTCTTGCTGGGGGTGATGTTTCAGGGCTTAGGGCAGTGCATTGGTGTTTGGGCAGTGTAGGAGGTCTTGCTGGGGGTAGTGTTTCAGGGTTTAGGGCAGTGCAGTGGTGTTCGGGCAGTGTAGGGGTCATGCTGGGGGTGGTGTTTCAGGGTTTAGGGCAGTGCAGTGGTGTTCGGGCAGTGTAGGGGGTCGTGAACGGGGTGGTGTTTCAGGGTTTAGGGCAGTGCAGTGGTGTTCGGGCAGTGTAGGGGGTCGTGCTAGGGTATGTGTTTCAGGGTTTAGGGCAGTGCAGTGGTGTTCGGGCAGTGTAGGGGGTCGTGCAGGGGCTGGTGTTTCAGGGTTTAGGGTAGTGCAGTGGTGCTTGTGTAGTGTAGGGGTCGTACTGGGGGTAGTGTTTTAGGGTTTAGGGTAGTGCAGTGGTGTTTGTGTAGTGTAGGGGTCATGTTTTAGGGTAGTGCAGTAGTGTTTGGGTAGTGTAGGGGGTCGTGCTGGGGGTAGTGTTTTAGGATTTAGGTTAGTGCAGTGGTGTTTGGGTAGTGTAGGGGGTCGTGCTGGGGGTAGTGTTTTAGGGTTTAAGGTAGTGCAGTGGTGTTTGTGTAGTGTAGGGGGTCGCGCTGGGGGTAGTGTTTTAGGTTTTAGGGTAGTGCAGTGGTGCTTGTGTAGTGTAGGGGGTCGTGCTGGGGGTAGTGTTTTAGGGTTTAGGGTAGTGCAGTGGTGTTTGTGTAGTGTAGGGGGTCATGTTTTAGGGTAGTGCAGTGGTGTTTGGGTAGTGTAGGTGGTCGTGCTGGGGGTAGTGTTTTAGGATTTAGGTTAGTGCAGTGGTGTTGGGGTAGTGTTTTAGGGTTTAGGGTAGTGCAGTGGTGTTTGTGTAGTGTAGGGGGTCATGCTGGGGGTAGTGTTTTAGGGTTTAGGATAGTGCAGTGGTGCTTGTGTAGTGTAGGGGGTCGTGCTGGGGTAGTGTTTTAGGGTTTAGGGTAGTGCAGTGGTTTTTTGTAGTGTAGGGGGTCATGTTTTAAGATGCAACGCTCCAATACCTGACCAGTCTGCACTACATAAAACTACAAAAAAACTAAAAATAAAAAGTGTTTTGCACACTTTTGTCATTGGGCTATATGTGGGCTACATCTGGGTAATATTTGTGCTACATTTGGGCTCTTTTTTCACTGGTGGCCATCTTGGAAGACTTCTTTGTTATGAAGTTTCCTAATTTCCTCATTTACTGCAGTCTCCTCAGTAGGAAATGCTTTCAGTTTTTTACTTTGATTCCATCAAGAAGGCATTCAGATGTGTCACACATTTGCCATAAATTCAGAATGTTATTACTCTAGTTGTTCATTAGATCACTGTAGTAAAGCTACTGCTCACCAAGGAGTTAACTGGAAGTCTACTGCTGGTATTGAAAGTGATTGTTTCAGTCTGCATGTCAGAATTTTCTAATGAAATAGAAGAGGATTTGAGATCTCACTTAAAACATGCACTAAATTTTCTTTTTGCAGCACTAACCATAATTTCTATGGCAAAATGAACCCCCTCATTTTGTTCCTTTTTAAATTAAATGTTTTAAGTGTTACCAGTTTATTCCAATGAAGATGGCTTCAGGTGTGCCATACGTTTGTCATAAGTAAGGCTGTTAGCACTCTAGTTGTTCTTTAGAACACTCTGGGAAGCTGCAGTAGAACACAAAGGCATCAACTGACAGGCTGCTCCTGTTGAAATATAACAGGAAGATATTTGAGATCTCACTTAAAACATGTCCTAATTTTTCTTTCTACAGCACTAACCATAATTTCTATGGCAAAATGAACCCCCTCATTTTGTTCCTTTTTAAATTAAATGTTTTAAGTGTTACCAGTTTATTCCAATCAAGATGGCTTCAGGTGTGCCATACTTTTGTCATAAGTAAGACTGTTAGCGCTCTAGTTGTTCTTTAGAACACTCTGGGAAGCTGCAGTAGAACACAAAGGCATCAACTGACAGGCTGCTCCTGTTGAAATATAACAGGAAGATATTTGAGATCACACTTGAAACATGTCCTAATTTTTCTTTCTACAGCACTAACCATAATTTCTATGACAAAATGAACCCCATCATTTTGTTCCTTTTTAAATTAAATGTTTTAAGTGTTACCAGTTTATTCCAATCAAGATGGCTTCAGGTGTGCCATACTTTTGTCATAAGTAAGGCTGTTAGCACTCTAGTTGTTCTTTAGAACACTCTGGGAAGCTGCAGTAGAACACAAAGGCATCAACTGACAGGCTGCTCCTGTTGAAATATAACAGGAAGATATTTGAGATCACACTTGAAACATGTCCTAATTTTTCTTTCTACAGCACTAACCATAATTTCTATGACAAAATGAACCCCATCATTTTGTTCCTTTTTAAATTAAATGTTTTAAGTGTTACCAGTTTATTCCAATCAAGATGGCTTCAGGTGTGCCATACTTTTGTCATAAGTAAGGCTGTTAGCACTCTAGTTGTTCTTTAGAACACTCTGGGAAGCTGCAGTAGAACACAAAGGAATCAACTGACAGTCTCTGCCCTTGTTGGATGTACATGTTTTACTGAGAATGTCAGACTTCATTCTCACATGACTGAGAAAGATAATGTGAATTTACAGAAAATATGCTCTCATTTTAACTTCTGGGGCACCTTCCAAAACTGTATGGGACAAGCATGTGAAAATAGTTTTCTCTCAAACATGATTCATGATATCCCAGCAGAAGGTTTTTCACAGGGTAAAATCACCTTAGAACACACCACAATTCCTGAAATTAGTAGGGTACCATCAACAAATGAATTCTAATGTAACTAAAGTCTGTTATCACCCTTTATAGTTCTCCTTTTGGTAACCCTCAAAATCTTCGATTCACTACAATGCATTTCAATGGGGTACTATCATTTATATTGGTCCCAAGATGGCTGCCAGCAATTCCAGGATGAAGTGCTGACAGCCAATCAGATCTCACGATGACATGTGTGGTTAGGCTCCGCCCAGATATATATGTGTTTTTACTTTTGATTTTCTCAGCAACTACTGAACGGATTTACACCATTTAACAAAAAGGGTTCTTTTGAACCAAGAACTACCTCTTTGCCAAATTTGGTGTAATTCCGTTCAGCAGTTCGGGCTGTAGCCTTGCATAAAGTTTCCTATGGGAAATTGATTTTTTGACTCTTATTTTTTTAATTTCTCCGCAACTACTGAACGGATTTACACCATTTAACAAAAAGGATTCTTTCTGAACCAAGAACTACCTCTTTGCCAAATTTGGTGTAATTCCGTTCAGCAGTTCGGGCTGTAGCCGTGTCTAAAGTTTCCTATGGGAAAATGAATGGGAAAAACACGTTTTGGGACCCCCCTTTTTTCTCAGCCCCCGCTTGACGAATTACCCTGAGACTTTCAGGGTAGGAGCGGACCGGAGCGGGCCATAAAGTTTGAAAATTTCGTGAAGATTTGTCAACCGACGCAAGAGTTATTTCAAATAGAATGTCGCGGATTTCCTATGGAAAATAGGTCTTAACTATAACTATCTACTGGCGACCGCCAGTAGATAATATATAAAAATATATATATATATAAATTAGCTATCTATCTACCGATGTAAATATATATTTTAATAAAACTTAAAACATATTAACAATTCAATTTTAAAATATTAAATTAATTACCAAATAAATAAAATGTAAAACATTTAAAAAAAAAAAAAACACAGTTGCAAAAATATTATAAAAATGTTGGGGTTATTATTACCCTCCTTCAATTGTAGTCCTCCTGCCCACAGGAAGACAGCAGACAAGACAGGAGCTGCTGCTGTTTATTTTAAATGACGCCACGATTGGGCCAAGAGGACTACAATTAAGGAAGGGTAATAATAACCCCATCCCCACATCGAGTGAACCCCGACTGGGGTCTGGGATGTCATGTTACATAACTAATAGATACCGTTTTGGACACGCCATATGTTTCTTTCTTTGAATACATTTAAGGCTGCCCTTTGGTCTGTTTTAGTCCTGAGGAAGACCCGCCATGATGTATAGTGAATAACACTTGATCACAGGGTCGAAGCATCGACGACATAATGCTATGTCCCATGTCAGCTATCCTTGGTATATGAAAAGAAGATATAAGGATAGACTGAACAAAACATATTTGGGACATTTTGATTATTTGTGGTTCCAAGGTCTCATGTTTGTGTATGTGATCACCGGGAGATTTGTGATTTTCACTATGTATATGTTAATGTGATGTATTGTTCTCTATGTTCTCTGGATAGCCGTTGAAAAGAGAAATATGAAAAGAGATAGATATACATGTTTTGATGTATGAAAAATAATATATTTAAAACAAGTTGATGGTTGTGTTGTGTCAGTGGATTTTGTAAAACATTTTTCTTTAAAGATTTGTGTTTTATTGAGTAGGAGTTTCACACATACTTGAGGGATCATTTATAGGCCCTTTCAGTATTTAATGTTGAATGAAAAACATTATTTTACAATTCCACTTCAGTGAAGAGCTGGACTTCAGAGGGGCTTGTTTAACTATTCCTACTCTAAACAATGCAACAGTAGGGAAAGTGTTAGACTTGAGAGGGGTTAAATTTACCATTCCTACTCCAGTCAATGCAACAGTAGCGAAAACATAGGACTTTGGAGGGGTTAGATTTACTATTCCTACTCAAGTCTGCATAATAGTAGGGAAAGAGTTGGACTTCAGAGGGGTTAAATGTACTATTCCCACTCCAAACAGCGTAGCAGTACGGAAAGTGTTGGACTTCATAGAGGTTAGATTTAGCATTCCCACTCAGTCTATGCAAAAGCAGGTAAAGCGTTGGACTTCGAAGGGGTTACATTTACTATACCCACTCCAGTCTAAGCAACAGTAGGGAAAGCCTTCAACTCTGGAGGGGTTACATTTACTATTCCTACTCCAGTCACCGCAAAGATAGATAAAGTTTCCCGGAGAGAATACATTTAGTTTTCGCACTCCAAACAGCGCAACAGTAGGGAAAGTGTTGGACTTCGGAGGAGTTTAATTTACTATTTGCACTCCAGTCTAGGCAACAGTAGGGAAAGCCTTAAACTCTGGAGGGATTACATTTACTATTCCTACTACAGTTACTGCAAAGATAGGGAAAGTTTCCCGGAGAGAATGAATTTGCTATTCCCACCCCAAACAGTGCAACAGTAGGACTTCGAAGGAGTTAAATCTACTATTCCCACTCTAGCCTACACAACAGTAGGGAAAGTGTTGGACTTTAGAGGGGAGAAATTTTCTATTTCCACTCCAAACAGTACCACAATAAGCAAAGTGTTGGACTCCGGAGGAGTTACATTTACTTTTCCCAATCCAAACAGCGGAACAGTAGGGAAAGTGTTGGATTTCGGATTGTTAAGATTTACTGTTTCCACTACAGCCTGTGCAACAGTAGGGAAAGTAATGGACTTTGGAGGGGTCGGATTACTATTCCCACTCCAGTCTGTGCAACAGTAGGGAAAGCGTTGGACTTCGGAGGGGTTAAATTTACTGTTCCCACTCCAGTCCAACCAATAGTAGGGAAAGTACTTCACTTGAAACACATTACATATTTGAATAACCCTAATAATTTAGAAAAAATATTTAACTCTTAATATAGACATTATTAACATTAACATATATATATTTATTTAAAAATAAAAAAACTATTAAACAAATTACATAATTACTAAGCAATTAATTCTCAATAAAAACATCGTTATTTAATTATTGCTTAATTAATTTCCCATCCTATATACCTACAAATCTAGCAGCCCACACCTAAAGTAAAACTAAAAATATAGCACAATTTACATAATTGATAATAGATGAACTAATTAACAATTAAAATATAACTAAACTATATAAGTATTAGACAATCCGCACCTAAAATATAACAAAAATAAATCAGAATTACATAATTTGCATAATTATTATCAATCACATAATTAATTAAAAACTTGGGTGTCCATTACGATACCGGGCGGTAAAAAATCCGCCATCCATCATAGCGGGAAAAATCCGCCCGCCTACACCGTCTGAATACCGACCCAGCAATTACGATGCCGCGAGCTCAAAACCGCCAGCGGCGGTAAAAACGCAAAAAATACCGCCCGACCATGTCCGAGTCAAAGTCTATCCGCCCGCCACGGACGGAAAGACGCCCGACAACACGAAACCGCCCGCCCTGACGACCGAGACACCACCCGTGAAATTACGATCGCACCGACATGACCGCGGAAAACACACAAATACACCGCCCGCCAGCGCAAACAACGCTGATGAAAATGGACACGGCGGAAGCCCTGACGGCCACGTCCCTGCACAGAAATCATCCGCGGACCCAAACAAACGCACACAACATGGCCAACAAGTCCACACAGCAACCCACGCACAAATACACAAACACAGTACACATCCCGATAACACACCCCCCTGGACAAACAAATAAACTACAAAGCCCAGAACACCACCCACAACACACCTGAAAACAACAGACCATCATGACACACCCACATAGGTAAGTACAAAAGCAGCACCTTCACAGACCACAACCCCTTGCAACATTACAAAGCAAAGCAGAGAGGAGAGGAGAGGACACAGTGACACAGCAAGGACAGCAGCACACCACAGATACGCACACATCACACCCACCACCACCACCAAACACCAGCACCACAAACCCCCTGCACATCACACACCACACACTGCACCAGCACCACAAACACCATGGCATCACACAGAATGCCCAAATTTACTTCCACTGAGCTGACGGTCATGGTCGACGAGATCATCAAGGTGCACTCACAAATCTATGGCAACCAGGTCCAGCACACACCACTAGCCACCAGAAACAGAATGTGGAACAGGATCGTAGACCAGGTCAATGCAGTCGGGAACGTTCCACGAAACAGAGGAGAAATTAACAAAAGGTGGAACGACCTCAAAAGCATGGTCAAGAAGAAGGAGAGCAAAAATCGAGAGCTGGCTGCCACGACTGGCGGAGGGAATCCCGCGCATTTCAAGACCTTCAAAGCGTGGGAGGAGAAGGTGCGAGTCATCATACATCCGGAGATCCTCACCGGATTACCAGGGGAGTGGAGGCTGGTAAGTACGAACAAATGTATACCAGCACACCGCTATGTACTCACATGCACCACCACTATGCCATAGCTCTGAGGGACAAACACCCCCATGTCCAGTACACAATACACAACACATCACTCACACATGCAACAGGCACCACCACACACACAGCCCAAAACTAACAACTAACAAAACCATGGGGGCATGTGTACACTCAGCCAGCCACGCAACTACCACCAGGTCCCCTAGTACTCCAGAAGTGCCACAACGAGCACCCCCCACACCCATGTGTCCGCCATAGCTGCACTAACCGACAAGTAACAGGTAAGTAGCAGGAACACAAAGTGCAGTGGCTAGGAGGGAGGACAGCTGAAGTACAACACACACCAGGCCCCTAGTCCCACAGCACAGCAAGGTGGAGCACCCCCCACACCCACACCCATGTGTCAGCCATAGCTGCACTAACCGACAAGTAACAGGTAAGTAGCCATAACACAAAGTGCAGTGGGTCGGAGGGGGGACAGCTGAAGTACAACACACACAAGGCCCCTAGTCCCACAGCACAGCAAGGTGGAGCACCCCCCACACCCACACCCATGTGTCAGCCATAGCTGCACTAACCGACAAGTAACAGGTAAGTAGCCATAACACAAAGTGCAGTGGGTCAGAGGGGGGACAGCTGAAGTACAACACACACCAGGCCCCTAGTCCCACAGCACTGCAAGGTGGAGCACCCCCCACACCCACACCCATGTGTCAGCCATAGCTGCACTAACCGACAAGTAACAGGTAAGTAGCCATAACACAAAGTGCAGTGGGTCGGAGGGGGACAGCTGAAGTACAACACACACCAGGCCCCTAGTCCCACAGCACAGCAAGGTGGAGCACCCCCACACCCACACCCATGTGTCAGCCACTGCAGTGCACACCATCAGCCGACAGGTAGACATCTCACCCCACAACAAACGGTGTCAGTGGGTGTCCAGCCATCACCACTACTCACAACACCGCCCCCACCCCCACAGACCAGCAACATGGACCACCCCTCCCGCCCATAACCATGTGGCATCCATTGCATTGCACGCTCAAAAACAACCTGTAGGTGGGAAACTGGACAGGGCGGGGTGTCGTGAGGCATGAGGACTGTATTGCGACCAATACATGGGACATGTCACGTAGCAGAGGAACACGCAGCACTGCTCCCTGTCACAACCATGTGAACAATGTGCACACGGACATGAACCACAGAGTCACACCCCACATGACCCATCACAGACACAGCAACACCCAAGGAGCCACGTCTGCATGCACAAGTCACACTGATTACAGAACCACACGGCAGGCACTGTGCAACCCATCACACACAACAGCAACACCATCGAAGTCCTGTCCATGTAGCCCTTACTGCCTGATAACCACACACCCTACAACTACGCCCATGTAAGACAAACCCCACTAGACGTAACAGCGTGGAACCAAAAAAATGCACACAAACACCACTGGACCCATGAGACACACAGGCACACAATGCACATACAACATACCATCCATCTCATCCGTCAGCCCCAGTTACATGAAAGGTATGTCATCCGAACAGCTGGTCCCCATACAGTAGTCACGCAAAGAAACATGCCCATGACAAATCATGTGCCCGAAGTGACTGAAGCGCACGTCACACTGTGAGTAACAACACACATAACATAGTCAACACTCCCAAGAGCACTGCATTGATGCACATGGCAGAGGGCAGCACGCACACCAAGGATTTGGCCCATCTGCAATACGTCGTGTGGCACACAACCATCACTCACTCATAACAATGCGTCCAATGTAATGTCCATAAATCACAACAGACAGCAGATATGCCGGGTATGTCAGACATACACCCACCTTAGACCATGCACTGTCATGTTGCCACAACACATGTCACGTTCTGCACCCATAGCTCACAGTATGTACCCCAAAAGCATAGTTCATCTCAAAAGCGTTTCAGGGGCTGTACCCCCTTTTGCCATCTGCGTTTCTAAGCGTTCCATTTGACCCCCAAAAGCATAGTTCATCTCAAAAGCGTTTCAGGGGGCTGTACCCCCTTTTGCCATCTGCGTTTCTAAGCGTACCATTTGACCCCCAAAAGCATAGTTCATCTCAAAAGCGTTTCAGGGGGCTGTACCCCCTTTGCCATCTGCGTTTCTAAGTGTTCCATTTGACCCCCAAAAGCATAGTTCATCTCAAAAGCGTTTCAGGGGCTGTACCCCCTTTTGCCATCTGCGTTTCTAAGCGTTCCATATGAACCCCAAAACCATAGTTCAAACCAACCTCCACGATGGGTCTGGAGCCCGCATACACCAGAGCCACAAAATGTAGGGGTACAGCAACACACCCATTGGCATTGCTAATCCGTCCCATGCCACATGTCCACATCACACAGTCCCATTGCCTAGCCCACGCAACCACAAATAGTACAGCCACACACACGCCTCTGGGAAACCAGTGCACGACAGTGCACGAACTGTGAATGTCAGACAACTTATACATACTTTGCCAGGTGCAACACAATAACATGTCTCATTCTCCCCACAGGTGCCGAACTGCTGGATGCTGGAGAGGGAGCCAGCAGCCAGCACAGCCAGCCTGCAAGCCCCCAACATGGACTCACGGATGTGGAGGATCTGTCCTCCTCTTCGGACACGGACCACCCAGCAGGCCCATCTGGTGTGGCAGGGCCCAACCGCTCCCCAGGCCCCCTCCTACCCACCAACCCATCATCCAGGGCTGCTGACCACTCACAGCCCCCTGCTGCCACTGTCATTGCGGCCACTCCCACGGTCGTTGCGGCCACTCCCACTGTCGTTGCGGCCACTCCCACTGTTGTTGCGGCCACTCCCACGGTCGTTGCGGCCACTTCCACCGCCGCAACCACCACCATCGCCGCAACCACCACCACGGCTTCACTGGCCCCAGCCCCAGCGCAAGTGGTGGTCCGGCCGACTGGGTCCACCCTGGGAGCCAGAGCGAGGACCGTGGTGAGCAATGTGGCTAGTGGGCAGGCCGGTGGCAGCAGTACTGGTAGGAGGAGCAGGGTCAGGCCAACGCCAGCCGTGCCTGGGAGCCATGCCCTGCCTCAAATGGCCAGAGTCCTTGGGGCCTATGAAGAGGCCCAAGGACAATGGGCCAGGTCGGCTTCCGACACGCGGGAGGTCCTAGGGGTGTTGAGGTCCATGGACGCCCATATGGGACAATTCGTGACCCGTATGGACCAACTCGTGGACCTCATGGGCCAGCTGGTGGTGGCGGTGAGGGCACAAGCAAGGCCAGCAACACCACCTCCGCCACCACCTGCTGTGGCGCAGGGTCGAGCAGCAACCAGTTCCCCTGCGTCCACAGCCAGTGAGCACACCTCATCCACCACCAGCAGGTCGCCACCACACCCCCCTTCCAAACGTGGAAGGGGCCGTCCGAAGAGGATACAGATGTCCCGAGAGGACCTCGCACGCTCCAAACGCCAGTGAGGCAGCCAGCCATCCTTGACCACCGACTGCATTGACTTGGACTACGATCCTACCCCACATAGCCATCTGTATGGCATGTGTCTGTTGGACTATGGACATAGAACTAGTGGGTACACCCTGTGCATCACGCAGCCATGACCGACAGCTCATTGTCACTGCACGCACCACTTTTGTCATCACCTTGCACACAATCACATGTCTCCTATGAAAATAAATGCACCTTTAACACAAACTGCTGTCTGTGCCCTGTGTGTATTGAACGATGTGCAACCGCCACCTTGAGCAGAAAAGCATCTGATTTGTGGTATGTCGATGGGACAGGAGAGGCTGTAGGGACCTAGGGGTGGAAGACAGAACAGGAGTACATTCAATGAGTGTGTCACACACTCATCACACAGTACATGTCACCAACTACAAGCAATGTACACACATCGCATAGAGCAATAGGGCACAATGCCACAGCCACCGTCAGTGGCATACTAACCTGGACATGGAGCATTGACACACAGCACTCAGTGAACAAAAGGCCTCCGTGACAGAGCACACATACACCTGCACATATACAGCTACATCAGCCGTAGCACATGGACACTCACCGTCAAGTGAAGTAGCGGGCGATGAGCTGCTGACGCACATTCCCAGCTTCCTCCTCTCCACTGTCCTCGTCACTGGACCCGTCCTGGTCTGCAGGCGGGGGCCCTGGCTGATCACCGTCATCCACTATTAGGGGGATCTGCTTGCGAATAGCCAGATTGTGCAGCATGCAGCAAGCCACTACTATCTGGCACACCTTCTGTGGGGAGTACGCCAGTGCGCCCCCGGTGCGGTCCAGGCATCTGAACCTGGACTTGAGGAGGCCAAAGGTCCGCTCAACCACACGTCTGGTCCTCCCATGTGCCTCATTGTAGCGGTCATCAGCTGGGGTCCGAGGATTTCGTAATGGGCTGAGCAGCCAAGGACCATTCGGGTAAGCAGAGTCACCTGGGTGTGAGGGACACAGGGAATCGTTGCAATTCAAACTGGACACAAGGCAGCATCGCACACCCAGCACGCTACACGACTCCACATACTCACCAACAATCCAGGCACGGTCCGGTTGCAGATTGGTCATCAGTCGTGGTAGGATGCTGTTGCGCATGATGTGCGCGTCATGTGCCGATCCTGGAAACTTCGCACACACGTGTGAAATGACCATGTCCGCAAGGCACACCACTTGCACATTCAGGGAGTGGGTGTGCTTCTGGTTTCAAAAGACGTGCTCCGTGGCCTGTGGTGCAACAAGGCCAACATGGGTGCAATCAATTGCACCAACAACGTGGGGAATCCGTCCAAGGGCATAGAAAGCACCCTTTACTGCCGCCAATTCACGGGCCCTGGGGAATCGGATGTACCGGTTCCTGTACAGCATCATAGCTGACAGTACATCCCGTAGCACCATGCTGAACATGGGCTGGGACATCCCACCTCCACTGCCCACTGTGTGTTGGAATGACCCAGTGGCGAAGAAATGCAGTGCAGCCATCACCTTAGCCGTGGGGGTGAATGCAGTTGGATACACCCTGCGAGGACGGAGGTGGGGTTCCAACAAGGCACATAGGCGATGCAGGGTGGGTCGGTCCAGACGAAATTTACGTATTAACTCCACATCCTCCATGTCTGCCAGCAATTGGTAGGGGCGATGTATGTTTGGTCTCCTCCTAGGAAAGATGGAAGTGGACACATGTCAAAGCAACACACAACAGGGCATGTACACATACACAGAACACAAATTACAGACAAAGCAATTGAATCACAGAACAGCTGACAAGTAGGGACAGCACAGCCACAATACACTTACACAGGTCCCATGCCAATGTGTACATGATGATATGCCAACAGACATGTGGAGGCTGGCCACTGGCCGTCCATGCCTATGCACGCCGCATGTGGTGGCCCTGTCCATTGTGGACCTGCTCCCACACACTAATCATGTCCACACCTGCAGTTGCACTGCGCAAATTCTACTGTGTGGTGCACATGGCATCAGCGGACTGTACCCGCCATGGGCCAGGCCCTTACGGCCAACTCCAATGACCCTCGCGGTTGCACCCTGCGTGTTCCACCATGGAGGAAGGCGACCCGGGCCAGCTGGGAGCAGGCCATCGTCTGCAATTGAAGCTGGCAGACATGGTACTCAAATTGCAGCAGCTTGGACCCACTGCAACTGCACCAGGGGGCTATATGAGTGTGGGGGTGAGACCGGCATTACCACAGCTACCTGGGACTGCTGCCTGGCATCCATCAACAACACCTGCTGCTGCCACCTGTCCACCTCATTGCTGATGACGCTGAGGATATGTCCAGGTCCACTGACCAGCGAGGAGCTGGAGATCCTGCATTCCGAGCTGCACGCACACTGCACATGGCTATTCCTTGCGGAAGTTGTGTGTGAAAGACAACTACAGTGTGTGTGGGAGTGCATGTGGGGGACACACATGTCGTTGATCCGCAGCACTATGAGTCAGAGCCTGTGGGGGTCAAACATGCACTGCTCACCATGCTGACTGCAGGTGGCAAGGGTATGTGAGCTCTCAGGCGCATTGCCATGTCTGTCCCTCCCGAGTGGTGATATATGGCAACTTAATGTCAGACATCCAGTGACACAGCCAATTGGCAATGCAGGTCTCAGAGCACTTGTTGCTCGTGTGAATGTCAGGCTGGGGCCATGCTGCCCTTCTCAGTCCCAGCAGGCCTGACCTGCACATTGACTGCACAATGCCAGTAGGTGTCAACACAGACTGCCAAGTGGGTTACATGTGTCACCTGTACAGGACCCTCCGGATGAGCGCTAAGTCAGCACTGTCAATTGGCCACACCATGCCTCGTGATAGGGATGTGTGTGAGGGATAGTGGCACTGAATGTGACCTTCGTTGTGGGGTGGGCCATGCACAGGGCGAGTACGTTGATGGTTGCGCACTGTCGGTCACAGTGGGTACACCCACACAGATGTGTTGCCTTGTGATCTTTTTGTGGGTCCGCCGGACAATGGACAGTAGATGTGGGCAGACTACACATTGGTCGATGTGCTGTCAAAATGCATGTGCCTTCCCACCAGGCACAGCTGCCCCTGCACATGTGACCCCTGCTGCCCTCAGTGCTGGGTCTGTTGAGCTGATGCGCCATCTGTGCGTGGGGCAGACAGCTCTCCTCACTTCCGTCATTGCCCATGACATCACTTTGCCGCAGGTGACATGGATCATGGAGAGCCGACATGTACGCGTGGGTGGACTACACAAGACTGTCCAATGGTTGTCACTCCCAGTCAGTGCTTCAAATGGGAGGAATGTAGTGCAGGTACTCATTGAAATGTGTCGAGTGGGCGGGGCTGGGTGCGGGGCTCAATGCAAGACATGTGTGGTTTATCGGCGTATTTACTAGTTGCAATACACACGAGGCACGTCTTTTTCAGATCAGATCTGGGTCATTCTTTCTACCAAATGTGAGTCATACAGTAATATTATAACGTTTCCTCATGGCCTCCCCTCGCTCACCCCAATATGCGTTTGCATCTGAGAGGCCAGCGCGTGCACAGGCGGCTCCGAGATGGCACCAGCGAGGCCAAGGAGTGTATGTGTGGGTCCATTTGAACAAGTAGTCTGTCTCACGGTATCATCAGTGCCGGTACGCCGTCCACCTGCATGGTGCCCGACTCGAGCCCCGGACAACATTGACTATGCATGACAGGCTCCGCAGTCCCGAAACACCACCTGCAACACACAGAGGCTGTAGCTACCCTAGCGGCCCAGGCCGCGTCCAACTGGAGCTCATGGACCCACACATTCACTCTTTGGCCTCTCTGGTGCGAGCTTGGAGCTGCTCATGCACGCGCTGGCTTCTCTGTTGCATTGGCATGTAACGTGTGTGGGGTTATGGGCAATGAGTGTGATGGTGCAAGCCACCTTCCGTGACATCACTCCTGCTCGTGATGTGTGCGTCCCCCCACTACTTCCATTTGACTTGTGCCATACTACATATTGAGGATGTGTTGCCTGCGTGATGTGCCCAGGAGGAGCGCGCCATGACCTCTCACCCACCATGCTCCACTGCCATCCCGTGCCCTGGATTGCCTGTGCAGGTGGACAATGTTGGGGATACACCTGGTCGACAGGGGATGTGTGTGCCTTGTCAAGGGCCTGGCGGACGCACAGCGGTATCCAGCATGTCCACAGAGGGTGGGCTGACGTGTACGCCTGATGCAGCATTGTTCGTGTGGCCGCCTGTTGTGCACACACGAGTTCACATTCACCCCCAGACAGGTGGCCTTTACAAATGCCCAGGAAAGCGGTAATGTACTGTTCCGGAACCCTCCCAACACAGCGTGTTTCAACATTGCATGTGCGCATCTACCTGTCACACCCGCCCACCTGGGCAATGCGTCACTCCCGCTTCACACGACACATGTGTGTCTTCCACAGTTGATGCGTTGACATCCGATGACAGTGGACCAGATGGTCATCTCACGACTGCCGTGTACTTCACACACTCTCATCCTCTCTCATTCGTACTTGTGAAATGAATCAGCAGAGACAGATCTTTGCTTCAAGCCATGTATTGTGACTTATGTCCTCTGTGATGCAGTATAGTGGACACTACTGGCAGCGGAATGCATGTGGAGGATATACTCAGCATGATTACACATAGCATAGGGTGTAGGGGTACATGTGATTAGTTGTTGCCTGTGGGATGTGGGCTTCAGAGTTACATCTGCTTGGCCGTTGCTGTGCTAATGTACATTTGCTAATTGCTGCAGAGCTGCTGACTTTGACACAGACGGTATACATTTAGCCTACCAGACCGCTTGGTATCATGGGCACAGTCCATCTCAGTTCCATGTAACAGGTTTGGTGCTGTTGTTACTCATGCACACGTGCATGTGAGATGACATCAGGGCATGGTCTTGCGTGCATGCAGCGGCGTCCCACTTGTTGTTGCGATGTGGTGGCTACTGGACATGTCACAGTCACTGGGGTCGTGTTGTTGGTGGATGCACTTGTCGTCCATGCAAATGTCCTGGGACGGAATTTCCGGGGGGGGTGGGGTGGCAGCTCTCACATACTTCAGCCGAGCGATTACTGTCCCCTGAGCGGTGCATATGTCCATGGGCGCAGGATCCATGTCATGGCATAGTTGTAGGTGCAGTTCTGTCCATGTGGTTGCAATACACAAATCCCATGCCACTGCCTCCCCCCGATACATGCGGAGTTCCTGGATGTGATGGGGAACAGAGTGCATGTCCCGGACATATCCGATGTCATGGCAGGGTCGTTGATGGTGTGGTGTCAGTTGCAGGTTGTTTGGTATGGCTGTTGTGGTGGTAACTGGCCAGTCCGTGCGGAAGCTAGGCATGGGTACGGTGTCGGACATCATGGCTCAATTGGGGGAATTGCGTCGGGGTCCGACGAATTGACATGTTGTCAGGTATGCGATGCCTTCCAGCAGGGCTTCCATGTCATTGGTGGTATACATGTTTGCCAGCCAATGTAGCGGATGGTGGCTGTCAAGGTGTTGTTCGTAAGTTGTCCCTTGTAGGAGCATGATGGGGCATGTTGTATGACATTCGATGTAGCTGTGATCCATGATCCGTCGTGTGGAGGCACAGTGGTCCCATTTCAGTGTGGGTCCGATGTTGGCCACATATGCCATGCCCCCATAGGCTGAACAGACCCTGTCGTGGGCGTCCAGAGGGTGGAATAGTTGTAGCAGGTCCGCCCTTGGACATGCCGGGTTGGAGAGACACAGATCCACAGGATGGTGGAAGGGACACCTCCGACAGTAGAAGACGGGGATGACGCAGCTGAACAATGCGATGCGGTAAGTCAGTCGGTAACTTACGTTCAGCAGGGACAGGGGTTCACATCCCAACATCTGTATCAGGTTATGTTTGTACAGCTTGACCTGTCCGGTGTAGTTGGGTAGGTGTGGTGAAAGTGCCATTTTGCTGCAGGGCGATGTGGTGGCGTGCTCCGGCTGTCTGTGCAGTCTGCAGAGTGCAAGCTCCGAAGTTGCTGGGGAGTCTGTGATGTTCGTAGGGAGGCAGGACTTGTGTTATGTTAGCTTGTGCGGAAGACACGGGCCCTCATCCCACATGCTTCTCTGAATGGTCAAGGTCAGTGGTGTGTGACTCCTTCCAGATAACTTGCATGTGAACGACATGGGGGAGTGTTTTCATTTCTTTTTCCCGTTCGGAATGTTCTTAGGTGATATGCGCTATCTGCCCTGTGGTCGGTTTCCTCTGCATGCCTGTGTTGGTCTTTTTTTGGGACAATGGCTGTATTCTCCGGCTTGTTTAGTCGGGATGTGGTTTCGGAGTTGGAATGGAAGGTCATTCAGTGCTGTCTGCTCTCTTGTGTGTGGGCGGCAGGCTGCGTTTCCGCTATACGTTGGGCCTTGTGTGTGGGTGTAATTATTGGGACCACCTGTTGTCGGTCCCCGGGCTCTTTGGTGTTCTGTTTTGTATGTCTTGTTATTGGGTGCAGGGTGGTATGGGTGTTTCTGTGTGGTACTGGCGTACCTTTTGCCGACGGGGCCCATATTCTGCTGGGTGGTGTTGCCGCCGCTGTGTGCTTCGCCATGTTTGTCACACAGGGGTGTGTCCTAATATTGCGTGACTTCACTGACATGTAGGCGTCGGTTGTGTGACGTTGGATGGTGACCGTGAATTGGGGGTTGGGGACTTGACTGTGGCTTGCCTGTCACGTGACATGTGCGTTTGGGGTGGGGCTGGTGTGTGGTGTTTGTTGTGCCCTGTGTTGTGTGTATGCCTACCTGCGTCGCCGCGGTGCGTTGCCTCCTAGGTGGTGCATCAGGTAGAGGATGGGGAGGGCCTGGAGTGCTGGATTCATGCTCGGGGGGGCCGCCTCTTCGGTGTCCGTGCTCGGAGGTCGGGTTTCCGCCTTGCTTTCGCGTGCGGTGTCTCTTAGCCGTGGGAGCTGTTTGTTTGCGGCATCGTAATTTGTACGCCGGGCGGGACGTGGTTTCGTCGGGCGGTGTGTCTCTATTGGGCTGCGCCGCTACGTGAGCGGGCGCGCTTTGATGGCGGGCGGCGTCGCTAGCTTGCGGGCGGTGTTTGGCTGACTTTTCACATCCTAATTGGGCGGGCGTGTGTGCTGCGGCGTGTGGACGGTAACTGGTGGTTTTTGCACCCGCTGGCACGGCGGTGGTGCTTCCGCCCGCCATCCTAATGGGCCCCTTAATCACTAATTAATAAATAACTATTGCTTAGCTTTCCACCCTATCCCGCTACAACTCCAACAACCAGCTATGACACTATAAATTACTATTAACAATTAAATAAAAGTCTAAATCACTTAAATTTACAAACTATATTTAAAAAAAATTAAGAACAATTATACAAACAATAATAACACTCAAAATTAATATATGAATTAAAGAAATTAAAATAATTCAAAAACAATATATTTTTACAACTATATTATTGAAAACGATATTAAAAACAACAATATTCTTCAAAACTATATTACTTACGTAAAAAAACCGATATTCTTCCATCACAATATTTTTATATTACAAAATTTTATTTCTGATATTTCTGGCCGCCGATATTTACACTTGATATTCAGGAATCAACTGCCAGGACATGGAATCCCCACACTCAAGAAACACAAAGCACCGTCGCATTTTTACTATGCCTTAAAAGGCATTAGATAGCTGCATAGAGGAAGCTCTCCCCATAGCTGTATTGGATGCCTTAAGGGGTTGCAGGCATTACTCAAAGGACAACTGTCTGCTCCCCCTGAAGTGCCCCGAAATGTTGACCATAGTTTTTTAAAGCATCACTGTTCTCTTTAATGGACACGGGCTGCATTACAAAAATGTTTCAATTTGGAAAAGAAAATGCAGGGATTATGGTCTATCATCCCTCATGGGCCACCATCCCTGCAGAGTGTTGCAAAATGTGATGTATAATTAATATTCTTTAGGCATGTCATTTTGCGACCACTTGCGAACGAGCCATTTAACATGTGATCTATTAGTATATAGGTTTCATCATAGACTACATCCCTGTTGGCAAACCCATTGGTGTATTCAGTGGCGTAACGAAACTTGAGGGGGCCACCTACAAAGTACATGGAGGGGTCCCCCACACTCCGGACCCAGTCAGGAGCTGTATAGGCCTTCCCGTTCACAGGGGGCCCGCTGGAGCTCCGGCCCCCCGCACCGTGGGGGCTACAGGGGCTATTGTTCCATCCTGGATGTATTATTTGCACATCCCTGGTTTGCAAATGGCATAGCACATCAGATTATGAGTATGTCAAATATATCTGATACTTTAACCTTCACAGAGAAACACTGTTCCTAAAGGGCATTTTTTACAAGCGATTCCAAGTTTCACATTCTGAAATGGGGATTAACATGTGGAACCAGTCTTACCTTCTTGTTTTACTGCATGGTATGCCGTTATGTGCAATGTTTTACTCTTGCAAATGTCTATAGTTATTATCTGGAGAAACCTGCAGGGTCAATAAACCTCAGGTGTTAATGCAATTTGTTCCTCACTCGGAATCTGAAATCGAAACGTATCCACAAGATATTACGGCACCACTTGGAAAGATGCTATAAGCCTCAGGCTAGGAAGGAAGGTCAAGCAGAAAAGCTAAAGAGTATCAAACATGGAATTGAAAAATACCCATAACCCTAGGTTGCGGTGGAGAATGACAACTGGGTAGTATACCTTATTGGTAAAATCTCTATTCTCTTTCACAACACTACCATCTCATTAATAGTCACATGACCTGCAGAACTATTATAGCCAAATAGTTACCATAGTTATCAAATGTACTGCATTGGTGATGCCTTACAATAGTACTCCACTTTTTAGGCCTGGCGTAAGACAGACCTTTTTGTTTTTAGCAAAATTGTATCTATAATTCATACTTATGCAGCCCTCTTCATTCATTGGTCACTTGTTGTGTCAATTCACATTTTTCTTCTGCCACCAACAGCATACAACATAGGGAAATTAGTCAGCCCACTTCAGCCATTGGTTAATTTCACTTTGGGTGATGGCATTATGTTCTTTCACAATGAGCACATCAGCACACAAGGTAGGTCCCTTTAGTGCCAGGTACTACAGTGGCAATATGTGATTTTTAAAACCCAAAATATATTTTCGCCTTTAACCATTTTTTTTATATTGGCAAGAAACTGACACCCCGCCCCCAACTCAATAATAACATTTTACAAACACCATGACAAAGCAAAACAAGCATTGGCACAGCCAGACCTATTGGTTGTGCCAATGCTTGCTTACTTAAGAAATAAGAAGATTTGCATATGTTGATATACATATGTCATCAGTAATAAATCCTAAACTGAAGTCAAGACGGTTTAAGCAGTTTGAAAAAATATGAACATTTTGCATTTAAAGATCTTTGTAACATGTATACGATACCTATTATACATTTCAGGATATTTATTCTTTTTGTCTTATTCGATTTTGTTTATTGGTTTTACAGCAACCAGGCAAGCATCCATTGAGGTAGTGAACATTTGTGACTCTAATACTCATAATGAACCCTTTTGTCGCTGCATGACCTAAGAGCCATTCCATAACCAGATTATAGTTGAGCATTCTGCAAGAGACTGGGATAAGTACCTGTCTGCTCTTTAATAGGAGGCATTGTAATACAACGTGCATTTTCCTAAATAAATAACCAGGTGTGATTTCCCAAGCACTGTTTCTGCCTAAAATCATTTCTTCTGTGCAGCCTCATTTAGGCGTACTTTTATAAACTGCAATTGAGCTCAATTTACCGCGTTTAGCATGCAAGTCCTTGTCTCAATATTTCAGCACATAATCCATCTGACATTTTAATGACTCCTGAGTGCTCATTTTCTGTACCTGATGAAGTTACCATTAGCCTGGAAAATGAGCCAGACAATAAGGTGGGACTAAGGATGACCAGAATCATTTGACCCCAAAGGCTCAAATTATTTTGCATATTTGTCGAAATAGTAGCAGTAGGAATAGTGGCGAGTGAACAAAATCTGATAAACAGCTGAGTAAAGGTGTGTTAAGTAAACTATGAATAAAACAGGCATCAAATGAAATGGGAATACATACGAAAAAGGCTTGGAACAGGTAATTTGTTTTGTCAGAAAGGGCATATTTTCAAAGTATATAGCTGTACAATATAACGCATAACACTTTAGAAGTAGATTTAGCAATCTGGTATAAATATATATTATATTGTTGATGGTCATTTTAATGTCTTGATTAATTACCCACAATCCCATTGCTTCTATTCTTATTCCTCGTCCCAGTATTTATCATGAGGGCATAAGACGTTACCAACTACATGACAAACACCGCATAAAAAAAATCTTCGGCTCCTCCCCTCTGCAGTAATATGTATGGGTTCTCGCTCATCCTATGATGTCTTTATCCAAGCCTCCAACGAAGCACAACTCTCTTCTGAAGTAGGTGGGAGGTCAGCAAGGAAGAGCAACAGGATTCAGCATAATGGAATTACCACATCTCCTTGCTCATTAATTTCTTCTCCAAGTCCTTGCTTGCGAATATACAACGCATCAAGGCCTACAAGGCCTGAAATAAGCACACCAGAATTGTATTGCTAAATCCAGGCCCACATTACAAGTAACCAGGATGTGGAGTGGTAGGTGCAGAGACAGAATATCGAGTACAAAATATCGAGTTGAACAAATATCGAGTAATTAATATCATGGATCAGAAATATCAATAGCAAGAATATCGTGGTCAAGAATATCGACTTAAGGTAAGTAATATCAATTTTAAAAATATCGAAGTGTTTAATATCGTTTGCAAAAATATAGTTGTTAAAAATATCGTTTTGTATTGTTATGTATTTGAGTAACTATTTTATATGTATGTGATGTATTTTTTTTTATATGAATTGTTTGTATTTTTAATATATGTGTTACATTTTTATGTTATTAATTTTTTTAATTTGAATTTTGCGCTTTTAGTTCTGTAGCGGGTTGTGGGTTTATAGGGGAATAGGGTGGGAAGTAATTTAATTATAATAAATTTATTTAAAAAAATTATTTGAATTTTGTGTTTTTAGTTCCGTAGCGGGTTGTGGGTTTATAGGGGAATAGGGTGGTAAGTAATTTAATTATATTAAATTTATTAATTTTTTTTTTATTTGAATTTTGCGTTTTTAGCTCTGTAGCGGGTTGTGGGTTTATAGGGGAATAGGGTGGGAAGTAATTTAATTATATTAAATTTATTGATTAATTGTTATTTATTAATATTTGTTTAATTGAGATGTTATAGTGTTAAATGTGTAAAGTGATTTTAATTAATTAATTATTAATTGGTTTTTAATTAATTTTAATTAATTAATTGGTAATTAATTATGGTAATTGTGCAATTAATTTTAGGTGTGTGTTATGGTGTTTATAGGTTTAAAGGGTGGGAAGTAATTTATTTTTAATGTATTAATTAATAATTGGTTGTTAATTAATTTTAAATACTTAGGGGCCCATTAGGATGTCGGGCGGAAGCACTACCGCCGTGCTGGCGGATGCAAAAACCACCAGTTACCGCCTGCACGCAGCAGTCCACACGCCCGCCCGATTACGATGCGAAAAGTCAGCCAAACACCGCCGGCAAGCCAGCGACACCGTCCGCCATCAAAGTGCGCCCGTACACGTAGCGGCGCAGCACAATTGACACACACCGTCCGACGAAACACGTACCGCCCGGCGTACAAATTACGATGCCGCACACAAACTGAACCCACGGCTAAGAGACACCGTACGTCAAACCGAAGCGGTAACACGAACGCCGAGCACGGACACCGAAGAAGCGGCACCCCCGAGCATGAATCCAGCACTGCAGGCCCTCCCTATGCTCTATCTGATGCACCACCAAGGACGCAACGTACCGCGAAGACGCAGGTAGGCACACATACAACAAGTGCACGCAAACAGCGCACACAGTGCAAGGGCGGAAAAAGCGGACAACCCCCCACCCCCGCGTGTACACGACACATCTACCATAGCATCCACATATGACACACAGGCCAAATTGTAACATCTCGTAACACATGTGTACACACCACCTGGGACTAGGAACCAACCACCCCGTCACGGCCCCAAAGCGGCGATGACGCTGCCACACATGCGCACAACGCAGAGGCCAACCGCAGCGCCATGCATGCGTCGCACACAGACACAGGGACACAACCAAGCAGCACACACACCAGCCCCACCCCGAATGCACATGACACGTGACAGGCCTGCCACAGACATGTCCCCAACGCCCAATTCACGGACAACACCCAACGTCACACAACCGACGCACACATGTCAGTGAAGTCACGCAACAGCAGGACACACCCCAGTGCAACAAACATGGCGAAGCACACAGCGGCGGCAACACCAACTAGGAGAAGCAGGGCCCCTTCGGGAAGAGGAACGCCAGTACCACACTGAAACACCCATACCACCCTGCACATATGAACAAGACATACAAAACGGAACACCAAAGAGCCCGGGGACCGACAACAGGTGGCCCAAGAATAACACTCACACACAAGGCCCAACGCAGAGCGGAAAGGCAGCCTGCCGCCCACACAAGGGAGAGCAGACAGCACTGAATGACCTTCCATTCCAACTCCGAAACCATAGCCCTACGAAAGAAGCCGGTGAATACAGCCATTGTCCAATAAAAGACCAACACAGGCATGCAGAGGAGACCGACCACAGGGCAGATAGCGCATATCACAGAAGAACACAACGGACGGGAAAGAATAAAGAAAACACTCCCCCATGTCGGCCCCATGCAAGTTAATTGGAAGGAGTCACACATCACTGACCTTGAACTGTCTGAGAAGCATGTGGGATGAGGGCCCGTGTCCTCCGCACAAGCCAACAGAACACAAGTCCTGTCTCCCTACGACTACACAGAGCTCACAGCAACCTCGGAGCGTGCACATTGCAGACTGCACACACAGCCGGAGCACGCCACCACAACGCACCGCTGCAAAATGGCAACCGCAACACACCTACCCAACTACGCCGGACAGGTCAAGCTGTACAAAACCAACCTGATACATATTTTGGGATGCGAACTCCTGTCCCTGCTGAACGTAAGTTACCGACTGACTTACCGCATCACATTGTTCAGCTGCGTCATACCCGTCTTCTACTGTCGGAGGTGTCCCTACCAGCATCCCGTGGAGATGTGTCTCTCCAACCCGGCATGTCTAAAGGCGGACCTGCTAGCACTACTCCTCCCTCTGGACGCACACGACAGGGCCTGCTCTGCCTATGGGGGCATGGCGTATGTGGCCAACATCGCACCCGCACTGAAATGGGACCACTGTGCCTCCACACGACGGATCATCGAGCACAGCTACATCGAATGTCACCCAGCATGCCCCATCATGGTCCTCCAAGGGACAACTTACGAACAACACCTTGACAGCCACCATCCGCTACATTGGCTGGCAAACATAAACACCACCAATGACATGGAAGCCCTGCTGGACGGCATCGCATACCTGACAACCTGTAAATTCGTCGGACCCCAACGCAGGTTCCCGATTGACCTATGATGTCCAACCCCGCACCCATGCTTAGCTTCCGCACGGACTGGCCAGTCACCACCACAACAGCCATACCAAACGACCGGCAACAATTACCACACCATCAACGACATCGCCATGACATCGGATATGACCGGGACATGCACACTGTTCCCCATCACATCCAGGAACACCGCATGCATCGTGGGAGGCAGTGCCATCTGGTCTGTGTATCGCACCCACATGGACGGAACTGCACGAACAACCAGGACACGACATGGATCCAGCGCCCATGGACACACACACCGCTCAGTGGACATGGATAGGTCGCCTGGAGTCTGTGGGTGCTGCACCCCTCCCACCCCCGCCCCGGAAATCCCATACCAGGACCTTTGCACGGACGACAAGTGCAAACAACAACAACACGACCCCAGTGACTGTGACATGTCCAGTAACCACCACATTGCAACAACAAGTGGCACGCCGCTGCATGCACGCAAGCACATGCCCTGATGTCATCTCACATGCACGCGTGCATGAGGAACAACCGCAGCAAACCTGTCACATGGAACTGAGATGGACTGTGCCCATGATGCCAAGCGGTCTGGTAGGCTACTTGTATACCGTCTGTGTCAAAGTCCGCAGCTCCGCAGCTATACGTAAATGTACATTAGCACAGCCTTGGCCAAGCAGATGTAACTCTGAAGCCCACATCCCACATGCAACAGCCAATCACATGTAACCCCACACCCATTTGTAATCATGCTCAGTATATCCTCAACATGTATTCCACTGCCAGTAGTGTCCACTATACTGCATCACAGAGGACAGAAGACTCAATATAATGTTTGAAACCAAAACTGTCTCCGCTGACTCATTTCACAAGTACGAATGAGAGAGGATGAGAGTATGTGAAGTACACGGCAGTCGTGACATGACCATGTAGTCCACTGGTATTGGATGTCAACGCAAATGAGTAGCACTACTGTGGAAGACACACATGTGTCGTGTGAAGTCGTATGGACGCAGTGCTCAGGTGGGTGGGTGCGACGGGTAGATGCGCACATGCCAAGTTGGAGCACGCCGTGTTGGGAGGGGTCATGAACAGCACACCACCGCTTCCCTGGGCATTGTGAGAGGACACCTGTCGGGGGGGGAAGTGAACACGTGTGTGCACAGCAGCCGGGCACACGAACAATGTGGAACCAGGCGCACAAGTCAGCCCACCCTCCGTGGACTAGCTGGATCCTGTTGTGCGCCCGCCATGCCCCTTGACAAGGCACACACAGCCCCAGTCGACCAGGTGTAACCCCAACATAGTCAATCCGCACAGGCGATACAGGGCACGGGATGGCAGTGGAGCATGGTGTGTGAGAGGTCTCCTCGCGCTCCTCCTGGTCATATCACGCAGGCAATAGAACCTCAACGTGTAGCATGGCACAAGTCAAATGGAAGTGTAGGGGGACGCACCTCAGCACGAGCAGCACTGACGTCACGGGAGGTGGCTCGCACCATCCCATCCATTGCCCATTATACCAACCACGCCACATGCCATTGCGACTAAGTGCAAGCGCGTGCGCCACCACCCCGAGCCCTCCCCAGAGAGGCCAAAGAGTGAATGTGTGGGCCATCAGTCACAGACGGACGCGGCCTGGCCGCAAGGGCAGCCACTGCCACTGGGTGTCGCAGGTGGCGGATCCGGAAGGCGAAGACTGTGATGCATAGTCCATGCAGGCCGGGTCTCCATTTGGGGCACCACGCAGGTGGACGGGCGTCCCGCCACACATCATACCCTGAGACAGCCCACTCGTGCAACTGGACCCACACATACACTCCTTGCCCTCTCTGGTGCGAGCTTGGGGCTGCCTGTGCAAGCGCTAGCCTCGCAGGTGCACATGCATATTGGGGGAGCGAGGGGAGGACATGAGGGCTGGGGCGAAGATGACTGTATCACTGTCAGTGAGTACAAGGGATGACCCAGATGTGGAAAGGAAGAGACGTGTCCCGTGTGTACTGCAACTAGTCGCCAATCCAACTACCCCCCATGTCCGGAATGTAAGCCCGCACCTAGGCCCGCCAATCCGCCACATCGAATATACCACCAGCACAACAACCTTCCCATTCGAAACACTGACTGGGGGTGGCGACCAGTGAACAAACATGTGTAGCCTACCCACGCGTACATGTGGGCCCTCCATGATCCATGTCACCTGCGGCAAAGTCATGACATGCGCAATGAGGGAAGTGAGGTGAGCTGTCCGCCCCACGCACAGAAGGTGCATCAGCTCCACAGACCCAGCAGCGAGTCCAGCAGGGGTCACATGTGCAGGGGCAGCTGTGCCTGGTGTGAAGGCACATGCACATGGACAGCACATCGACCAATGTGTAGTCTGCCCACATCTACAGTCCATCATCATGCGGACATAGGAATTGTACACAGGGCAACACATCTTAGTGGGTGCACCCACCGTGACCAACAATGCGCAATCATCGACGTACCCGCCCTGTGCATGGCCCCCCACCCAACGGAGGCACATCCAGTGCCACCATCCCACACACACAAGCCTTCCACGGAACATGCTGTGTCCAATGGTCAATACAGAGTCAGCGCCCATCTGGTGGATCCTGAACAGGAGACACATGCACACACATGATAGCTCCCACTATGTACGTCTGCCACCTGGCACGTGCAATGTAACCTCTCACCTGTGACGTGTGACTGCAAGCACACAGCCGTCTTGGCATGGGGCTGTCAATGTGGACACCTGTCAATGTTTCGGGAGGTGTGATCCGTACAGTGCTGTACATAGGGTGCAGTGCTGACACCTACTACTGTCTCATATCCCCTCGTGCCACAGGTCCCACTTGTTTTGGCCGCTCAGCCTGTGCCCACATCGTCGTCGTCGTGTGCCATACTCATCCAGCCTCGGAAGCAGTGCCATGCTCAGCAGACATTCATGTTGCCGTGGCGTTGCCGCTTGACGAATATGCAGTCAGTCCCCATCAGCACGCCCCGCAAGTCATTGGGGCCTAGATCCCCATGTGCATGACCATGGCAGTGGTTTGCATCACTAGCCATTGCCATTGGTGGGAGACCTGTGTAAGTGTATTGTGGCCGTGCCGTCCCTGCTTGACAGCTGGGCTGTGACTCATGTGCTTGCTCAGTCATGTCAGTGATGTGAATGCGAAATTGCTATGTGTTGTGTTGCTCTGACATGTGTCCACTGCCATCTTCCCTAGGCGGAGACCGAACATTGACCGCCCATACCAATTGCTGGCGGACATGGAGGATACTGAGGTCATAAGGAAGTTTCGGCTGGACAGGCCAACCCTGCATCGACTGTGTGCCATGTTGGAACCCCATCTCCGTCCCCGCAGGGTGTATCCGACAGCATTCACCCCCACGGCTAAGGTGATGGCCGCCATGCATTTCTTCGCCACTGGGTCATTCCAGCACACAGTGGGCAGTGGAGGAGGGATGTCCCAGCCCATGTTCAGCAAGGTGCTGAGGGATGTACTGGCAGCCATGATGCTGTGCCGAAACAGGTACATCAGATTCCCCAGGGCTCGTGAATTGGCAGCAGTGAAGGGTGCATTCTATGCCCTTGGCAGGATCCCACACGTCGTTGGTGCCATTGATTGCACACATGTTGGCCTTGTTCCACCACAGGCCACTGAGCACCTGTACCGCAACAGGAAGCACACGCACTCCCTGAATGTGCAAGTGGTGTGCCTTGCGGACATGGTGATAACCCACGTGTGTGCAAAGTTCCCAGGCTCGGCCCATGACGCACACATAATGCGCAACAGCATCTTGCCACGACTGATGTCCAATCTGCAACAGGATCGTGGCTGTATTGTCGGTGAGTATGTGGAGTGGTGTAGCGTGCTGGCTGTGCGATGCTGTCCCCTGTCCAGTTGGAATAGCAACGGTTCTCTGTGTCCCTCACACCCAGGTGACTCTGCGTACCCGAATGGGGCATGGCTGCTCAGTCCATTGAGGAATCCTCGCACCCCAGCAGACGATCGCTACAATGAGGCACATGGGAGGACCAGACGTGTGGTCGAGCGTACCTTTGGCCTCCTCAAGTCCAGGTTCAGGTGCCTGGACCGCACCGGGGTGCGCTGGCGTACTCCCCACAGAAGGTGTGCCAGATAGTGGTGGCGTGCTGCATGCTGCACAATCTGGCCATTCGGAAGCAGATCCCCCTCATTGTGGATGACGGAGATCAACCAGGGCCCCAGCCCGCAGACCAGGACAGCTCGAGTGAGGAGGACAGCGGAGAGGAGGAAGCTGGAAATGTGCGCCAGCAGCTCATCGCCCGCTACTTCACTTGACGGTGAGTGTCCATGTACGACGGCTGATGTGTCTGTATTTGTGCAGGTGTGTGTGCTGTGTCAGGGTGGCCTTTTGTTCACTGCGTGCTGTGTGTCAACGCTCCATGCCCAGGTTAGTATGCCACTGATGGTGGCTGTGGCATTGTGCCCTATTGCTCTGTGCGATGTGTGTACATTGCTTGTAGTTGTTGACATGTACTGTGTGATGGGTGTGTGACACACTCATTGAATGTGCTCCTGTTCTGTCTCCCACCCCTAGGTCCCTACAGGCCCTCCGGTTCCATTGCCATGCCACGCATCAGGTGCCGTTCCGCTCAAGGTGGCCGTTGTATTCCGTACAATTAAAACACAGGGCACAGACAGCAGTTTGTGGAAGAGGTGCATTTATTTCAAACTGTGACATGTGATTGTGTGTAAGGTGATGACAAAAGTGGTGCGTGCAGTGACAATGAGCTGTCGGTCATGGCTGCGTGATGCTCAGGGTGTACCCACTGGTTCTATGTCCATAGTCCAACACACACATGCCATCCAGATGGCTGTGTGGAGTGGGATCGTAGTCCAAGTCAATGCAGTGGGTGGTCAAGGAAGGCTGGCTGGCTGCCTCACTTGCGTCTGGAGCGTGCGAAGTCCTCCCGGGAGATCTGTTTCCACTCCGGACGGCCCCTTCCACGTTTGCGAGGGGGGGTGCCTGCTTGCGACCTGCTGGTGGTTGAGGTGTGCTCACTGGCTGTGGACGCAGGGGAACTGGACACTGCTGCTCGACCCTGCGCCCCGGCAGGTGGTGGCGGAGGGGGAGCTGCAGTCCCTGGCTGTGACCTCACCGCCACCACCAGCTGGTCCACGAGTTGGCCCATACGGGCGTCCATGGACCTCAGCACCCCCAGCACCTCACGCGTGTCTGTAGCTGACCTGGCCCATTGTCCTTGGGCCTCTTCATAGGCCCCAAGGACTCTGGCCATTTGAGGCAGGGCATGGCTCCCAGGGGAGGCTGGCGTTTCCCTGACCCTGCTCCTCCTACCAGTCCTGCTGCCACCGGCCTGCCCACTAGCCACATTGCTCACCACGGTCCTCGCCCTGGATCCCAGGGTGGATCCAGTCGTCCGGGCCACCACCTGCGCTGGGGCTGGAGCCAGCGAAGACGTGGTGGCGGTTGCGGCAGTGGTAGTGGCCGCAATGACCGTGGTTGTGGCCGCAATGACCGTGGGTGTGGCCGCAATGCCCGTGGGTGTGGCCGCAATTACCGTGGGTGTGGCCGCAACGACAGTGGCAGCAGGGGGCTGGGAATGTTCAGCAGCCCTGGATGATGGGTTGGTGGGTAGGAGGGGTCCTGGGGAGCGGCTGGGCCCTGCCACACTAGATGGGTCTGCTTGGTGGTCCGTGTCCGAAGAGGAGGACAGATCCTCCACATCCGTGTGTCCTCGTTGGGGGCTTGTAGGCTGGCTGTGCTGGCTGCTGTCTCCATCCCCAGCATCCAGCAGTTCGTCACCTGTGGAGAGAATGAGATTTGTTATTGTGTTGAACCTGGCGAAGTCTGTATTGGTTGTCTGACATTCTCCGTTCGTGCACTCTCGTGCACGTGTGTCCCGGAGGCGGGAGTGTGGCTGTACAATCTGTTGTTGTGTGTGCTTGGCAATGGGACTGTGTGCTGTGCACATGTGGCATGGGACGGATTGGCTATGCCGATGGGTGTGTTGCTGTGCTCCTACTTATTGTGACTCTGGTGTATGCGGGCTCCAGGCCCATCCTGGGTCTGGTTTGTACTTTGCTTTTGGGGTGCATATGGAACGCTTAGGAACGCATATAGCAACATGGGGGTCATGTCCCAGAAACGCATTTGGGATGGAATATGCTTTTGGGGTGCAAATGGAACGCTTAGGAACGCATATGGCAACATGGGGGTCATGCCCCAGAAACGCATTTGGGATGGAATATGCTTTTGGGGTGCAAATGGAATGCTTAGGAACGCATATGGCAACATGGGGGTCATGTCCCAGAAACGCATTTGGGATGGAATATGCTTTTGGGCTACATGCTGTGAGCCATGGGTGCCGAACGTGACATGTGTTGTGGCAGCATGACAGTGCATGGTCTGAGGTGTGTGCATGCCTGACATACCCTGCATATTTGCTGTCTGTTGTGATTACTGGACATGGCATTGGACGCATCGTTATGAGTGTGTGATGGTTGTGTGCCACCCGACGTATTGCAGTTGTCCCATCTCCTTGGTGTGCGTGCTGCCCTGTGCCATGTGCATCACTGCAGTGCTCGGGGGGTGTGGCCCATGTTGTGTGTTGTTGCTCACAGTGTGGCGTGCGCTTCATTGACTTCTGGCACATGGTTGGTCATGGGCATGTATCTTAGCGTGACTGCTGTATGTGTGGCAGCTGTGCGGATGACATGCCTTTCATGAGACTGGGGCTGACGGATGGGATGGATGGTATGTTGTATGTGCATGGTGTGTCTGTGTGTTTGATGGGTTCAGTGGTGTTCATGTGCATTTATGTTGTTCCGCTCTGTTGCGTCTAGTGTTGTTTGTCTTACATAGGCGTAGTTGTGGGGTGTGTGGTTGACAGGCAGTAGGGGCTACATGGACAGGACTTCAATGGTGTTTCGGTTGTGTGTGATGGGTTGCACAGTGGCTGCCGTGTGGTACTATATTCAGTGTGGCTTGTGCATGCAGACGTGGCTCCTTGGGTGTTGCTGTGTCTGTGATGGGTCATGTGGGGTGTGAGTCTGTGGTTCATGTCCGTGTGCACATTGTTCACTTGTTCGTGACAGTGGGCGGTGCTGCGTGTTCGTCTGCTACGTAACATGTCCCATGTGTTGGTCGTGTTACAGTCCTCATGCCTCCAGTAATCCAGCCCTGTCCAGTTTCCCACCTGCAGGTTGTTCGTGCGTGCACTGTACTGGATGCCACATGGTTCTAAGCGGGGGTGCTCCATGTTGCAGGTCTGTGGGGGTGGGGGCGGTGTTGTGGGTCGTGGTGATGGCTGGACACCCACTGACACCGATTGTTGTGGACCGTGATGTCTGCCTTTCGGCTGTCGGTGTGCACTGCGGTGGCTGACACGTGGGTGTGGGGTGTGGGGATGCTCCTCCTTGCTGTGCTGTGGGACTAGGGGCCTGGTGTGTGTTGTACTTGAGCTGTCCACCCTCCCACCCACTGCACTTTGTGTTCCTGCCACTTACCTGTTACTTGTCGGTTAGTGCAGCTATGGCGGACACATGGGTGTGGTGGGTGCTCGTTGTGGCGCTTCTGGCATACTTGGGGACCTGTTGGTGGTTACGTGGCTGGCTGAGTGTACACATGCCCCCACGTATCTTACAGTTGTTAGGTTTGGGCTGTGTGTGGTGGTGTCTGTTGCATGTGTGTGTGATGTGTTGTGTATTGTGTGCTGGACATGGGGGTGTTTGTCCCTGGGAGCTGTGGCATGGTGGTAGTGCATGGGAGTACATAGCGGTGTGCTGGTATACATTAGTTTGTACTTACCAGCCTCCACTCCCCTGCTAATCCGGCGAGGATCTCCGGATGTATAATGACTCGCACCTTCTCCTCCCACGCTTTGAAGGTCTTGAAGAGTGCGGGATTCCCTCCGCCAGTGACGGCAGCCAGCTCTCTGTTCTTGCTCTCCTTCTTCTTGACCAGGCTCTTGACGTCATTCCACCGTTTGTTGATTTCTACTCTGTTCCTGGGCAGGGTCCCGACTGCATTGACCTGGTCTACGATCCGGTTCCACATTCTGTTTCTGGTGGCTAGTGGTGTGTGCTGGACCAGGTTCCCATAGATTTGTGGGTGTACCTTGATAATCTCGTCGACCATGACCGTCAGCTCAATGGGCGTGAACTTGGGCATTCTTTGTGGTGCCATGGTGTTTGTGGTGCTGGTGCGGTGTGTGTTGTGTAATGTGCAGGGGGTTTGTGGTGCCGGTGTTTGGTGGTGGTGGTGGTGGTGATGTGTGCGTTTCTGTGGTGTGCTGCTGTCCTTGCTGTGTCACTGTGTCCTCTCCTCTCCTCTCTAGTTTGCAATGTTGCAAGGGGTTGTGGTCTGTGGGAGTGCTGCTTTTGTACTTACCTATGTGGGTGTGTCCTCATGGTCTGTTGTTTTCAGGTGTGTTGTGTCTGGTGTTCTGGCCTTTGTATTTTTTGTTTGTCCAGGGGGTGTTTTCGGGATGTGTACTGTGCTTGTGTATTTGTGCGTGCCCTGCTGTGTGGACTTGTTGGCCATGTTGTGTGCGATTGTTTTTGTCAGCGGATGGTTTCTGTGCAGGGACGTGGGCGCCATGGCTTCTGCCGTGTCAATTCTCATCGGCGTTGTTTGCGCTGGCGGGCGGTATATTTGTGGTTTACCCGCGCTCATGGCGGTGCGATCGTAATTTCACGTGCGGTGTGTCGGGCGTGAGGGCGGGCGGTTTTGTGTTGTCGTGCGTGTTTCCGTCCGTGGCGGGCGGTTTGACTCCGACTTGGACGAGGGCGGGCGGTATCTTGTGTGGTTTTTCTGCCGATGGCGGTTTTCGGTTTGTGTAATCGTAATGGCGTGGTCGGTGTTCAGACGGTGTGTGCGGGCGGATTTTTGCCGCTTTCATGCCTGGCGGATTTTTTTACGCCGGGTATCGTAATGGGCCTTTTAATTGGTTATTAATTTTGTAATTAATTTTAGGTGTGTGTTGTGGTGTTTATAGGTGTAAAGGGTGGGAAGTAATTTATTTTTAATTTATGAATTAATAATTGGTTGTTAATTAAATGTAATTAATTAATTTGTAATTTATTTTGGTAATTGTGTAATTAATTTTAGGTGTTTGTTGTGGTTTTTATAGGTATAAAGGGTGGGAAAGGTGGGAATTAATTTATTTTCAATTGATGAATCAATTATTGGTTGTTAATTAATTTTAATTAATTAATTGGTAATTAATTATGGTAATTGTGTAATTGATTTTAGGTGTGTGTTAAAATCACTTAAAATCACCTGAGTAATTAACATTTCTGGGGGAATCAGTAATTTTGGCTTTAGTTCCTCTAGTAATACCTCATTTTGTCTCAGACTTTCACCAAGAGATTTAAGCTTTCAGCAATCAAAAAATCTGGGCTAAAGGAAACAGATATGAAGTGTTCCCACAGATCTCATAATTCTGGCATTGCCGTTCCCATCAAAATTAAGTGCGGACTCATGATTAGAGCCTAAAGGTTTACTCAAAGCCACTGTACATAAGCAATACAAAATCAACATTCCATAAATGTTCATACTAACCCATTCGTGTGAATTTAGCCTATGGGTTGATTGTTGAGGGACCTGTCTGTTTGCCCCACTCTACAGATCCACAGTCTAGCTGTACTGCCCTAAGGGTTATTATTCTTGAGTTCATTATAGATTTACATAAAGTTCCTCATTTTGGTTGAGACTTTTCGGATTCAAAGTCCTCAGCGATAAGATGGGTCTTGATTTTTTTTTGTCTTAAATGTTTTTTGATTACCTCCTCTTTCTGACACTGCAATTTGTTGGATTGCATAATATTTGAGTTCTTCCCAGTTGCTGTTGTGATTTTCTTCCATATGTTTTGCAACTACATTGCTGCGATCCCTGTTTGATGTGGCTCTGACGTGTTCCAGAATTCTTTTTTTAATTCACATGTAGTGCTTCCCACATATTTCTTTTTGCACGGACATTCTATTATGTGTACTCCAAACTTACTTTTGCAATTGATATGTTGTTTTATTTTCCACACCGTGCCATTATTCATCATGATTTGTTTCTTGTTTACTGCAATTTTGCAGGCTTTACATTTGTTGCAGGACCAGAAACCTTCAGACTTTAGCCATGTTTTTTTGTGAGTCATTTTGAAATGGCTGTGTGTGAGCTTGTCTCTGAAATTTGGTGCCCTTCAATATGTGATGTTGGGATGATCTCCAACTATTTCGGCTGCTGTGGAGTCCAGTTCTAATATTCTTTAGTGTTCTTTCAAGATTTTAGATAGTTTGACAGTTTCCGCAGAAAACGTTGCTATCCTATGATGTTCTTTGGATTAATATCCGTCACTCCTAATCCATGTAGGATCTGTGTTCTTTTCTTTGAAGTTGCTCTCTGAAGCCCCGCAGTAATCACCTTTTTCAGATATTTTCTGATGCTGAATCTCTTTTGTGCTTCATAACCGTGTTTCTCAAACTCTTCATCTAACGAGCAGTTTCTGCGGATTCTTAAAAACTGCCCTTATGGGATATTCCACTTTAGATTTTTTTGATGAAAGCTCTCTTGCATTTAAAATAGCATTTGTTGCTGTCTCTTTCGTATGTAAGGTTTTTTTTTAAACAATTTTTATTAGCCTTTTTCAAAGAAACACAAAAAGGATCAGCAGCTCAGATCAGGAGCCATACATTACATTGTGTTACAGTGGCATATTCAGTACATTCTTGTGCATGGAGAACTTGTCCTTAAAATCAAACTTATACTACAGGAGGTTTAATTCCAAACATCCTTTTCTTTTTTTTTGATTGTTGATTATATAAACTTGAACAGGCAACTTATTCCCCCCCCCCCTTGCCGGGTCATGGCCATCTTGCCATGTCAGTCCCCATGTCCAAGAACCCAATCTCTGCATGTGCGGTCTATGTGCACCCAGTAATCTCAGATGTCGTGGAAGACTCATGTACTCTTACAGTGTCTGGTCTGTCCGAACCTGCCTATATCTCATCTGTTTCTCCCAGAGGGGAATCATCCGTCTGTGATGAGTCAGTAATCATAGTGTACCATGCCCTCCCATCCTCCTCTAATTTGTCATCCCTCCTGACTTTCTTCATTCTAATTAACTCTGCAGTGGCCCATTCTCGCATGTCTTTGGTCCAGCTCTTCACCGCTGGAGGGGTTGGACTCGTCCATTTAATGGCTATCCGCCGTTTGGCTAACACTAGTCCCAGCTGGAGGAACTTCCTAGTAAGTTTCTTGGCTTTGGGAGTGGGGAGAAGCCCTAGTAGCACCCCCTTGACAGTGCGTGGTACTGTCCAGCCCGTGACCCTCTGCAAGCACTGTAGCACCTGCCCCCAATAAGGCGTCAACTCCGGGCAGTCCCAGATCCTATGAAGAAAATGAGCGTCTACGTCTGCATTTCAGGCAACTGGAAGATCGGTCTGGGAATATTTTATGAAGCACCCGTGTGGTCAGGTACGTCTGATGTACTATGTTGTATTGTGTTAGTTTGAATCTAGCGTTGGAGCTAATCTGTTTCACCCCCTCGTGTACTCTCCTCCACTCCACCTCCGTTAAAGGTTCCTCTAGTATAGGGTCCATTTAGCATGGATAGGGAGGGGCCCGGTGGGAAGGTCCTCCCTGAGTGCTTTATAGATATGGGAAACCAGTCTGCATCCTCCCACCATTGTGGTTATTGCCTGTAGGGTTGCCGTGATGTGCGGTTCCTGTGGAAAGGTCGGCCACAGCTCAAGGGCCACCACGGAAATTTTTGCATATTGCAAGTATTGCCCTCTGCCAAGCTCAAACATATTTTCCGCCTCCTCCCTCGTCAGGAATTGTTGGGCTGTATATAAGTCCCCCATCTGTTGACACCCTCCCTCAGTCCATTTATCGATGGGCATATTTTGTCCTATCTTTTTGAAAGGCTGCATAGCGGGGCTTCGGGGGCATAAGGCGCCTTTTTCACTACCATTTTTATTGCAGTTTCCCAAGTTGCGGCTACGTGTCGAATGATGTATGGGATGTGCTCTGGTACTCTGGCCCCCAGCATGAGAAGTTCGGGAAGCGAGAGTCCATGATGTGTGCCCACTTGCAACCGTTTCTCCCAATTATCGTGGTCATCCACCCAATGCACCGCGTGTTGGAGCTGCGATGCCATATAATAGAGCACCAGCCGAGGGTCTTCAAGTCCTCCCTGTTCCCATTTTCTCTGCAGCGTGTCTAGCTTTACTCGTTTCCTCTTTGATCCCCACATTAACTCCACCATTAAACACTCCAACCATTGGAAGTATATACGCGGTATTTGATATAGTGAATTCTGCATGACATATAAGCAGCGTGGCAGGATCACCATCTTTGACAGTGCCACCTTGCCCATCAATGAGAGGGGGTGTTCTTTCCAAAAAGCTACCAATCGCTGTATGTCTCCCACACATCTCCCCATATTGCTCTCCAAAAAGGCCGACTGCGTATGCACTAGTTTAATCCTCAAATATCTCACCTCGTCACCCGCCCAGCGCATCCCTACCTGAGGCAGCTCAGCCTCCTCCTTTCCAGCCAGATCACCCATAGGGAAGAGTTTAGATTTCCCTGGGTTAAGACGCAATCCTGACACTTTCCCAAATCTTGTTAGCTCGCCAGTAAGCACCGGTACCGCCTCTCCAGGATGGCGGAGATATACGAGTGTGTCATCTGCATACATTGGACACCACATGATTGGTGTCTCCCAGCTGGATGCCCCAGTGCTCCATCTGTGTCCTAAGGGCGATCGCTAAGGGTTCCATTGCGATGGCGAATAGTAGCGGGGACAGAGGGCATCTCTGCCGGGTACCCCTTTGTAACTCAACGCTATCCGACACCTGATTACGTAGGCGTACCCTAGCCGGAGGGCCAGTGTACATAGTTTTTATCCATGTGATATATGTGTCGCCTAGCCCCATCTTTCGGAGCACAGCCCACATATAACTCCATTCTACAGAATCAAAGGCCTGTTGTATGTCCAGTAAGCTCAGGGCCCAGTCTTCTGCCTCAAGGTGCGGTGCATGCCAGATATGTGCAAGCCTGCGCAAATTATGAGTAGCGTTCCGTCCAGGGATAAACCCGGCCTGATCCGGATGGATCAGTCGGGACATGTACAGTAGGAGACGAGCTGCCATTATGCCACTTAAAATTTAGCATTGATGTTCAAGAGGGAGATGGGCCTGTAGGCGTCTAGAGAAAGTTCCCTGCAATCTAAAGCTTCATTATACACCTCCAGGAGGCGTGTAGCCAATTGTGGGGCAAACTGTTTGTAAAACTCCGCCGGGAGACCGTCACTCCCGGGAAATTTCTCCGACTTCAACTTTTTTATAGATGCAAGCACTTCTTCCCTAGAAATCAGTGCCCCCAGGACCTCTGCATCCTCCTCTTCCAAGGTGGGAAGCGTAATGCCCTCGAGGAATTCCCGTAAGGAGTGCGCATGAACCCGGGATTCGGTTGCACATGTGTTTTTTAAGTTGGTCACGAATTCCCTCAGGATTGCGCCTTTTGTATATATCATGTTTCCATCCCCGTTTCTTAATGGTAAGATAGGTGTGTGCTCTGTTTCTGTCTGTAGCAGATGCGCAAGGAGTGCCCCTGACCTGTCCCCCTCCATGTGCAGTCTTTGTCTGTATGTGGTGTACACAATTTTTTCCAGTCGAGTCCAGGCCTCGAGTAACTCCCCCCGAACTCGTGTCCAATCGCATTGCATTGTGTCATACAACCTCTTGAGCTGTTTCTCCAGTGCCAGGATATCATCACTCAGTTGTCACCTCACCCATGTGTGGTCCTCATGCACACCCCCCGTAGGACCACCTTCATGGCCTCCCATTCCGTAGATCTATGTGTCGTTGACCCCCAATTATCTGTAAAGTAGTGTCGCAGGGCCTCCTCCACCGTGTGGGCATAGGAGGGGTCAGTGAGAGCTTCGGCTCCGAGTCACCAGAGTGGAATTGCCGGTTGACCAGGCCCGCTTTTTAGAGTGAGTAGCAGCGGCGCGTGATCGGAGAGGTAGCGGGCAGGTACGATATTCACTCCGTGTTGGCAGACAGACCAGCTGTGAGGCAGCAGTGATCTATGCGGCTGAATGTACGAGCCGCTGGGGTATAACAGGAGAATTCTCTTCTGGTGGGGTTACGGGCCCTCCATTCGTCCCTGAGTTGCATGCCCTGCATGATTGTGACTAGTGACTTTAACATGCGAGGCTTGGTGTTGTCCCTGGTGGGCTCCCTGTCCAGTGCAGCATCAAAGATGCAATTAAAGTCCCCGAAAAGAACAACCTCGGCCCCCATGTATGGTGTCGCCGATTTTAAAAGCGCTGGGAAGAAGTCAGGACAGTCCGAGTTAGGGGCATAAACGTTAATTATGCAAAGTTCCTTGCCCTCTCGTCTCCCAAGTAAAATAACAAACCTCCCATCTGGGTCCAGGACATGATGTAAATGCTGGAAAGGGACCCCAGGCGCCACCCACACCAGGGCTCCCCGTGCAAAACCCGAGTACGAGGTGGCATACAGTTGGCCTCTCCACCGTTTCCGTATACTCGGGATAGTGTTCCCCCAGACATGCGTTTCCTGCAACCCAGTAATCACTATTTTATATCTCCTCAGAAATGCATGCACTCTACGGCGTTTTTCTAGGCCCGCCATCCCCCGAATGTTCCAATTATGTACCTTCAGTCTTTGTACGGACATGATCGCATTGTCTTGTGTGAACCAATTCCGCCCCCCTTCCCCGTAGAGGTCCAGTACGTCTTCCCGACATCTTAGTTGGCATGTGTACAAATTTCCCTTAACAACTACAAGAACAGTGAAAATTGAGCAATCCCCACCCCATGGGCAGTTGCTTTACTTCTGATGCATACATAGTAACCCATACAAATAGCAGCACATACCGCCCCAATCCCCACCCATAGAAAGCATTGAAATCCCCAACTCAAAATTTGAGAGGCAGCCTCACCCAGTAAACGGGTAGGTCTAACATATCGGTTGCTGTGCTAGAGAACTGGCTAAGACCGGGTGCGAGATTTCTCTCTAGCGTCCCAGGCGGGCCTGAACTCTGGTGGGGGCGTCGCAGCCCCTTAGAGTGTCCTAGCCCCTACTGTGATCGTTGCTAAACATGAATAGGGCTGATTACCCACAGTAAAATCAAAATAAAATAGGGGGGAGAGACAGCCCCCATTGCCCCCATTAGCAAATCCTGCCAGAACCCCATCTGTCCACAGCCATTGTAGTTACACTTATCTGTACAGTTGCCGCTCGGGTTCTTCGCCTATACCAGTCATTCATGTCCACTGCCTGGGTCGCCCGCCCCGGCCTCTTGGTCCGGTGTCATATCCACGGAGTCTGGGACTGTCTCAGTGTCTGAGGCCTGCAGGGTGCAGTCCTGAAGAACTTTTATGCGACCAGAACTCGCCGCCCTCCCGGTTTGCAGCTGCCTTTTCGGATATCTGCGGCCCTGTAGTGTGTCCTTTGCCACCATTGATCCAGTGGAGGCCGTGGAGGGCACTAGTCGTCTCCCCCCCGGGCCCCTGGCGTCCAACCAGTCGCTCGCCTCCTCCGCCGAGAAGAAGAACAAAGTGCGCCCCTCATTTTCCACACAAAGTTTAGCAGGGAACATTAAGCTGTACTTTAAATTCAAGTCCCGCAGTCTCCGCTTGACCACGATGAATGTCTTCCTCTGCTCTTGCACTCTCTGAGTGTAGTCTGGGTACACCGATATAGAATGTCTCTCAAAAAAGAAGTGCCTTCCACTATGGGACAACTGGAGGAGATGATCTCAGTCTCGAAAATTGAAGAGCTTTGCGATGATAGCTCGGGGGGGTGCTCCAGGCCTAGGCGGCGCGACCAGCGCCCTATGCGCCCTTTCGTTGTTAAAAAATTTAGATAATTGTTTCGGGGCCATTTCCTGTGTTATCCACTTCTCAAGGAATAGTTCGGCTGATGGGCCTTCCGCTTTTTCAGGGAATCCAACAAATCTAAGATTTCCCCTTATCGATCGCCCTTCAGAGTCCTCTGCCCTGTCATCTAGTTTTATGACCTGCCGCTTAAGTTTCACCACCGTGGCACTAAGATTCTTGACCTCCAGCTTAAGAGTGTCCATATCTTTCTCGGTGACTGATACTCTGCCCGAGACCTTCCTCAGGCCGTACCTCAGGAGGTTCACATCGATGGCCACCGCATCTATTTTTTAGGTCATATCGTTCCTGGTCGACTGAATAGCCTGGATGACATCCGCCAACTTGGGAGCTTCCTCGGGCGACCGCTCAGTGGTCCCCTTCCCACCAGCAGGATCTTCTTCTCTAGCCTCGGCGCCATGAGTGATGGGCTGAGCATAATTCAGGATTTAATTTGCCTGGGCTTTAGGTGCTTTATCTTTCACTATGGTTGCAGGCTAGGCAAGTTGTCCCCGATGCTCAATGTGGCCCCAAGTAGACCGATCTCCAGCTCCTAGTCAAATAATTCCTGAGGCACTCCTAGCGCCCCTTCCGTGTAGGCCTCCCATAGATCACCGCGGCTCTAGCTGGCATGCGTGTCCCACTCCCCGGATCCCTTATGCAAAGTCAGGCCTCAGGTCGGGCGTCCCCTGTCCCAGGACTCCACAGTAGCAGCGCCCTCCCAGTACTCCCCGGGGGCGCAGCACCCAAAGCCGGGTCCTGATCAGAACCCCAAGCCAGCCCGCACTCCACAGCAGGCCTGGCAGACTGCAGTAGCCCAAGACACACTGCGTGCCATCGGTCAGGAGCGTCTCTGCCCCGGAGATATTCTCACATGGTCCGGCAGCGTAGGCCCAGCCCAGCACCAGGCCTCTCTGCGCTGCCGATCGTCAACCGGCAGGCGTCTTCCAATTATCCTCAAGGAGGGTCCCCAAACACCAGCTTCTCTATTGTGTCAGCCCCCAGAGCTCAGGGGTCTGCACTTGCAGCTGCCAGGCCCACAGGCAGGCTCTGACCAAGAAGGGTCCACTCCAGGCCCAGAGCGCCTGATTCCCAGATTTTAGGGCCGGTCCCATCGTCGCATCGTTCCGTTGCGTCCTCGCCAGATTCGGCCCCTTCTGTCTCCCTCCGGGGGATTAACGGCAGCACGCCTCTTCCAGAGGCCTTGGGAGGGCACCGACCACGCCCCCCCTCAACGCGCCCGCCAGACAACAAGGTCCGCGCGCTTCTCTTTCCGGCATGGGGGACCGCTCCCCCCAGGGTGCGTCAAGCAAGCCCGGTGCCGCAGCTTGATTCCGGCCTCCGGTCCCGGCCTGGTCCCTCCACTTCCACCTGTTAGCTCCTTTTTTTGTCAGTTCTGTAGGCCTCAGGAGGGCCGCCGACTTAGTGACGGACCCCCCAGATAGCAGGGTAGTGCGCTCCCTGGTCACCAGGGAGGGACGCTCCCCCCCCAGGCGCACCAATTGAGTCCGATGCTGCGGCCCGACCCCGGCCCGCCGACAGGTAGCAAGCAGTGGATCGCCTCGCAGGGGGTACAGGATGAGGGCCGGCAATCACCCACCAGTCCGTCCGCCAAGACTCGGGGCACCCCACAGGTGTTCTCTACCTCCAGGGGAGGCCCCCTCCTCCAGGGCCTCCGCTCGGAGCTCCGGTCTCAGGCTCCTCTGGTCCCACCTTGATGCCGAGCAGTCTCCAGTGCGCTCGGCTGCAGGCTCAGCTCAGCCCTCGGTCCTCACCTCCCGGAGAATGGGGGTGGCGGTTCCCACCCCCCGAGGGGTCCTGTGGTCCTACATGTGTGTTGTGGCTCCGAAGCAGGTTCCGGAGCCCTCCGACTCACCACCATTCTCTTTCAGCTACCAAAGATGGCGCCGCTGCCCGCCGAAGGCAGCGGCTCCGTTTCAGCGGTCCCGGGGGTGCTGTCTGGAGTACAGCTACTGTCCGCGGCCGTGTGGGGTCTCACCGCACCTCAATGACCCTGTAGGGCGTACAGTAGGGGCAGGATGTCACAGGATTTTTCCATATTTAGGGCCGCCGCGCGGAGCTCCTCAGAAACATGTCTACTTGGCCATGCTGGCTAGCCACGCCCCTTTCGTATGTAAGGTTGTTTGCAATGTTTCACTCTGCGCAAAGATTTCCGTGTCTAAAAAGTTTGCTCTATTGGGACTGATTTCAAATGTTAATTTGAGATTTTCTCAATTGTTAAGTATGGCAAAATATTCCTCAAATTTCTCTGTCGTGCCATCCCAAATTCAAAAGAGATCATCAATAAAATGCAACGACAATATTGTCTTTCCAGTGTGCTTGTCATGTTATGGTAACCAGGCAAATTTCTGTTCCCACCAACCTATAACTAGGTTTGCGATGTTTGTGAAAAAGACAAATCGCATTGCAGTTCCTCGTAACTGTTTAGAAATCTCCATATTAAACATAAAAACATTATTATGTAGACACATAGATATATTCTCTAATAACATTTCATTATGCTTATAAAATTAAATGTTCCTTTTGCCCAAAAAGTGCTGGTAAGATTTCAGACCTATTTGATGTTCAATACTCGTACAGAGTGATATCACGTCAATTGCTATGGGTTTATATGTGGATTGCCGTGGTATGCCATCAAGTCTTTTTAATAAATCAGATGTATCTCTTAAGTAGGAGTTGAGGTCTTTGACATTATTTTCCCGGATGGTAACAAAACTACAGGAACCATCATGCATTGAGAAATGGGAAATTATGTCAACTGACAAGGAAAATAAATGTTTCACAGGGTTGTTGGGAAAGTAACCTGTAATCAAGGTCTATGAAGAGACCAAAACGCATTAGGTTTATTGTACTCACAATAAAACTTCAAGCAAGAGAAACCTGCTGTGAGTGCATTCCCGTTTTTCTGGTGCTGTGGCACCAGGGTTTGAGGAGAATACTGGCTTTGTCCTTCCGGGGGAAAATACACCACTAACATTTTGAACGCCATTCCGTCCAAATTGGGACCAACACGGAGTGGACATACTAAGAGGACGAAGGCTGCTGCCACCAACAAAATGACGCAACAAAACAGGAAGAGAAGAGCCCGAACAAATTGAACGGGAACGAACGCGGAAGACTGAAATTGGAGGGTGCCTGTCACCCCAGACGTGACCAAGTAGGTAAGAAAGGGGCAGAACCTGTATTCATTGGAAACCGGCGCGGGCAGTTTGAGTGGAGTCCCCCTAGGATTTCAAAAAGTAAAACGATATTGTGCTGTTTAACTATTTACGTGCAAAACATAAAAATAAAGCGGGCAACCTGAAAAAAGAAAAAAAGACAGCATTTCACCGCTATAGGCATGGGGCGGTTTGAGAAGAGTCCGGCTAAGACTTGAAAAAGAAAAATTATATTGTGCTGTTTTAAAAGGTCATGTGCAAAGTATAAAAACATAGGAAGCAACCTGAAAAAAGAAAACAATTATAGCATTTTACTGCTATATGCACTTTGTTTAAATAATCTGATAGTCAAATGCAAAAAGATATCTTGCAAGAAAGCAGCAGTAAAAGAAAATAATAATATCTTTTTGACAAAGGGACACGGCAAGCTCTGCAAGAAAATAAACATAAAATAAAACAAGAGTACAATGGAGAAAAGGGAGGCCAAAAGGAATGCAGAAATAGCAACAATATTTGTAATGGCACAAACACATACTAATTCAACTGAAAAAAGACAGCAAAATAAACCATTAGAAGCCAAAAACATATTGAGACAGTGGGAACGCCTCTCAAGAAAAGAAATAAACAGATGGTTGGAGTTAATAACCCTAAAAAAGTATGTGGAAGTACAAAGAATATCAAGAGGGCTATGCACATCGCTTATGCCAAGTCACCAAGATACTAGTGGAGAGCTATTGCAGGAATGGGGAGAACACATTTTGGGTGCCTCAATGGGTTTGGTAGTTATATTGATCAAACACATACAGAAGGCACTAATGGACATACAAAAACAACTAAAAGATTTAAAAAATGAATTGGATAAGATGAAATTATCAACAGAGCTCACAAAAATTAAAAGAAGAGATAATGGACAAAATTGAAAAACATGAGGAAAGTGTAAAACAATGTAAACAAATACAATTTCAGAGAGACAAAGAGGACTATGAGGAGGGAAGAATATTTACATTTTCGAGGAGATTTGAATCATTCTGCAAAAAGGATCAACTAGACTCCACAATAAAAGATCATTCGAGTTATGAGTCCTTAACAGACATGGATCAAAGTGAAAATGAAGGCCATGCATTGACATCAGATATTGGCAACAAACAGACAACTTTTTTTAACCAATATGAGATTAGCCCAGCAATAACAATGGGACAAAATCAAATTCTCTATGAGATGAAGAGGAAGGGGATGAGGATGAAGAAGTCAAGGCAAACAAGGAGGGGACAGAGAAAGAACAGGAATATAAACAAGAGGGAGTGCCAAACACAGCAAGAATCAGAAATGAAAACACAGGAACTGAATGTTATAAATCCCTCAGAAAAACAAATAATAGATAAGGAAGCCACCATAATTAAAGAAAGGATTGAACTTTTATCCTACCACACATACAGATTTAACACAGACGAGAATGGACATTTATAAATACATCAGAAAAATAGAATTGGTGAAATTATTTGAAGAAAAACAGGAATCTTCAAAAGAAAAAAACAGTAAGTAGCCTTATGGCAGAAGATAAAGCCACACTCTTGAATTTACACACAATGGAAAATGAACTAACCACTGACGAATTAAGAAATCTTGAGGATGAATTCCCTTCGCTAGGGGCAGGAAAAAATTTGATAAAAAACCAAAATCATTCTATTATCCTAACCTTCCACCGGGCAATAAAATTGACATGTTTCATGAAGAAATAGTTCAGGATCTCTACAAAATTCAAAATGTGAAACTTGTCAATAATCTAACCCCTAAAGAAGGAATAGCATTAAAACATTTTCAAGAGGATGACTCAATTGAGATAAAATCTGGGGATAAAGGGGGGAACATTATCATTTTGAATAAATCAGATTACATTAAGGAAGCCATAAGACAACTTACAGACCAAAAATGTTACAGTTGTCTAACTACCAACTCAACAAAACAGATTCAAGAAATGTTAACATCTAAATTAAGAAAATGGGTAGATCAAAATTTAATAGACGAAGAAGAATGCAAATATCTAACCACAGAACATCCTGTGATGGCTACAATATACTTCCTCCCTAAAATACATAAAGACAGTAGAAATCCCCCCGGAAGGCCTATAGTCTCCGCGAAGGGTTCCATTTTGGAACCAGCTTCCAATTACATTGATCATTTTCTCGCCTCTCTTGTCAAAGACCTCAACTCCTACTTAAGAGATCCATCTGATTTATTAAAAAGACTTGATGGCAAATTAAGGCAATCCACATATAAACTCGTAATAATGGACGTGATATCACTCTACATGAGTATTGAACATCAAACAGGTCTGAAAGCTTGCCAACACTTTTTGGGCAAAAAGAGCATTCAATTTTAGGAGCATAATGAAATGTTATTAGAGATGATATCTATGTGTCTACATAAAAATGTTTTTATGTTTAATATGGAGATTTTTAAACAGTTACGAGGAACTGCCATGGGATTGTGTTTTTCACCAAACTACATAAACCTAGTAATGGGTTGGTAGGAAAAGAAATTTGCCTGGTTACCAGAACATGACAAGTACAATGAAAAGACAATATTGTGGTTGTGTTTTATTGATGATCTCTTTTTAATTTGGGGCGGCACGACAGAGGAATTTGAGGAATATTTTTCCATACTGAACAACAATTTAGAAAATCTAAAATTAACATTTCAAATCAGTCCCAATAGAGTAAACTTTTTAGACATGGACATCTTTGTGCACAATGATACATTACAAACTACCTTACATAGGAAAGAGACAGCAACAAATACTATTTTACATGCAGAGAGCTTTCATCAAAAAATCTAAAGTGGAGTATCCCATATGGGGAGTTTTTAAGATTTCACAGAAACTGCTCATTAGATGAAGAGTTTGAGAAACACAGTTGTGAAGCACAAAAAATATTCAGTAGCAGACAATAACCGAAAAAGTTGATTACTGCAGGGCTTCAGAGAGCAACATCAAAGAAAAGAACACAGATCCTACATGGATCAGGAGTGACAGATAAGAATCCAAAGAACATCATAAGATTGATAACAACATTTTCTGCGGAAACTAACAAACTATCTAAAATTTTGAAAAAAAAGGAGGACTATTAGAACTGGACTCCATAGCAGCCGAAATGGTTGGAGATCATCCCAACATCACATATAGAAGGGCACCAAATTTGAGAGACAAGCTCACTCACAGCCATTTCAAAAAGACTCCCAAAAAAACATGGCTTAAGGCTGAAGGTTTCTGGTCCTGCAACAAATGTGAAGCTTGCAAAAAATTGCAGTAAACAAGAAACAAATCATGATGGATAATGGCACGATGTGGAAAATAAAACAACATATCAATTGCAAAAGTAAGTTTGGAGTATACATAATAGAATGTCTGTGCAAAAAGAAATATGTGGGAAGCACTACATGTGAAATAAAAGAAAGACTTCTGGAACACATCAGAGCCACATCAAACAGGGATTGCAGCAATGTAGTTGCAAAACATATGGAAGAAAATCACAACAGCATCTGGGAAAAACTCAAATATTACTCAATCGAACAAATTCCAGTGTCAGAAAGAGGAGGTAACTGTGAAAAACCTTTAAGACAGAAAGAATCAAGACACTTGTGATCGCTGAAAACTTTGAATCCGAAAGGTCTCAACCAAAATGAGGAACTTTATGTACATCTATAATGAACTCAAGAATAATAACCCTTAGGGCAGTACAGCTAGACTGAGGATCTGTAGAGTGGGGCAAACAGACAGGGCCCTCAACAATCAACCCATAGGCTAAATTCACACGGATGGGTTAGTATGAAAATGTATGGAATGTTGATTTTGTATTGCTTATGTGCAGTGGCTTTGAGTAAACCTTTAGGCTCTAATTATGAGTGCCCACTTAATTGTGATGGGAACGGCAATGCCAGTATTATGAGATTTGTGAGAACACTTCAGATCTGTTTCCTTTAACCCAGATCTTTTGATTGCTGAAAGCTTAAATCTCTTGGTGAAAGTCTGAGACAAAATGAGGTATTACTGGAGGAACTGAAGCCAAAATTGCTGATTCCCCCAGAAATGGTAGGGTGTGCAGGGACATCTTAAGGTTTTTGGGGGCCCGGGACCAAACGTATTTTGGGGGCCCCTGTTCGCAAGAGCTTTGAACTTATGATCGAATTTTAGCTTTTTCATGCCCTCTTTGTTCAGGCCACACACACTGCACAGACACACAGATCCAAATTCTAAAGTTGTTACATCATATATTCAGGATTAGTGATGAGTGTTTTCGATATTGTAATATAGCAGCAGCTCACTAATATTATAATAACCAAAGAAGAGCAAACATGAGAGACAAATTGGACTACTTGGATGCTGTTCAGTAGAAAATGAAATGAAATGAGAAATTGAAATAAAGAGATGACATCATCTACTGATAAAATTAAATTAAAGTTTGGTGACTCAATACGGAGAAAATAACTACTAAAGGGCAAAATGCAGAGGAAAAAGTAAGTATTAAACATAAAAACCCACTGGAGGATTGACAACTCTAGTATAAATGTAAGTGAATAGGATAATACATTAGAATTAGGAAGAATAACAACAAACAAACTATGCGTAGAGACACCAATGCACTATAAGAACATAGCCTACTGGAGGGCAGAGGAGATGGTTCAAACAGAAAGAAGAATATGAAATCGAAAAATTGATAATAATAATATGACTTGCTTAAAATTACTAATCATTTGGATTGGTATTTACAAAAACAATGGGAATTGTATAACAATGAGAACTGCACCAATTCCTCCGCAAAATTACAATGAATACTTTTTTAATCCTGCTTATTTATTCACAATAGCGTTTCTGCACAATCATCGCTTGCTCTTTGTAGCACAATTTGCTTTAAGGCACAAAGTCACTTTATACATTATTTTCCCTGACGGTAAAAAAACTACAGGAACGATTATGCATTGCGAAATGGGAAATGATGTCATCTGACATGGGAAATAAATGTTACACAGGGTTGTTGAGAAGTAACGCGTGATCAAGGTCTGTGAAGGGACCGAAACGCGTTGGGTTTATTGTAATCACAATACATTTTCAAGCAAGAGAAACCTGCTGTGAGTGCGTTCCTGTTTTTCTGGTGCTGCGGTGCCAGGGTTTGGGAGAAAATACACTGGCAACATTTTGAGCGCCATTCCGTCAAATTGGGACCAACACGGCGTGGATATATTTATATATATAAATATCCAGCAGAGAAGGGTGCGGTTCCTGTCTTGCACCAAACAGCAGGTGGTGCAGGGGAGGGAGCTAACGCCAGCGCCTTTGTTAATCAACACAAAATCACTTCCAATCCAAAAGAGGGTCTGCACTCGCATATGGAAAGTACTCTGTATCTTTAATGCAACAGGTTGCACAGCACAAAACCCATAAGTTAATGTGCCCAGCGACACAGCAAATATCCAAGTTGAAAAAAGAAATGTGTTTCCGCTGATCTGAGAGCCTCTTAACATTGCCAGTTTGATTTCTCTTTCAATACCTGGTAATCACTAAACATAGAAGAAACATTTCCATGTTTAAAACATTTCAGTCATCATAAATATACATGTTCTTCCCCCAGACTCCACATTTACTTAAAGGTGTTTCTGTTATTTTGCCTGTAATAGGAAATGTCAAATGTTTCAAGCATCCGGGTTTTGCATTTTTATCAATTCAACGGCTGCATCGAAGAAATGAATTGTAAGCCCAGTATGACAGGCTCTTCAAACCCATGATCTCTCTATACCTCGTCCGAGCTATTTCTTTCCCTTCCTGCTCAACCACTGTCTTGATTGGACTCCAATCAGCTGTTGTGATTCTACTTGTGTTTTGTGTGAACATGGACTGCTGCAAAGTATTCTGATACCCTCGGGTCTTGCTAGTGCTATATAAAACTCTTAAATAAATAAATAAATAAAATCTTGAGCTGCGTGCAACATGATCCATAGCAAGAATAACAGCTCCCAGGCCCCACTGCTTTGGACAATGCAGGGCCCTGCTCCTGGCATCGGTTTCCAAGCGAAGGGCTACACGAGGGGTTTCTTGCAGAGCGGAATAGTCCCCGGCAAGAGAGTCCATGACTCTCAGCACCAGACCTCACCCCCTGCCCTAATCCTCCCAGCTTCTCTAATCTCTTTGTCATGCTTGAGGGCCAGCCGGTATTTAATATCCAGCAGAGAAGGATGCAATTCCCGGCTTTCACCAAACCGCAGGTGGTTCTGTGACATGCTTACATTTTCGTTGTAAAGGCATGCGTGGTAAAATTTTGTGTGGTAAAGGCACGCATGGTAAAGGCATATGCGCTGTAATGGATGTGTGGTAAAGGTATTGTGTGGTAACGGCCGCGTTGTAAATGCTGTTTTCCTTTCTAAGTTGGTAAACTAGCACTGCTCCGGGTCTTCAATCACTTATGACACCAGTGAACACAAACCTGTGACGGAGGCTCATGTTATGTGATGCGGCCCCTTTATTAATCCCATTTACATGCACAGGGTATATGTTATATAGAGGAAAGCTGAATTTAGGTAGCGTACATCCATATAAATATTTGATTCTATTTACATCGAATATAAATTGTAGGTCAGCTGGGAAGTTAGGACGCGAAACATAGATTTTCCAGGTTAAGTGAGTCAACAGGTTGCCTGCATCTGGAAAGCATTAAGCTTTTGGGGTCATGACTTTGTGATTTTGATTGGCGTGCATAGCTGTGAGTCACCATGACGGTAGAAAATATAGGTAAAAATAACTGGGAGAAATTTTAGATAATCTGACTAATGCAAGGCTAAGTAACGTAAACATTTTGAAAACAAGCAGAAGAAAGATAATGAGGAAGTAGAAAAAACATTAGTCAAATGATGCATCTTTAAAATGACATTGGGCACATACTAAATACTTCGATGTGTAAAATGCCCAATAGCAGCTGTCATATTTATTGTGTCTTTGATAAAGGGGTTCTTTTCCTCTGAACAAAGGTATTCTTGGTCCGGGACAATATACATGAACTCAAAAGGACTCTCCCCACCTCCCCTTTCATTCTGCATATCTGTCACATGTGCAGTATCAGCCCTTTGACATAGCTTGAGTATTGTTTACATTTCAGATGTTCTATGTTAATGCATTGTATCAATATGTTCATTAAATATGACTTTCTAAGTTAAAGTTTGTTTTACTAAAGTTATTGTTTCAGTTAGTTAAAACCATAACAATTTATAGATGAAAACTAGTATTAATAAATATTATAAAATGGGTAAAAAAAGCTTGTGGCTGGTCATTCACTTGCAGTGGCGTAGCAAGGGGGGGCGGCCACCCCTGATGGCACGAGTTTTGGGGGCAGCGGCCATCCCCCCGCTCTTAACCCACGGCCGCCGGGCGGCAAAAGCCAGAGCCGCCATGGGCGGCATAAACTCTAGCTACACCACTGTTCACTTGGTATCCTATAGAAATAAATCTTAGAGCGAGTTCATAAATTAAAGCTTACCACATATTTATGCAAGATTGGCAGACACTAAAATACTATGTCACAAAGAAACACTCACCGTTGTTGCACATTCCTGTTTCTAAACACATAAAAATGTATTAATACACCCTATGATTGAGCATGGTAAAGTGCATTAATAATTTGGGATCTGGTAAAGGCCAGTCTTGCCATTGGATGTTAGGAAAACAGGAACGCGGAGCCCAAGTTCGAGTTCAGGGATTAGTGCAAGATTAAACAATTGTATAACACTGTGGGCTTCCTTTTTTCCATTGGTACACACCAGACTGGAGGTTCAAAGAGTTTTGAAGACCCTTCACTGCTCACAATGTTCATGGACTTCTTTTCGACAATGGTGTAAATTGTGTTTTTCCCTATGGACTGTTGCCAGAATTGTAATACATTTGCAGTTAGCTGCGGGTCTCCGGGATTTAGGCACGCTATTATGGCTTCCTGCATGTACAAATGGCTCTATCATTGAAGTTTCTCTTTAATAGTAGCAGCCGAGACTTGTGCAGCTGAGGACAGATCAAGTGGTTGATGTCCTCATCTTTATCTCTACATAACGTTGAGCCCGAATGTTTCCATACTGGTTTATTTGCTAGGGCCGGACATGTTGTCCATAGGTAAGGTCATGAGGCTGAGGTTTATGCACGATGGAAATGGAATTGTCAGGTATAGTGCAGGAGACAGCATGTTATAATGCTTGACTACCACCCAAGCGTGCGAGCGGGTGCTAAACTTGATTTTGTCTTCATGGGAAGATAGTCGTTTACGGCCCTTTTGGGTCCCTTTATGAAGGCAACATATGGCACGCCTGCTGCCCATAACTCTGTTAGACTCAATTGTTTGATGAAGATGTACAAGTATTTGTAGTGTTCCTGTTGCCAATCACTTTGGAGAACTCACTATAATTATTTAGAGTGTCTTGGGCCCGGCTGATCTTCTACCAGCTTTTTATTGCTGTTGCTTTTCTGGCTAGGTCTTGTTTGATGAGACCGAATTCGAGGCGGATTTGTGCTGGGGATGACTTCTCAGGTAGATTAAACACCTGCCTGAAAGTATTGGTCTGTATTCTATCCACTGTTGCTGCATCCACGCCTCGCATCACCACGCTAGCATAGGTAATGGTTGGTAATAACTTGGAAGCGATTACTTTTACGAGTGGCTTATATGAAGGCCCATGCAATTTTTTGCCAGGATGATGAAGGCATGGATTAGGGCCAACCCCTTCTTCTCAATGTATTGTTTTTGCTGCATGAAATTCTTCTTGAATCGAGGTAAAGCCCCAGTTATTTGTAGTTTGTTACTGATTACAGCCAGAGATCATTTAGGAACATTCTGGCTGCCTGTTGGTTCCAGACTGACATTATTTTATTGAATGTATGACATTGTTCTGCATTCTGTGTGCGCAAAAAGGGGTACCCCTAAAGACGTTTCCTAATTTAGGGTCTACATAACATATATGAAAAAACAATTAGGAAACATGATAATTGGTGGACTAACAATAATGCAATGAACCATATGTAAACACCCAACAAGTATTTCTTATCAAAAAGTTCACTTTTTATTTTTATATTCCCATATATAAATATGAGTTCATTCTTTTTTTCTCAATTTTTAGATTATTTTAGATTAAAGTAGCATATATTAAAAAGGAAGAAAACATGAATTTATTATCTAAAAAATCAATTTTATAATTTCATTATTGTAACCTTCACACGATTTTATTCGGTATAGAAAAATGCTAATCTATGTAATTCAGACACACATATGCACTCATACTTGTCTATCTAGTATTGCCACTTTTATCAAATGGCTGTGATTCTTCAATATATACATTGTTAACAATACAACATGATAAGTTAGACTGGTCAAACCAATTAAACTGTGTTCTAAATTATATTTTTTATCAGTTCTTCTCTCTATATTGACAGTACAATTTATTCAAAGCATTGTGATCTTTTATATATCTGAAAATACATAGGGTAAACGAAAGCATTCCTATATGCCATGGCTAAGAAAATAAAATCCTTCGCGTGTTTCGGCATGACGCCTTCATCAGGTAGCCATGTGTGATATAAAGTCTTTTTGTGATCTGTACAGCTAATGAGTAAAGCTGTTTTTTTCTTTCTTTCTTCTAAAAAGGCTTGAGAATTCAAACCTGATTCTTCTTGATTTACTTCTCCATAAAAAAGGGGGGTTATTTCAATATCTCTCAGTTGATTGTAGAAAAGCCAGTGATTCCCTGAGATGAACGGAAATACACTCCAATGTTCCAGCTGACGCCCTGCAGTATCCTGCCCTTCACTTGTCTTAAATCCCAGCAATGTTGTCTCTTGGCGCCAAGCTGCTGAAATTCTTCAGTCTTCTTGCCAAGTTCTCACTGGATCTGCTCTGTGGTTCTGCATACACCTGACCAGCCTATGGAGTGCATCTCAACAGGTGCTGACTCCACCACCGGCATCCTGGAAGCTGGAGGACACGATCCGGAAGCAGCGCGGCTTCCCGGCTGTTTCCTCCCAGCAGGGAACTCGGCGCCACACCAGCGGGAGAACGTGGACACCGCCGGCGCCGAAAACCATCAAGGGGAGACGCAGCAGCCACCCGCGCTCCCCCCACACCAAAAAAAAAGGAAAAGGAGCCGACCGGAGGATGCCAGGTAAGGGGGGGGGAAGCAAGAGAGCCCTGCTCACTTCGCAGTTCATTGCGTTATTGTTAGTCCACCAGTTATCATGTTTCCTAATTGTTTTTTCATATATTGTTCTGCATTCTGTCCATCAACTGTTGTTTTTGCATTTGTCACCCCGAGTGGGACGGGTATGCCCAGACGTGGGTCCCGTGCTCTCCATGCCACTGGAATCAAGCTATCCTGGCTGATGAGGGCTGAAACCGGTCAGAGGATGCTTGTTTCCAGTCCAGGGAGAACCTGGCCTGGCAGTTTGGGCTGGACTGTTCCCTTTGGGCGCAGGGTCAAGACTGATTTGCATATGGCTGGGTCCAAACTGGAATGGCATGGTGAGCAAAAAAACGATAGATTTAGGCCCAGATCTCTGTACTGGGGTGAATGTATGACATTGTTCTGTATTCTGTCCATCAATTATTATTTTTGCATTTGTCACCCCGAGTGGGACAGGTATGCCCAGACGTGGGTCCCGTGCTCTCCATGCCACTGGAGTCAAGCTATCCTGGCTGATGAGGGCTGAAAGCCCGAAACTGGTCCGAGGATGCTTGTTTCCAGTCCAGGGAGGACCTGGCCCGGCAATTCGGGCTGGACTGTTCCCATTGGGCGCAGGGTCCAGACTGATTTGCATATGGCTGGGTCCAAACTGGAATGGCACGGTGAGCAAAAAAACGATGGATTTAGGCCCAGATCTCTGTACTGGGGTGAATGTATGACATTGTTCTGCATTCTGTCCATCAATTGTTCTTCTTGCAATTGTTTTTGATTTGGCCACGTTTATTTCCAGGTGGTTAGTTATGAGCCAGTATATTCAACGATTTTTGAAGGCTCACTTTGGTTTGGCTAAATAGCACAATGTTGTCTGCGTATGATAGGTGGGTGAGGCAGAGAGAGCCCAAACGGCGAGGGTAACAATTTTCATGATCCAGGGCAGTAGAAAGATCCAGCATGAAAAGATTAAAAAGGTGGGGCGCTAACACTCGCTCTTGTTTTAGACCTAGGTGTGTTGGAATCTTTCGGGACAAACTCGTGCTGCCTCCAATTTTTATTTGGATCCAGGTATCTGAGCACAACGAGGTAATTGCTCTCAGCAAGGTGTCTGGTAAACCCCACTTCTTTAGCTTGTTCCTTAGTAATGCCCTGTTAACACGGTTGATAGTGGCTTCAAAGTCTATAAACCCAAGATGTAATTTTTTCTTTAGCTGCTTGCATTGATCAACTAAGACGGCATATGTTTGTTAGAGTACCCACGCCTTTTCTGAAACCAGTTTGATTTTGCGGGATGATGGTATTTCAGATCTGCATGTAACAGAGAGGCATAGGGGTCGATTCCGATTCGGGCCGGAAATTTCTCCGACTGAGCCGGACCCGGAGAGATTTCCGACCGAATCGGACCCGTGCAGTCCGACCGAACGAGTACGATGCGTCCGTATGTTCTCGGACTCGAGTCGGTCGGACTCCCATTGAAGTCAATGGGAGCCGGTCGTACAACGCGTACGCGGGCTCCCATTGACTCAATGGGTGCGAGTCGGACAAGTGCGCCCCCTACAGCGTGTACGCGGCGAAGCGATTTGCGCCGTACACGCACAGGTAGGGGGGACCCATGGGTCCCCCCTGTGTGCGACTCGCGCGGCTACGCGTACAGGGGGGTCCGACACGGAGCCCCAAAGTACGGCTCCGACAGCTCTTTCGAGCCGGAGTGCGCGGCTCGGTCGGACTGCTCGCGGCGCGCATCGTACTTACCCGGCCGGGGAACGTCTCCATTGCGCGGTGCGAGTTGAGTCCGAGCGAGTCGGTCGGAGCGGTTCGAGCCGGGAGCGAGTCGGTCGGAGCGGTCGGGACGCCCGGACGAGTCGGTCGGCGAATTCGCATCGTACTCGCTCGGCCAGACCCGCGTACGGTTCGGTCGGGAAACAGGGCTCCGAATCGGATCCGGTAAAGCCGAATCCGATTCGGAGCCCTACCGGCCGAGATCGGAATCGGCCCCATAGTGTTTTGCCTCTGAGTCGAGGAGGGTGATGAGCCTGTATTTGGCATGGTTTGCCCTTTCCCCGCCTTTGTATTTGGGTTTATTTTAGAACCCCGCCGGCTTTCAGGCTTAGCTGAACTTTCTTGAATAGCGAGGCCAGTACCCCAGACCAGAATTCAGCGTCTTCTTTGAAAATGGCCTGTGTTAGGCCATTTGGTCCTGCCTGGTGTCTCTTCTCGATGCCCCTTGTGGAGAATTTTACAAACTAGTATTGGGGTGTATATGGTTTCGTCTCCAGTTGGATTTGGAGTTTCGCTTGTGGAGCATAGTTTCAGTTGGCTACATGTGGAGGGTTCAGCATTAGGGAGTTGAGGGTTAATTGAGAATGTACTGAGGAGGTAAGATACCCATGATAATTCTGTGATATTTCAGTGGTTTATGTTTCCTCCTTTTGAGGTTATTTATGGTTATCCAAAATTGGCTTGGATTGCTTTGCCTGGTGTTGTGTATAATTTTAGCCCAAAAGGCATCCTTGGCTGCGTTCTTATCTTCCCATAGCTGCTTTTTGTAGGCTTTCTTGAGACCTTTCAATTGGGCCAGAAAAGTGTAGTTTAAGGGGTGTGCTTTCAATTGCCTGGCAAGTTTATTTTGCTATTTTTTCAGCTCGATGCTGTGCTTTGAGAGAGGGACTTTCATTGGTGTCCTATCTTGTGGACCTGAGAAGTTTCGTGGTGACAGTGCGGGAAATTACATTAAGAATGTATTTCCAAAGCATAGCTAAGCGTCCATACAACATTGAGTGCAGCTTATGCTGTTGATCATTATCTCTTTGGCCAGTGAAGCAAGGTCTGCTATGGTTTTAGTTGACCATCGCAATCGCTTTACGTTCGTGGTGAAAGTCATGCCGATTTCTTCTTGGGCCCGTGTGTGTGTACAAGGGGCTATTCTTATCGAAAAAAACTGGTAGGAGTAATGGCTGCATGTACTTTTTTTTATTGAGAACTACTTAACCAATGGTATCAAGGGAAGAGAGGCAAATGTGTAGTCATTGATCAATTGTGAGTTAGGACAATGATACGTGCAATTTAGGGGTTGTCATCTGGAAATCTTTCATTTAGGACTCTCATTCTGAGGAATTCAAATGTTGTAACTACCTTTTTGCCGTTTAGGTCCTGCCGCTTGACTTTTGCTCTGGCCTGAGCTGGAACACTCCAAAATATATTGTCAGTGTTAGGTATGTCATCATCCTCTGTGCTGTGCATTTGGTTTGAGTTGCAGTCACCCATCATTATTATATCCCATGTAGACTGAGCTTGCTTGTAGATGGATATTGTGGATGTTAATTTTCCGATGAAAGATTTCTTCCTGGAAACATTGGGGTGAATGTAGATGTTGAATAATAGGACAGGAAGTATATTAACCTGCATCCAGTTACTGATTTTAATGATTTGTAGACCCGGGTCTACAAAAGGTAGTTCTTCCGTGACGATGTTTAGGCAAAGTGATATGTAGACTACAAGGCCTCCATTCGGTCTTCCATATTGTTTGGCTTTAGTAGCTCTGGTTTGGTAGGACATAAAGTCTTGTACTGGAAGGTCCACCACTGACCAAGTTTCTTGGAGGGCTATTATATCTGCATTTGCCCAGGTCTTTGGGGGACAACCATCCTGGAGCAACGATTTTGCCCCTGCCATGTTCCAAGATAGAAGACGTAGGACCACTGATTCCAATGATATTACGCTGGGATGAGAGGTTCATGTGGAACGTGGTGCATTTAGGACTAAGGGGAGCCAATCACATGGAGACTCTGCTTGGTTGATCCGAGGGATGTGTGGGCTTTGGTCTTCAAGGTGAGCGAGGGAGGTACTTCTTCTGCCCCTCAATACCGATTGAACTGTTCTATACTGATTGGTCTGAGATATATTTGGACTTTGGTCTGCTGGGTAAGCGAGGGAGGTGCTTCTTGCACCCCTCACCACCGATTGGACTGTCCTGGCAGGTGAAGATGGCAGCCGTTTTTTGTGATAGTGGAAAGGGGTACTTAGAGGGCTGGTGCCTTTTTAACGCGATACCCCAGCTTTTAAAGACCAATGCTAAAGTGAATTCATTTGATATCCGAATTATTAGGGTGGGTTCAGATTGGTAGCGATTGCTAGTTGGCAGGAATTCAACCGCTAGTAGATCTGTTGTTGTTATGTTTTGCAGTTCTGGAATCTCTTGGCAAAGCCTTATGATATTCCCTCCGTTGAGGATGCCCTGATGAACTTGAGTATCGTATTCCTGTTGAAATAAACGTTTGTCTACCTTCGGTTTTGGGCAATGATTCCTGAGAGAAGAGGGTTTTTGTGGTGCATCTCGTAAGCGGTTTAACTTGTCTGGCCGCATCTGAGATGTGAGGTGCGCGTTTTTGGTGTCTTGTGGCACTGTCATTTTGTTTCAGAGTCAGAGGGCCTGGTTTCCCTGTGAGTTGGACAGCTGTTGGGGGAGTTGGTTTGTGCCATACCAGCTTTGAGGGTTTTAAAGAGATGGTTCGGTCATGACCATTGGCTACTATAGATATTAGATTTAGGTTTGAAGTGTGTGTGTTTGATTTATTGTGTAGACCTTGTTGTGTATTATCTCTTAATTGAAGGGGCGATATCACTAAGGCCCCTGGTTGCGTGGGGAGATGATTCGAACTTGAGTCCTTGTTTGGTATACTGTTTCACGACCGTCCACCTTGTCTGGTGTTGTGTCCTCCGGATTCGACCCTTTGAATCGCTTCCTCTACCAGAGCTGTGTTTATGTGGGCCTGTATCTCCTGGTACTTGGCTCTCCTGTTGTATTGGACCTGGGATGGGATTGCAGTAGTTTGTTACCAGGATTTCTTCTGCCTGTGTGAATGAGTTTTGATGTCACCTCGTTGGATTGTTTTATCGGAGGAAATTGTTGACTCTGTGTCTGAGATTCCTGTGTCATCTAGATAGCAGGCTGATGGATTAGATGGATTTGTTAGGCGCTTTTTGTATCCACTGCGCTGTTTGGGCCAAATATGGGGTAAATTCGTTTGGGGATTATTTCTTTAGTTTGTGTATTTTTATATCTTGCTTCCTTGCGTGCACCCATTGCCTTTTGGTTAATTTGAAGGGTAGAGACTTTTGTATGCCATGATGTTTGCAGCCACCTGATTTGTACGCACTAAATTTGCCCCCTTTTGGTCTGCTAGGTTGCCAGTTTTTGGGCATTCCTGTGGCCCTTCCAAGGGTCTGGGTCCACGCATTGTATTTCCTGTAGTTTTGGAGTGGTTGAATCATGTTTGGTGGTGGTCCTGTCTGAGGTTAAAATGGTTGACAAAAGTTGTGGAAGCGAAGACAATTTGTCAATTATCAGATCACATAAACATTTTGTCGGTGATGGTGAGTAGATGACTTGGACTCTTGTAATTAGGGATGTTAAAGATTCCAGTTTTAAATTGATGCCAGAGATGTGCACAGACATCAGATTCATTAAGTCGCTCTGGACGTCAAGTTTGTCTGACTGATAAATTCAAGACTTCAATCGACATTTGGAGTATTGTTAGTAGGGTTTCCCAGCAGTGCAGGGCAGATTGTGATTGCTTGCCTGCGGTTGTTGGTGGCTCGCTTTCACTTGTTAATGAGATCATTAGAGGAGAGGCCGAGGGGGAGCTTTGCCATTTGTTTAGGGGTGGTCGTTCCTCTCCCTCATGACAACCTTGAGGTACGTTTGAGGTTGAACTTAGTTTTGGAAGAATCACTGGGATAGTCTTCCGTGGGGGGCTTCTGACCATTTTTGTTCGTGGTATTATTTGTGATGGCCACATTTTTGCTAGTTAGTGGTTAAGGCAGTGTGGCCACCCTGTCATTTGTTTCCATTACTTGGTGCTTTGTCCCAGCGGAAGTCAGCATGCCTGAGCCTGGAGCAGACCCGGAAGGATGATTATCTTCTAGACATATTGTTTTGACTTCCAGGGCCTGCATGAGATCTGTATTATTTGAGATTGAGAGTGAGCAGGACCATTAACCATCTGGTTGGTCATCCTGCCCAGTGTTATTGAGATGAGGGTCAGGCTCTACGTTGCATTCGCTGTCTAGAATTGAGTCATTTATGGCAATTTTGTTAGAAGTATGTAGGGATCTGTGAACCTGAATGGTTACCTGTTGAGGTTTTACAGTTTGAATTAGGCATAAATGGGCTGAACTTCCCAGTGGAAGCCTCTGTCTGAAGGGTCAACTGCTGTGGCAAACTTGCGTACAGTGCCATCATTTGAGCTGATTGGTTTGGCGGACAGGATGCATGGGAATCAGTGACTTTTTCTGTTTTTTGTGGAGTTATGGGACAAGGCAAGCCGGGTACCCCCTCTGGGTTGGCATAGATTACAGCCATGGGATCTTTCAAAATGGAGAATTTTTTAGATCATTTTTTTTTACCAAAATAGGACACTATAGACTCTGTGGTAGGTGCTGGTACGAAAGTTTTATTAGAGAGTTTAATTTGTTTGCTAGATGTTTTTGAGGCCTTCCCCACTACTCGCTTCCTTGACTTATAGATCGGTGGTTGCGAGACTTTCCTGATCTCATTTTAGGGTGTTTCTTGTGAGGTTTAACTTTAATGCGAGTTTACCGGTCATTGTTGGTGATTTAGTGTTTAGGAAGGCTAGGCATTCCCAGTGTTGGGTTTGAGCCCGGTCCTCTCCGATCTTTGATTTCTGGGATTAGACGAGCTACCACCGCCTTCTCACCAGTCCTCGGTGTGCAGATTGAATGAGGTTATTCTCATTGGGCTGGGAGGGCACAAGCATGGTTGGTTCTGAGCGACCCTGCTTCTGCAGAGCACAAGTGTTTATTGTAATGTGCTGAGCCGCTGTGTACAGATTCACACTCTCACTGTCGTCACTATCAGTGGTCGTTGTGATGGTTTTCTTTTAGAAGAGATGTTTAAAGTCTGGGCTCTGTGACTGTGCTGAAGGTGAGCCAGCAACTTGACTCTTCTCTCCGTTCTTTTTCTTGGGGCCCGGAAAAGAGACTGGATGGAAGTAGATTTGATGTATAGGATGTGGAGTAACTCAAGGGGAGCTCGCCCAGCCACAAACTGCACCTGGACCTAGCCAGGCCGCTTCCGCGGGGATTGTGCTCTACCCACTCAGCACGGTGACCTTGTGCCAGCCGCACCCCCTTAGTGACTCTCCATCTGTTCCAGTATCAGTGGCTGTGATATTAACAAGTGTGTGATGAAGCCCCATGCACTGCTGTGTTCTGAGCCCTTGGATTGATTGCAACTGCTTTGCTCCTATCTCCTAAAGCTCAGTTTACTTCATTAGCACAGCAATGGGGCAGAGAGGCAGCGGGAAGAGGAGTACAACTTTCGGCCCAGCCTTTGGCCCATCTTCGACCTTGTCCAAGGGTTGGTTTATGATGCTGTTAAAATGCTGAGATCCTGAGGGTCCATAGCTGACTGTCAATTAGCTGGATATGGTGGGGGTGTTGTGTTGAGAGGAGAGGGGAGGGGAGGGCAGTGCATGCAGCCCACGTGTAAGTGTGGCACGAAGCAGGAGTTGGCCCAGGGAAGTGAGGTCTGGGCTGGATATAGGCAGATGCTGCTGCCGGGGCCAGCTAGTACCTGCAAGCTCAGGTGCTCAGTGGCCCTGCAGCCAATATTGGCCCAGCGTCGGTGGGCAGCCTAGGGGGTCGAGCCATGTGGACGCCGTGCACTGGCCAACACCAGCACCAGCCCAGAAGCCAGGGGGGCAATGGTTGCTTGAGCTCTCTTTTGCTCATACACGCTCACCGTCAAGGACAAAGAGCCCCAAGCCGCTCCACTCTCCGCTCCCCCGCTGCCTGCTCCACGACGCAGCTCGGCCACCGCCGCTCAAACCGATTTCGTTCCACTTCTGGTTCACCAGTAGTTTTCTCTGCACATCTGCACCCTCGAGTAGTAGAAGCCCCAAGACCACAGAGGCACAATAAGGCCAGGGTAAAATAATTACTATATATTGTGGTGAAATCCAGCTTAGTGGTGTTTACTCCACAACTACATCCAGATAGTGCCCTGCCGTGAAGCAGGATTTGCAGTTGAAAATCTACTAAACATAATTTGACATTTTAGAGAGCTAATCAAAGAGACTACTGAAGATAAAAATAAGTCTAAATGGAATATGTATCAATTTAGGACTAGCATTGGCAAAGCCAAAGGGGCTGGCCTTAGTAATTTTGTAAAATTGTTAATTGCATAAGCTAAAAAAAGGAATAAAAAGGAAAACATGCTGACACCTAAATGTGGTGGCCAATGGCCATATGCCTGAATTTTGTTTAATAAAACATAACCATCACATATAATTTCAATAGAATAATATGAGTGCTCCCTAGAAGGCAGGTTTACTTAGGATAAGCGTGTAAACCCTTTTTAGTTTCATTGGGTTTGATTGGAGAATATGATTCTTTTATCATCATGGAAATGTAATATTGGCTTAGAATTTCTATATGCAAAAACAACAGTTGATGGACAGAATGCAGAACAATGTCATACATTCACCCCAGTACAGAGATCTGGGCCTAAATCCATCGTTTTTTTGCTCACCATGCCATTCCAGTTTGAACCCAGCCATATGCAAATCAGTCTTGACCCTGTGCCTCATGGGAACAGTCCAGCCCGAACTGCCAAGCCAGGTCCTCCCTGGACTGGAAACAGGCATCCTAGGACCGTTTTCGGGGTTTCACCCCTCTTCAGCCAGGATAGCTTGATTCCAGTGGCATGGAGAGCACGGGACCCACGTCTGGGCATACCCGTCCCACTCGGGGTGACAAATGCAAAAACAACAGTTGATGGACAGAATGCAGAACAATGTCATACATTCACCCCAGTACAGAGATCTGGGCCTAAATCCATCGTTTTTGCTCACCATGCCATTCCAGTTTGAACCCAGCCATATGCAAATCAGTCTTGACCCTGTGCCTCATGGGAACAGTCCAGCCCGAACTGCCAAGCCAGGTCCTCCCTGGACTGGAAACAGGCATCCTAGGACCGGTTTCGGGGTTTCACCCCTCTTCAGCCAGGATAGCTTGATTCCAGTGGCATGGAGAGCACGGGACCCACGTCTGGGCATACCCGTCCCACTCGGGGTGACAAATGCAAAAACAACAGTTGATGGACAGAATGCAGAACAATGTCATACATTCACCCCAGTACAGAGATCTGGGCCTAAATCCATTGTTTTTTTGCTCACCATGCCATTCCAGTTTGAACCCAGCCATATGCAAATCAGTCTTGACCCTGTGCCTCATGGGAACAGTCCAGCCCGAACTGCCAAGCCAGGTCCTCCCTGGACTGGAAACAGGCATCCTAGGACCGGTTTCGGGGTTTCACCCCTCTTCAGCCAGGATAGCTTGATTCCAGTGGCATGGAGAGCACGGGACCCACGTCTGGGCATACCCGTCCCACTCGGGGGTGACAAATGCAAAAACAACAGTTGATGGACAGAATGCAGAACAATGTCATACATTCACCCCAGTACAGAGATCTGGGCCTAAATCCATCGTTTTTGCTCACCATGCCATTCCAGTTTGAACCCAGCCATATGCAAATCAGTCTTGACCCTGTGCCTCATGGGAACAGTCCAGCCCGAACTGCCAAGCCAGGTCCTCCCTGGACTGGAAACAGGCATCCTAGGACCGGTTTCGGGGTTTCACCCCTCTTCAGCCAGGATAGCTTGATTCCAGTGGCATGGAGAGCACGGGACCCACGTCTGGGCATACCCGTCCCACTCGGGGTGACAAATGCAAAAACAACAGTTGATGGACAGAATGCAGAACAATGTCATACATTCACCCCAGTACAGAGATCTGGGCCTAAATCCATCGTTTTTTGCTCACCATGCCATTCCAGTTTGAACCCAGCCATATGCAAATCAGTCTTGACCCTGTGCCTCATGGGAACAGTCCAGCCCGAACTGCCAAGCCAGGTCCTCCCTGGACTGGAAACAGGCATCCTAGGACCGGTTTCGGGGTTTCACCCCTCTTCAGCCAGGATAGCTTGATTCCAGTGGCATGGAGAGCACGGGACCCACGTCTGGGCATACCCGTCCCACTCGGGGTGACAAATGCAAAAACAACAGTTGATGGACAGAATGCAGAACACCGGTCCCAGGATGCTTGTTTCCGGTCCAGGGAAGACATGGCTTGGCAGTTCGGGCTGGACTGTTCCCATGAGGCACAGGGTCAGACTGATTTGCATATGGCCATGTCTGAACTGGGGTGGCGGAGTGAGCTAAAGAATGATGATGGATTAAACCCAGATCAGTTGACTGGGGGTGAGTGCTTGCAATGTTCAACACTCCGTCCATCATCCCCTTTGGTTTTGCTATGTTCGCCCTAAGTTGGCAGGGTATGCCCAGACGTGGGTCCCTTGCTCACTTTGCCACTGGATTCAAGATATCCTGGCTGATGACGGCTGTAAGCCAGAAACCGGTCCCAGGATGCTTGTTTTTCGGTCCAGGGAAGACATGGCTTGGCAGTTCGGGCTGGACTGTTCCCATGAGGCACAGGGTCAGACTGATTTGCATATGGCCATGTCTGAACTGGGGTGGCGGAGTGAGCTAAAGAATGATGATGGATTAAACCCAGATCAGTTGACTGGGGGTGAGTGCTTGCAATGTTCAACACTCCGTCCATCATCCCCTTTGGTTTTGCTTAGAATTTCTATAGCCTAAAGACACAGTTTAAACACAAATGGATGACTAAAAAACTAAAAAGGGTTAAACAATGGAACGGAAAAAGAATTAACAAAGTAAATATCCACTCACCAGTACTTGTATTGAAGTGGACTCTTTTTTTTAAGTGGATGTGCACTTGATCAGACTACATGATCAGGCAATATGCCATGACTTTCAGTCCATGACAAGCAATGGCTTGAGTGTACGGATACATTGCCCCCATATATGTTTGCTGTGGTGTTACACTTATTAATAAGGCTCCCTGTTTTCCGTTTTTACCGATTTTTACAGAAAAATACAGACAGAAAACATTTATTTTCTTGTCTGTATTTTTTTTTAAAATGTGGATAAAAACGGAAATTGAGTTGCTTTTTGAGTAATTCTAAATACTATATGTATCAAGAGAGAGAGAGAGAGAGGAAAAAGCGTACTAGTTCACTTCCCCTGGTAATATCAATCAATATCAATGAGAACTAGCTAAGGTAGAAGCTAATTGTTTATGTCTGAGAGAAGAAAAAAACCATTTGTTTTTTATGAAGACCCTCACCCACCAACCTAGTTGGTGGCATGCTTCATCATCGGGTCCCACCCAAGGCGCCGAGTGCCCCTCGGGTGTACTTCAACGCCTGTTTACAGTGGAGCGGGTTCTGTGCAGTGTGTTTGCAGTGAAGTGAAATGAGTGTAAGTTAAAAAACAGTCCTGAGGGTCCCAAGGATTGGAGAAATTTAATAATGGGCCCTTGGCAGAATTAAAAAACAGAAGGGCGGATATTTGTGGAGGTAAGTTATGTCTCCAATATCCTGTGCGGTCTGCATGTTTCAGCCAGATTCCTGAATTAAACTGGCTTTCTTCAGGACCTATGTGAGTGAAAAGGATAGTGGTAATCAGAATAGTGTGTTATTCAGACAAATATGTGTCGCACACGCTAAGGTGCGTTATTTGTAAGAGGGGGGTATTCCTCTAATTGCTCATTGCCTGTTGAAAAAGGAAGACAAGACAAGGACACATACAAACATAAACATTAAAAATTGCAAGCTTCTTGTTTTCACATTTGCTCATGTGACTGAATAAACGTCATGTCCGTACACTATGCAGAATTATAGGCGGTTGTGGAACGGAACGTGACACTTGTGGAAGGGTGGCTGCGTATAGAGGCCGAATTATGCGCTACTGTTTTCTAAATAAATAGCGTCAAGCGAACAATCTGTTCAAATCAGAGTGATCAGTGCTACAAAAGAAAAGTTATGCTTACTCTGAAATTCTCAGAATGAGCCCCATGAATCCCATAGAGGGACCTGACCTGTAGTCACACACTGTGTGTGCGAAGGGAGAGAAAACAAGAGAAATTGTTGCATGAAGCCCAGCCTCGTGTGGGCTTGTGTCCGCCGGCTTGACGCTATTTATTTATAGCACAGTAGCGCATAATTCGGCCTCTATACGCAGCTACCCTTCCACAAGCGTCACGTTCCGTCCCACTACCGCCTATAATTCCGCATAGTGTACGGACACAACGTTTATTCAGTCACATGAGCAAATGTGAAAACAAGAAGCTTGCAATTTTTAATGTTATGTTTGTATGTGTCCTTGTCTTGTCTTCCTTTTTCAACAGGCAATGAGCAATTAGAGGAATAACCCTCTTGCAAATAACGCACCTTAGCGCGTGCGACACATATTTGTCTGAATAACACAGTATTCTGATTACCACTATCCTTTTCACTCACATAGGTCCTGAAGAAAGCCAGTTTAATTCAGGAATCTGGCTGAAACATGTAGACCGCACAGGATATTGGAGACATAACTTACCTCCACAAATATCCGCCCTTCTGTTTTTTAATACTGCCAAGGGCCCATTATTAAATTTCTCCAATCCTTGGGACCCTCAGGACAGTTTTTTAACTTACACTCATTTCACTTCACTGCAAACACACTGCACAGAACCCGCTCCGCTGTAAACAGGCGTTGAAGCACCCCGAGGTGCACTCGGCGCCTTGGGTGGGACCCGATGATGAAGCATGCCACCAACTAGATTGGTGGGTGAGGGTCTTCATAAAAAACCAATGGTTTTTTTCTTCTCTCAGACATAAACAATTAGCTTCTACCTTAGCTAGTTCTCTTTGATATTGATTAATTCTAAATACTGTCTGCCATGACTGCCAGGCCAATAGATGTGTGGATTGATAGATAAGGGGGTTAAAAAAGAAAGGAATTTTAGTAAAGAGGCTTTAACAGTGACAGCAGTAGATATGCACAAGGTTGATACTGAAATGTGCATATTTTCATATAAGTGCACTGATTTATCTTTCTGCAGGTGTTCACAGCACTGAAACCTGGCAGACATTCAAGCATGAGTGCATATTTATCGGTTAAATAAATGTGGAAATATCCTAATTTCAACCTAATTTTTCCAGGAAACCCAAAATAAATATGGATAAATACAGATAAAATTAGCAAAAAATAAATATGGATAAATACAGACGGAAATGGCAAAAAAATAAATACCATAAAACCGAGAGCCCTACTTATTAATCAGCTTGCCTGTCTCTCTGCTGCATGCACAGAAGCGGCAGGTGCACAAAATTAAATTAAATTAAATTGGTACTTTAGTCCATACTTTATGAGTACTTTGATTTTGTTCAGGACATGCAATTCATTCCCTTTTTCAAAGCCACAAAACTCAGTAACACTGGATGTTTTCAATAGAGGAACTCAAATTCCTAGATAAAAGAGGACCCAAAAACTGCAAATTACTCACAAAGCCTCCCTTTTTTACCCAAAGGAAAAAACACATTACTATCCATGACTTCAGGTCTATGTCCATTCCAGTAGCTTCACCAGTCTCTTAGAAAATATCTCAGTAATTAGCTCACAAAACCTGTTTGCAATTAATCATGAGTTACAAAAACTGCTCCTGCATGCAGGCTGCACACTTAGGGGCTCATTAGGAGAGTTCCTATAATTGGGATGGAAAGGGTGCCATCAGAATTATGAGTTCCAAAGAACACAACAGATGCAGTATTTTTTCACCCAAAGACTTTGGCTTCTGAAAATGTCCAAAATGTCCTCCAGGGAGAAAATGAAATTACCATTGAATCAGGGGTGGTATTCCATTGCCCAAGTAATTTTTAATTTCCCATTGGTGCCTATGGTATTAACCTGTGCTCTTTCAGTATTTTCTCTAACCTACAGAGTTATTGATACCCCTGGTATTTACACGAGGAAAATAGTGGGCTTGTGATGGGCCAATTTATGTTAAATAAAGACTTTACTTGTCTACTTGTGCTCTCAAAATGGTGAGGGGAATATTTGAGCAATACACACTGGGGGAAATTGACACACGTAGTCTCATTCCAAGTGCCACATGGAATCTGGTGCAAAAACGGCCCTGGGACACAGCGTTTGTACATGGTATCTGGTTCATTTTTTAACCTCATTTCCTGGTCTACCCTGTTGAATGGGGACTAACCTACTTCAAACAATGTTGTGACCAGTTTTCCAACACGTTATTTCCTTACTTCACTGTATTGCCCACACAAAAGAAGTTCCTGCTGGTTTTACCAGCTGGAAATTTAGACAAAATTCTTAGGACTCAGGGCACTTTTGTGAAAATTTATGGTTCTAAAATGGTGCTGAAAAACCATTTGCTGCCATTCGTACAATTGCACAGCACTAAAATGAGGCTGATAAAGTTTTTCAGAGTTAAACCAAACTTCAGTAACATCCAATTATTGAGTGTCCACTCTTGATTTGCTTAAATAGTATGCTGAAGGTGACACACATCTGCCCCCAACAGTCTATTACTGGAAAATTATTATATCAATATAGTGCATGGCATTAGAGAGTCTTTCTACAGGGATAAAGCATTGTCCCTGTCCAGCCATGAAAGAATAAAAGTGGGAAATAGTGTCCCTCAGTTTCAGTTTAAGAGCAGTAAAACTGTGATTGGTTACTAGACCTTTTGTATAGGAGAACTATAAAAGGTAAAAACTTAAATAAGAATTCACTCTTAACTCAAATTAGGGAAAATAAAAATCAGAAGCAATAGGAGCGGCAGAATGAATTGTATGTATGTTCTCTGTGGTTCACATAGCATAATAAAATAGGTTAGAACAACTTTTGTGGTTATTCTGTACTTTTGCTTTGCCAGCATAGTTGGAGTATTTACATATTTATGCATTCTGTTAGTGACTCCCTGTAGGGATTTGGCAACTTTTTTTGAAATATGGAGAGCCAAATCCCTCAAGAGAAGCCCTGTTTCTACATACCTGGGGATAGGTCTTCTTCTTACGTATTCATACAGAGGATAGATCAGCATAGATAAGACAATCCTCAATTGTAAAGCCATCAACAATTCATCGAACAATAACCTAATTTACTTTGAAAACAGTATTTTTTACAATACCAAAGATTTTTATTCCATCTCTATCATGTTCAAGAAATAAGGCTGTATTTTATTTCTTGAATATATATTCTAGCTTTACAACATCTTGGTATTACTGTGCTCTTGGAAGTGGTGAGGCACAATATAGCAGGAATATAGTTTACAAAAGCAATTTTGAATTGTGTGTGCAGTTTATATAGCACGTGGTTTGGGGGCTAAAGACAAAACTATTGCATAGGCATTGCTTTTACATACCACCCTGATACATGCATGTGAGGTGTAGGAGAGATGATGGTGTAGGACAATGGTAAAATGTGGTCTGAGAACTCTTGAGCAGGTGGACTGATCCAGTGTGAGTAGATTAATTAGGTGAGAGGAGTGACTCACGAGAGGAGGGACACTTAACCTGTTATGTTTCATATAGGTACCCTAATATAGGCCCGGGTAATATCATACACCTTCACCTACATTACCTCCCCTATACAACACAGTAAGGAACCTTTTAGGATTGAACCTTTACCTAGTTCTAGTCCTGGGCGCAGAAGGAGGGTTTCTCCCTGAACAATAGTGTCCTATAAACTTCAACAATAGACTCACACAGTATGAATGAAAATTCATAAGGGCTCTTGGAAACCAGGCTGGGGCTACACCACCTGCATAATATCTACGTACAAGGTTCATCCCATACGTCATCCTCAAATCCAACAATGGCTAACACAAGAAACAAGGGACAAAGGAACCCTAGATACTTTATGCATAAATACAGCACATCATGCTAGTGTTAGTTAGAGTGAACCGAGACTTCCAGGCCGACACACGGACCAGAGACCCTGAGGCTCCTGCATGCAGATGCTCCAGCTGACAGTGGTCTAAACATCCCTCGCGGGGTTTCCAACTCGAGACCAGGACGGGCTCCTACATTCTCACACTTCAGGTAATGGGGTTCGACTAAATCCTAGAGGGATTCTTGGCTTCACACCTACTCACATGCTAGGTACACTTAGGTACATCTAGATAGGCATCGTAGGAGTACGCACACTTTTTATCATGCATTTTATATTCATGTATATATTCATGATTACTGCAAGATGGTAGAACTGTACTATCCTTTTATTTTCACTGTACTGCTAATCATATATATCTGCTACTGTCTAACAGTTGTTGCAGCACATCTATTTTACACTAGAAGAACAACTGTGCAATAAATTCTTATTGTAACACGCCCAACTGTTTCTTCTGTGTAACTGTCTGAGACCGAATAAATGAGCACGAGTGACTGAGCGAAAAGTAGTACATTGTTTCCACGATCCTGAGGGATCAGGGTTGTCATGTTCTAAGGTTGCCAGAAACTATTCTCTCCCCGATAAGAGGAGACACTAGTGGCACTGTGAGCTAGCTAATGCAAACAGGCTAACATTTTCGGTGGGGGTGTTCAGAGTCAGTCTGCCACCAAGCCCACAGTTCATGTTATCCGAACGCGCAGATTCTGTATAGGATATATATAGGAACTACACGACATGGCGCCGCCAATGTTGGTTGGGTACTTATTTAACAGTAGAATCTGAGTAGTTCAGTCGTGCTAATTCTCAGAGACCCCTACTCACAGAACGCCAGAGACGTCTGGAGTGGGTGGGCACAAACTCCGTCACAGCTGAGTAGGCGAAATATCCTATTTATTGGCTGCTGGTTAATCAAGCTTGAAGGACACAATGTTCCTAAAATTGTGCAAATAAAACCTTATCTTAGTTCCCTTGAACAAACTTCTTCTTTACAAAAATGACTGAGGGCGAAAATAACCCAGTAGTAAATCTACACGTCTCAGACGGAGAAGAAGATTCAAATGCAATTCAAATTGCACCTAAATTCAGACATACAATCACCCTGGAACTAATAGAAAATGGTTTACAAGATAGGGGGGGCTTAGTAGCTTTCGTGATTGAGACACATGAGTCAAGCAAAACAGAGGTATTCTATTCATGGGGTACATTCCCAGAAGCAGATGCAAGAACACACACATTTCACTACTATACAGAAGGAGATGCACCAGTGGAATATGGTCTGTTCGAGGACATAGAGGTTCCACTCACGTACCAGGAACACTTGTACTGGTTTAAAGGCGCCCTACCCGACATAAGAAACAGAGTAATATTAGGCCCACTTGGAGGAGAGGGGGCAACATGGCCGATACTAGCGGCCTACACACCACATCCTGACATTGAAACAATGCCGCAGGCAGACTTACTCATACAACACAAGGATTTAATTAAAATCTACAGAAACTTGACGAAATTTGCCATGAGGACTTTCACAGTCCAACCTGCAACAGTTGCAACGAATGGTACTCATTCTCAGGGTACAGCGACTAAAATTACACCACAAATGTTACACGCAGTAATGGGCAAAATGCCCATGAAACGTGAACAAATGCCATTCTGGGTAGCTCAGAAAATAACTCAGCTCGAGGCAGTATTCCCGAATACTACCCCGTATGAAAAACACAGAATGCTAACAATCTGCTTGCCCATGGGGATAACACCACAAGTAGAAGATTGCACCACTTGGGGTACAGTCTTTGCTGCAATTTATACCAGGACTCATGATATTCCTTCATTAGCAGTGATACCAGATGTATTAAGACAAATACAGAACGAGTACGGAGCAGAGCCTGCCCTGAACTTAGGGATGAAGTTACTAAATAACTATGACCAGGTATCAGCCATAATACTAGCTAATATTAAAGGGGAAGCAGCTTCAGTGGCAATCCGCCAACGACTAAGGGAGTACAATCCGTTAGATCAACAACACGAACTGCCCAAAATAATTGAAACTGCATTTCAGAATTAGGCAGAGACAGTTTGGGTGGGAAAGCTTTAAAACTCCAACTGATGGGCAGTCCTGAAAAGGACAATTTCAAGCAGACACCTGCTTCTTCTAAAAAGAAGTGGGATAATAAAAAACAACAAAACTTTAAAGGAAACAGATCTCAATCCCGAGGCAGATCTCCTCCACAGGAGCCCTCTGAAAAGAGGTACAACCTCAGGAATAGGGATAATATTAGGAAACCTGACAGGTATCAGGATAATGATACACGTTCCTCTCGTTCCTTTCAGGGCTCGACGAAAAACTCAGAGAGAGAAGGACGGTCAGAACACAAAGAAGAGCGTACAAAGTCCAGAGACAAACAGCACGCTCAAGACTTTACTTCCAAAAAAGAAGAAAAACCAAAATCAAAACCTCAGTTTAAGAAGAAGAAAGTTGCAGGCCTGAAGATCAGACATGCCCAGAATTCTGAGGACACAACTTCTGAACGGGGAATGGGCTCAGACGATGCTAGACAGTGCGGCAGAAGTAACAATAGCTCGCCAGAACCTGATGGAATTTCTGCGGACTTGAATGATTACATCACGGTGGAAACACCAGATACAAGGGTGAGCGTCCCACATAAGTTACACGAAATAACACTCCAAATGGAGGGCAACAAGCCCAGGAAAGCTAAAGGTCTCTTATGGAAAAACCTATCATCTGGTTATGACATCCTATTAGCTGAACAAGATTGGCCGCCAGCATTCGTTATGGAGTGCCCTAGGGGAGGATCAGTCATTTTTCCAGCATTCTCCGACCTCGTTCCCATTCATCTTAAACATGCATATGCACGGGAGTGGGCAGTTGCTCTAGCTACAGCATTGTACAAAAATCATGCCGGATGGGATGAAGATTCAACCCACCACGTGATCCCGTTAAAAGTTTCACCAAATGCACAGAGACAATATCCAATAAAGCAAGAAGCTAAAAAACAGGTCAGGGAGATCTTAGATCAACTTGAATATCAAGGGGTGATTGAAACATGCACCTCACCGATGAACAACCCTTTGTTTCCAGTATCAAAACCGGACAACTCATATCGTCTAGTTTTAGATTGCAGACATTTAAACACATGCACAAAAACATTCGCTGTCCAAAATGCACACAGTGCCGTATTAATGAATAACATTGTGCGGAAAAAATACAAAACTACACTAGATATCTCAAATGTATTTTTCTGCCAAAATATAGCGCCTGAAAGCAGGTATTTGACCGCATTCTCAGTGTTGGGGTCCCAGTGACAATTTTGTTACCTCCCCCAGGGGTATAAGAACAGCCCGGGGGTATTTTCAGCAAGAGTAACTGAATTACTCCAAAATTTTGATGAGGAAGCATTGTCCTATGTGGATGATATTTATCTGATGGACAATGACTTACCAAGGCACTTGACGAGGGTGAGCACCATAATTATGGGATTCGCCTCTGAGGGCTACAAATTTAATTTAAAAAAATCAAAAATTGCCCACCTCAATGTCCTGTTTTTAGGATATGAGCTTTCAAGTGAAGGGAAAAGTCTGGCAGCTAACTTTTTAGAAAAGTGTGCGCTGCTCCAGCCTCCAAGATCATTGAAAAATCTACAATCGATACTGGGGTTCCTAAATTTCAGCAGAACATACATTTTGGATTACGCAGAGAGAGTAAAACCTTTCTACGACTTAATAAAACCTGACTTTTCAGTTAGACAATGGACACAGGAACACACAAACATCCTACGTTCACTACAAGAAGACATGATAGCTTCAAAACACCTACAGACGCGAGTAAACGTACACAACTTAGTGATCCGTGTAATAGCCGGTCAATGCGGGTATATTTACTTAACCTTCAATGAAGGTGAAACGGTACCAATTGCTTACAAATCACACCTGTACACAAACGCAGAAATGCGTTTCACTTCAACAGAAAAAATCCTGACAGCAGTTCAGACCGCTGTGGCAAGAGAAAGAGCCCTGGCTCAAGGAAAACGCATAATTGTCGTGACCCCAGTACCAGCTTTAGAAGCTGTTACAACGGCTAGCATTCCAAATGCAAAAGCCTTACATCCGAGATGGATACAATGGGCTAATTCCCTTACTGCAACGGATGTTGAATACAGATTTGATCCAAGTCTAAAAACACAGGCATTCCTGCAATACGAACGAGAATATCCACTACCAAATGAAATTTTGCCTCTAGATCAGTATGAATATATTATTTACACTGACGGATCTGCTCAACCGACCATAGGGAGTAAGCAACAATACAGCACAGCATGTGCAATTGTTAAAGGTCGCATGCGGGATGGAAAATTCCATCCAAGTTGCACCAAAACACAATCTCTAGGAGACTGCACGGCTCAGTTGGCAGAGTTAAAAGCACTAATACTAGCAATGGTGAATACGGATCACGAATTCCCCACACTGATAGTGTGTGATTCTTTTTACTGTGTGCAATCATACAATGAATATTTACATCATTGGGAACAAAACGGGTTCAAAGACGCGAAAGGTGGCACAATTAAGCATAAAATGCTATGGGAACAGGTAGTTGAGTTGAAGAACGAACTACCGAGGGCTCACGTGATTCATACACTGAGTCATCAACGTGATGGCGTTCACGTTGAAGGGAATTCATTGGCTGATGAAGCCGCAAAGGGGGCTGTACGAACGGCTTCCGTAGCTGCAATCACTCGTTCAAAAACGAGGATAGACGGTGAGATTATGGTGGCTGTCATTGCTTCGCGCAAAGGCAGCTCAGCAGTACCAAAGAAATTTCCACTCAAGTACTCCTACAAGTTAGATGCAAACAACATTCCATATGCTCAGATTCCTGGAGTGGGGGATAGAGTAATACCAAATATGGATCGTAGACAAGGTTTGATTGTTGCTGCACACGAGGGTTTGGGCTCTGCACATACAGGCGTTACAACGACTATTTCATTGTTGAAACAGCGCTATTGGTGGTCAGGTCCAACAAAACAAACTAAAGACTATGGGCCATATGTAGGTAGCTAAATACCGGTCGGTAACGGCCGAAATTCGGTAAATCTCCCGTTACCGACCGGTATTTATGCAATTGAGATGTAGGAGGCTAAAAAGAAGGATTCGGTAATTATGAATTGGTAAATACTGATTCATCATTACCGAATTCAAAATTACCGATTCGGAATTACCGATTCCTTATTTACCGAATCTGTAAATAAGAAACGGTAAAAACGAAAAAAGAGATGTAGGTAAATTCGGTAATACCGAATTACATGAAATTCGGTATTTAAGAGTCGGTAATTAACACTGACTGAAAGCAGGTGGTAATCATCTACAGCGTATATAAGCAATCCCAAAATGCAACAGTGTGATCACTATGGCGGCTTTCTATGTGATTGCAAGGCGGCTACGTCTACAGGCAGCAGGAGTGAGGATCTGGAGACGGGAGGAGCGCATTTACAGACAGCGCATCACACTCTTCCAACAGACTGAGGCTGAGATCCATGAAAGGTACAGGCTACACCCCCACACCATCCTGGACTTGATAAGGGACTTGCACCCACTTCTGGAGCACCCAACACCAAGGGCGCACGCTATACCACCACATGTGCAGGTGCTCTGTAGCCTACATCTACTCGCATCTAGCAGTTACCAGGGGGTGATCGCTGCGGTAGGCGGGTTGTCTCAGAGTTCCCTGTCCCGTTTCTTCAGAAAGTTCCTGGATGCCATGATGCAGAGAATGCATCACTACATTAGCTTCCCAAACACACAGGCGGAACTGCTGAAAACCAAGACAGACTTTTACCAGATGGCACAGTTCCCGCATGTCATAGGCTGTATTGATGGCACACACATTCCAATCTTCCCACCAGCAGCCACTGAGTATATCTACAGGAACAGAAAGTCCACCCACTCCATAAATGTGCAGGTAATCTGCGATGCTGCCAACATAATCACTGACATCGTGGCCAAATTTCCTGGGAGCACCCACGACTCATACATCTTCCAGAACAGTGGGATCTACACACGCCTGGCTGCGGGAGAATTTGGAGAAGGATACCTGCTAGGTAAATCACTGTGACACTCACTCATACTTACTGCAGATGAATGTGTATTGGTGTATGTGACTAATGGCACTCTCTTCCTCACCTAGGCGATAGTGCATATGCCGTGCGGTCATTTATACTCACTCCCTACCTAAACCCATCAACCCTGAGTGAGAGACGATACAATGTGGCACACAAATCAACACGCAACGTAGTGGAGCGCACGTTTGGACTATTGAAAAGCAGGTTCCGCTGCCTCCACAAAAGCGGAGGCGCACGTCAGTACACACCCATCATCTGCTGCAAAATCATTGCAACTTGTGCAATGCTGCACAACCTTGCCACAAAGAAAGGTACAGAAGTGGAATTAACTGATTTTGAGGACAATGATGATGAATTAGCACAGCCAGAGCCCAACGCAGCAGGAGTGCCACCAGCAACAGATGGGAGACAGAGACGGGCAGAGATCACATGCAACTATTTTTAAGTAAGTAAGGAGACACAGCCAGTTGTTGAATGTAATGACGTAGTTTTAATTTCTGGGCACTACGCCACAATACAAACGGCCAAACTTGGCATTCCAATTTGTGACATCCATAGTAGGAAGTCATGGGTTACTTCACCCAATTCTGTCCTGAAAGTGTGGGCTGCATCAGCGTCTGCGGCCACGCACAACAGTACTGGATGCCATTAACTGACTGTCCTCACTGGCTGTGGAACCAGTGGCAGCCCCATGCCGTCTGCTGCTCCTCCGGGTGTCTGTTACAGGGGGGGTAATGCTGCTCCGACTGGTCGTGTCCTCGCTGTCCCCAACTTCCATAGCACCAGTAGTGGCAGACTGACTTGTAAGCAGCACTTCAAGAGCAGTGGTCACCTTTACCAGCCCCCTAGAGACATCAGTGCTGCAGTGCGCCAGCCCCTCCTGCATGGCCACGGAGTGCCTGCAGAGCAGAGAAGTGTCAGTTGCTAGGCGGTTCACTGCCCTCGTATGGTGCTCCATTTTCTGCCTCTCACTGCGCCGTGTTACTCTATCCTCATCCATTTTGCTGCACAGCAGCATCACAGACTGGGACATGTCCCGCATGCCCGCAGCCATCTCCTTCATGCCCTCAGCCATTGAGCTTATGCCCTTGTCAATGTTGGTCATGTTGTCATTGAGGCGCCTCATTTGTCGCTGGACTGACTGAATTGCCTTGCCTTGTAGGCGCTGCACCTTCACCATGGTTGCCTCCAGCCCTCCGAAGACACCATGGCTCTCACCCTGTGGAGGTGGACTGCTCACACGAGCCCTGCGGCGGCGTCTGGCACCTGTGTGTGCTCCCTCATAAGTGGACAGCAAACCAGCATTGCTACCATCCAGTGGCACAGTAGATGTTTCCCCCCCCTCGAGTCTTCTGAGGAGGACTCAAACTCCAGCAGTCTGGCAACAGCACGCCTCCTAGGTCTAAGCACTGCAGGTGGTGTTGATGCTGGTGAGGCTAGCAGTAGTGGCGAGGCTAGCTGTGGTGGCGAGACTAGCAGTAGTGGACAGGCTGGCTGTGGTGATGAGGCTGGCTGTGGTGGTGAGGCTGGCTGTGGTGGTGTTGTGTGCCCTGCACTCGTACTGGCCTTCTCTGTGATGTCCTTCCGGGTGCCCTCTCTCCCTTGTCCTGAGCAGTCCTGCGCGATGTCTCGCCTGTGGACAGAAATTGTACATTAGCTCAGTGTACCTGCAGCCCTGCATTGCAACAATAAATATACATTTCTGCCACACTATCTCATTGTCTTCTGCCTGCTTATCGCTGATGTGTGTCACATGCCTTGTTGTTCAGTGTGATTCCTGTCATGATAGGGGTTTCACTGACTACATCTCCCATAATGCATTGCTGGTTTGAACAAAAATCTGTACTGGAGTGGGATTCACATAGCCCAATTGGGGATTTGGGATAGGGGAAGGGGGGCACAATGCTGTGCATGCTTCTTACCTTGTTTGGAAGCAGCCCTGGCAGAGCTGTCTGCATCCCCGATCCCACAGACACTTTCTGGCTCTATCGTGGACTCCACGAGCCGCTCAAGTTCAGTCAGGGCAGGTGCCCTGTTCCTTCCTCCTCCTGTCAGCCTGGCTTGTTTATTAAGATCAGCCATCTTCCTCTTGGTGATGATCCTGATGTCATACCACCGCTTCTTGAGCACTTCAATGTCCCGGGGGGTCACTCCAATGGCATTCACCTGAGACTGGATTTCAAGCCAGATGTTCCTTTTTACTGACTCTGCAACTTGCAGGGACTGCTTTCCAAACAGCTTTGTGTGCTGCTTCACTACCTCCTCCACAAGGACCTGCAGTTCCCTCTGACTGAATTTCAGTTTCCTCTTCCTTTCCCCTCCTTCTCTTTCTGTGTCCTGGCTGGCCATTGTGCAAGATTTGCAGACGAGGTTCAGGCAGTGGCTCTGTTGCTCTCCTCTACACTCCCAGCCTCTCCAGAAGGTTCTGCTTGTGTGCACCTGCCTGGGTGTGGCCACTTCCTGGTTGGGAGGGGTGGTGGTTGCACAGGATTGGCTGATTCCTCAATTGCTGTTTTTTTGAATTACCGATTCGGTATTTACCGATTCGGTATTTACCGAATCGGAAAAACCGATCGGTATTGTGGATTCGGTAAATATTTACCGATTTTTACCGATTTGGTATTATTTACCGAATTATTACGTACATCGGGAATACCGATTGCTAAATACCGATTCGGTAAAATTCGGTAATTAGGAATCAGTATTTCCAGATTACCTCCATATGGCCCAAAGTCTTGAAATGTGACATCTGCCAGCAGATGAAAGGCTCCACCATAACACGCCCGGCACAGACACCGTTACTAAAATCAGACAAACCTCTCGCTTGTGTGTATCTGGACCACTGCGGCCCCTTACAATCTGATGGGGCTTACAAGTATATCATGGTTGCAGTGGATTCATGCTCAAGATTCCTATGGGTATGGCCTCAGCGCTCGGCTGACGCTCGAACTGTTATCAAAGATTTGCGAGTCTTTATAGGGACATACGCAGTTGGCACGTTACATTCTGACCGTGGCCCGGCGTTTAACTCTCGGGCTTACAAAGAGGCCATGGAAAGCATGGACGTAGCATTGCGATACTCCTCTCCATACCATCCTGAGGGAAATTCGGTTGTGGAAAGGAAAAACCGGGACCTAAAGCAATCTTTAACAGCTAGGGTATTAGGCAAGGGCGGTAGTTGGGTCAATCATCTATATGGGGTACAACGAGCACTTAATAACCAGCCAAGAAGTTCTCTAGGGGGTGTCACTCCATATGAGGTCCTATTTGGGACAAGAATGTGGGTACCTGATCTTGATTGTGAAGGCACAGTGGCGGATGAGAAACCATTTGATATCCATGATTGTTTGGCTGTTTTACAGGATCTAAATGAATCCAGGACACAACAAAGTAACATCCTCCAGACACAGACCGCCACTGGGGAAGTCAAGGCAAACACGGCAAGACCTGTCTGGATCCCAAAGGTCGGGGATCTGGTCAGAGAGAAAATAGCGGACAAAAAAGAATTTGGACCATCATACAGAAAGCCTGTACCCGTCCTAGCAGTTCAGGGAACAAGAACTGTACTTTTGCCGCCTCTTGCCGGGAAAAAGGAGAAACGATTTGTCTCAATCGACTTAATCGAACCACACTATGTGGCCGATACTGAACAGTAGGCCTCGTGGACTCCACAGTAGCAGACGCCCTCCTCTAGCTACAATCCAAGAAGTTCAAACAGAAAGACTCATCACGTTCGAAGAGCCTCCTGTATGGAATGAAGGACTATGCAACAATGCTATGGAACTTGTTACCCTTGAACCAGAAGTTCTACTCCAAAATTCAATTCAAAATAACACACAAGTTGCAAATAGACCAAATACAGACGTCTACGTCAACATGCCTCGACAAGAGCAACATGCCATTTCAACAAATCCCGATGCAATTCCTACAATTGATCAAACTGCTTCTGGCTACTTCATGAACTTTGATACGTTTTCTTTGGATCCAAGTGAACCTGAAACGACGCCAGCCCAAAAATCACGCAAGCAGCAAGTTAAAGACTTTCTAAACTTTCTCAAAAAGACTTACCTGGTATCGCCTTAGTTAGAACTCTGGGTAATTACTGGGATACTATTTTTTCTCTTCTGGCTAGGCTTAGTTATAACTTTTAGCATGCTTATTAATGGACGATACCTTCAACAAAGCTCTACAGCCCAAAAAGTTCATTTGATTCTGAAGCCACATCAATCGTCTCATCGTGAACAAAGAGACTTGTCGTCAGTGAACATTTCAGCAGTTCCTATACCGGACGGTATAGTTTGGGACAAGGTTGATTTCGATATATTCGGTCCTACTGAACTTTCAAAAATTTCTCATGTATTTAAAATTTAATTGAGTGATATCATTACCTCCAGTACATTTTCCGATGATTGGGACTCTGAAACTGTTAATAACATGTTGTCTGATTTAGAGAAAACTGCCGCATTTCCGAACACTGAAATGTTAGAAGGTACTTCAAACTATGACACTTTGTACTGTTACCAACATTATGGTCATCATTTCTTGCACAAATCTATATCACCTAGAAATGATTTTGAGTACCACCAGTGGGAACATTGCCCTACACCACCAAAAAGTAGTTCACAAACATTTGCACAGAAATTTTCATATTTTTCAGGGTTCAACACAACTGACCCGACCTCGAATTATTACAAGGTTGCACCAACATCGGCACTGAAAATTATGTTGACAAACACCAAACAGATTTACTCTGCTTCCTTTATTGCCCAATTGTCTGAACAATGTTTTGACCTATGGAAGGACACAATAGACTTAAAATCGGTCTGGGGTTCTAGAGACTGGCAAGTCCAGGGAACAGAAGCGCTATTTAGAGCATGCCTCATTCCACAGCAGATGATATTTCTAAATGACACTGTGCAACAGATATCCTGTCTTGGACTAGCCAAGAACAAGGACCTGAACACACCTCGGTTTCTAACACCATCACAGATGGAGGGGTGGCAAAATTCAACATCACAAGAAGGGGCATCAGTAGATGACATTTTACAGTACAATAGATCAGACCTTAATTGGAAAAAATGGGTGGTTTGGCCCTTAGACACGAACGCATGTCAGAAAAGGTTCTGGGGTCTAACCGAATGGTTCAATATCCATAGGCCAGACCCACGCTATGTACAAAGAGAACACCCAGGGGTAGTGACATCCTACAGTGTTGGTAAGTTGTGCCTTGATTGGCTAGAGACCTCAACACTCACAGAAGTGAAACAACACTTATCCTTACTCACACAAGACATGGATCTTAGGGATTTTTTATTAGATCCCAGGAAACCCCATCAGAAACGTTTCATATATGCTGGCATTTATGCTGCCTACAATGAAAATTGTAAAATATCTCAACAAGAGGCCGCAGAGAGAATACGGGAAATAGACTGTATTAACTTAGAGAAGGCATTAGCGGTAGTGGATAATGGGTTAACAACTTTGACCTCCAGGATATATTCCTTAGGCAATATTGCATCTTCTATGATAGACATACTGGAACAGGATTTAGCCATATTACAACACAGGCAATCTCAGTTACGTTCTATTATGTTATTAAGCTGGGCGCTGCAATCTTTGCGTGCTAGCTATGTGCCTTGGCGTTTTATCAACAGTACGTCTCTGTTTTCTGAATACAATCTAACAGATAAACAGATGGAAATGGCACAAAGGGGAGCAAAATATACAATGCTGCGTATTGAAAAACTGGATAGATTACCATTCACGGTAGCAGAATCGCCGTCCACTGAGTGGCTCATCCATGGCCACATAACTCTACCGGTCACTACTTTTCACTTTCAATATTGCCTTGAGCAAAGGCAGGCAGGCAAATATGAGAGGATGGGTAAGGAATACATTAAGGAATCTTGGGAGTTACCATACAGATTTCGATGTCGGAGTGGGGATTGAGAAGTGTTTCTAAGCGCTACAAACTGCAAGAGCGCTTTAAGCGGTTCTCTCATGTGCCAGGATATTTCCATGCACGGAGCTTGTAATGGTTCAGTAGCGAACTTGTCCTGCCACATGCAAGGGACTCCAGCAGCCGTGATTACACCGGTATTCGAGCTGCTCTCGAATGGGAGTTACTTGATGCTGAACGATCAAGGTTGCTGTGGGCTGCTTCCGGGCATTGCCTATCTGGTCACTGTGAACTCCAGGGTTACTTGCTGTATGTAAGTATTGTTTCCCCCAACAAATACAGTCAGGGAGGCGCCATTATGGCCTTCGTTGAATGTTTCCTTTATGCAGTTTGATACTTTGAGCACCTTTGATCTTCAAATCGCAAGGACCTCGACTGAGATACAGGCACTTATACGTACAAACTGCCCCCTTCATTTCGCAGAAATGGTGGCTCGTATCTTTAATATGTCTGATACGAGTGGTATTGTACACCTATTTAAGACCATAGGGTCAGGTTTTCTAAGCACGTTTCAGACAATCCTCGGAGTTATTCCAAATTTCATACACTCCGTATTGGGAAGCGTTTTTGGAGGTCTTCCTCTGATCCTGCTCTCAATAGCAGGTATCCTGATTGTCATTTTTCTGCTCCGCAATGGACGGCCCAATCACCAACGTGATGGCAAAAGCACTCCTGGAGCGTAAATACCGTGATCGCATGGTACAGCATCTGGGCACACCTCGCCTACGGGAACTGAGCGCCTCTTGGTTCCTATCGTTTAGACCAGTCTGGATGGACTGCATCTTACCTGTTCTTCGATGCCTGTTTTGCGGTGAAGAATGCGTGTTGGATCTCTGTCTGACACTTGCATCGGACATGCCTGCGTACTTGAATACCAGGCTGGAACCCCTGAGGGTCCATGCTCGGCAATGTCCCCAGCGTATTCCTATATTGATGGCTGCATTCCTTGAGAATCCGCAGGTGCCTTTTACAACTGGGTTGAGCATCAGCTCTTCCACTAACACTCAGGTTTCGACAACAGCACCGGCTGCTTCTACACCTGCTATTGGCAGCTCTGAATATCATTTGTGCTCCATTGACGTACTCTGCGAGGTGTTACAAGGACCGTCCTCTGCAGTGGCGGGCAACGACGATGTTGCGTCTCCCAGCCAGGACACTTAATCTATAATTGGCTCATCGTGTGCTGGGAAAGTATTCGGAAATTTTTCTTTTGGTTTCAAAACTCGACTAAATTTGGAACATTTCCTTAAATTGACACTTTTGCTGAAAAGAATGGCCTTCTGACGCTTGTAGTGGTTCGACTTATATAAACAAACTCAATTAGGACTTCGGCTTAAGTAACAATTCCAAAAACCGATTTTCGAAGTAAAAGATTTTTTCTCTCTTCATCTTTTTCCCCCTCTTAAGACTGTTTTTAAGACTGTTTTTAAAATGAGTTTACGACAATGTTTTTATGTTGCTCACTGATAGTTTTTATGCGCTTTTACCTATTAAAGAGAATAGTTTGATGGTCTTGTATTATTGTTGACTATTCGGAAGAGGAGTGGCTGTTATGTTTCATATAGGTACCCTAATATAGGCCCGGGTAATATCATACACCTTCACCTACATTACCTCCCCTATACTACACACGTAGTCTCATTCCAAGTGCCACATGGAATCTGGTGCAAAAACGGCCCTGGGACACAGCGTTTGTACATGGTATCTGGTTCATTTTTTAACCTCATTTCCTGGTCTACCCTGTTGTATGGGGACTAACCTACTTAAAACAACGTTGTGACCAGTTTTCCAACACGTTATTTCCTTACTTCACTGTATTGCCCACACGAAAGAAGTTCCTGCTGGTTTTACCAGCTGGAAATTGAGGCAAAATTCTTAGGACTCATCGCACTTTTGTGAAAATGTATGGTTCTAAAATGGTGCTGAAAAACCATTTGCAGCCATTCGTACAATTACACGGCACTCAAATGAGGCTGATAAAGTTTTTCACAGTTAAACCAAACTTCAGTAACATCCAATTATTGAGTGTCCACTCTTGATTTGCTTAAATAGTATGCTGAAGGTGACACACATCTGCCCCCAACAGTCTATTACCGGAAAATTAATATATCAATATTGTGCATGGCATTAGAGAGTCTTTCTACAGGGATAAAGCATTGTCCCTGTCCAGCCATGAAAGAATAAAAGTGGAAAATAGTGTCCCTCAGTTTCAGTTTAAGAGCAGTAAAACTGTGATTGGTTACTAGACCTTTTGTATAAGAGAACTATAAAAGGTAAAAACTTAAATAAGAATTCACTCATAATTCAATTTAGGGAAAATAAAAATCAGAAGCAATAGGAGCGGCAGAATGAATTGTATGTATGTTCTCTGTGGTTCACATAGCATAATAAAATAGGTTAGAACAACTTTTGTGGTTATTCTGTACTTTTGCTTTGCCAGCATAGTTGGAGTATTTACATATTTATACATTCTGTTAGAGACTCCCTGTAGGGATTTGGCAACTTTTTTTGAAATATGGAGAGCCAAATCCCTCAAGAGAAGCCCTGTTTCTACATACCTGGGGATAGGTCTTCTTCTTACGTATTCATACAGAGGATAGATCTGCATAGATAACACAATCCTCAATTGTAAAGCCATCAACAATTCATCGAGCAATAACCTAATTTACTTTGAAAACAGTATCTTTTACAATACCAAAGATTTTTATTCCATCTCTATCATGTTCAAGAAATAAGGTTGCATTTTATTTCTTGAATATATATTCTAGCTTTACAACATCTTGGTATTACTGTGCTCTTGGAAGTGGTGAGGCACAATATAGCAGGAATATAGTTTACAAAAGCAATTTTGAATTGTGTGTGCAGTTTATATAACAAGTGGTTTGGGGGCTAAAGACAAAACTATTGCATAGGCATTGCTTTTACATACCACCCTGATACATGCATGTGAGGTGTAGGAGAGATGATGGTGTAGGACAATGGTAAAATGTGGTCTGAGAAGCCTTGAGCAGGTGGACTGATCCAGTGTGAGCAGATTAATTAGGTGAGAGGAGTGACTCACGAGAGGAGGGACACTTAACCTGTTATGTTTCATATAGGTACCCTAATATAGGCCCGGGTAATATCATACACCTTCACCTACATTATCTCCCCTATAATACACAGTAAAGAACCTTTTAGGATTGAACCTTTACCTAGTTCTAGTCCTGGGCGCAGAAGGAGGGTTTCTCCCTGAACAATAGTGTCCTATAAACTTCATCAATAGACTCACACAGTATGAATGAATATTCATAAGGGTTCTTGGAAACCAGGCTGGGGCTACACCACCTGCATAATATCTACGTACAAGGTTCATCCCATATGTCATCCTCAAATCCAACAATGGCTAACACAAGAAACAAGGGACAAAGAACCCTAGATACTTTCTGCATAAATACAGCACATCTTGCTAGTGTTAGTTAGAGGGAACCGAGACTTCCAGGCCAACACACTGACCAGAGACGCTGAGGCTCCTGCATGCAGACGCTCCAGCTGACAGTGGTCTAAACATCCCTCGTGGGGTGTCCAACTCGAGACCAGGACGGGCTCCTACATTCTCACACTTCAGGTAATGGGGTTCGACTAAATCCTAGAGGGATTCTTGGCTTCACACCTACTCACATGCTAGGTACACTTAGGTACATGTAGATAGGCATCGTAGGAGTACGCACACTTTTTATCATGCATTTTATATTCATGTATGTATTCATGATTACTGCAAGATAGTAGAACTGTACTATCCTTTTATTTTCACTGTACTGCTAATCATATTTATCTGCTACTGTCTAACGGTTGTTGCAGCACATCTATTTTACACTAGAAGAACAACTGTGCAATAAATTCTTATTGTAACACGCCAGACTGTTTCTTCTGTGTAACTCTCTGAGACCGAATAAATAAGCACGAGTGACTGAGCGAAAAGTAGTACATTGTTTCCACGATCCTGAGGGATTAGGGTTGTCATGTTCTAAGGTTGCCAGAAACTATTCTCTCCCCGATAAGAGGAGACACTAGTGGCACTGTGAGCTAGCTAATGCAAACAGGCTAACATTTTCGGTGGGGGTGTTCAGAGTCAGTCTGCCACCAAGCCCACAGTTCATGTTATACGAACGCGCAGATTCTGTATAGAATATATATAGGAACTACACGGCAAACCACTGTTTATTCTACACTTGAATGATACTATAAATTCAAAAGTTTGAATTCCGTTCACAAGTTCTTTACAATTCAAGCTATGGAATGTGATACAACTCTGTTTAATATTCTAGGTATGTCCAGCAAGATTTTGGATCTGTCATTTTATGATAAAATTGAATTGATTGAGTTGAATATTCACATTGTTATCTAAACCAGTAGGAGTTCTATGTGGTTTTATGAATCAGTGTGATTTGCTATGGTCTTTTTGGTTTCAGGCTCCTTATTTGAGTTGCAGTGTGCCACTAAATTGGCCTAACCTCCCTTATCTGTTTGAACTGGGAGAGGATAGGCAAGTGGGGAATTCATAAAAGTATTTATGAGTATGGAAAGTGGTACTACAGTATTGCTTCTTACATTCTGTTTCATGCCTTTGTGAACCAGCCCTGAAACCTCTAATTTCCTAGTAGTAAAAGTGCGAAGAGGGCACAGTTCCTTCTATTTGAACTAATTGTATATGAATATTCTTGCTTTATTCCTATTTTAGATGTCTTGGGTCCAACTCTCAAAGGCATGTAAGAGTACGTAAAAGACTAAATAGGCCCCCCTGTGCTGGGATCATTTAAGGAAGGACATTGCTTTGTTTTTTCTTCCTATTTTGCTAGTAAATATTCCGTTTTGGACTGAACTGGTTCAGAAATACAGTATCAAACATCCTTTTTGGAGAGATGAAACTGATAAATAAAATTTTTAAATAAGTTTAGACTCAACCCTGAACCAGTGTTCAAGGTCACCCAATAACAACCAATAAATACTCTAACATGGGGACCTTGCATTCTTGTCATGTTTGTTTTTACAAAGAGGCAAAAGGAAGTTATTTTGGGAAGACAGAAGTCCATTCTGCTACAGGAGCATTTCTCGGGGGCATACCTATGGTGCAAAGTGACAACTTTGCACATGTTATATGTGGGAGATGTGGACAAACAACTTCCTGTCCATTTTTTCTGAAATGTGGAGTTTTCCAATATGATAAGTGATACAGATTTGTATTTGAGGTGTATTGTTCTACTTACCTTGGAAGGAAAGAAGGGAATTATATACAAAATAGATGGTGGGCAATCAAAGGATATTAAACTGTGGTATGTTCTCCGTGAAAGATAGAGAGTGAAGATATCTGACTATCAGACTAACATGCTCTTCAGGTGAGATATTTGATATTAGGCAACATGAGGCAACCTGGATGGTTTGCCGGCAATGGATTAGGTATGTTGGAATACGAGAAGTCACCTGTTCTGCCACTGCAGCCACTCTTTGGAGACAAGACGGAGAAGAGTAAATAAGGTTAGAGAGCAAAGAAAGAAAAGAGGGTCTTCTCAAAGTCCTAAACAGAATTGAGACCTAGGAATTTCTTCTTATCAGGTGGGTAAATAAATTAATTGATACCCTTACCTTTGCTCTATAAAACTGTTTATGTGGAAGTATTGTGCTGTCCGCTTCACTCAGGCAGGTCAGAACTTGCGGCCCATAAGATGGGGCTTCATGGAGAACCCTGCATCATCAACCATTTGGTAACTAAGGCCCCTGCCAGGGCCAGTCGCTCAGATCCAGTGTCCCACTTTCAACCCCCTCCTCTCCTCAATAGTAACAATCAACTCTCCACAGGACCCCATCCCTCTATTTAACCTTCCTATTTCTATTTAACTCACGTCTCCACCCCAGTACTTATTCTCATGCCCACCCTTCTAAAACTAGCTAGCTTAGCTGACCATCTGTTGTGCAGGAGGAAGATGTTCGGACATCTGGATCCTGGACATCGAAATCAAATGGCTACACTGAAAACAAATAAGTAATTTAAGACCAGGAGGGAATAGCTTCCTGTCATACATGCAGAGCAGGGTTCTCCAAAGTCGGTCCTGGAGAGCCGGATCCATGCCAGATTTTTAGCATATCCCCATCTAGATAAGTGTAGTTATCTTAAAAATCTGGCATGGATCAGGACCTACTTTGGAGAACCCTGATGTAGAGCATGGCTGAAAAGTGGCTTTTACTTAATTTCTATTTAAATCCTGTTCTTGTTTGTAGACGTTTTTCAAGAACATAACTGTGCTACTAGCAGGCACAATTTAAAAAAGGAGTTTGTTAGCCTTCATACTTGAGGAACTCGAAAATCTTATGTAAATCTATGTCATGAATCAGTTAGCTCAAAGTAGAGTTATTGAAAGCAAAGAACCAAAAGCTAAGAGTAATTCCATTTCCGATGCTATCTGCAAAACATATGACCAACTAACAGTGCATATGACAGGACAGATTAATGACCTACAGTGATGCTGAAGCCCCAGTCCAGAGACATCTGAGAGCTGCAGCTCTCTGAGTAATGGACATAAAAATGCACCTTAAAATGGAGTGCACATTAATGTGACAGCCAGCCAGCTGAGCAACCAGCCGCAACTTTATCAAAGGAGGCATGCATTTTACTTAAAGTGAAGGAAGAGAAGCAAAAGCTACTCACACCGGGCTTTCCTTTGAAAAAGCATATTCACTTTCAGGTATGTCGACTTTTAATAGTTGAATTTATATTGCAATATTTCATTTTATTAATGGTAGCTCATTTTGACTGATGGTATGCTTGATTAAAACAAAGTACGCCCCTTTAATCCAACTTAGCTCCACTTGAAAAAATATCTTTTACACTGACATTTGAAACGCCTCTGACTTCAGAATTTAGGTCACAACCAATTTAATTCATTTCACAAAAATGAATATTGAAATTTTGCTAAAAAGAATCTGAACCATGTGAGAAGGTGCTGTTCAGTCAGAACAGTTGAACAAACACGCAGTGGCAGCTGGCAGGGAACGGGGTGGCGGGGCGGGGGGACAAAATATAAATTAAAAAATCCCACTTACCTTCTTGCGGCCGCCGTCTCTCCTCAGCTGCGCTTCCTGACACGTCCCAGAAGCAGGAAGCACACAGGCTCCCCTATGCCAAACAAAAAGCTGCAATGCAGCATTGTGATTGGTCTGAGTGCCGTGGTTCGGTGCTCAGATGGGGACTGGGAGCCTGTACATGTTGCCGAACAGGCTGTGCATTACAGCCTGGTGGGGAACATGCAAAGTGCGCATGACTGTTTGGCCGGTCCAAGACGGCCAGCCAAACCTTCACTTGCACTTAAGAGAGTGCCCACCACTCCTCACCCCTGTGCCCCAGCCTGCCCCTAACCCAGCCCCTTAGCTCCGAAAAATAAAATGATAATAGCAATGTTATAATCATTTTATTTTTCCTTTTTCCTGCTCTGAGAGCAGAGGGCGATGCTCCACCACCTTAGCGGAGTCGCCCCTGCAAACACGTGTCCCTTGTCAAAAGCAGTGAGCTGCAGAGACTATTGAGCAAGAGAGGAAGTGTGAAGGAGGCACCAGAAAGTTCATCGAACTGCTCAAGAAGTCAAGGTCTAGGGGGTCAGTGGACTAATGCAGTGGTTCTTAACCTTTTGACTTATGTGGGCACCCACTTAATCAATGCTGGAACCTGAAGACCCCCCAAAGAATCATTTTTGGAATGCGGGTACCCCACTGAGTCATTTCTGGAAGGCCAGGAGCCCTGCTTAAGCATTTTTTTATGATTTGAACTGCAAAACAATACACAGTGGCCTTTTTCCTGCTCTGAGAGCAGAGGGCGATGCTCCACCACCTTAGCGGAGTCGCCCCTGCAAACACGTGTCCCTTGTCAAAAGCAGTGAGCTGCAGAGACTATTGAGCAAGAGAGGAAGTGTGAAGGAGGCACCAGAAAGTTAATTGAACTGCTCAAGAAGTCAAGGTCTAGGGGGTCAGTGGACTAATGCAGTGGTTCTTAACCTTTTGACTTCTGTGGGCACCCACTTAATCAATGCTGGAACCTGAAGACCCCCCAAAGAATCATTTTTGGAATGCGGGTACCCCCACTGAGTCATTTCTGGAAGGCCAGGAGCCCTGCTTAAGCATTTTTTTATGATTTGAACTGCAAAACAATACACAGTGGCCGCTCATCATCCATACTGTATTCTGTATGACCCAATTGCACTACTCCCATGAATCAATCTGAGGATACTAACTTAATTTTCACGCCCCATTATAAATTCCTTCACATTTACTGAACGTTTTTTAAAATTTTCATTTGTTCATTTTGCTTCTTGAGTTATATACCATTTATCAATTAGTTAATATTATTTCATTCTCTAAGCAGTCGCGGGCCCCCTCAGTAGGCTTTGGTAGCCTCAGGGGTCTCTGGACTACAGGTTAAGAACCAATAGACTAATGCATCCACTGCAGGGATCTGTGTGTGATCTCATAGTCACAGATTCAGATTCTTGCAGGTCCACTCAATGTTTCATCCTTCTGAGGTCAATAATATGAGGACTTCTTCTGAGTTGGGTAACAATTAACATGTTATTTATAAGACTCCCACTATTTGTTTTTTTACATTTCCCCCTGTATCTTTCCATATTTTTTTTATCGCTAATTTGATCTGTTTTTATCCACATTTATTTTGTTTTTTGTGAAAAAATGAAGCTGAAGCTAGTATATTTCCAGATTTATTTAACTGATGAATGTACACTTATACTTGAATGCCTGACAGATTTCAATTAAATGAGCACCCACAGATGAAAAAAACAATACACCTATATGAAAACATTCACATTTTAGTCTCAACCTTGTGTACCTGCTGCTTAAACCTCATTACTAACATTTCCTTCTTTTTTAACAGCTCTTACCTGTCAATCAAAACTATTGGCCTGGCAGGCATGATCGACAGGATTTAGAATCACTGAATAAATAACCGATTTCTGTTTTATCCACATTTCAAAAATAAATACAGACAGCAAAATACATGGTTTTCTGTCTGTATTTGTCTGTAAAAATCAGTAAAAATGGAAAATAGGGAGCCTTAGTTGTTTAGTACGAAGATACAACGCTACGTTAGGCTCTAAAGCAATAGTAGATGTTGAGTTAAGAACAGTAAATCTACACTTTACATATGTACCTTGATCAGTTAGTGGTACTCCGTATTGTGGAATCGATATTGTTACCATCGATATTATGACACACAACTATAAAAGACATATAGGACAATGTGTGGTTTTGTCCCATAACATCATTTCAAGGTACTAGAACCATTTACAACCAATATGATGTTCATGTCGCGGGCTATCATGCCACCAGAAACCACAAAAGGCAATAATACACCATTTATTACATGACTAGTATATATTGTGTTTAAAAGGGGCACCAGAGCCCATGACTGCATCCTCTTTAAAAAATATGATAACACTAATGAACACTGTCTAAAGCACAGAACATGGGAAAGAGTGCAGGAGGAAAAATCAAGAAAATCAAGATCATCGAAGTATTGGTTTGTAGGGTCTCATAAATGGAAAATATTTGCTTAAACATGAAAAGCCATATTTTTTCTAAACGCGGTTCTCAGGGGATGATAGTTTCCATCACCTCTCTAGTGTGTCTGCACAGCTGTGCGCAGATGTGGCTTATTCAATAATATGCGAGGCTGGGAAAAGCCCCAAAGCCTGGATTATAAGGAGCTTTCAACATGAACTCATTTTTTGTATGATTCCCTTTCAGATTAGTTGGAACGTTTTCAAACCTCAGACTGTCAGACAAGAGCCAAACAGCCTAGATTTGGCAACACTGTGAAATCATTAACGAGGAACCATTCATTTTGTTATTTTTTCATGGAAACTACATTGCCACATTAAAGCAGGAATTTATAGTTTTCGAAAGTGGACATAAAAGGGTAGCTTTTGTTTCTGTGCTTAGCAACAAAACATTAATTTAGTTATGTACAGCACAGAGACCTCGCATGTGATACATTAATTTCAAGTTGAGACAGTTAACATTAGTGAAAATACTAGTCTTTACGGGGCCTAACAACGGTCCAATGAAATGAATGGGGCAAAGTGGGATTTTGTGAATAAAGAGGCTTAACAACAAACAAATGCATTTTTCACATGACAAGAACTGGCAAAGCTAATAGGTATGGCTTTGGCTGCCAGCCTTTTAACCTGTGCCAAGGCTTGCTTTGTTTTGTCATGCATTTCGTAAAAAAATATTTTTGGATAACCTCCAGGCTCTTCTCAATATAAAAGAAAAATGTCTAAAACGAAACTTTTTTTCTGGTCTCCAAAAGCGCACATTTACATAGCAGCCCTTGGCACTGAAGGGGACTACTTTGTGTGTGGTTATGCTCCTTATGAAACAGCAGAATGCTGTCACTCACAGTGAAGATAGCCAAGGGCTGAAGTGGGTTGACCCACTGCCCCATGCAATATACTCTTGTGGGTGGAAGAAAAATGTCACCTCAATGGATGAAGAGGGCTAGCTGAAAGCCCCTATACCTCAGTATGATATAAATATAATGTTATCCAAATTAGGAGGTCTTGGCTAACGCCAGACCTAACATTAAATTGAGCTGAACATACCAACTGTTGCATGGCTTTATGTAAATGCACACAAGGCGCAAATGTGTGCCATGCACATGCAAACCCATAGCATTGACTTGTGACACATTTCAAAACCAAACACTTCTCAAAATGCCACAGAACCATGGGAAAGGTCTTCTGTAGACTGATGGATAAAACCAGGAGTAGCCAGCATGCCATAGTCTAAGAGCCCGAGAAGGAGAAGTCAGCCTCTGCAGAATGAAAAATTGCTTTTTAAAACATCATTAGTTCAATATGGCCTGTACACTGTTCCGTCTTCAGTACATATTGTGCAATGATACATGCAACCTGCTACCAGAACTTCAGACAATCAGTAGTTTTACAAGTGTAATGGTGCATTTATTTTGCAGAATGAATAATATACTTACTGTTCACTTAAACGTTGGCGCGGAATTACTATTTTTTTCACGCAATGTAGAGCAGGAACCAATGTTTGTTACTGTGCTGCATTGTATGATAGGGAGAGCCATATCCACAAAGATATGGTGCGGCAGCTCTGTTCCTAGTCTCTGGCACACTTTCTGGCTATTCTGTGTCACTTACACACCTTTGCACTATAGGTGTGTGCGTAAGTCTAGTATAGGTTTTGTACTGGAAGGGTATCCTGCCATTACAAAACACAATGCTTAGACTAAACTTTAAAAGTTTTTCCACTTTGTAAGTGTGCTGTGCAATGAAGCAAACAATCAAATTGGGAAAGGTTTAGAGAAAATAAAACGTTACCCCTACTTTTTGCTTGTCTGAAGGACGTTTATAGAAAGAGCCCTGATGAAGCCCTCAGACTTGAACGGCTTCAGAAGAAGGCCGAAACATGTTGGCACTTTCATAAGGGTGGATGAGCCATTATTATTCATCTAACACCCTATACAATTCTCCTTTTAATCATGTCTAAAGTACTTAATAAATAATAAGGAATTTCATTGAGTATACCCTAAGACATTTTTATTTCTCTGGATCCCTGCTACAAATCCAGTTGTGATTTTTTTTTAACAACTCCCAGACACGATTGAGTCTGCATGGTGAAATTCACTTATCGTGGTGTGGATAGATGCCTTTGATGAAGCATGCCACGATAAGTTGTGGGTGAGGCGTCTACTCCAAAATCGCCTTGATTCTGCTCACAGGAATGACCACATCACCAATCAGACTTGATTGTCTTTGTGTGATTAGTATTTTAATGGATTACATTAAGTCCTCTTCACCGCACCTGTGTTTGGTGATGACAATGTTTGAACTAGTTGCGTTAAGTTGTGTATATGGTGTAACAATTGGGAACATTCTTTTTTGTTATAATTGATATCACTTCTGTGTTTGATACAATGCAATATCTTTTTCACAATGGGAAATGTATGTGTCTATAAGATTATACACAATGACCCTAATGCACTAGGACTTGACTTTTCAGTAATCAACCAAGAACTGGATGTAATTGTGATTCAACAGATGCACTGCAAACATGTAGCTCAAAGCCAACAATGTAATAGGAAAGTGAAACAAAAGGCAGGCTTTCTAAAGAGACCATACAGTGGAAAGTAAAAAATGTGCCCTTTTACCCAATCGTACAGCATCAACAACCATTAGTAGTCACCACCAATAAGGGTTCTGGAACATCACTTTGTTTGATGTCCGGTTGGGTTGTAATCATGCACCAGACGGACCCTGTAAAGTCAAGAAACGCATTCGAAATTATTCAAAGCCTTTTTATTGGAGTGGAGCCAAAATGTATGTATTTTGAACTTGTTATGTGGCAATCACAATTTATGGCTGTGCAGTATCTGCTTGAAGTAGACCTGTGCCTTATATTGAGTTCACGATTTCCCGCCAAACAACTCACTAAGCACGGTACCATGATTCTTAAGATTTTATACTCTGCCAATCAATTCTACCAAAATCATCATTCAAAATTGATAGAAGACTATGAATTTTCTGATCCGTCTCAACTTGTTAATGTGATTTTTTTAAAATATATTTGTTGAATCTAATACTTTATTAATCTATTAATCTATAATGAAGGGCATGTTACACACATGCTATCATACGAAATCCCAGCAAAGTAATAAGTCACTTTAAAATTGAAAATGAATTCCTTTTAAGGAATGTTTGAAGTCTTACAGGTATGCCTGTGTTGTTTTATTTTTCAAGAACTGAGTTCAAATAATATGTATGATAGTAATACATAGTCATTGCACTCTCCTTTAAACATTATCTGGTTTGTAAGTAGTTGGAATTTTATATTTAACAAAAGCAACAAGAAGAGAAGTCAATTGAAGATTTTGGAGCCAATTCACAAAGGTATTTTTGATTTTCCGAAGTATAACTACTGTACTCCTATGGACTCATAAATACCTTTCTGAATTTGCCCCATAGTTTAGAATTAAGACACATATAAAAATGTTTTCCATATGTGCCAAATGAGTGATCATTACAAAGGAAGCCACCCGAATATGTTTTAGGGTTAGCTTCAAGATTATGGGGCCAATTTATGAGTATGTGAAGTGGTAATCCAGTGGTACGACTTAAGGTACTCATAAATGCCTTTGTGAATCCACTCCTATATATTAGGAACTTTATTGACCAGTGCAATATTTGGGTTGTAAAGTAAGATGGTACTAATCGGTTCTGTGGTTATGCGATCTTACTTATCTCACATTATGACTCATTTATAGATTAATGTTTACAGTGGTTTTCTTTGGGCTTTCTAATCTGAAGTCAAGAGGAGTTTCTCCCATTTTATGACATGTTCCATTAGGGGAGATGACTTGAATTAAATGCCTACATATATTGGTACAATTCAGATATGACCCCAACCAACCAACCAAAAGACTAGCAATATGTTTCTTCTACATGTTATACTTGTTTTTTGAGTTGCACTGTTACATACCCATTTTGTGATCGGTTGATAATCTAGCATAAGTACTGTTAGACCCAATGAAACTACATTCAAGAACTGTTATATCAGCCATTTTGTGATAAATGTTGGTATTATTTGATAAAATGCACTTAATAATTTGTTTTATCTTGTGATGGCAGTTGCAATCCTTCTGGTAAATATATAAGTATGAATAAAATAAAGTTTTCTCTTTCTACTAATAGACTGTGTGCATAGAGATAAAGTGATCATGTGACATATGTATGAAAGTGTGGAGATTTGATTGTTTGTTTATGCAGAATGGTATATCTGATTGTATAGCCAACTTGCAAATTGGCAGGTTCCGAAAAGGTAGACCCAGTGAGTATCCTCCGTCTTCCAGTAATCTTTCTGCAGCACAATGTTGAATGCAAAACACAGACAAAGAGATTGGAAAGGGAAGCAGGAATAAGGTTAGAAGAAAACCAGGACTGGAGTTCCTCATGTTGGAATCATCTTGGAGGTGCGAGCAAGCCTTTTTTCTCAGGATTCCTCTTAGCATTTGAGCTCAAGAACTGACTAAAGGGACGAGAAGAGTAATTGTTAGGAAGATGGTCACAGCTGGAGCGAAGCAAAGGGTAGATTTACTCGTTTCTCTGGCTGATGGTGTAACAATGAGCCCCTTACAGACCAGAATACCGTGACCACTAGAGCATACAACAGGTAACTGATAAGAAGGAAGCACAATCAGAGGAGCAACCAAGAAATAGGCGGAATAAACGCTAATTGGGGGGAGCCGCGAAGGGAGGAAAACAACAAAGCTGCGGGTATGAAGATGGGTGATCACTATTGTGGAAGCAAGAAAAACCTCAGCAACAGTCCAACATATTGCCAGACATCTGCTTTCTGTAGAGATGAACTTAAATATTGGCACTACTGCTCTTATCCTGGTAGTGCGCACCATAACCAGGAAGTGAGGGTCTGTAATGAAACTAAGTATGCAGATAAAACTAAGTATGTGGTCTAATTTTAATGGACATGCATTTCCAACTCCATGTCCAACAGACTTTCCACCCTCTTCCTAACCTGTGGCGAACTCGCTGCACACATATCCTCTTAATCCTGACACAAATCCATTTGCATACATAAGGTTAACTTAAAAGTATAAATAGCTTGATATATGTGTGCTAGCAATTTAAAAGCTGTACTAGTAAATAGATTTACTCAGCATTTAACATTATGTTAAAATGGATGATATTAATCCTGTTTGAATCTTTTCCTAGGTGCGTGAAATGGGTGTTACAGAGCAGGAATTTCCTGCAAAGGTGAGGTACACTCAAAAAATATGTGAGTTTGTATGAATTTACAAATGCTCCCATGAATAACTACCGCTCTGGGAGAAGTTGGATATTTACTCTTGTCAAGGGCCCTGGGAACTACTGCCCTGGCAATAGGGACAGGTATTCCCAAATTTGGTGAGGGTGTAGCAGAAAGGGTTTCTCTGTAGGGAAAATTATTTTCCCTTAGGGAAAAAGCATTTGCATGTGTATATTATGTACAATAGCACATGTTGAAAGCCCTTCGCATATATGTAAGATGGAATTCACTAAATCTTTCCAAGCGTAGTCCTGGACGTCTGCAACTGTTTTAGCTTTCTAGGAGTCCTTTAGGAAGACTGTCAATTCCTACAATTCATAACTGTACACTTATGCAAGATAATAAACATGCAATTTTAGATTTAAGAATATTGTTAAGAATTAGGCTCTAAATTTTTCTACAAATATACAAGTAAATGTAAATGAAAATATGTTATTATTTTACTTATTCAATTTTGGTGGTGCCTGAAGAAGGGAAACACTTCCATTCATAAGTAGTACCTGATTTTCTGGATTCTACCTTTCCTAATTGGTAACTTTTACTTATTCAGTGTTATAGAGAGTGGCTTTGCAAATCTGAGAAACACACAAGCACACACACGCACAAAAACTTTGTTATACACACACACACCCACATATCCACCCACACACACACATATACATATACACACACACACGCACACACACACTCACACACAAAAGCTTTGTTATACACACACCCACATACCCACACACGCACTCACACACACATTCCCATTTATTTGTATTTGGAATATAGACGTGTCTCCCAAAACTTACTAAAGATACTGGTTTGTTAATTATTGGCACAGACGCTGGCAAAATAATCTGTGGTACACAGAGGGATAAATGCTTACTGGCACAGATGCTGGAACACTGAATGCCATAATAATAAGTTATTGAGTTAAGTAGTCCATACAGAGATGCCGGTATTTGCCAGCTCACATAGTTTAAATAATGCTGGTTCAGCTTAACTTTTTAATAATTATGAGGTAGTGAAATGCGACCTTCGATGATGGTATAATGAGTACTATTTTGTTGGGAAATTCTAACACCTGTTACTGACAATGATAGAAAAATAACGTGGTAGCAAATTAAATATCAAAGCACTCGATATTTTCAATGGATGGTTCTTTCCTGTCACCTTTAAAGGCCAATTAATCCCTGGCATAGAGTCTAGCTAATTACTTCCTTTCACATACAACAGCTAATTACTAGAAGCCACACAGCCTGGCTAATTAATTCCTGGCACACATGTTGCCTGATCAATAGCTGGCATTCCCACTGGTTAACTGTGTGTAAACATTTTATGGAAAAGATGCCAATTGAATATTGCGTGGCACACAGAGACACACATTATTTCATGCCACAAAACAATTTCATGGCACAGGCAGAATAGACTTTCCATATCACACGGTTAATTTAAAGAACATGGCAAACAGAAAACTTCCCGGAAGGTGTTCTTGGCATATGGTTTAAAGACAATCTTGGCAGATTTAATTCTCTAATGACTTGGGGGTGAATATATATTTTTCTTACGGCTCATTCAGTGGGACAACCTGTAATGTGCATCCGCTGCATTGGTGACTATTTTGTGTTTATCTATTTTAGCTGCGTGTGTTATTTTATTAATTTTCAATTTACTATGGCCTATTTTGTCGAGTTTATTCACACTGCTGCTACCCATGCTGTATCTAATCTGTGTGTAATGGAAGCAGGGCCGGACTGGCCGTAGGCGGCATCAGGCTTTTCCCCGGAGGCTGGAAAGGTGTGGGCCGATTTTGCAGCGGTGGGGGCCGGTTTTGTTACTGGAGACCGGTTTTGCAGTGGTGCTGCAATATCGGCCCCAGTAACAAAAGCAGCAGTGCTTCACACTTGCAACCCCCTCATTCCCCGGGGGCTGGTCTGACAAAATTGCCAGGGCTGCTTCGGGTTTCCAGTCTGGCCCTCAATTTGAAGCTGTGTGTAGGCACTGGGGGGTATGCTTGAGCACTGGCGGTGGGCATTGTGGCTCTGTGTAGTCGTCGAGGTCTGCGCGTGATCGCTTTCAGCTGAGCTTAGGCATTTGGAGCTGAGCCTTGGTATGTCAGCCTCTGATAAGTGCCACTACATGCTGGGCCTAGACATGTGGTGTTGCTTAGGCAAATGATGACTGTTTGGTATATGATGGCTGCATTTGAGAAGGAAATAACTGCAACTAGAACAAGGCTTTTACCCTGACATCTGATGACAGGACACACAGCAGATCATGGCCACAATGTAGTTAATATACGGGTGCTAACTAAAATAGACCATAATCTGGTTTTACAACCTTTAGTTCTCTTTCATTAATTTTGCAAGTATTGTTTAAATTTGAACTTTAGTTTTTTTTATGTCACTTCCTGTGATTACCAGGGACAGAGTTCACATGATATCACTTCCAGTGGAGTAATTGGGTATCTGCTAGAGCGTGATATCACTTTCCCTACACCATGCATTTTGGTGAATCGATATCCATGAAGAAACAGTTGACAGAGAGCAACAAGAAAAAACACAAATATGGCTCCTGACTAACATACATGATGTAAAAACATACCATGATCCATTGTTCAATCACAGGATTCTAAGGTCAATCAATCCTACTTCCTTTACAGGTCCATAAATTTCCTGTATAAAACCAAGGGCCGTGGTGAGGAAAAGTGTTCTTCTGATCGGTATCATTTGTACCAGGACTCCATTGTTTTTTCATTGCCATTTCGTGTCAAACACTTCCACACGACCCACCTGGTCGTTTCCGCTGATGCCTGAGGAAATTCTAACTAACACGACAAAAAAACCCATCTTGCAGCCTGCATTTCTGCCCAGGAACTGTCGCACACCCAACCCCCCTGTTCTTTGCAGTTCGACAGAAAACCATGAGACACTCACGCCCTGTGTAAATGATTTGTTTCCCATCTCCTGCTCCCTGCCTGGTAAACATCCTTGACACCGTGATCAGGTTATCTGGACAATGGTCTGACTGCTGGGCCTTGATCAGGGTGATTGGACAATGGTTTGAATGACCGAGCTTTGATCAAGCTGAGTGAACAATAATTTGAGTACCAAGCCTTGATCAGGTCACCAACTACAAACACCGTCTGGATCTGGTTATCAACTGCAAACACTGCCCTGATTGAACAATGGACTAACAGCCAAAAGACTGGAATGAAAAAGTATAAAAGGCTTGTAAGCTGCGGAGTAAAGCAGCAGCCTCCTCTGTCTTGTTTCTAACGAGCTTGGGACTCTGTTCCATAGCCCGGGCTATTTGAATAAATCTGGGTTCCTCCTGCAGACGAAGGCTCCTGTGTCTCCTTTTACTACGTATGAAGGGTATGGAAGACTTGGGCAATTCCCCCGCCGCCGAGACCCAGTGAGTGGGTTATTCCGGTTCTTCAAATGGCGCCCGAACAGGGACTCCACGAGTACGAAGGTCAGGCCCGGTGGATGTGAGGAGGTGCACGGAGAGACTCCGACGGAGGCGCCCTACCCGAGGGATTCTTGCAATCCGGTAAGCCGAACGACTCGCCCGCTGTTCCTCCCCACCCGGTCTGGGCCACATGACCGCGTCCTCGCTGGAGTCCCCTAGCAAATAATTTCTGGAGCAGGACACAGCCCTACGTCTGCAGAAGAGAACTACCCCTGTAAGGTAAGGGTGGACTGATCACCCACCAAGTCTGTATGATTCTGCTGTTATTGACCTTTGCAAAAGCCAAGCAGGCGAGGTGAATTTTAAAACCCGCCGGTGTCTGTTACCTATTTACAAGCATGCCAGTCAGTAGTAAGTTCAAGAAATTATGTTGTTGTATGTGTACGCAGGACTCCCAGCTGGAGGCGGCTTGTCCGCTTCCTCCAGAAGGGACCCCTGGCCATACGATGTATGTTAAACATGGCCCTTCTGCCATAATGTTTTCCTCATTCTGGGTAAAATATACGAAACAAAGTAACGCGGAATTACAGTGGCCACTTTTCGGCTCCTTTAATTCCCAAGTTCTCGCCAACTTAGAGGAACAATTAATGAAAAGAAAAACGCGCCCGTCTATGTTTGAATCTGTCCGATTTTGGAGGAAAGAGATAGAGCAGAGAGCTAGAAAGCAGAAGGCTCAAGAAAGAAAACAGGAACGCATGTCAATGGCCGACCACGCCAGAGTAAATTTACAAAATCAAATGACAAAATCGGTAGAAATAGCCAACAGGGAGCATGGGGCCCGGGTACAAAAATGCTATCCAGCTCGTGAGGAGAAAAGAAAGGGCCATATGGATGGGGGAGAAGAAGGTGATTCCTTGCTTGATACCATGCTAGAAAGCCCTCCTGCATATGCCCCAATGTACCCTGCCCTGACGCCTCACACCCCACATGTCCCCCCGCCACCGCCCACTCCTGCCCCCACTGCCCCTCCTACTGTTCTTCCTGTCACACCAACCCTCCCGATTTTTCCTATGACACCGACCACACCCGCTAACCCTGTCCTCACTGCGGGAATGACAACAAGTCTCCATCCGCCCAACCCCTGCGGCTTTACCCCTACCCGCCCTTTTCCTACTTCCCGTGGTCTACAGTTAAACAGGATTTATATAAAATGTTCAATTCCCCCGACTGGCCTCCTTGCGCTCTGCAGTCAGCTTTTCGTCCCTTCGAGAAAATGACCTACAGAAGCAACAGTGTGAATGTTGGATAAAGAACGGGAATATTTATGCCTTTAAAGACATATGGTCCACCTTTTCCCAGTGGACGATTATGGAACAGACCACCTGGGCTGAATACATGTGTACGCTGGTCATGCAAAAATTTGAGAATGCGCTTATGCAGATACCCACTGGATTAATGGACCTTAGGTCACAAATAAGAAGAGGCGATGTTCAGGGAGAGGGATGTTTGGTGCTGTGTCTGCTTTAATGGCTTACCGTGATATGACCGCTTTTTCCAACACCCCTCTAGAGACAGCTATGCCAATGAGAGAGGCGGCCCCTGTCTTTGTTAACGCACTTACCGATGCCCAAAATAATGGCCGAGGGGCTGTTGAGGCACACTGGCGCAGGCTTTGGGTTCATGTTCCTTGGAAAAGGTCAGAAGTAATGCAGTTAAAAGAACAATTACCAGATCCCCGGAAGAATCCGGCTGCCTTTTACAGAGAATTAGGTCAGATTATATCTGCAGGTACTCTCGTTCTTGAGGATATAGATTTACTTTTTGGTACGGTTGTCCCCACTGAAATTTGGGACAAGATTCGACATACTGATCATGAAGTGGCGTTGGGAGGTAAATGGGCTGACCTAGAGGCTATGGAAGAAGCAAGGGTAGGAGGGACTAAACCAGAAGCTGCCATCCTGACTTTGCCCGGTAAAATAATAACATTTATGAAAACACTTTTGCCGGAAACTGTCATTAACTGGGATAAAATAAACGCCTGTAGGCAGCGAAAAGATGAGAATGTGGCTGACTTCTTTACCCGTTTTGAGACAGAATACAAGGGACATAGTGGTTTGGATCCCCGGACCCCAGGTTCTGGCCCAGTGTTTGTCGATAAGTTTGTCAGCAACTTGCTTCCTGAGATTTCCACCAGGCTTAAGAAAGTTGAAAGTACGTGGTCTGCCCAAACTATGACTGGTATCTTGGCTATGGCACAATATCATGAGAATAGGGAGAATGAAGATAGAGACAAGGAAAGTAAGAAGGTTAGGGATCTTAAGACTAAGGCACTTCTGCAGCAGGCTTACCCTCCCCGAGGTCCCGATGCCCGCGGGAATTTCAGACCTCAACCCCAACACCCTCCGATGGCTCGCCGGTCTACCCCCTCCAGCCCTCAACATACGGGAGCCCTCCAAACAGATCAGTGTGCTTATTGTAAGGGGTACGGCCATTGGATAGACGAGTGTCCCGTGTTAGCTGAAAACATCCGAACAGGGAAGACTCGGCCTCGCGCTCCCAGGGAGGGAAGGCCGACTAGGGACCATGGCCCGCCCCATCCACAGGATAAAGAACGTAGGCCCAGGGATCACGTTCCCGTCCGGCAGCGCCCGGCCAATAGGTTTGATGGGTACGAAGCAACACGCACTTATTACAATGATGATTATGACGAAGTTGATGAGATAGGGTCCTACCAAGCATAGGACAGCCAGGAAAGGGGTATTACCAGAGTGCAAATTCCAGTGGATCAAAGGGGCCCGTATGTTCAAATGTCAGTTGTGGGGAACGATCAGAATTTTCTTTTGGATACTGGGGCCACCAGGTCTTCTATTGCACGTCTGTCAGTCCCGGAGGCACCCCTTTCTGGCAAAATAAATGTCTCCGAGGGTTTTGCAGGAACACCTGTGACGAGCCATGTCTCTGAACCCCTCCCTCTCGATATTGGCCCTGCACATGTTGACGCTCCCTTGGTCCTTACTACAGGTTGCAGTGAAAACTTGTTAGGCATGGATTTACTGAAAGCTCTGTATGCGACCATATCATGTAGTCCCCAAGGTGTATCCCTAACAATTTCTCCCACCGCAGCTTCCTATATGTATCTGTCTGGTCCCCTCCCACCAGAATTGCAGTTTTTACCTTCCTCCCTCTGGGCATCATCAGACACTGATGTAGGGTGTCTCAACATATCCCCTCATGTGGTACGCATTCAGCCAGGTGCACTTCTCCCCCGCCTCCGGCAGTATCGACTACCCGCGGAAGGAGAAATGGCCCTTTTAACAATAATATCTGAATTAATGGACAAGGGAGCAGTGGAGGAAACACGTGGCAATATCTGTAACAGTCCCATTATTCCCGTTCTTAAAAAGACCAATGGAGATGCTCTCTCCCCTAAAATATACAGATTCGTGATTGACCTGAGAGCCCTTAACAAAATAACAATCTCCCAATATCCTGTTGTCCCCGACATTACAGCCCTCTTAACGATGGTCCCTTCTGACGCAACGCACTTTTCTGTCATAGACCTGAAGAATGCTTTTTTCAGCATTCCTATACATCCTGACAGCAGAAATTTTTTTGGTTTCTCCCTTGGTGGGCGAAGCTTTAGATTCTGCCACGCCCCTCAAGGTTTCACCGAGAGCCCCAGTATCTATAGTCAAGCCCTCAAAAGTCAACTAGATTCCTTGGAACTCCCTGATAACTCCACACTATTACAATATGTAGATGACCTCCTCATTGCTGCAAATTCTGCCCCATCATGTAAAGAAGCTACTCTCTGTTTGTTACGCCACCTTGTCCTCCATAATCACAAAGTCTCTTTAAAAAAGCTTCAGTTTTGTCAAGAGAAGGTGACCTATTTAGGTCATCTCCTCTCGAAGGAGGGAAGGCAGCTCACCGCTGATCGTGTAGCCATTATCAATGCTATGACGGCCCCACGAACACAAAAGCAGGTGCGAGCCTTCATAGGCCTAACCTCATACTGTAGACAGTGGATTTCCAACTTTTCGGCCATGGTCAAACCTCTTCTTGCCCTCACCACTAAAGACATATCAGACAGTTCCTTTCCATGGACTAGAGAGCATGCGCAGGCCTTCCAAGATTTAAAGAGGGCTCTGTGTACTGCTCCAGTCCTCGGTACTCCTGATTATAGCAAGCAATTTTTTTCTTTTTGTACATGAGACAGACGGCTGTGCATGCGCTGTCTTGACCCAGATGTTCGGAGGTCACCATCGGCCATGTGCCTATTTTTCAGCCACCTTAGATCCTGTTGCAAGGGCTTTCCCAGGATGCCTACGGGCGACCGCTGCGGCCGCCCTCATGGTCCGTCAGAGTGCGGGGATCGTCATGAACTCCCCCCTGACTCTGATGGTCCCCCATTCTGTAGATACCCTCCTTAATAACACCAAGACACAGTACCTCACTAGCGCACGACTCACAGGATATGAACTGATACTCTTTTCCAGCCACATTAACATCAAGAGATGCACTGTACTGAACCCCGCAACATTACTCCCACTGGATACTCAGGATGCCCGCTTAGACCCACATGACTGCATATTAAGGACAGAGGAGGAGACGAAGGGACGGGTTGACTTACAGGATACCCCGATAGCAGAACCAGAAGGTACACTATATGTGGACGGATCATGTCTCAGAGGGCCAGATGGTAACACCTCAGTCGCCTATGCCCTCACGACATTAGGACAAGTAGTAGAAAGAGCTCAGATTCCGCAGTGCTCTGCTCAAGCAGCAGAATTAGTGGCCCTCACTAGAGCCTGTGAGTTAAGCAAAGGGATGACAGTAAATATTTATACTGACAGCCAATATTCCTTCGGGGTGGCCAACAACTTCGGGAGGTTATGGAAAGAAAGGAATTTCCTTACTTCCCATGGGACCAAGATTCAACATGGCCCCCTAATTCACCGATTGTTAGACTCCCTGACACTCCCCAGAAAGGTGGCCATTATAAAATGTAAGGCCCATAAGAAAGTGACAGATGATGTTGGGAAAGGCAATGCCCTGGCTGACCAGACGGCCAGACAAACAGCTCTTAGAAAAAGGGAAGGAATGTATGTAGGAGGTCCCGCTAGGTGGGTGGCAGACGAGGGCATGGTTGAAAACACAGTACAGAGTGTGATCGATATTCAGTCCCATACTACTCCTGAGGAACTACGGGTGTGGAAGGAGCAATTAGCAAAGGAGGGAATTGATGGTTGCTGGGTCCGCACGACTATGGAAAGACAATGGATGTTACCTGACAGTCATGTGCTACCAGTAGTTACGATGGCCCATGGTCCTGCTCACATTAGTGCAAAAGGGATATGTAAACTGTTGGAACCTACATGGTACAACTCTAAGATACCAACATATGCTGAAATGCTGGTTAAAACATGCATGATTTGCCTAATGTATAACCCAGGAAAAGGCACAGTTACTCCTAAGGGAGGATTCTCTCCTCCTACCTTCCCTTTTGAAGTCCTCCAAATAGATTACATCCAGATGGATCGATGTAACAATTTAAAATATGTCCTAGTGGTGGTCTGTACCTTCAGCCGATGGGTGGAGGCCTACCCCGTCAAAGACTGCACCGCTATCACTACCGCCAAAATGCAAGAGTACCTCCCACGATTCGGTTTGCCCCGCTTGGTCTGGAGTGACAACGGGACACACTTTACGGCTCAAATTATGGAATATATCTGTACAGCATTGGTTATAAAACAAAAATTTCATGCAGCTAACCACCCCCAGTCAGCAGGTCTAGTGGAGGTGTACAATGGCATCCTAAAAACTAAAATGGCCAAAATAGTAGCCGAGACAGGTGTCACTTGGGTTGATGCTCTGCCCTTGGCCCTATTGTCTACAAGAACAACAGCCCACACCAGGATAGGGCTATCCCCCATGAGATTGTGTTCGGGAGGCCTGCCAATGTATGGGGTGTCCCGCGGCCTAAGAAACTGTCTGATGTTGAATACCCTGTATTAACTGATTATCTGTACAGTCTAACTAATACCTTTCGTACTCTTTATCACCAGGTGCATGAGGCCATACCTGACAAAAGCGAGGGCCCAGGACACCTTATCCAACCTGGTGATTGGGTCTTAGTAAGAAATTTTCAACGGACTAAGAGCCTCGAACCCCGCTGGACACAGCCCCGTCAGGTGTTGCTGGCCACCCGCACCGCCGTGAAAGTAGAAGGTCGGAAGAATTGGGTGCATTCGTCCCACTGTAGGCGTGTGCCTCTGCCCCTCCCCTACGATCAGTGGGTGAGGGAAGGACAAGGAGACTCAGAAACAGAAACAGTCCCGACGTTTGTCCCATTCAGCGATGCCAGACTGCATTTTACATCTACGGAAGCAGAGAGTGACAGCATACTGAAAGGAAGGGTGGAACCCTCCCTTAACTCTGCTCAACGTCCAGAACAATTGTTTCCCGACCATACTGACCCTACTTCCGACCGATATAACTTGCGCCCGAGGGAAGGCTTGCCTTTGACTTCGCCAAGTGCCTATAGGCTGTAGGGCTGTGATCTCCCGGCCGAGAGTAGTGCTGGTGTGTCAGACTAAGGTACGCCATAGGGCTCTTGGCACCTGTGCCCAGTGAAGCAACCACCAATCACAGACAGCCACTAGAGGTCCCTGGCTTAGCACAATGGCTGCCGTCCAAAACACTCGAATCCAGAAACAATATGTCAGTCTCCGACATAGTAAATGCTTCATGGCCACCGTGGTGACGCTGTTTGTCTCCCTCATCCTGTCTATTCTTGGTTGGCTGTTACTAATCTACCATCCTGTTACCTCACCAACCCCTACCCCAACTCCTACAGAGCACCAGTATTACACGCTACCAGCCCACGAGTTACCCCGCCGTGCAGAATTCTTCAATAACACCTTCATCCAAATGTTGCATCATCATCAGCTGATCATGAACACTTCCAACTGCTGGGTTTGGGGACTGATGCCGCATTCCATGATACACCCTGTCCCATTCTTTCCCTACCCCTTTTCCATCTCTGGGTCTTGTCTTGCATGGTGGATGTTGATACAGGAGGCCTACACTGTCAATGGTACTGCCAATTCTGCCCTTGGAACATTTCAGGATGACTTCTGGCGGAACAGATCTGGCCATGCCAATGCTCCTTTTTGCCCGACCAGCTCATCCACATCGCTACTGTCACCAGATGAACTCGGTGAGATGGTAGTATTCAACTCAACCACTCGACGAACATTTTCCAGATTCCGCACAAGAAGGATACTGCCCGATGAACGAAACACTGTGAATGTCATAAATGTGCAAGGCCGTGTCTGCATCCATGGCCTAGGGACTAAGAAAGTTGGTACCAGTACTTGTAATATCACAAAATCTTTAAACTCTACATCTCCTCCGAAGCTGGTGGCATCCCCCAACACCTATTTTATCTGTGGCACTGCCGCCTACACTTGGCTCCCCGTAACTGGTCTGGTACCTGCTATCTGGCCTTCCTCCTTCCGCCAACGTATTCTACCCATGGGAGTTACCACCTGTTGATGAAGGGCGCTCTGCGTCGCTCACGTAGGGGCGTCATATCAGCCAAGGATACAGCAGGCCAGGAAACCGGGGACTTCCTTAAAGGTTTCCTTCCATTCTGGGGCCCCATGGCAAACAGTCGGGCTGTACAAGGACTGACCAAGGTCCTTGAAGCCACCATCACAGTAACAGCTGGTGCCCTCTCCAACATCACTGCAGAACTACAGGCGGACCGCCTTATAACACTGCAGAACCGCATGGTCCTAGACGTCCTCCTTGCTGATCGTGGTGGTGTGTGTAAATTGATCGGCTCCAGCTGCTGCGTGTACATCCCAGACAACGCACCTTCAGTGTACTATGCCATCCAACGTCTGCATCGCCTTTCTTCCGAAATTCATCTGGATAAAGGCAACTGGTCCCTCACAGGCTGGATCTGGGGCCTCCTTTCCCAGTGGGGGTGGAGGGTCCTCATCTTCCTTGCCTTGGGAATAACTGTCCTGGTCTCCTGCTGTTTGTGCTTTCAGTGCCTGCCAGTGCTCTGTACAATGTGTGTCCAGACCATCCAGCCTCCACCCTCCAACATTCACAACACCAATATGATGATGATGCTCCAACAAGAAACCGATGGCCTTATGAACATTGACATTTCTTAAAGTATTTGCCACTCAATGGCAAAAGGAGGGTCTGAGGAAAAGTGTTCTTCTGATCGGTATCATTTGTACCAGG